>OZ022264.1:93699539-94327039 GCA_963978885.1 Nemotelus pantherinus
TAGCAAATTTGCGAAAAGTAGAGTTGTCCGGCCGTCAGGAAGTCCGAAAAGAAAGGGGAAATGCGGTCGCAAGCCTAAAACAACAACCAGTCAAGACAGATATTTATTGCGAAAAGCGAAAGAAGACCGAACGCTATCCAGCAAGTCCCTAAGAGGTACTCTACGCGACGTTGGTGTGGAAATATCGGAGAGAACAGTTAGGCGTCGACTTTTCCAATCTGGGCTCTGTGCAAGACGTCCTCGTCAAAAGCAAAAAACTAAATGCTAGGATGATACTACAAAGGAAAACGTGGGCGAATGAACATTTATCATGGTCTGCAGTCGATTGGGAAAAGGTATAAACTAATAATATCTCTTTTTTAAATATTACCTTGTCACACTTGAAATGACACAAATGACACTTGTCAAAAGTTCGTCTTTTGACTTTATCCTTTTTTTATTTTCTGATCAGGTTATATTCAGCGATGAAACGATGATGAGTTTAACACTACCAATGGTCAGGACTGTCCGCAGATACAAAGGAGAGGAATATTCAGCTTCGTGTGTTCAGCAACGAGTCAAACAACAGTCAGGGTCATGATTTGGTCGGCAATTTCATCGAAAGGACTCTTCTCACTTTACGTAGTCGAGGGAACAATGAATGCCAATCAATATTTAACTGTTCTACAGACACAATTGGTACCGACTCTCAACGAAAATATTAATGGAGAAGCGATTTTCATGCACGACAAGGCTCCATGCCATACGGCGAAGAAAATCATTGAATTTCTAAGAACACAAGGTATCCAAATCCTTGATTGGCCAGCAAATAGTCCAGATATGAATCCGATCGAAAATATCTGGGCTATTTTTAAACAAAAAGTGGCAGAAAACTGCCCCCGGACAAAATCAGACTTGATTGCAGCAATGAAGGAAGTCTGGCAAAATGATACGGATTTAATCGAAAAAGCCAAAAATACGATAAGTGGAATGCCTCGTAGAATACAGCGTTTAAAAGATGCGAAAGGAATGTTCACTAAATACTAATAAATATGTTAATTACAATAAGTTTTAGTTTTTATTTGTAAAAGGTGTAATTTAGGACAAAAAACTTAAGATTTTCAGAAGGTGATAATAATTTGGCCACATCAGTATATATATATATATATATATATATATATATATATATATATATATATATATATATTTATTTATATATATATATATATATATATATATATATATATATATATATATATATATATTTATTTATATATATATATTATATATATATATATATATATATATATATATATATATATATATTATATATATATATATATATATATATATATATATATATATATATATTTATTTATATATATATATATATATATATATATATATATATATATATATATATATATATATATATATTTATATATATATATATATATATATATATATATATATATATATATATATATATATATATATATGTTTTCTTTTTTTGTTATGTCTTATCTATAATTGGATTTGTTCTGTTGATTAGGACTTAAATAAATAATAAATAATAAAAAAAGTTGCGAGTCGAGGCCAATGATTGAATGGCAATAGGTTTTGCTCGCGTACTCCAGCAGGCTTCTTTTTTTGGCAAAATTTGGCTTTGGCTTTGGGAGTACAAAAAGACTTGCTGCGAATCTATTTTAATATATTGGGCCCTATTCTGCGAGTCACCTCACGTGACGAATGAGATGACTCTCATGATTTCGTATTCTGAGATCACGTGAGATGACTTCAAGTGACATTTTCGATCTGTCGGCTATTTCGAGAGTCACGTGAAGAGACGAGTTTTTTTTGACGACGAGATTTTTTGTTCGTATGCGGTACTGTAGAAGCAATAATAGCTATGTAAAATATTTGAATATTTTATTGTTAAATGGTTCATTGACAGTTTACAATACAGGAAGTAGTAATTAGATATCTCGAATATGATCCCATGCGGGATTGTAAGAACAAAAACAGGCATTTGAAATATTTTGCTGCTGTGATTCGCTGCTGAGGAAGAAAAGAACACCAGATGTAGAGGTTGTTTCTGTCTGGAAAATAGCTAATTGCAATTGCATATCTAACCGTTTAACTATATTAGAATTAGTACCCTAAATATAATTTCCTAAAGAAAACGCGTTGAACAACATACGAAATAATAAACGAACGAACATACGAAATAATAAATTACTTACTTTTAAAGATACAAGTACATAAACTACTTAAAATACCATCACACAGCTTTTTACTGGCAAAATTTATATTCAAAAAATAACCACACACCATGTTTCAGGTATCCACTATTGAATATTATTCTTCAGCAGTAAAAACTTTGTTGATGAAATATATTCCAGTCTCATGCGAATATTGCGCAAAAAAACATTTCTTTCGTACACTCATTTGAATATAATTACATATTAAGGATTTGCACCAAGCCCATCGTTATATATCTAATAATCTACAGCAAACTGCCGAGTTTCAGCTCAGGTACAATTTTCTACTATTTCTTGCAACAGAGCTAGCGACACATTCAAATATATTGCGTAAATGCTCACATCAGTTGGTCTTATATGCCTGCGAATTCAAATTCATATTCACCATTCTGGCGGCAGCTTCATGAAGCTTCACTTAATTCTATTATGGGCCAATTAACCGATCGACATCAATTGAGTGAATTTTCGTTCAGTTTCAGCGCTCACTTAAGCTAATTAAAGAGCATTATAGTTGGAACTTTCATCGTGAAGCTAAATTTTGATATGTCTCCATTATCTGGTCATTCTTTCGAGCGAAAATTTTGGCAATTCATTTCTGACGGATAAAATGTCAAGAATTTCACTTTTCGATCGATTTTCTTAAGCATAGTACGCATAGTCCAATAAGAAAATCGATCGAAAAGTGAAATTCTTGACATTTTATCCGTCAGAAATGAGCAGTGTCTCTGCTTTTCTCCATTGCCAAAATTTTCGCTCGAAAGAATGACCAGATAATGGAGACATGTCAAAATTTAGCTTCACGATTAACTCAGTACCAGCCTTTATTGGAAAGACATTTGCACTGCTCAATTTTCAAATTGAAACAACAAATGTCACTTTTTAGCTCGAAAGAATGAACTGCACAAACTAAATTGGCGTGAAATGATTGGAGACATGCTTCAGTGCCCTCTACGTTTTCAACGCGACAGCAACTTCAAACCAACTTTTTATGCTAAGAACAGAGTACAACTTTTGCTTATTTTCAAGCTAAATTTTCGCCGCAACAGATTTCACGTGAAATTTTGTATGCAAATTTCACACGAAATCGAACTCAGTAGTATGCTTTACCAAAGATGAGTCTGCGAAGATAATCGTCTGTCAAAACCGACCGGTTTTAGAGCAAAAACGCCACTTATTTACATACGCAAACAGGAGTGAACATAAGTGCCCATACAGCGCATAAGCGAACGTATGTCAAGTCGTATCTCATCACCACTTTACGTACGGACAGCTCATAACAAAAATTGACCAAAAGGTTGCTTAATGAGCATGCCACTTTTCTGGCTGTTCAGAAAGTTATGTTTGGGTGCAACATATGCTTTGCGTGGTTTACCTCGGCGCATATGCGCACGTACGGAAGCAGACTCATCACTGCCAACCCAATACCCTTTGGACAAGACTTAGTATAGAAAAAATGTAGCACATAAATTAGGTCTGTTCCCGTACTACGATTAATTGCAATTAATTGCAATGAAGCGTACTAAAAAGGAGTACAAAAAACGGCTTCATTGCAATTAATTGTAGTACGGCAACAGACCTATTGTATAACCTTGCTCAAATACATATTTACGTATGCAGTAGTGCGCATTAAGCCTGAATTATATTGAAATGCAGTGCAGTCCTGCGCGGTGCCGAAGCAGTGCACGCATTGCAAAGCACATTGAAAGCAGTGCAGTGTTCTGACAATGAAAGTCAAATTAATTTGTGGAGGTTTGATATTTAGATTTTCTGCATCTGTTTTTCGTTCATTTACAATTTAATGCCTGGAACGGAATTTCCACCTCAATTTAAATGGTTTTTGCCCGGTCAATTACTCTAAAACGAATGTCAGCTGATACAGTCTGCAGCGTTTTTAGAAATTAGCCTAACCGATGCAGTGCAGTCCGCTGCACTGCAGTTAATGTGATTTGCCACATGCAATTACACGAGTTCTAAATTTCAGTGCACTGCACTGCACTGCAAGCCAATGTAATTCAGGCTTTAAGGTACGAATTATTTTCAGGCCATGCACAGAGATTAACATGAGATTTGACATATGTATGTATATTATTATCAAAAATTACCTGAGCTTCAAATTGTTTAATTGTTTCTGCCTTTGCTTCAGGAGCACTCATCGAAAATTCGACTATATTTTCCTTTACAACTTCATCGAACGTTTCCTGCGATATAACCTTCGGCATCCTGTTGTGACAATGGTACCTCAGACAGCAAAACTAGATTTGGCTTTAGAAAGCACGGCATGAATCATACTTCGTATGTGGGTTATTCGAGAAAAAAAATTTACCTAATAAGGAAGTCGTATTCGTAGTTTCAGATACCTTTCGCTTTTACAATAAATGGGTAGTTCATTCTCGAGAAGGAAGTCCCCCGAATTTTTCGAAAATAAACACGGATATTTGTTCCAATCAACGAGGTAGTAGAAATGGAGTGGGCATGCTCAGCATGTCCATAAGGTCAATGACAGACACTTCGGTTTCTTCACCGAAGCGTTTCACGCATCGGGTGGCTTCGGTTTGGCGCATCGGCTGACACACACAGTGGTTTTCAGAAGCGTTTATCGAGTCGGTTCAGTTCAGCCCCTGGACACGGACGGTAGAACTTTCCACCATATACCCCCTCAATCCCCTCGCGCACAAAGCATGTTAAAGCTGCCTTTACGCCATTTCGCTCTCATTGTCAAATTGGAGGGGAACTACTTGGATTTGACCCGATTTGACAATGAGTAGACAAAAAATTACTACCATCCCCTTCAATGTAAATCTTATGGGCATGTCCACTCCATTTCTACTATCTCACTGGTTCAGTTACAAATTACGTCGGAGTATCATATAGATGCCTGTGAAAAAAGTAGTCGTTAATACATACATATGTATATACATATATATGTACGTATATACATGCATATGAATTTTGGGCAAAGTGATTCTAATACCAATTTACTTTGAAAAGCTGTAATTGCCTACTTTAAGAAACTAAGTGCCCACAAATGTTTCATTTCCCAATACTGTACCCTTATGCTGGAGTTACAATCAATGCAACCAACATTTGTTGCACAACAAAATGAGTTTGAACCCATGAGAACGTATGAGAGCAGTTACAATGATGCAACACAACTTTGCTGCACAGCAGAGTTTGCTCATACCTCAAACTTGGCATGGCAACAAAATGCCCAATTCCACCTGTTCCTATGAGCGTTCGGGAAATCGGAACCGTCATATGTAAATGACAATCAGAATTTGTATTTTTTTGTCTCATTTTTGCTTTGCATTATACTCCGCAGCTTTTAGAGGATAAAATATTCACTGATATCTCTTTCCGAGACTTTAAAGGATTCAAATTATGGAAGAGCAATTTCTATAATATAGCCAGTGCATATAGCCATATAGCCCATACTCAAGCATTAAGCTAGAGTTACAATCAATGCAACCAACATTTGTTGCACGTCAAAATGAGTTTGAACCCATGAGAACGTATGAGAGCAGTTACAATGATGCAACACAACTTTGCTTGGCAGCAGAGTTGGCTCATATCTCAAACTTGGCATGGCAACAACATTTTTGAAAATATCCAATTCCACCTGTTCCTATGAGAGTCCGGGAAATGGGAAATGTCATATGCAAATGACAATCAGAATTTGTATTTTTTTGTCTCATTTTTGCTTTGCATTATACTCCGCAGCTTTTAGAGGATAAAATATTCACTGATATCTCTTTCCGAGACTTTAAAGGATCCAAATTATCGAACAGATATTTCTTTAATATAGCCAGTGACAGATGACAGTAAATGTTGTGTTGCATTGATTGTAACTCGTTCCACCAACAAAACTTGGCAGCAAATGTTGGTTGCATTGATTGTAACTCAAGCATTATGCTTGAGTGGCAGCAAATGTTGGTTGCATTGATTGTAACTCAAGCATTATGCTTGAGTTACAATCAATGCAACCAACATTCGCTGCCATGTTTTGTTGGTGGAACGAGTTACAATCAATGTAACACAACATTTACTGTCATCTGTCACTGGCTATATTAAAGAAATTGCTGTTCGATAAGTTGGATCCTTTAAAGTCTCGGAAAGAGATATCAGTGAATATTTTATCCTCTAAAAGCTGCGGAGTATAATGCAAAGCAAAAATGAGACAAAAAAATACAAATTCTGATTGTCATTTACATATGACAGTTCCGATTTCCCGAACGCTCATAGGAACAGGTGGAATTGGATATTTTCAAAAATGTTGTTGCCATGCCAAGTTTGAGATATGAGCAAACTCTGCTGCGCAACAAAGTTGTGTTGCATCATTATAACTGCTCTCATACGTTCTCATGGGTTCAAACTCATTTTGTTGTGCAACAAATGTTGGTTGCATTGATTGTAACTGTAGCTTTATGCTTGAGTTACAATCAATGCAACCAGCATTTGCTGCCAAGTTTTGTTGGTGGAACGAGTTACAATCAATGCAACACAACATTTACTGTCATCTGTCACTGGCTACATTAAAGAAATTGCTGTTCGATAATTTGGATCCTTTAAAGTCTCGGAAAGAGATATCAGTGAATATTTTATCCTCTAAAAGCTGCGGAGTATAATGCAAAGCAAAAATGAGACAAAAAAAAAATACAAATTCTGATTGTCATTTACATATGACAGTTCCGATTTCCCGAACGCTCATAGGAACAGGTGGAATTGGGTATTTTGTTGCCATGCCAAGTTTGAGGTATGAGCAAACTCTGCTGCGCAACAAAGTTGTGTTGCATCATTGTAACTGCTCTCATACGTTCTCATGGGTTCAAACTCATTTTGTTGTGCAACAAATGTTGGTTGCATTGATTGTAACTCTAGCTTTACCATTCTTCAAAAATCAACTTTCTTATCAGCTGAAATTTTCTGGATGCATTGATGAATGCATGGGATATTCATCAATGCATTCAGAAAATTTCAGCTCGATCGGACTACGCAGCAATGAACAAATCAAAAAACGCTCGAAAACCGAGTCGGTGGGTCATTTCTCTCGTCTTACGGCTCGGTTCCGAAACCGAGAGGCGGTTCGCATCGTGGTGTCTGTCATCACAATGCTAAAGTAATGCACGACTATACCGACTCGGTTTTCCTCATGAATCAAAGAACTATAAGATTACGACACGCGCATGTCTCTCTCAGTTCGCTGCTTGTGCGTGACGTCACCGGGAGAGTTCGATTCATGAATGAATGCATTAAATTGTGATGGAATACAAATAAATACTTCAAAAATTGTTTATGGTTTTCTTTTGCAGCACTGTTTTAATATTATAAACTATCAATGAGCTTATTTAGATCATAGTACATTTTATTTATGGAAGTATATGTGTGAAAATTAAAAAAATGCCATTTAATTTGTGTGTTATTGTTGTACTGAAAGTCAAAAGAAGCGGAAGAAAAACTATTATATTTGTATCCAACACTCAGAAAAATGTCACTTTTTTTAGAATCACTTAAAATCAAAAGTTGATATCACTTTGAAATAAAAAGCGAATCTTGTACGAATTCCACTTTATTATAAAAATTTTCTTTTCAAATCAAAATTTTTCATCATTGAATCATGGCCTTCATATAAAAGGCCTATCGCAAAAGCAATTAACCTACAAGATGGCGGACCTAAGCTACTTTTCCCAACCAGTCCACACAGTGATGTTTTTTTATGCTTATAAAGAAATTCACGAGATCCACCTACAGGAGATATGAGGAAACTCATATGTCATGTCAATCAATGTTGTTTTGGGATCTTTCACAAGCAATTTAGATATAAAAAGTCTTTAGCATCAGATCTCAATTCATCGGGACGCATCCGAAATATCGTTTGTATAGAAGATGATGATTTTTAAAGTGGAATAAATCCTACCAACCACAAACGGCAATTGTTTACAATTCACATTGCCGAGAGTAGGTGGCAGGTATTCCAAATTGCAAAGTTCTCGCGTATACAGCACAATAAACACATCACTTTCACGACACTTATCCGAAATATCTTTTACGCGACAAAAACTGCGAAACCAGTCTCCGGATAATAGGAAAATAGACTCTATTCCCTGATTCAACCGAGTAGCACCATTCACATTACTAATTGTCAGAGAAATGTCAAACAATTGTCATTGTGCAATTCCCAATAAATCTTAATAACGAGAGGACTACACCATTTTAAAAAGTAGCTTAATACCTGTCAGATTGCAAGTCGCGATAGGCCTTTTATATGAAGGCCATGATTGAATTAAAAAGAAAACGTATATGGCGCCAAATCATATTTGAACATTTTTGATTCAAAAATTTTCAAATATGATCTCAAACTAGCAATAGAGTTTTTGTTTTGAAAATAAAGTTAATTAATATGAATAAAACCAATTTTTTTGAAGTTGAAATCATCAAAAACATTATTAAATTGCCTTATTTACGTTTACCTACATCCCGAAGAGTGAACTTTGACTTTCTCAAATTTACAAACAATAGGTCTGTTCCCGTACTACGATTAATTGCAATTAATTGCAATGAAACGTACTAAAACAGTGTTTTTTACTCCGTTTTAGTACGCTTCATTGCAATTAATCGTAGTACGGGAACAGACCTAATATACCTACCAAATCTATATGTTCCAAATCTACATCATAGATTTAGGTTTGTCGTCGTATTACTACTTTTGAATTATACTTTTATCATATTTTGCATAAATTGTACATAAATTTTACATGTACTACTAAGCAAATAATTTAATTGTACATATTAAGATTCCTTAATTGGCAATTTTATGTACAAGAATGTATGCAAACATGTTTTAATCATGGATTGTTTAAATGAGTGACGCCAGCGCCCATACATTTTATGCTTGAGTTACAATCAATGCAACCAACATTTGCTGCCAAGTTTTGTTGGTGGAACGAGTTACAATCAATGCAACACAACATTTACTGTCATCTGTCACTGGCTATATTAAAGAAATTGCTGTTCGATAATTTGGATCCTTCAAAGTCTCGGAAAGAGATATCAGTGAATATTTTATCCTCTAAAAGCTGCGGAGTATAATGCAAAGCAAAAATGAGACAAAAAAATTCAAATTCTGATTGTCATTTGCATATGACATTCCCCATTTCCCGGACTCTCATAGGAACAGGTGGAATTGGATATTTTCAAAAATGTTGTTGCCATGCCAAGTTTGAGATATGAGCAAACTCTGCTGCCAAGCAAAGTTGTGTTGCATCATTGTAACTGCTTTCATACGTTCTCATGGATTGAAACTCATTTTGACGTGCAACAAATGTTGGTTGCATTGATTGTAACTCTAGCTTTACACCAATGCTTGTGAACATGCCGCGCGACGAACTCTCCGGGTGACGTCATGCGCAGAGAGAGAATAAAATGGTCACTCTAGTGTCGCTATCTCTAGAGTTTCTTGTATCATGGGTTTTCCTCTCGGGAAACGCCTCGCAAGAACCGTTGTGTTTGTCATTGGCCTAAAGGTCCAACTAGTGATGGGTCTGCGTCCGTACGTACGCATATGCGCCGAGATAAACTACGCAGAGCATATGTCGCACCATGGCCTTCATATAAAAGGCCTGTCGCAAAAGCAATTAACCTACAAGATGGCGGACCTAAGCTACTTTTCCCAACCAGTCCACACAGTGATGTTTTTTTATGGTTATAAAGAAATTCACGATATCCACCTACAGGAGATATGAGGAAACTCATATGTCATGTCAATCAATGTTGTTTTGGGATCTTTCACAAGCAATTTAGATATAAAAGTCTTTAGCATCAGACCTCAATTCATCGGGACACTGATCCGAAATATCGTTTGTGTAAAAGAATTTGCAGATTATCAAAATTTGATGATTTTTAAAGTGGAATAAATCCTACCAACCACAAACGGCAATTGTTTACAATTCACATTGCCGAGAGTAGGTGGCAGGTATTCCAAATTGCAAAGTTCTCGCGTATACAGCACAATAAACACATCACTTTCACGACACTTATCCGAAACACCTTTTACGCGACAAAAACTTCGAAACCAGTCTCCGGATAATAGGAAAATAGACTATATTCGCGGATTCAACCGAGCAGCACCATTCACATTGCTAATATTTACTAATTGTCAGAGAAATGTCAAACAATTGTCATTGTGCAATTCCCAATAAATCTTAATAACGAGAGGACTACACCATTTTAAAAAGTAGCTTAATACCTGTCAGATTGCAAGTCGCGATAGGCCTTTTATATGAAGGCCATGGTCGCACCCAAACATAACTTACCGAACAGCCAGAAAAGTGGCATGCTCATTAAGCAACCTTTTGCTCAATTTTTGCTATAGGTCCAACCAAAGATGAGTCTGTGTCCGTACGCGCGCATATGCGCCGAGATAAACCACCCAAAGCATATGTTGCAGCCAAACATAACTTTCTGAACAGCCAGAAAAGTGGCATGCTCCTTAAGGGGTTAGTCCACTGTTAAACTGCTCCAAATGAACTTTTTTTTTAAACAGCTACCAAAAAAAAAACTATTTAAGATATCGATTTGAAATTTTACACGCATCTTTATTAAAGTTAAGAGTTAACATTTTCATTGGAAAAAAATATCAGAAAACAAAATGGCGGCTGCCCCAATGGATCGCCGCAGCACCGCCGAAAAAATAAGCAAATTGCGCCTCGTAAATTCCTGGACAAAATAAGCATCTGTGAACAAATTATCAACAATATTTCATTAGTCTTGAGTATAAAGGACTGCACGGTCCTAACTTTAGAGCCCTAAAGCGATTAAAAAAAATGTGGTATACTTTGAATCAAAAAACTTAATAAAAAAAAATTTTTTTAATCAATAAAATGTTTCCCAGATCGTAAAAAAAATTTTTTTTTTCTAAATTCTCTTTGTTCTAAACCTTTTGCTCAATTTTTGCTATGAGCTGTCCGTACGTAAAGTGGTGATGAGATACGACTTGACATACGTTCGCTTATGCGCTGTATGGGCACTTATGTTCACTCCTGTTTGCGTTTTTGCTCTAAAACCGGTCGGTTTTGACAGACGATTACGTTCGCAGACTCATCTTTGGTTAGGGCTTAAGATTAGGTCTGTTCCCGTACTTTCAGTAACTGAATTTTACTGAATTTTCCTGAATCATGTGGTGGGGAATTTCATGAAAAGTACGGGAACGCTCTCATTGTGTTTCCTGAAAATTGACAACCGAAAGTGTCAGTTTTCGGTTTTTGGGGGAATTCTCTACAAAAAGTAGAGAATTTCCCTTGATTCTTCCGTCTCTTGCCCAGTAAACCGGTTTGAGGAGTGCACCAAGAATACAAGTGTGAAAAGGGCCAATGGCCTTATTTATACCGTAGCTAAAATAGCGTTGCCAAACTGGCGCTGCTATAGTAGTAGCGTTTACCCCAAACAGCTCATTAACCAAAGCAAAAATGGCGTAATATCTGATAGGAGCTCAATACTAAGAACAAAAACACCCTTGCACCAAGGCTTCCAGATTGCGAATGTCACTCGAAACTCGAAATCCTATTTATGACTATTATAGTGTTTATACCACTGCTACCTTCACACTTATAACCGCGCTAAATTTTAGCAGCGCTAAAGTAGCGTAGCCAAAATAGCGAGCTCGGCGGGTAAACTGGACTTGATGCCCCACACCCGGGAAATCCCGCCACCAGAGGGCGAAAAGGTGGTAGAAGGGTTGAAAAAATGAAGAAAAACAGACAAAATTATACAAAAAAATAAAAAAGAAGGGTAAAACTGGAGTTGATGCCCCACACAGCTGTTGCATGAATCTCGCCGATAGATGTCGGGCTAATATGTTTGTGTTTTTGTGGTTGTGCGTTTGCTTTTGGGGCTTCTTTTCTTTTTTTTTTTTCTTTTTCTTAGTTGTTTTATCTTCTTTTTTATTTTTTTTTGTATAATTTTGTCTGTTTTTCTTCATTTTTTCAAGCTTTCTACCACCTTTTCGCCCTCTGGTGGCCGGATTTCCCGAGTGTGGGGCATCAAGTCCAGTTTACCCAAAAGAAGATAAAGCAATTAAGAAAAGAAAAAAAAGAAAGAAAAGAAGCCCCAAAAGCAAACGCACAACCACAAAAACATAAACATATTAGCCCGACATCTATCGGCGAGATTCATGCAACAGCTGTGTGGGGCATCAAGTCCAGTTTTACCAGCTCGGCTAAAGCTAGAGTTACAATCAATGCAACCAACATTTGTTGCACGTCAAAATGAGTTTGAACCCATGAGAACGTATGAGAGCAGTTACAATGATGCAACACAACTTTGCTTGGCAGCAGAGTTTGCTCATATCTCAAACTTGGCATGGCAACAACATTTTTGAAAATATCCAATTCCACCTGTTCCTATGAGAGTCCGGGAAATGGGAAATGTCATATGTAAATGACAATCAGAATTTGTATTTTTTTGTCTCATTTTTGCTTTGCATTATACTCCGCAGCTTTTAGAGGATAAAATATTCACTGATATCTCTTTCCGAGACTTTAAAGGATCCAAATTATCGAACAGCAATTTCTTTAATATAGCCAGTGACAGATGACAGTAAATGTTGTGTTGCATTGATTGTAACTCGTTCCACCAACAAAACATGGCAGCAAATGTTGGTTGCATTGAATGTAACTCGAGCATAATTTAAAAGTGGTTTATACCGCCGCTAAATAAGCAGAGCTCACTAATTTCGCTACGGCATAAACGCACTCAATGTCTCCTAGAAGTACGGGCCGTAATGCAGAATAATGACGTCACACTAGACAGTCAAAGTGTCGCGAAAAACACATGTAGTCTTATGGGACGTCCGCGGGAAATCGTAAATTGCACAGGTTGTGTTGAAGTGAGTGAAGTGAAAACAAAGTGGGATCCGCGGAACAGTGCTAGTTAACAGCTAAAACACGAATTAATGCGGTGCGTGCGGTATAATTGGAAAAATTCGCTACGAAATGTTTATTGGTTGGTGTTAAGTTATGTGACGTTTTGTGACGTTTTGCGTCGAAAATGCAAGTTATGACTAAATATTAATATTATAACGCGTCCACGCACAAAAAACTAACATTTTATTTATATTATAGCTGAAAATCCGCACCTAAAATCTCCGTGTATATCGGCACTGCCAGATGGAAATGTCAAAATGCACGGCTAAATATACGTCATAGCTAAAAAGATTACGTAGCCTGACGGCCCGTACTTCTAGGAGGCATTGGATAAACTATTCCGACAAGCTAAACTTGATGTGACGTCACATTCTGTTACAACAAGCCGAAGATCAAGGCGAAGACGACAATTCGGAAAGGCCCCTAAAATGCAAATAATTCCCCAAGCACTCAATACTTTCCTGGAACAAAAATTTAGCTATTTCAAATAAATAACACCATTTTCATAAGAAGTCACATCAATTTTTTTCCTGAATTCAACGTGATTTTTCGAAAGCATTGGATCAATAGCGGCACAAGATACTAGTTTAAAGCTGGAGTTACAATCAATGCAACCAACATTTGTTGCACAACAAAATGAGATTGAACCCATGAGAACGTATGAGAGCAGTTACAATGATGCAACACAACTTTGTTGCGCAGCAGAGTTTGCTCATACCTCAAACTTGGCATGGCAACAAAATACCCAATTCCACCTGTTCCTATGAGCGTTCGGGAAATCGGAACTGTCATATGTAAATGACAATCAGAATTTGTATATTCGTTGTCTCATTTTTGCTTTGCATTATACTCCTCAGCTTTTAGAGGATAAAATATTCACTGATATATCTTTCCGAGACTTTAAAGGATCCAAATTATCGAACAGCAATTTCTGTAATATAGCCAGTGACAGATGACAGTAAATGTTGTGTTGCATTGATTGTAACTCGTTCCACCAACAAAACTTGGCAGCAAATGTTGGTTGCATTGATTGTAACTCAAGCATTAAACCCATTCGCTGCCAAGCCTAAATCATCTGAAGTCATTCCCATTGCCATTTATATTTTGTTTACCAAAACCCTGTTATTTCTTGTTAAGTGCACATATATTATCATACACAATCATTTACAAGCAGAAAACTAAAGACGAGTATACTCGTCGTTGGCATTATGAAGGCAGAAGGACTCGATATCCTTTTTTCGTATTTACGTACGTTTTAGAAAAACAAATAATAAATCATGCAGATGGATAAAATAAAGAAAATTGAATAAAACGAGACACATTGCGAAATTTCGCAACACTTAGAAATTCACTATTGTCGATTACAGTGTCTCAGCAGATAACGGGATAAAGTAATTCCGCGTATTTTGTTTTCATTTCGATCTGAGTAATATGCACACTAGACTCTAAATCAGGCGATTTCGATCAGCTGATCGCTTTAGAGCTAAATCAACTTAAATCTACCTGATTACCCATACATTTTTTTCGGCTTCCGACCGAGTTAATCAAAGTAGATTTAGTTAATCAAGTACAAATCAGGTACTATTGTGAATTTTTCCCGGCTGAATTGTTCTCAGAGCGCGCTGAATTCCCTCCGCGAGAGGCACGGTAGATTTGAAGGAAATGTCATTCGAATTTCGGTCTAAAATAAAGAAAACTGAACAAAAACGGAAAATTTGAGTTGTACAAAATGAATAGATCATGCTCTTGCATGTTTCTGCACCATTTTCAACAACTTTCACGCAAAAAAAAATTGTACACTTAAATTCGAATGACATTTCTCTCTCTAAATCTCCTCATTCTAGATCACGTCGGGTAGTGTGAACGCTTACCTGATTAACTTGACAGATTCTAAATCTACCTGATTTAGAAGTGTAGTGTGAACGGCTTATTACCTGATTAACTTTGACAGCTTCTAAATCTACTTGATTTAGAGTGTAGTGTGAACGGCTTATTAGTGTTCAGGTACTATTGTGAATTTTGTCCCTGGCGAATTTTTCTCAGAGCGCGGCGAATTCCATCCGTGAGAGTGAGAGTAGATTTGAATGAAATGTCATTCGATTTTCGTCCTAAAATAGCAAAAATTGAATAAAAAAGGAAAATGTGAGTTGAACAAAGTGAAACGAAAATGTTCTTGCATGTTCCTGCACCGTTTTCAACAACTTTCACGCAAAAAAGATTGTACACATAAATTCGAATGACATTTCTCTCTCTAAACCTCCTCATTCTAAATCACTTCGGGTAGTGTGAACGCTTACCTGGTTAACTTTGACAGCTTCTAAATCTAGTTGATTTAGAGTGTAGTGTGAACGGCTTATAACTGCAACATCTCTTTTCAGTAATCACAACAGTTTTGTAGAGTGCAGATCAAGAAATTATTAGTTGTGAAATAAAATTTTGAAGAAATCTTGCTGTGATATCATACATTGCTGTACATATTAGGTATACTTTCAAAGTGAAAATTCTCAATGGTGAAATGTAACGGTACAGGATAATTCGCTTTCTGTTCCTTGGTCAGCGTAGGGACTGAATATATTTTCGTCTTCAAACCTACGCTTTTTAAAATTCACTCGTTCAAATTTTCGTTCGCCTGTAGCATCAGCTCAGAATTAAATTTATGCAAGGTTAAATAAAACAAAATGTTTGAATTTCCTTGTAAAAGTCTTATTGGTCGCCTATTCGAGATGGCTTACCAAGTCAGACTCTAGTTTATTGCATCATTCTTCTCCTATATATATCATACATTTCTTGTAAATCGCTTTAGTGTATGGATCGGTTTTAAATTCAAAAATAATTAATTATTTAATTGTTGTTCGTCTTGACCGCTTGGTGGTCAGTTGTCGCTGCTATCAATGGTGAGCAAAAAAAAGATGGCTGTCAGTGTTTGTTTTGACATTTGTCAGTTTTGGTTTTTAGTTGTGCACAACACCCTCTCCCTTTGGGGGGAAAAAAATTTTTTTTTGTAATGGGAAAACATTTTTTTTTTCTTCTAATCCATACACTTTTACAATCTTTGTACAGTTCTTATCAAATAATTTGCATTTAAAGCTTATGATTCACTTTTGGTAGCTTACAATTGGTATATATATTTTTGTTTATGTTGTTTTTATTTTTATTTTTTGTTATTCAATTCATGGTAATATAATTCTGTATACATATGCTTATTTGTTATTTTACATTATTTTTGATAAAAATAACTATATGTTTTTTTTGTTTGATATCTATTGGCTATTGTTTTACATTTACTTAAATATATTTGTTTTTTTTTTTTTTACATAAATTTATTATATATATATTTTTTGCTATTTGAATACATTTCTTTTGCTAGAGTTTAGCGAGCCAAATTTATGCTATTTTTCAGCCTAATTTTCAGTTCATTAGCGAAATTGTCTAAATTGTTTATTGGTTCGTTTTGCTCTATAATATCGTCAGGCAATTGGGGTAATCTTCCATAGACTAGTTCGTATGGAGAATATTGTGTATCAATATGTGGACTAATATTATATGCGAAAGTGTAATACGGTATCCATTTGTCCCATTCATAATCGTTAGCAAAATTGAGTAAATATTCATTTAATACTCTGTGGTTACGTTCCACTGAGCCAAGTGTTTCGTGATGATACGGTGTTGAGAAAATTTGTTGAATTTTTAATAAATTGCAAATGTTTTCCATTAGCTCATTAGCGAATTCAGTTCCATTATCTGATTTTAGAATTTTGAAAATACCATGCTTTAATATTAGTTGTTCCACTAGTGTTTTGGCGATAGTTTTAGCGTCTTTTGTTTCAATAGGGTATGCAATAAGGTATTTTGACAATTCGCATTGCATTGTGAGAATGTATCTGTAACCGTTGGATATTCTGAGTGGCCCTACTGTATCTATAGCAATTGTTTCGAATTTGTTCCTTGGTGTGTCTGTTATTGTTTGTTTCTCTTTTATATGTTTTGTTTGTTTATTTTTCGTACAGGTTTCACAGTTTTTAATAAATGTCTTTATCATCTTGTTCATATCTTTCCACATATATTTTTGTTTTAGTTTTTATAATCGGCTTCAAAAATGCACTGATAATATGATAAAATACTTTATTCTTCAATTCACTGTCTGTTGCGTATCGTTTTCACAACGACGCTTCAGACACACTTCTTCCTACATCAACTGTTCTACATCGATTGATTCTATGTATGCGTGTAGGTTGTCAGCCCAGTTTACATGTTTGATCTGCTTCAATATGGGCGGTTTGGTTACAGCGGCATCTTCAGCAATGGTGGATTCTGGTGCTGTCTTACAGCTCGGCCAACCTGACTCTCGATCGACCTCGATCGAAGGATTCGGTGACGTAGGCATCATCAGCTGGGTTGTCGGTTGCTTCGAGATATTCTGGGCCCCATGCTTCTTCGTCCAACCACTCTTCGTCCTGATATTCATCGCGAGCGTCTTCGTATATTTCAGCAGGGTCTTCGATACTAGTTTGGGTGTCAGTAAAGTTCCAATACGATATTTTCCTTGACTCCCTCCTGGGCAGGACGATTTGGCTCCGGGCGACAGGGTTTCTTAACCGTTCTTCTTGTTTTCCATACGCAATTTCGTGCCCATACCTGCAGGCTCTACTTTTTAATTCATCCATACTTTCACTTCCTTTAAGGACAGATCCGTCATAACCGCTTGCTTGAATGGCGTGGATAGTTAGATCAATTACTTCAATTTCCTCAAGATTGATTTGCGAGGCGCTCAACTGCATTTGCAATATAAATTTATGTAGTGTAGTTTCCTCCGGCTTCCAATATTGATTCTTCAAGCCGTTATACACTTCTTGTAGTGTGACCGCCTTGTTGAACTCCTTCAAAAGCTCTCCTTTAAGCTCCTCATACGTTTCAGCAGAAGACATCTTAGCAACAATTTCGGCA
This sequence comes from Nemotelus pantherinus, assembly GCA_963978885.1. Taxonomy (NCBI): domain Eukaryota; kingdom Metazoa; phylum Arthropoda; class Insecta; order Diptera; family Stratiomyidae; genus Nemotelus; species Nemotelus pantherinus. The sequence goes on from OZ022264.1 coordinate 93,717,637, forward strand.
ACTCCCGTTAATGACCTTCTCAGGTACACATACCTTCGGCTGTCCTTTATTCCAGCGAGTTTCAGCACCTGTTCGAAATCTTTCAGGAACTTGCAGATGTGCTGTTGCGCATTTTCCCCATTATATGTGGGTAGCGCCGCTTGGACATCATTATAGTTAAGGAGTAATTCATCTTTTGTTTTATTTTCCTTTTCGTCATCAGGCACTCTAACCAGTGCGGCGGCAAGCATCGGAATAGCAGCAGTTGGTTGTTCGGGCATCTGTACAGCAGTATTTAGATTTGCACAAGCATCCGTTTGTCCTTCCGTATTGGTCACATCCATTTCAATTTCTTGCAACTCCCGGTGTCTCATAGCCAGTTCCTTCTTCTTCTCAACGATCCTCAGTTGCCTCTGCAATAGTGCCTCCTCTTCTTCTAGCTGCTCACGTATTTTTCTCAGTGACCATATTGAGTTCACTTCCTGATTCTGCCGCCAATTCCATAACAGCATTGGGTCTGCATTTGTCCATGGTCCGGGCATCGGTGACATAATTCTACTTTGGACTTCGTCGGCAGTTTGCAAAAAGTTGAGTCCGGGCGGCATCTTACTTGCTTCTACTTCCTTTGGCGTCGGTGTTTTCATTATTTCCGTTACTCCTGACAAATCAGCAGACATCAGCGTTTCTCCAAACCTCAGGGTGTCGTCAGGCAGCAATACTTCCTTACTTCTAGGCAAATCGTCAGGCATCGGCGTTTCACCAAACTTCAGGGTGTCGTCAGGCAGCAGTGTTTCCTTACTTCTTGGCAAATCATCAGGCATCAGCGTTTCTCCAAACTTCAGAGTGTCGTCAGGCAGCAATACTTCCTTACTTCTCGGCAAATCGTCAGGCATCAGCGTTTCTCCAAACTTCAGGGTGTCGTCAGGCAGCAAAACTTCCTTACTTCTCAGCAAATCGTCAGGCATCAGAGTTTCTCCAAACTTCCGGGTGTCGTCAGGCAGCAATGCTTCCTTACTTCTCAGCAAATCGTCAGGCATCGGCGTTCTCAGACTCCTCGGTGAGTCATCGGGCGTCAGTGCGTTAGACAGCAATTGCGGTACTTTTCTTACCGGCTTACATGACGCCGCCAGTTCCTTTGTTCTCGGAACTGGGGCTCCTGCGGCTGCCTTCGTCTTCATATTCTTTTTCGCACTTCTTTGGGTCATTTCACGTAGTTAGACCCCACACCTGAGCTATAATCGGCTTCAAAAATGCACTGATAATATGATAAAATACTTTATTCTTCAATTCACTGTCTGTTGCGTATCGTTTTCACAACGACGCTTCAGACATACTTCTTCCTACATCAACTGTTCTACATCGATTGATTCTATGTATGCGTGTAGGTTGTCAGCCCAGTTTACATGTTTGATCTGCTTCAATATGGGCGGTTTGGTTACAGCGGCATCTTCAGCAATGGTGGATTCTGGTGCTGTCTTACATTTTAGTAATTTTTTTCTTACACCCAAATGTCCTCCTATCGGTGCTGTATGGTAGTTATTTATTAGTTTAAATTGTATTATTTTATCGGTTATTCGTTTCAGTGGTTTGTATATTATTATTCTTAGGGGTTCTTTATTGTTTGTTAGAATACTCTTCTGTAGTTGGCTAAATTTGTTTTTAAATTCTTCCTTATTGATCATGTTATATATTTCATCATTTTCTTCTATGTATATTTTCGTTACATTTTTTCTAGTTGCTTGTGATGTCAGTTTCTCCAATGTCAAAACTAATTCCGATGGATTATCGCTGCATCTAACTAGGATCTGATTGTTTTCAAATATGATTTTTGGGGTCTTTCCCATTTCCAATTTTAATTTCGTTAAATTTTTTATATGAACTGGGGAGCCGCTGTTCCATATATAGATTTCGTTGGCCTTTACGTTTGGTTTGGTTATTCTTCTTGTTTGTGCCAGTGAGATAGTAGAAATGGAGTGGACATGCCCATAAGATTTACATTGAAGGGGATGGTAGTAATTTTTTAGCAACTCATTGTCAAATCGAGTCAAATCCAAGTAGTTCCCCTCCAATTTGACAATGAGGTCGAAATGGCGTAAAGGCAGCTTTAACATGCTTTGTTCGTGAGAGGATTGAAGGGGCTAATGGTGGAAAGTTATACAGTCCGTGTCCAGGGGCTGGTTTGTGCTTTTTTAGTGTATTCTAAATTTGTTATCATATATCTTCAAAGATATAGAAGAAATGGATGGGCGGTATACACGTACATGAGCGTACGTCAAAGATATAGAAGAAGTGGATTGGAACTGTAGATTTCCGTGCGGCACCAGTTTATAATAGTATGCGACATTCTCTCACACAAACATATGTAGCAAAGGTCGTAGGTGATTTAAAATTTGTAATAAAAATGGGGGCAGGCAATTGGCGCGCAAGTTTGAATCGCCATTTTGATGATGAATTAATTTGATATGTAATAGGTATATTTGCGTACCTGAATCTATTATAATATATTTAAAAAAAATCGCAGCAAGTCGTTTTTGTACTCTTGCTGCAAGCCAAATTTCGGCACAAAAAGAAGCCAGGTGCAAAAATCTGTTGTGTGGACAACACTTCACTGCACACTTCATGTCTAGTTTTTAAATATTTGTCTTATAGTCACAATTACTAGCGCTCTTAAATATATAATACCATCTCTAAGCTCACGTGGTTTAGACAGGACTAAATAACCAGGATAAAATTAGAATGTACAGTAAATATTTCATACATAATGATTACAATTAATTTAAATACCACATCACTTAAATGGTTATACTGTCTTTTCGTACAAAATTGCTACGAATAGCGCTAAACTTAGCGAAATAGAATACGCAGTCACTTGCACAGATAGCTTGTATAATTTGGACAACATGAATGTTGTCAACAGCCGAAAAATGAAACAAGCAGGGTGGAGGTAGATTAAACACGTTAATCGTGGAGAGGCACATGTTCGCCGTGCGAATAGGAATGAAACTAATTGTTGATATGCGTTATTGAAATTCGTACTTTTTGCAATCTTGCGTATTTTATTCTTGTAAAATTCGTAATATTTGAGAAAAACAAGAAATTATTGAAGTTTCTTAAATTTTGTGTTAAAGTATCACAAGAGAGCGTTTTGCAAGTGTTTTCTTAAAAACCGCTTTCTTATAAACCGGGCTTGGGACTGGCTTCGGTCGTATTAAAGCTCTAGCTTGAAAACCCATCGTATTGCTTGGGTTCATAGAGCCGCAAAAATATACAAGTATAGGTGCTATGATTGTTTTCATATAATAATATATTTGGTTATACACCTCCTACCTTCCACACTCTGCGTTCAAATTATATTTCATAATTATATTATCGTAATCTGTTTTCATTTTCACCCACAAACATGTATTCATCCTAATTTGGAAAAAAATATTCAAAAATATTTGTGACTCCCAACAACCAAACTAATTGGTACGCCTTTGACGCTCCCAACTCATAAAAATTTAAGAAAACTCAGGTTGTCAAACTAGGTTGACAGTGATTGCGCGCGTAGTACGATATCCGCAAAAACTTTGCAATTGCGGCGGTAATTTTTAATCTGTGGATTTACTGTCTCAATAGTCCTACTCTTAGTTTAATTTTTAGTGTTGTGAATTCGTTTTTCGACCGAAAATCGCAAATCCGATGGTATGAGAGCCGATTGTAGTTGCACAACTCTCTACCATTCAGTTCATTTCGCAGTTTTGGTTAGATTTTTTCGATGCCGTTTTACTTCTTGCCCAATAAAGTAAGTAATCATGTTTAAACTCTATCATGAACCCCTTATAAGGCATTCACAACACAATTCAACAACTCAAGCCAAATTTTGGCACAAAAAGGAGCCAGGTGCAAAAATCTGTTGTGTGGACAACACTTCACTGCACACTTCATGTCTAGTTTTTAAATATTTGTCTTATAGTCACAATTACTAGCGCTCTTTAATGTGTAATACCATCTCTAAGCTCACGTGGTTTAGACAGGACTATATAACCAGGATAAAATTAGAATGTACAATAAGTATTTCATACATAATGATTACAATTAATATAAATACCACATCACTTGAATGGTTATACTGTCTTTTCGTACAACATTGCTACGAATAGCGCTAAACTTAGCGAAATAGAATACGCAGTCACTTGCACAGATAGCTTGTATAATTTGGACAACATGAATGTTGTCAACAGCCGAAAAATGAAACAAGCAGGGTGGAGGTAGATTAAACACGTTAGTCGTGGAGAGGCACATGTTCGCCGTGCGAATAGGAATGAAACTAATTGTTGATATGCGTTTTTGAAATTCGTACTTTTTGCAATCTTGCGTATTTTATTCTTCTAAAATTCGTAATATTTGAGAAAAACACGAAATTATTGAAGTTTCTTAAATTTTGTGTTAAAGTATCACAAGAGAGCGTTTTGCAAGTGTTTTCTTAAAAACCGCTTTCTTATAAATCGGGCTTGGGACTGGCTTCGGTCGTATTAAAGCTCTAGCTTGAAAACCCATCGTATTGCTTGGGTTCATAGAGACGCTAAAATATACAAGTATAGGTGCTATGATTGTTTTCATATAATAATACATTTGTTAATACACCTCCTTCCTTCCACACTCTGCGTTCAAATTATAATTCATAATTATATTATCGTAATCTGTTTTCATTTCCACCCACAAACATGTATTCATCCTAATTTGGAAAAAAATATTCAAAAATATTTGTGAGTCCCAACAACCAAACTAATTGGTACGCCTTTGACGCTCCCAACTCATAAAAATTTAAGAAAACTCAGGTTGTCAAACTAGGTTGTCAGTGATCGCGCGCGTAGTACGATATCCGCAAAAGATTTCCAATTGCGGCGGTAATTTTTAATCTGTGGATTTACTGTCTCAATAGTCCTATTCTTAGTTTAATTTTTAGTGTTGTGAATTCGTTTTTCGACCGAAAATCGCAAATCCGATGGTATGAGAGCCGATTGTAGTTGCACAACTCTCTACCATTCAGTTCATTTCGCAGTTTTGGTTAGATTTTTTCGATGCCGTTTTACTTCTTGCCCAATAAAGTAAGTAATCATGTTTAAACTTTATCATGAACCACTTTTAAGGCATAAGAATGTTGTTAATGGGCCGCAACTCGACAAGATCCATTCGGCAATCATATGTAATCGGACGTTGTTTACATTTATTTGACAACATGAGTTTTGTCAAAGGGGAGAGGGGATAGCATTCTGCAAGAAGAGCTGGTGCCATACACGTACGCTCATCTACGTGTATACCGCCCATCCATTTCTTCTATATCTTTGCTTGGAAATCTACAGTTCCCATCCACTTCTTCTATAACTTTGTATTTCTTGTAAGGGGTAATACCTTCTTTTCTTCGGTAATATTTCTCTGCTTGGGTATCATGTCTTTTAACGTGTCTGAATTTAATTTGATGCGTGATAATGCATCAGCATTAACATTCATTTTGCCCTTTCGATATATTATATCGAATTCGTGGTCGCATAAATCTAGTCTTATGCGTGTCATCTTTGATGATGGGTTTTTATGTGTAAATAATGATATTAGTGGCCTGTGGTCTGTAATGACTGTAAATTTTTTTCCAAATAAATAGGGTCTAAAAAAATTTATCGCCCAATGGATTGCCAATAATTCCGTTTCGATTATCGGTTTGTTTAATTCATGTTTTGTTAAGGATCTACTTGCATAAGAAATGGGTAGGTTGTGCCCTATTTCGCCTTGTGAGAGTATTGCACCTAATGCATAGTCTGATGCATCAGTTGTGACAATAAATGGTTTATTGAAATCTGGGTACTGTAATATTGGTGCATTCATCAGTTTATTCTTCAGTATTTCAAATACTGATTGACATTTTTCAGTCGATAAGAATTTCGTATTCTTTTTTAACAAATCATCCAGGCATTTTGTGATTTTGGCGAAGTCTGGAATAAATCGGCGATAGTAATTCGCGAATGCAACGAATCTTCGGACTTCGTCTGCGTTTAAAAGTACTGGATAGTTTCTAATTGTATTAAATTTTGCAGGGTCTGTGCGGACTCCATCTTTTGTGATTAGGTGTCCCAAATACACTACTTCACTTCTCAAAAAATTGCATTTCTCAGGGTTGAGCTTGAGGTTGTATTTTTGTAGCCTATCAAATATTTTTATTAAATTGCTATTATATTGTGCGAGGCTGCAACCAAAGACAATTATGTCATCGACCTATAAAAATGCTGCTGAGTCTAATCCACTTAAGGCGACTGTTAGCATACGTTGGAAGCTGTTTGATGAAATTGTTAGACCAAAAGGTAATCGTTTGAACTGGTAATGTCCTTTATTTGTCGAAAAGGCTGTTAATGGTCTTGATTCCTTTGTCAATTCGATCTGGTGAAAGCAGCTTGTCATGTCCAGGGTGGAGAAGTATTTCGCTCTTCCTAGCCTGTCTAAAACATCTTCCAGCCTTGTGAGTGGAAACTTGTCATTAACGATTTTTTTGTTAAGTACCCTGAAATCTACTACCAGTCTCCATTTAGTTGGGCCTGACTCACTTTTCTTCGGTGTTAAAAGTAGTGGTGAGTTATTTGGACTAGTAGAGTTTTCGATAATATTATCATGTAGCAATTGGTTAACTTGTCTATTTATTTCTTCAATATAGGTCTGTTCGTTTACTTTTGGACTAAAACTTTATTGGACTAAAACTTTATACGGAGTGGGGATAAATTTATCGAAAGTAAGAAAACGCGTTTTGGGCTAAAACTTGCTGTCACTTGACTTTTGTTTTTGTTGTGACAGCTGATAGTAATTTCTTGAGCATTTCGTTTTGCAAAATAATATCAAATTGTTCGAAATATGGAGACTAAAGACATTTTAACTGTGTTAATGTGTGAAAGTGATAACAGTTCTAGTGAAGATGAAGAAATAGATATGATCTTGCTTGACATGCAGCAAAAAAATAGTGCAATGGAGAATAAACTTTTAAGAATTGTGTGTCAGCAGAAACGTAGGAAAACCAGAAACTGCATTACTTCGTACATAGATAAAGTGATACCAAAGTATACAGAGGAAGAATTCAAGTGCCATTTTCGGATAAAAAAGGAACTCTTTATTGCCCTTTCACGCAAGTTTGGTAAATCTGGGGAGTATTTAGCGCTCAGAGAAGATAAGAGGGTATCCGCAGAAAAACATATGCTAGTGTTTTTATGGTTTGCTGGGCACGAGGCGGTGTCTTTCAGAGATATAGGAGATCGGTTTGATTTGTCCATTTCATCAGTTTCTGTTATTGTTGAACGGGTAATTATGTTTATCAGCAACCTTGCTCCCCAAACTATTAAATGGCCAGATGATGACGAAAAAAAGGAAAACAGCGAGCACTTTGAGCATTTAGGATTCCCAAATGTAATTGGTATGTGTATCATATACGAAAATAAATAATATAACTATAACAATAATAATAAATAATATAACTATAACAAATTGTATATTTATTTCCAGGGGCAATTGACGGAACGCATATAATTATAGACCCACCATTTAGATCCAAGGATAGCTACGTTAATAGGAAAGGGCAAATCAGCATCCAAGCGCAAGCCATTGCAAACAGCAATAAAAAAATTATAAATTTTTTCGCGGGGTTTCCGGGTTCCGCCCATGACAGCCGGGTTTTCAAAAACTCAACTATCTATCCGAAACTGAGCGAAAAGTGTGGTGGTAAGTTGTATTAGAACACTATTCTGAGAAATATACTAAATATACAGTTTTTCAGATTATTTCATGCTTGGCGATTCAGCGTATCCTTTGATGGAAAATCTTCTGACGCCATATCGAGACAATGGACATCTAAGCGAACGTCAGAAAAATTTCAACAGAAAATTAAGTTCATCCCGGGTTGTGATAGAACACACTTTCGGAATACTGAAGCAGCGTTTCAGACAACTGTATTACTGCAAACTCCGTGGAATTCAGAAACTGAATCATTTCATCAGAGCTTGTTGCGTCTTGCATAATTTGTGTGATGAAAATGATTTAGAGTTTGAAGATCCTCCGCCACCTGAAGACCCACCAGCGTCTGAATATGGCAGCATGTTTCTTGAACGCTCGAGTAACGCTCGAGCTAACATAAGGAGGGACGAAATAGCTGTTCTATTACATAATTAAATTAAAAATACGGTTGTTATACAGTTCAAAATCTTGTTTCATTCATCATACCGATTCCATGCACAAAACTTTTTCACTGTTTATCCATAAACAAATTTTGAGTAATGTTGATAGTGTTTTTATTTTGGGTTTTGATTTTACACGAAATAAGCTGTGACTTCACAATTATATGTTAATGCAGTTTTTTTTTACAATTCCATTTTTTACAATTACATATTACAATTACATATTACATTTCTTAACCTACTTATTAACAGAGCTTAATATCGCCTTCAAAATATCATTTTTTTCAGCTATCAGCTGCTCTTTTTTCGCAGCTCTGGCATCTCTTTGCTCCATAGCATTGATGATTTTTTCCCGGAATTTTTTTTTTTCCAGGTCTTCCTTCCGTCTGTCTTCATTGAAGATTTTCAGCTGCTCAGCTATACTATCGTTGCGACTTTTCTTTCGTGTGGCTGACGACGACGAACTGGGAGTCCTGTCGTAACCTTCAATGGTGAAAAAACAATTAAATTATGGTATATGGAAATATGTTGGTTAAGTACCCAAAAAAGAATTTTCTGAATCTTGACCACTCTCCTCTGCAGGCAGCGTCTCGACCTCTTCATCGTTTAGGAGATGCACGGGGTTGACTGCAGCGTTGTCACTCAAAATTTCTCCCAATTCTCTGAAAATTTTTGGATTGATTACATCTAGTAATTTTGTTATAAATAATACATACTTCTCAAATGGACATGTCAATCGGTTCCTTCCACTTTGACTATTGTTGGTTTTCATGTCTTTAAACCGTCTTTCCAAGGAACGGTATTTGTTTTCGATTTGTGTAGCGGAATAATTGAAGCCAGCATCATCCATTTTTTGTTTTATGTGAGCCCACATCTTCCTCTTCGTTTTGAGCCGGATGCATTTTCCTACTCTTGGTTTGAATTCCTGCACAAGACAAAGCAACAACTTCGTGGTGTTGTCCACCCACACACTTTTGTTGTCCTCTTGTGACGCAACGTGATCCTCATCTTGGTATATCTGAAACAATACGATTAAGACAATTGATAGTTTACCTGCATTTATAGCAATTATGCAAAACATACCTCTTGGTTTTCTTCGGGAGGCATATCCGCATCAGTTCCTTCGAAAGTTGTTGGATGAAATAGAACTTCTCTAACCTTTATAGTCTGCGATGCTGGGAAGAGTAGCTTCAGTTGCTCGGGATCTAATCAATAAATGAAAATTTAACAACTTATCAAGTGAATTATTAAAAAGATTTTACCTTGTTGGATGTTTCTGAAGCTCTTGGGAGAGCATTCTACGTTTATATCTTCTACTTCCCTTGATTGTTCCTGCATTTTCCGCCACGTGTTATTTATTGTCACTCACTTCTCAAATTTATGTCTTTTAAAACTCTATCAACTGTTATTTATTGTCACTCACTTCTCAAATTTATAACTTTTCAGAATCTATCAATCTATCTTTACCAGTCCATCGACGTGCTATCACTTGACAAATGTCAACATCAATCAGCTGTTTTGGTTGTTCTGACAGTCCAAACTCTACCACACAAAATTCTGTGGACTAAAACTTTATTGAAATGTTAGGATGGGGAAGTGAAATTTCCCCAGTCCACAAAGTAAGAAAACGCGTTTTGGGCTAAAGTTTTATAAAGTTTTATACAACTTTGAGTAAACGAACAGACCTTATGTGTATGGGGCAGTCTATAGTTTTTGATATACGTCGGTGTATTATCCGTGACGTGTATATCTTGTTTGTAAAAGTTATTTGCAGTAAGAGTATCATTTTCCAGGTGAAAAATATGCTGGTAATTTTTGATAATTTCTAATATTGATTTTTGATCTTTTGAGTTCAAGCGGTTTAGTTTAATATATTTTAATAACTCTTGATATCTTTGTTTTCCTCTGTTGTTTTTATTTGTTGAAATGTTATTTCTATTCATTTTGTATTTAGTTAATGGTTCTGTTTCTACTTTAAATTTTTGAATTATCACGTCCTCTTCGTTAGTGTTTAGTAGCTTTATATGTTTGATGCCTTCTGCTGGCATTATTGTGCTACCTATATATACACCTGGTGTGATTTCTTTGTTAATCACTACGCTATCTTCTTCGATGGTAAAATCGACTGGGCATATGTATTCACACCGTGCCGGTATCGTTAACTTATGTATTTTGCAATTTTTACTGATTGGCATAGTATATTCTTCATCGTCGACATTAATCGTTATCGTATAGGTTTCATAGCCAATTTTTGCCAGTGTTTGTACAAAAAAGTCTCTTCCTAGTAGTCCGTCCGTAAGGATGGGAAAATTAGGTTCTACAATTTGGAAGGGGAAACGTATGTGTTTTTTGCCAATGCTTAAGTCTAGATTGGCAGTAACTATTGAATATATTTTCTGGTTTGCTATTCCAGAGAACTTGCATCGTTTATCTTCTTCTATATTTTCGTTTTCTGAAATTGCTTTTATTTTGCATATTGATATATCGGCTCCTGTATCTATCAGTAGCTTCAAATTTTTTTTTGACTTCTCGCAATATAACGTTACGTAGTTTATGAATTGTGTGTTTAATAGGTAAATTTTTTCTTCCTGTATCCCGGGGTCAACTTTTATTATTCGTTGCTGCTGGCCTCCGGGCCGATTGCGTTTCCCTGCACTATGTTTATTCTGTTCTGTCTGTTACTTCCGTAGTTCCTGTTTGTGCCCCTGTTGTTTCTATTATTTGTGTTGGGGGGTTGATATGTATTTCTGTTTGCTTCATGATATCTGCTATTGTAATTATTTCTATGGTTTATCTCTTCATATCTGGGGCTGTAACCATATCTATAGTTATTTCTGTAATTGTTGCTTTGGTTGTTGTTATGGTTTAGAACATTATTTCTTGTGCTAAAATTATTCCTATTATTCTGATTGCTATCTCTGTTATTACCTCTGTTATTATTAACATAGCTTTGGCTATAGTTATTATTCCTATAAGTGTTATTATAATTATTTGGTTTATTTCTATTGTTATAATTCAATTGCTGGTTTGTATTATTTCTTCTATTCACGTACATAACGTTTTCTGTTATATTGTTATCCGATTCAAACTCGGTTGCTATCTGATTTGCTTCGATAAATGTTTTGGGTTGAGCCGCAAAAATAGTCGGCTTGAGGGTTTCACTTAACTCGTTTTTGAAAATAGTTAATGCATATGAGTCATTTGACTTCTGTATTGCGCTTTTTTCTGCGGGAGATGGGTTCTGACCTAAGCTACTAATCTGAATTTCAACTGAATTTCAAGTTGCTGTGAACTTTTTTTGTTTATAAATCTATTCCTGAGAATTTTTTCTAATTCTTCATATGTCTTTATATCTAACGTTAAGAGCTGAGTTTTAACTGCTGTTCCTAATTTCACATTTCTCGTAAAATTCAATAAATTGTTTTTTCCATCTTCATTAAGACTTGCGTTGATAAGACTAACTATTGTTAGAAATGCTTCTAGTTCTTTGGGGTTTCCCGTAAAGGTTGGTATGGATTTTAACGCTAATTCAATATTGAAATTACTCATTTTGCTGTCTACTGAACTTTCTAATTTTTCTAATAGTAGTTCTTTTGCCTCTTTATATTTTTTTATCAAAGTTTCTAGTAATTCTTGACTACTGTCTGTGTTAATTGCTTCTTTTTGGATTTCTTCTATTATTTCTAATTTTTTCTGAACATAATCTCTTCTGTAAGTTCTATTCGGGGTTTTCTTTAAGTTGACTATTATTTTCGTAAGAATGTTAATATTTTCTTCCGTATATAAGGGCCATATGAAATCTTCCTATTTGTATTCTGGCAATTGTACTTATTGTAAATATTTAAATTGTTAGCAATAATTGTACACTTGTACACATTTAAATTGTAATTTGAATTTTATTTCCACTATTGGGTCATAGGTGTCGCTTGTGACGCCAAGTGCAATAAAGTGCAACTGTCAAAATTGAAAAACTTAGTGCTTATATCAAAAGTTTTCTAAGTAGGAAAACATGTGTTTTGTGTTTTTAATTTTTGAACTGTATATTAAATTCATGTAGTACATTGTTATAAGTTCTAATTCATTTTGATTTACAATAAATATTTAGTTCATCGAGTTATTGTATCATTTGTTTTATTTGTGTTCGCAGTTGTTCCATCCGGTCGTACATTTGCTGTTGGATTTCCCAAGGTGGTGGATTGTCCTCGTCCAAAGCTAGTCGTTTCAGCGCTGCTATCTCTTCCTGTATTTCCTTTATTTGTCTGTTGTCGTGTTTTTTTTGTGTCGTACTCGATCTTGATGTGTGTGGTTGTTGATGTTCTATTATTGTCGGATTGCTTGTTGTTTCTGTCTCGCGGTGTTTGATTTGCTTCTTTAGTTCATCAATTCGCTGGTACATCTGGGCTTGCTTTTCCCATGCTGGAGTGTTTTCGACGTCCGTCGCAATGCGCTTTAGGGCTGCAATTTTTTTCCTCAGGTAGACAAGGTTGCCGCCGCGTTTTTTCCTTTTTGTATCAATTTTCGGTATTGCCGTCCTCAGCGCTTCTTGTTTTCTGGCTTCTAGGATTCCTGGATGGATCCTGGGTTGTGGTCCACCAACTTTCGGTAGACCAAACTCTTTAGAAGGCAGGATCGCAATGAAATGTAACGGTACAGGATAATTTGCTTTCTGTTTCTTGGTCAGCGTAGGGACTGAATATATTTTCGTCTTCAGACCTACGCTTTTTAAAATTCACTCGTTCAAATTTTACGATTTGTGAATTCACTCGTCCAAATCTACAATCTTAAATTTATTCGTCGCTTCTGCGTGGCGAATTTAGCCGCCCCTTTAGCATCAGCTCAGAATTAAATTTATGCAAGGTTAAATAAAACAAAATGTTTGAATTTCCTTGTAAAAGTCTTATTGGTCGCCTATTCGAGATGGCTTACCAAGTCAGACTCTAGTTTATTGCATCATTCTTCTCCTATATATATCATAAATTTCTTGTAAATCGCTTTAGTGCATGGATCGGTTTTAAATTCAAAAATAATTAATTATTTAATTGTTGTTCGTCTTGACCGCTTGGTGGTCAGTTGTCGCTGCTATCAATGGTGAGCAAAAAAAAGATGGCTGACAGTGTTTGTTTTGACATTTGTCAGTTTTGATTTTTAGTTGTACACAACAATGGTTACATAGCTTATTATTATTTATTTTATCCCTTGTAAAATTCAAATTAGTTATAATGGACGACGATATACCAACTAGCAGTGATTTTGATTCAGAAGAAGAATATTATCTAAATGATAGTGATTCTGAGACTGAATCAGACGACAGTCTATCTCCTATTGCAAAAAAAGACCACGAATAAATGTGGCGTATGATTCGGAAGAACCTGAAAAGAGAAGATGAAGTTCCTAGTACTTTTATCAATGTGCAGTGTATAAATGAAGATACCGGAAATGGCAATATGTGGACAGAAGTGGAAAGAGATCCTCCAGTTTTTGAAATTCGAGGTAAGGATCAAGGCTTGAATCTTCCGGGAAAATTACGAACTCCAGGCGAGCTAATTGATTTATTCATATCTGATGAATTTATTGATAAGTTGGTTCAAAGAACTAATGAGCACGCTGCAGAAATAATAGGACGGAAAGGGGCACTGAGAAAATCATCAAGATACAATAATTGGGAAGCCACTAATCACCGGGAAATGCAAAAATTCTGGGCATTGCTTCTTCACATGGGAAGCATAAATCTGCCTTCCATTGAGCATTATTGCAAGAAAAGCCATTTCTATAATTTACCATTTTGGAGAACTCATATGTGCCGAAACCGTTTTCAAATGTTATGACGATGTCTACACTTTTCAAATAGCACAAACCAAGAAAGTAAGCTACACAAAATCGAACCGATTGTTGAACATTTAAATAACGTGATGAATTTAGTGTACAATCCTGGCAAAGATTTAGTTATTGATGAGTCTTTGGTACTATGGCGTGGTCGTCTTCACTTTCGCCAATATATAAAAAATAAAAAAAATAAATTTGGCGTAAAGTTATACGAATTATGCGAATCACAGGGGATGATACTACGCCTACAATTCGGACGGACCAGCAGAATCACAGTACTTCAGTTGTGTTTTCCCTTATGGATGGCTTTCTTGATATGGTTCATATTTTGTATATGGACAATTTTTACAACTCCCTATCACTAGCAAAAGAGTTAACATTGCGCTCGACTTATATTTGTGGAACTTTACGATCCAATCGTAAAGGTAATCCAAAAGAATTGGTCAATCAAAAACTGAAGAAGGGCGAGTACAGTTGGACGCGATCCGAATCGGTCGTTATTTGTAAGTGGAGAGATAAAAGATATGTACATATCAAATATGCACAAAGCTGAGATAGTAGAAGCTACTAACCGAAATGGACGAATCTCCAACAAACCCAATATTGTAAGGGATTACACAAAAGGTATGGCAGGTGTAGACCGTTCGGATCAAATGCTGTCCTACTATAGTGCTATGAGAAAAACTTTTCGGTGGTATAAAAAAATAGCTGTACACATCATAGAAATGGCTGTGCACAATGCATATATATTGTATTGTCAGCAACCGAACGCAGAAAAGAAAACATCTCTTCGATTTAGAGAAGAAGTTCTACAATATTGGCTAAATAGAAGCCAAGATGCAGTCATTCGATCTCATCAATCTACGTCAATCATACCCCAAGAACGAAGTTCCCTTCATTATCTTGATGCTATTCCTCCCACACAACAAAAGAAAAACCCAACTTGAAAGTGTAGAGTTTGTGCAACGAAAAGCATTCGAAAGGAGACTCGATATTACTGTGCGAGCTGTCCTGATAAACCTCCATTATGTATTGGACTTTGTTACAAATCCTATCATAAAGATAAGGTATCATAAGTGATTTAGTTGCTATAAAATTTTGTTTTAAATGCACGATGAAGTTTATTTTTGCGTGAAAGATCATTTTTTATAAGAAATAAAGTATTATTTTTGTAAAAAATTTTATTTGTAGTTTTTTCAAGTTTTTTATATTTTATACTATGTTTATGGCAAAAAAAAAATTTGCTAATTCAAAAGCCTGCATGTTATAATATATTCAAAGCAGGACGAGTATACTCATCTTGGCAGTGCGGGATACCATGCTGATACCATACGAGTATACTCGTCCTTGGCAGCGAATGGGTTAATGAAGGTAAAAGGCTGATAGGGCGGTAGTTTTGAGGTAGCTTGGGATTTTTACCAGGTTTGCCTATAGGTATGATGATGACGTTTTTCCAGCAATTAGGGAAATAGTTTAGTTTAAGGCAATAGTTAAATATGTGGGTTAATAGTACTTTAGCTTTACTAGGAAGATTTTTAAGCAGGATGTTGGGTATTTGATCGTCGCCAGCAGCTGATTTTAGTTTTATCTTCTTTAAGATTTTCCAAATTTCGGCAGCGCTGCAGAAAGCATTTGGACCAAAATCATTGGGTAATTCAGCAAGTTCTTTAATTTTTCGATCAACAGTATTATTTGTTTCTAAGTCGCCTGGATTCTGAGTTAAAGAGTGAGATTTTTGAAAATTTGTAGCTAGTAACTCAACTTTGTCACGGTTATTGTAAGTAATATTACCGTCTGGTGATTGAAGCGGGGTATGAAGTGCGACTTATTTTTCAAAGCTTTGTGAAGCTTCCATAGCTTTAGGGAGCCTTTACTTTGTGATGAGAGCAGCTTATTCCATCTATCATTACGCAGATACAAAAAAGCAGTGCGAATTTGGTAATTTAAATCATTCAAATGGTTTTTCAGAAAGGGGAGGCGAGTACGTTGCCACTGTCGTCGAATTTTATTTCGATGATTTATTAAGGCTGCTGTTGATGCATCCACTTTTAGGTGCTCTGGCTTAGCTACAATATTGGGAGAAGATATATCGCGGGCGATTCTAATTGTCTCAACCAAGTTAGATAAGAGGAAATCGATTTGTTCGTGGGTGTTTACTGTTGAATAATCTAGCTCAGATAGATTTATGTTAGAGTTTAAAAACTCTCGGAATTTTGACCATGATGTAGCCGAGTAAGCGAAAAATGATTTCTGTGATGCCAGTCTCAATATCAAACCTAACAGGAAGATGGATGGAAGATAGTTCATTTGTGACTTCCGGTTGTGATAAAGGTACTAACCCGTTACTGATGACGAGATCAAGAGTGGATGGAAAGCCTCGAGGGGGATAACATGTTGGTCCATCGGGGGCGTGAACAAACAAGTTGTTATGGATGGCAGCGACGTATAAAATGTTACCAGCTTTGTTGGCTCTGAAGCAGTTCCAGTGACGATGGCGGGAATTCAGGTCACCACATAATATAAATTTATTTTTGAGCCTCGTAAGCAGCCTGATATCCTTTTGGAATAATTTTAATTTTTCGTTGTTTAGATTGGTGCCACTAAAGTAAACTACTATTACATCAATATTGGGTTGATTAATTTTAACTGCAACGGATTCAATAATTTTAGTAGGGAATAGTTTTATGGCTGCATATGAAATACCTTTTTTAATAAAAACAGCTACACCTCCTCCAATTGAGTCTGGCCTATCAGCTCTTACAATATTATAAGATTGGTTCGAAAGTTTTTCTCCCTCTCTGAGCCACGATTCACACAGTAAAAATAAATCAATTTCATTATCTATTAGGTAATTAAGAGTCTCTTGTGATTTGTTTCGAAAGCTTTGGGCATTCCAAAGTAGACATTTGATTTTATCAATCATGGATAAACCTGATTGCTAATTCAGTAAGTGCAACGAATTGATCTTCGCGCGTCTTACAGAGAGTAAGCGTCGTGATAAGCTCTTTGGCTAGAGAGAGCATTTCATCTGCTGAAAATAATGATGACTGCGATGAGCTTAGAAGGGAAGACAAACGATGAGGAGAATAAATGTTACGCTTATCTAATACACCTCGTAAAGCAGCACTGTACGTTGGCTTGGATGATAATGCGGTTGCACTAACATGGTTGTGTTTGACTGCCTGTTTAGGCAATAATGGATAGTTGTCTAGCGTTGGCGATGGAGCGATGTGGGTCATGACTGCTGCATACGATACCTTGTCTGGATGTCTTTGTGAGGACCGTTTGCGATTTTTTATGTATTCTGTTCGCTTAGGGCAAAGCTTGTCATTGGCAAGGTGATTACCGAGGCAATTCGAACACTTAATTTGTGATGAAAGCTTTGAGGGGCATATATCTTTGTTGTGCTGATCGCCACAAATTAAGCACTTCTCAGGAAGAAAACAATGTGAAGAGCCGTGGCCGTATACTTGACAGTTTCGGCACTGTGTTACACGAGCTTGCGGTGTCTTCCGCTGGTGACTCCAGTGGACACGAGTGCTCATGACTGTGTTGATTTTAAGAAGGTCGGAAAGCTTTGTCGTGCCACGTACGAAGTAAAGTATGTACGTAGCGTGCTCTCGGTAGCGACGAGTTTCATTCGGAAACACTATTTTCTTTAAGTCAATGCACTGAAAATTATGCACTTCTTCAAGGTGGCTTTTCAAAGTAGCGCATTCCATATTGTGCAAACCACTTAAAATAAATTTTGCCATACGTTAGTCAAAACGTGCATACGTAAAGAATGACACTTTCTTAGCGATCAAATGGGATCGAACTGTCTCGAATGTCTCGGTTGATTTCGAAAATAGCTTTTTGCCGATACTAATGTGCTGTATTTCATAGTCGTGGATGTTTAGCTCTTTCATCATTGCAACAATAGACTCCCTGTCAACGTTCATGATGACAAGTGGTGGTATTTTAGCTTTTTTGGGAGCAGGCCCGGTCTCGGAGTCAATGCTTTTGTCAGTACAGGTTTTTAGACCAGCCAGAGGCTGAAACCGGTTACTATAATTTGCTTGTGTGTTCTAGGGAGTTTTAAACGATCCCGCAGTAGAATGTCGGGAGAGGTATTCTCCCGTTGCCTTTTAACACTAGTCGCTGCTGAAGTAATTTTCAGATTCCAGAAGATGAGCAGGGAAACACTAAGGGAAAACACTAAACCGTAAAAAATATGCTTTGCAGCCAACTGTCACTTCGACTTCACTCACTGAAGGTCTGAGAGAGACAAGAAAAGTAGATTAGTTGGCAGCCAATGAAGTGACACGAAGAGTGCCTTAGTAGGGGTGGAGCGGTTGTCACCAGTTACAAGTAGTGCAGCCATTCTCCGCACTTTTTCAATCTGCCGTTTGCAGGTAGCCTTAATAGCACCCTGCCACCAGAACGCCACCCCAAACAATAGAATTGGCTCAACTTCAGCAGTGTAAAGCCAAGCAACAGTACGAAGTTGTAATCTCCAATTCCCTCCTATGGCCCTTTTACAGCAGTAAAGTGCATTGAAAGCCTTCCGAGCTCCTTCTGCTACATTGTAGGTCCATAGTAACTTCGAGTCAAGAATCAGCCTTAAGAACCTGACCCTCCTGCTCAAGTTAATGGATACCCCATTCAACTTGGGTCATTCAAAAGAAGGAACTTTGTACTTCCTTGTAAACAGCACTTGTTCCGTTTTGTTAGGATTCACATTCAAGCCGCACTCACGACTCCAACGTGAAATTATATCAAGAGAGTGATTTAGCTTCTCCGATAGCGTATATAAATACTTTCCCGACACTGCTACAGCTATGTCGTCTGCATGAGCAATCACTTTACAGTCAGCGCGGTCCAGTCTCATTAGAAGAGTATTCACCGTGATGTTCCACAGCAGGGCAGAGAGGACACCACCCTGAGGTGTGCCCGTACTGACTCCTCGTCTTACTCTGGCATCTCCCAGGGAAGAGATAACCACTCTACTTTTGAGAAGCTGCACAAAAAAAGCAATCAGCCGCTCGCCCACATGAAGCACCGAGAGAGCCCCAACAATTGCGTTAGAAGTTACGTTGTTGTTGTTCAAGAAGGCAGCAAGCGTATATTTCTTAAACACAAGAGATTTCTCAACTTGCTCAATGAGGACGTGAAGGCAGTCTCAACAGATTTTTTTTTTTTGTTTTTTTTTTATAGTGATTCCCAGACAACTAGTTTGTTGGTATAAGGGATAGCACAAAGTTTTTACGTTCCAACGACACGTGGTCTTCCCAAGTTGTCCTCCATCTAGGTACTAACCGGCCCAACACTGCTTAACTTCGGTGATCGGACGAGAACCGGTTATTCCAGTGTGGTATTGTCGTGTATATATGTTTACTTTTGGTATAAGCGTGTTGTGACTGCGAAATCAACATAGGATCGATTGATCTTTTAATATGGTAATCAATGATTCTTTCCAAAATCTTAAGCAGGACTGAGTTAAGACTTATTGGACGGTAGTCCTTTGGCCTAACATGAGAAACTTTTCCTGTTTTCGGAATAAACACAACTCTAGTTTCCCGCCAGCTGGTGGGAACATACGAGAAGCGTGAGCAAGCGTTATAAATCTCTCTGAGCCATGGTAGCGATACTTCCATGGACTGCTGAACGTCAGTCGCAAGCACGCCATCAGGACCCGGGGATTTAAACGGCTCAAAAGAGTTAATAGCCCACCTCAGGTGAGAGTCTGATATTCTGAACGGCGGGGCTCTACCGTAATTTAGTTCCGTTTGGTGCACTGTCCCTATAGGGCAATAATTGCCCGGGAAATATGCTTCTATGAGAACGTTTAGAGTATCTGCGCTCGAACTAGTCCAAATGCCCTCAGGGTTCATGATGCACTCCACAGCCTACGGTGTCGTGCTTAATACCTTGCGAAGGCAATTCGCCTCGCTGAGACTCTCTACATTTCCACAGAAAGATCTTCATGAGGACCTCTTAGCCTTGCGTATGGCATACTTAAAAGCCTTCAGCTTCGTTTTATACCCCGACCAGTAATTAGATCTTTTTGAGCTATTAAACTCCTTCCTACATTCTCTCCGCACGATGCTGATTTCCATACTCCACCAGGGAGTCTTAGGATTGCCTCTGGCCGAGGGTGGCTTACATGCTTCCCTAGACGTGGAATTGATAGAATTAGTAAGGGTGTCAACCACCTGATCCAATTCATGGTAGCAGTCAATGCCCCTAGGAGCAGTTTCCAGTGAGGATCGTACCAGAGAATTAAATAGTTTCCAGTCTGTCCTCTTTCTATTGATAAAGGCTGCCTGCACAGCACGTTAAACGATATGTACTTATGATCAGAGAATGAGCACTCTTTTGGAACCCTCCAGTAACGGAGAAGATGCGAGTGCCGCCCACTAATCAAAGTAACATCAAGAACCTCCCTGCGGTTTGAGGTAAGGAAGGTTGGTTCGCTACCAGTGTTGGTGATGAAAAGGTCATGGGCCAAGATGAAGTCAACAAGTTCCTCACCTCGGCCATTAGTGTTAGAGCTACCCCATACTTCAATATGAGCGTTGGAGTCAGCCCCTAGAATAAGAGGCACACCAATTTTTGTGGCTTCAGATACAACACCCTTGACAATGTCGCAAGGTGGGCTATTGCCATGATCGTGTGCCATGTAGGAAGAAACAAACCAGTATGATCTCTGGTCGATTTCTACTGCAATAGTCACTGAAATTGTGTAGTACAAGGACGTTTATGGTTTTCTTGACAATAATGCAGACACGTGGCTCATGTAAGCCATCGGGTACCACTAGTCTGTATCCATCGGTGCATAACCTGCAAACCCAGTTTTTGGCAACCCATGGCTCTTGGATTAGAATCAGCTCCTCCTCTGTCCTAGAGCAGGGTAGCTGATGCTATTTGGGAATGGTGAAGGTTGATATGAATACCTTCACCATCATTTATTTTCAACGATGGTTAGATCCAGGTCCTCCTCCTCTGACATAGATGTCTGCCCAGCCTCTTCCTCTACTTCCAGAGTCATGAGATGCAGGCAGCCACCCAACTCGGAGGTAGTCCCGACACTAACCCCATATAGGGATTCCACATCGGATTCATCCTCAGATGTCACCCTCGAAGATGTGTCCAACCCCTTTTTAGGTGGGTCCCCCGTTCTGTGAGTCACCTGTTTCGGGTGAGGTTTCTCAGGTGTTGGATCTCCCGCAGCAGAGCTCTTTGGCCTGTCGATTCGGTAAATCCGTAGGGCTAGTTTTTCGACCCTATACCTGATAATCCCTTTTCGGGCATCTAATACCAGGAATGCCTCTTCATTTATGATGAAGAGAGCCTCCCGCCGATTGTCTACCGGCTCTCCAATCTTCGCAACCCTCTAATTTTCCATTGCAAGATCCGGGTTGAAAAGCCGCACTATTTCCAGGACTTCCACTGGATCCGAGTGAAAACTTGGAATCCAAGTCCTGCATCTAGGCCGGCTGGGAATCTCATCCTTGTGCACCACCTTAATCTTGGCGCCTGGCCAGAGTTGCCCCAGATCGGAGATTGCCTGCTTATAGAAATCGGCTGATCGTTGGTCTCCACACGCAACTAGCCGGATTCCTTTGTGCCAGCCCGCATCGTTCACCGTGGACCCGAGCTGGCCTTCTGCAGCCTACAGCAGACTCCAAATAAAGCCTGCCTTACCTTAAGCCAGTTTTCGGGGGAGATGGTTCCATCTCCCTTGCTCGCATCAATCACGGCCCAAGCCAGGCACTCTGTGGCCATTTCACTAAATGGCCAAGTTATTCCTGTCGGAGCCGTCACTATTTTCTGCTTTTTGCAGTCTTGCCTGCCCTGATTCATCGGCTCAGCCGACCTTTGTCGTTTCTGAGATGAAGCTCCAGGGTGTAGAAGGAGCGGATTAGGGTGCTCTCCAATGAATGATTTTGCTCACTGAAGGGACTTTTTGTCCTTGTCGGACATAGTATCAGGGGGGACATTTTCAAAATTCCTCAGAACTTTGAAGGCTGCCCTTCTAGTTCCATAAGCTCGAGATTTTTTGGCGGAGGAGCTTTGCGTGCCTGAAGAGGAGGAAGTGGCACCGGAGGTAGCACTTGTTGATGGTCAGGCTGGCTCATTCACCGAAACCTTCTCATCACACTGGCCACAAACGGACTTCTTGGCATTCGCAGGGCCAGGCTTGGTGACCTCAGCCCCAGAACAGCCTGAAACAGGGGTTGAGGAATATTTTGAAGGCACTGGAGCTGACCCTTTCGTCATGTCTATACCACCTTGCTTAGCTGCTGGGCCAAGCACTGGAGCTGGCCCACTCGTCATGTCTCCAAAACCTTGCTTAGCCGCTGTGCCAGTAGTCAGTGGACAATCGCCATGTCTCCACGAACCCCTGCAGCCTTAACCTCAGTCCGCAGAGCTGGCTTATTCACCATGTCTCCACTTTTTGAGGCTTTAGCTGCAGCCGACGCCGCAGCTTTTTTTAGCCCGCTCCCCCTCTAAATTAGAAGGTGAGTTTGAATTGTTGCCAGGCTTTTGCCTGACGAGTTTGTTTTCATTGTAGTTTTTCATGCAAAGTGGGTCCCCACTCAGAGCCGCTATCTCAGGTCCAAGTGTAGTCATCTGAATGATCCCATGGTTATCTATGCAAAGCAGGGAGGCCATGCGAGGGTTTCCACAAGCCCTTATGAGGACAAGTAGTCAGAGCCGGATCGGTGGTGTTAATCAGGAGTCCACCTCAACTGAACCTACACCACTAACTTATTGGCGACGAGACTGAGAACGTACTCTGAGGCCTGCCAGGGGTTTAACGGGACGGAAATGATCGTATTAAGCCGGAGCCGTTCACAAAGCGGATTTTACTCCGTCGCTACTGCGCCTGAAGACGACTTGGTCCGAAATGCTACGATCACCAGCCCATGTGCAACAAACGTATTATAAATCGAGAGAGGTCCGAGGACGAAAGCGGTTGTAAAGAGAGTCTAGGTCATTAAGCGTTACCCAGGATGCACTGAGTGGAGGCGATCTAGTTATATATACATATATATATATATATATATATATATATATGTATATATATATATATATATATATATATATATATATATATATGTATATATATATATATATATATATATATATATATATATATATATATATATATATATATATATATGTATATATATATATATATATATATATATATATACATATATATATATATATATATACATATATATATATATATATACAGTCCCTGGCCAAAAAATTATGAACACCTAAAAAAATTCACAATTTTTGGATTTGAGTGCATTTCTCAACGTTTAATCTTTGTTTTATCAAAAAATCGTTTACAGAGATTCTAGAAAAATATGTTTGAAGTAAATTCACTTTTTTATAACTAACACTTAATTAATATTTAGTGTTGCCACCCTTAGCCGATTTAACCGCTTCGATTCTCCTCGGCATACTTTCTATGCAAGCTTTGATGCACTCTTTGATTTCGGGTGCCTCATGCCATATTTTTTTTATGTTTTCAATTAAAATTGGACGGCTGGTATTCTTTTCTTTATAAACAAGCCGCTTTAGCTCATGCCACACGTTTTCAATTGGGTTCAAGTCCGGTGAGTTTCCTGGCCAAGGTAAAACAGGGATATTTTTGTCGGACATGAACCTTTTTACACTTTTGCTGTGTGACATGGAGCACCATCTTGCATGAAAGTGTATGGAACTGTCCAAAACCCGATTTCAGCAAAATAAGGCATAGCGACCGTCTCCAAAACCTTTAAATATTGGTCTTGTCGCATCGTTCCCTCGACAAAATACAGGGGTCCCGGTCCGTCGGCTGTTATGGCTCCCCATACCATAACAGAAGGTGGATGTTTTACAGTCTGTGTAATACAGGACGAGTCATATTTCTCTCCTGGACGCCGTCTGACGAATTGACTGGCTTCTGTCAGGCATTGGAAGGTCGATTCGTCAGTGAAGACTATCTGAAAAATATTGCAAAATTAAAAAAATTAAAAAATTGGTTTTAAATTGAAGAAATATTTAAAGAGCAATGAAAATACCTTTTTCCAGAATTCATCGGACTTTTGTGCATACTCATAAGCAAACAAAAGTCTCTTGTTTTTTTGATTTTCATTTAAACGAGGCTTTTTTGCTGGTCGCCTGCATCGGAAGCTTGCTTCTTTCAACTTTCTTCGTAAAGTTCGCTCCGATATATCCACGCCCGCCTCGGAAATCATTTTATTGAGGTCACGTAAAGGTGCCCTGTGGTGTCCAGCAGCAATGGAAATAATTTTCCGATCACCCCTGGGCGTAGTCTTTTTTTTTCTCCCACAATTTGCTCGATTCGAACCAATGGGAGACAGATTTTCTGTCATTTTATTTTGAATGTGCTTAACAGTACCCGGCAAAACACCCTCCAAGCGAGCTATTTTTCTTAAGGAATGGTTTTCCGATCTCAGGAGTGCAGATATGGCAGATTTTTTCTCTGCAGTGATATCTGCTTTACGCCCCATACTAAATTTTCATAAATAAATAAATATTCGTAAATTGTGTCCCTTTTTGGCTAAACTAAAATTTCAAGTATCACCAATTGCATTACTTACGTAAGTATTTAATGTTTATTTCACTGAAATATGAAATTTCAAACGCAACTAACAAAATATTCACAGAAAACAATACGAAAACAACACACTCACTGATTCTTGTACACTTGAAAAACTGGCAATTTTCACACCTTTTGCCAGGCATTTATACTTTTTGACCTGAAAAAAGGATCAAACCATGATAAATTCACGGTAAACTAATCAGGTAATCCCGAACATTCAGCAATTAAACGCCACATGCGTTTTAACTAAAAAAGACTTAAGGCAATGCAGCAAAATGATGAAATTTGCAAGTGTTCATAATTTTTTGGCCAGGGACTATATATATATATATATATATATATATATATATATATATATATATATATATATATATATATATATATATATATATATATATATATATATATATATATATACATATATATATATATATATATATATATATATATATATATATATATATATATATATATATATATATATATATATATATATATATATATATATATATATATATATATAGATATGGAAATATGAATTTTGGCCGAATCGATTTTAATACTAATGTTCTTCGAACATCAGAAAAAATTTATGTTTCAGACAGAAAATACACTTGGAAATCATTTATGATAAAATAGAACCTCTAGCGTTTGTATAGACTGTAAAGCAGTTTGAAATGGGCAAGACAATTATGAAAATAAAACCACAGGTAGTAATTTTTATACTCTTTAGATAATCAATCAACGGAAGGAATACGTGGTCCTGACTGCACAATGTAATTTGTACCGTTTTTTGAGTAAGGCGAGATCTGTGTGAACATACTACCTTCCAGTTTGTCTAAGTAGTCAATCAAGTCCTGGTCACTAGGAATCGCAAATGGTACGTTCAGAGCGCCTGCACATAATTTTCGACCATAAATATTTTAATCACTGCAAAAATTGGCGATAAAGCTGGAGGAGCCTTTTAAACGATACCGTAACGACATCGTGTCGAGAAATGAAGCCAGTATTGATGATGTCTCCAAACTCGACTAATCGTTGAAAGTGCTAGAAACAGCGAAGTTTGTTCGATTAGATGGCTGCATGTCAAGGCAGTGTTTACAACTCGTATTGAGTCAGGGAGTGGTTTATCTGGAATAATGTGACTATAAAGCATTTGTGTGAGGTAGGGAAGCAGTTCACTCCTACGGCTGAATACTGGAATAGCGAAATTGGTCTTTCCATACTCGTCGTTCACATACTCAAAGCACTTCAAAGATAAACCACTGAAACCATTTGTACAATCGAATATTCACCCATATTATGACTGTCGAGTCGATGTCGATTATATCGACATCGACTACATATCAACAGATATGCTATTGTGAGTGTCGAGTCGATGTCGATAATATCGACAGTTTTGTCGATTGCAATTTGCTTTGCGACGTTACATCGACAGGTAGTTGGATATATGCAAAATGTAAGTAATTTTCTTGGAATATTCAGTCGCTTATAAAATAATTATTAAAGGGTGAAAATAACAAACGCCATACAATTTGAACGTTTGGTATCTCTACTTGAGAATAACGAAGAGCTCGCAAGAGGATTCGTTAAAGCTGGTGGGTAAAATGGCGAAGTGAAGGATGGATAGAATAGTTTTGCAGGAGAGCTAAATAGCATGGATCTACTAGTAAAAGATATAAGGGGCTGGCAGAAGATTTGTTATTTAAATATCAAAATTCTTAATCTCGTATGACCTCCTCAGGTGTGGATCGATTTCAAATTTGAAATTCACAAAAAGATCATAAGAAACAATTGATAACTACACAAAACTGGTAGTGGATCAAACAAACAGGTTTATTTCTCTCCTCTTGAAAAATGTGTGGTTAATTTAGTGAATTTAAATGTTGCGCTTAATCCCACTGGCTGTGAATTCGGAACACCGCGCGATACGAGTGTGGAGCCTGCATCGTCGATTTTACCTTGTTCCACAAGTAATCAGGCAACCTCAGTTGTAAGCGCTGTACCACCAGTTAACATAGATGCAACTTCTTCAATGGAAAGAACACGTCGAGAAAGTAGATCTTCCAACGCCGACCAAAAAGAAAGTAGACTCCGACTACTCGAAAAGCAACCTACAGGAAAACATAAATAAAAATGTCGCAGAATCTCTGCATTTAACCAAAAAAATGTATTAACTCAAAAAACACAAGCTAAAATTGCGAGAAAAGTCCTTACAAATAAAGCAAAAAACCCTGCAAATTAATGAAGAAGATGCGACAGATAAAAAAATACATCGTGCGGCAAAATTGAAATTAAAAAAACCCTAGCGCATCAGAACCGCTAGAAATACTAATGTTCGAAGAACAGTAGAGGATTTGTGCAGATTTTGAGTGTATTGTTATATATTGTCGTTATATTGTTGTTATTGTCTTATATATTGTATGTATTGTCATATATATTGTTATATATTGTATATTCGCGATGTGAATATTTAATGCAATCATTTATTGGTACCAAAATAACAAAAACACTTCCTGCTATCTGCCTCACGTTGAAGTCAACCTGCTCTGCAAATTTCGTATTGATCCGATCACTGCATTGGAAGTTATAGGGATAAAAAGAAATTTAGGGCTACCATTCGCAAGAGCTTTCAAACTTTCTAGATCTCAGTATTTAGTGTGTATTTTCACTACAAGACCACTACGATTTGAAAATTTCATGATAAAATCGCTTACTAAAGCTATTTCAAAAAATACAAAAACAATCATAGCTGGCAACCCCATCATTGTTTTTCAAAATAGATTTATACTGAAAATTGTCTACAATAATTTAAATTTGTCATATGAATTTCGTTATGATACCATGACTGTACTGGAGGCTATAAGGCAAAGAGTTTTATTCAAATAAAATAACATTATATAAACAACTTAGTGCAGTTGCACCAATTTTTGACGGTTCTAAAAGCATATAGATATATAACTTAGATGCTTTGCTTTCTATATTTTCTACTATCTCACTGTTTTATATAATCTTTTAGTGCTTTTATATAATCGAAGTCGTTTGTCATAAATTATGCTTACCATAGAAGGGGGATGATGCAGATGAATAAGCTTATAAACTCGGTTATAGGTTCAAGTAACAAACAATAAAATTTCCAAAGCTCGGAATATTTAAATATAGGTTGCTTATTTTATTGTAAATGGTTTGCTTATGAATAGAAAATGGAAGCATCTGTTGGTGCGATATTTACGAAATTGCCCGGTGCTGGCAATCATGTGCTAGCACCATAGCTGCTGCACGTTGTGTTAAACCCACCCTATGAATTTCATTTCGATTGAATGTCTGCGCTGTAAGTTAAAGGAGTGAATTAAATTTTAGGGTTACCATCGTCCAAACTTTTTAAATTTTTGAAACGTAAATATTTGATGTTATTTGTCATTGCAGGATCATTCCCACTTGGAAATTTTATGACAACACAATAAATGTCAATAAATCATAGCTGGCAACCCTTTCACGCTTTTTCAACAAAATTTCTACAGAATTAGGAACGCAACAAGATATGCTTTTCGCATGAATTTTGTTTTGATTTCATCCCTGCATCGGAAGTTATAGGGAAAAACCTTTATTTTCCTGAGCAAATTTACAATATTTAAGAGACAAAAATTGCCGTAGCTAGCGTTCATATACTAATGTTTCAACCAAATTTCTATCAAATCTATCTTAGAGTAAGGTTCACCTACTGCGTGAATTTTAAAATCTGGTGGCTAAATCGGAAATAGGCCAAAAACCAGTTTTTTTCTCAGTGATTATTCCAAATGGCACCACTACCACAGTATTGCCCGTATTCCAAAATCGCTTCTATCAGACCTGGTCCTAGTTAATGCCAACATGTTCTGTAAATTTCTTATTGATCGCATTATCCGATTGTCAGTTCTCGTGAACAGAAATTTTGGCTGCTGAAAATAGAGGTAATTTGATCACGGGTTGCCGTTCTTATTTACCGCGGAATTTTTGAAATTTTTATTTGACTTGGTGGACAAAAGTCAAAATTTATCAATAGTTTAAATTTATTTTCATAAATCAAAAATTTTTCAGGAGACTCGATGATTTAAAGGATTTGTTTTCAGGAGCCTGCTGTAGCTACAGAGCTGCCCGCACAGTCTTGAAAGTCCATGTGTGTTAAATTCTAGTTAACATCAATACGCTCTGCAAATTTCACGTTGATCCATTGTTTTTTTTAGAAGTTATGACAAATCGAAATTTGAAAAAAATCCTTGCCTACTTTTAGGCACTCAGCACCTACACCTGGCGCAAAATTTTCAATTCTTTATCATAGACAAACTACAAACATAATAAGTTTTCATTCCTAGTACTTTTTTTTAACAAAAATTGACACTGCTTGGAAATATAGGTGTACCTGAAAATTCACTTAAATGCCCGCCGCCGCCAAAAAGTTTAAGATATCTGAATTCTAGCAAGTCATGGACCTACCTGTTATAAACATCTATGTTCTCCGAAAGTTTCAGCTCAATCGGATCGGCCACTCCAGAGATTATCTCCCTTATGCTTGAGTTACAATCAATGCAACCAACATTTGCTGCCAAGTTTTGTTGGTGGAACGAGTTACAATCAATGCAACACAACATTTACTGTCATCTGTCACTGGCTATATTAAAGAAATTACTGTTCGATAATTTGGATCCTTTAAAGTCTCGGAAAGAGATATCAGTGAATATTTTATCCTCTAAAAGCTGCGGAGTATAATACAAAGCAAAAATGAGACAAAAAAAATACAAATTCTGATTGTCATTTACATATGACAGTTCCGATTTCCCGAACGCTCATAGGAACAGGTGGAATTGGGTATTTTGTTGCCATGCCAAGTTTGAGGTATGAACAAACTCTGCTGCGCAACAAAGTTGTGTTGCATCATTGTAACTGCTCTCATACGTTCTCATGGGTTCAAACCATAGACATATAAAGAATGGACACGAAATGATAATCCATGAACCCGTACGTGAATGAAGCATTTTTACTACATATGCAACTTACTCTCTGCTAAAAAGCTTTCCCCTCAATACCGCACACTATACCCTTCTGCGCTGTTGACTCTCTATGTAAACAAACATTTCCATACATTTCTATTGTTGTGAACATGGTCGATTTTCGGGTTAGTTGGAATAGCAGGGAAAATAAAATATGTGTCACATGGGGCACAAATTTCAAAATTAATCAAATTTTCTGAATGAAATTTGATGTTATTTTTTAAGGGGAGGTCGAAAATGTTGCTTGCATACATATAACAACCATTTCTTTCCACAATTCGAAAGCTTTCTATCCTAAATCCGGTAAAAAGAGGTACATTGATTCAAATTGAATTTGTACTTACATCACACATTCTAGGGCGAAATCCTATGAGTAATTGGTGCAAAACACTTTTTACTTTCACACTGTTTATTGATCAATCTAAACATTTATACTTTTAATTGATGAAAACACGAAAATAAAACATGTGTCAAACCGCCCGATCGCCATTTTTATTGATTGCTTTTGTTCATAGGCGGGGTAAGCTTGATAGCGTGTAGGGGCATTAAGTTTGATCAATTATATGAATTGACGTCATTTAGGTGAAGTAAATTGTTCGAACGATGAAAACCGGTGTGAATGAACGATTTAAAGTAGCACAAGTAAAATTCGTAATTGACTTGGGCTACTATTTACGAATGCTGCGTGCAGATTATGATGCTAAATGATCTATACGCATGTAGATGTTTTATGTTACGTTGGTAGGCAAACCGGTTGATTGAAATTAAATTAGCAAGTGTTTTGGTCGCGAAAATTTTATTTCAGTTTGATTTCAAATATATCTATTTTAGGGAATTTAAGGGAATTTTAGATTTGATGGCAGTGTTTGTCTGCAA
This sequence comes from Nemotelus pantherinus, assembly GCA_963978885.1. Taxonomy (NCBI): domain Eukaryota; kingdom Metazoa; phylum Arthropoda; class Insecta; order Diptera; family Stratiomyidae; genus Nemotelus; species Nemotelus pantherinus. Next base: position 93,748,137 of record OZ022264.1, read on the forward strand.
ATTAAATTTTCTAAATGGTATTTCTTACACTATAGTTTACTTTTTTATGTTAATAGAAAATACGTTGAATAAGGTGGCTAATCAAGAAATAATATTATTGTTGTTGCATTATTTGCGTCATAGGTATAAAATTAATTATAAAAGACATGCAGTGAGAAATGTAATAACCATAAATAAATCAACCAAATTTTTTGAAACAAAGCATCGGTCAGAAAGGCCTAAAATCTTATCTGAGTGTGAAAAAAGTGGATTATCAGAAAAATTATGAAAATCCCTAAATTAAGTGCCCCAGTTTTACAAATTAAGGTGAACAAACGAGTTGAAAAGAAAGTCTCTACTCAAATTATTCGAAATTCAAAAAAGAAAGCGAATTTAAAGGGCAGAATGGCGGAAGCTAACCTTATAATAGTTTAAAAAAAATTGATTTGTTAAATAACGTTTCGCTTAAGAGTGCGCAAAAAAGCCAAAATAATTCTGGAAGTCCATAATTTTTGTTGCTGAAGTAAAAATTAATGTTTTTGAATCTAATAAGCGGCAATATGTTCGGCGAATGTTTAATACAGAGTTTAGGAGGGAACATACTACTTCCACTGTAAAATACAGCGGAGGAAACATTATGCTATATATAGATTTTGTGAATGGTAGGATGGATCAAACGTGTTGCCTGGATATTCTTAAAAGAAATATTAAACAAAGTGCTGAAAAATAAGGCATTTTATACAATTTTCGCATGTATCCGGAGCAATGTAGGCTTTGGGCTATTTGTTACTGTCCAAATGCTATTACCGAACTTAAACCCGATCGAACATTTATGGCATCAAATTTATGGCAATCAAATTTGCATTTATGGCAATCAAATCTATGAGCTCGTTCATATAAAAAAACATGTATACCACTCTTGCCACTCTCTCGTATGAAGCATACCAATTTACTTTCTTTTTCCTGGGCTTTGTAAAGACGATCTCTAGGGTGGAAACGTAATTTATTAATTTTGAAAATCCTATTTTACCTGTAATAAATATGTCCGTTTGCTACAAAAAAGTGCGGTTATTTTACATACAATGGAGGGACGATTTGTAGAGTGGGAAGATAATTTAAAACAAAAGGATCGCTAATTTCGGGAAATAACCTATTTAACCTGAAATAAATACGTCCCCTTGGTTGAAAAAAGCCAAGATTTTACATGCGATGTAGGGACAAATTTGTAGGGTGGGAACATAATGTAAAACAAAGGGATCATGAATTTTGAAAAAATATGTTTTACCTGAAAGAAATATATCCTTTTGTTACAAGAAAAGTGCGAAGAATTTTGTATATGACGTTGGGACGATTTGTCGGGCAAAAAGGTAATTAAAAACATGTGCTTAAGGATAATTTCGTACAAGAAATGTGCGAAGAATTTGTATTCGCACATTTTGAAAGCAAAATTTACGGCGAGTGGAAGCGTTAATATTCGTATTGAGCAAAATGAAGTGTAGTGTTGTGAATTGTGATAGTGATTATAAACGCAGTGCGAGGGCGATTTCTTTTTTCCGGTAAGTAAACAATATTTGAATTTACCACAGCAAATATTGCAAATAAAACTTGTGTCGAAATAGACGCCGCGATATGTGAAGTGATTTTTTCAGACAAAGGCTATACAGCTTGAGCGCATTTGAAGGGATAAAAATGTACCTTCAAAGTTACAAAATAGTACCATTTTAAATAATACAATAAAATATTATCGGCTTTAGCTTTAGAGACGATATACGTTGTCTATGCTGATTTATAGACTAGAAGGGAACCAGATCACAAATCAATAACCTCTATAAATTGTTTGTTTTTTGTGGATGCCGAGAATTTTCTAACATTATTTGCGCGTAAATGTCTTGAGTGTATATATAATTTGAAACTTTTTTAATACTCGTTAGATTAAAACATTTATTTCAGATTGTTTTATTTGAATAGTTTTTGAGCCTAAGAAAGTGACTCAGTGCCGCTGAAATTGAATTTAGAATTTCTCTACCAAATAAATCTAAGTGAAGTTTTTTTTCACGGAATTATGCTTAGTGATCTGCGTTATGTGGCAACACGGCAACAATAAGGTCTGTTCGCGGGCTACAATTAATTGCAATGAAGCCGTTTATGTACTTCGTTTTACTCAATGCTGAAAATTTCGCCTCTTTCAGTAAATTTCAGTAGAGTCTGAGCTATTGAAAAACAGTGAAAATTGTGAAGCGCGTGTCGCGAGTAAAAATTTCCAAATGTGCGCGGCAAGCAACATATTTTTGCGTAATGTTGTTTTGAAGATCGAATATTTTTGTGGCGATAATTTATCACTACTTAGAATGACTTTATAATTACTATTGTTCTCACAAAAACCGACAACTGAATCTTTTCCGGAAATGCAATCAGAGCGTTTTCGTACTTTTCCTGAATATCCCCCACCACATGATTCACAAAAATTCTGTGACTGAAAGTACGCGAACAGACTTCAGCTCTGCTCAGAGCTAATAATTTTCATAAAAAAAAAACCTGTTCAGCTGCCGCACAACTAATTAAAATACTACGCACAGTTTTAATGCAAATCGAAACTCATTGATTCGCTATTGACGTGAATTATATTACATCAATATTAACAAATTTTTATTTGCACCAAAAAAGTTGCCCTTTAATTTTACAATATTTCACGCCGCCCTCGTCATACAAACACATTGCGACCTCTCGCTCACACAACTACACCAGAGGTCGAAAATTGCTTCATTTCTCTCGGCCCATTTCGTATCCATTCCTCTCTATATCTATGGTTCAAACTCATTTTGTTGTGCAACAAATGTTGGTTGCATTGATTGTAACTCTAGCTTTAACCGTTTTACTGATATATATATATATATATATATATATATATATATATATATATATATATATATATATATATATATATATATACATATATATATATATATATATATATATATATATATATATATATATATATATATATATATATAAGATATAAGATTGATATAAGATAAGATAAGGTATAAGATTGCACGAGATATATATATATATATATATATATATATATATATATATATATATATATATATATATATATATATATATATATATATATATATATATATATATATATATATATATATATATATATATATATATATATATACTGTGAGCGTCAAAAGTGAGTGCACACCTTTCAAATCTGATTTTGAGCTTCAATAAAAAAAAAATTACCGATTGAAAAATATTTCGGATTGAGTGATATCAAACATTTATTTGTTAAAAACTTTATACAAAAATATCAATTCCATATATTATTTAACACAAAATTTACAGAGGAACAAAAACAAAAAGTCAATAAAATATGAATCAAAGTTTAATTGTTCAAACGTTGCTAGATTCTAGCTGTAAACAAAGTCACGGATCTTTTACTATAACGGAATACAACTTCAATTGAATTTCTAGGAAACAGCAATCGCAAGTATTCTTGGTAAAGTCATTTTTGAAGGAGCTAGTATGATTTAAAACGTGCTAAAAGAAAGGTGTGAAAATGAGGAAAGAAACTGAGCCAGAAACACGAAAAATTATAGTGAATTTGCATTGTGAAGGTTAAAGTTTACGGGAAATTTGAAACATGGTAAAAAGACCACACAGTGCAGTTAAAAAAATTATTGACAAAGACAATAAATTCAAAAAATCGGACAATTTTAAAAGATTTGGACGGCCAGGGAAATTAAATAGAAATAATGTATATAGTGAAAGAAGTTAACGGTGATCCACGTTCAAGTGCAACAAAAATAGCTGAAAACTATTCCGCGACACATAATCAATCCGTTTCAGCCTCCACCATTCGAAGAATATTGAATGAACATGGGGTATATGGCAGAGCACGACGAAGGAATTTGTTTATTTCTAAAGCGAATAAGAAAAAACGCAAAAATTATGCTAAAACATATAAAAACTGTACTTATAATTTTTAGAAAAACGTTTTATTCTCTGATGAGAGTAAATTTTAAATATTTGGCGGGCATACAAATCAAAAACTTTGGCGAACTAAAAATACTGAGTTCCATGAAAAAAATGTTTCCGGCACAGTGAAGCATGGCGGAGGATCTGTTATTGTTTGGGGGTGTATGGCAGCATCGGGAGTTGGAAACCTTGAATTTATTGATATTACAATAGATAAGCAAGGCTATCTCAATATTTTGCAGCGAAATATGGCTGACAGTGTTGCGAAATTGGAATTGCCTAGGACGTGGATCTTCCAACAAGATAACGATCCTAAGCACACTTCCTATTTAGTAAGGTTGTGGTTGCTTTATAGAACTCCCAAGGTATTGGATCATCCCCCCAATCCCCCGACCTCAGTCCCATTGAGCATTTGTGGGATTATTTCAACAGGAAAATTCGGCAACGTCTAATCACAAGCAAGGAAAGTTTGAAAAATGCTTTTAAGGAAGAATGGGATAATATACCATCAGAATTTACCAGAAAATTAGTAGAACTCATGCCTAGAAGGCTGAAAGCGGTTTTAAAGGCAAAGGACATTCAAACCAAATACTAATTTTTCTTAAAATCGTTATATGAATTTTTATTATATGAAGTGTGCACTTACTTTTGACTCGTATTTCATAGACTTTTTGTTTTTGTTACTCTGTAAATTTTTTGTTAGTGAATATATGGAACTGATTTTTTAGTATATTGTTTTAAACGACTAAAGGTTTAATATTCCTCAATAAGAAATATTTTTCAATCGGTATTTTATTTTTTATTGAAGCTCAAAAACAAATTTGGAAGGTGTGCACTCACTTTTGATACTCATAGTATATTCTTTCTTCGAACATTAGTAAAAAGAAATGTATGAGCTGCAGCTACAACATTTTAAATTATCCACAGATTTGTTAATTTATTATTAATTAATTTATTGTTTAGTAAAAATTAAAATGTTTTCTTAGCGCTTAGTAAAAATGCAAATGTTTATTTACTGTTTATTGAAAAAATAAAAATTAACTGTTACTATTTTTTGCATCGCTATACTAAGTTCTACCGCAAAGATTGCATTATTCGTCGTCAAAAAATAAATCAAAACAATTCATTTCACAATCTTTCCAAAAAAAAATAATAAATTGTTTTTAAAAAAGTTTCACTTGACAGTTGGCGGATGCTAAAGTTGTTTAAATTGGCAATTTCGTTCACAATAGCACTCAATTCAAGCATTTTCCTCGATTTCGATATGGCAGTACTTATAAGTCGTTTCGATCGACTCTAGCAATACCAAAACGCCATCGACTCGACAACTTCGCCGGTTAGCGACTAGCGATCGATTCGACACTCACAATGCGGGTGATTGTTTGTTTGAAAACCCTGCAAATATTAAGTTGATTTAATCTTATTTCATTTTTCTCAATGAAAACTGTGACTTACCTGACAATTATTACATTCTTCCATGTACTGTCGAAAATTAACACCAAAATCATCTTCATAACATTCAGTTTACCATATTCGTGTTAAATTACTGAATGCATCGAATGAGTTTACTGCATCAGAATGCTTTTAATTGCGCAGTACGTTCAAACTGCATGGGTGATAACGTGTGTACAATTAATCTGTCCAGCCATTTACACTTGTATCGAAATTGTATTCTTTTTCTAGAGGTAATAGAAAATATTTGAACTATTTTTGAATGTATAAACAGCTGATGGATTCGACAGGATGAGAGCTCAAAAAACTATAATAAATAATGTGTTAAAAGATAACTATAAATTAAAATTATTCTAATTTTTATAAGTACGAATGGGTTATCATCACAAACATTTAAGTGATTCTCTACACTTTTAATGAATATCTATCAAGAAATAGACGTAATTTATCCTTTTAATACAAGATTCAACTTTTAAATCAGGTTGCATCTACATAGAATAATTTTGCCTTTTAGGGAGCAAAACAAAAATGGATGAAATCGATGTGAGGCCTGTTATATATGCATTTCATTCTATAGTATTATGTATAGAATATTCACTTATATCTACACACCAATACTAACATAGTATTATGTATAGAATATTCACTTATATCTACACACCAATACTAACATAGTATAAACATTGCTGTAGTCTAGAACTAGTTATTAAGTTAGTCAGTAGTCAGCCATGAATTGTACAATAAAGTAGAAAGTCGACTCGAACATCTTTTAATAAAACAGCACATGGTGTCAGGTGTAATTAGGTTAAAACAGTTAAAAGTGCAACACTAAAAAGTAAAAAAAAAGAAACTAAATTGGCATGGCGCATGATTCGAAGGATTAAGAATCAAATATTATTATTCATAACCCATCAGTGTTGAATTCGACGATAACACCTATGGATTTTTCGTCGACGAACATGGCTGCGACATGGAAGGAATGGTTTACGTCTTTTCGTATTTTAATAAAACCGACAGTCTTGGAGATGGAAACCGATGGACGAAAAGTGGCGATTCTTCTGCATCACATGGGAACCGAAGCACTAAAAATTTTCCAATCTTTTGAAGCAGACATCGATCAGGTGAAATATGTCGAACTAATTTCAAAATTTGAAAATTATTTTGCACCAAAAGTGAAATTAGCTATTGAAAGACATAAGTTTTTCACAAGACAACAATCTGAAAACGAATCTATTGACGATTATGTTACAGTTCTCAAGAATTCGAGCCAAACTTGTGAATTTTCTAGCTTGCAAAATGATTTGGTTAAAGATTTTTTTATTTGTGGTCTTCTGCCATCGCTCTCGAACATTAAAGAAAAACTGTTATCGGAAGGAAAAATTACATTAGAAAAGGCAATAGACATTGCCAGAACTATGATTCTTTCCAAAAAAACAAGCTAAATAATTAGAAAATGTCGAAACTATTCATGCATAAAAATATTCGAAAAATCGTGCATATAATAAGTCAAAAAATTATAAATTTAAAAATAACGGTCTGAAAGATCAATATCGCGGCAGTGAAGGTCTGCAAGTTAAAAACAACAAACAAACTCAACACAGAGCTAACAATAGCACACATATTAATGCACGAGAGATTTGTGGTCGTTGTGGGCAACTTCATCGTATTCGTTGTCCAGCTATGGGTGCTACTTGCCGATTGTGTAAAAAGCCTAATCATTTTGAAAAAATGTGCCGGTCAAAGGCATTTGAATTAAAAAACGTACACATTCAAAGCAATGAGTCTGATACTCTTTTTCTTGGAGTAGTAGAACGTTCACTGAATACTAAATGTATGTGGGTGATGCCATTAATAGTAAATGGTAGTGTTGTGGAATTTCAAATTGACACTGGAGCGCAGTGCAACATTATATCGCATGACACATTCGTACAAATAGGCGGAAAACATATAAAACCAGCTCAAACAACTATATTGACATTTTCGGGAAAAAAATTGTCGGTATTAGGTAAAGCGAGATTACCGTGTGCATATAAAAATAAGAAATATTGGTTAGAATTTCAAATTTTGAAAGGAATATGCAAAGCTGTGTTAGGGCTGTCTAGTTGTTTATTACAACAAAGTGAGTGACATTAGAGTAGCTAGTATACAAAAAGAAAAACAAATAGAAATAGTGCCAATTAATTGTGATACAATTGTGAAAAAATATAGTGAAGTTTTGACAGGAATCGGGAAATTAAACGGAAAAGTATCGTTTAAAGTTCGGGATGATGTAATTCCAGTGATAAATAGCCCTAGAAATGTGCCTTTTGCTTTACTCGAACCACTTAAAGAGGAATTAGATCGGATGGAGACTTTGGATATAATAACCAAAGTAAACGAGCCGACCGAATGGGTAAATTCAATTGTGCTTGTAAATAAGCCCAATAATAAATTACGCTTGTGTCTAGATCCTTGAAATCTAAACAAAGCTATTTGTAGACCACATTTTGTTTTCCCAAACGAGGATGATTTCAAGGCGAAATTAAGAGGTGCTAGGTATTTTAGCAAACTCGATGCTATGTCAGGTTTTTGGGCCCTTGTCTTAGATGACGAGTCTTTAATGTTATGTACATGTATAACACCATTTGGGCGATATCGTTTTTTTACGAATGCCTTTTGGTATCAATGCGGCCCCAGAAATTTTCTACTTAACCATGGTAAAGCACTTTGGTGACATTAAAGGTGTACTTATTTTATTTGACGATTTTTTAGTATATGCAGAGACCATTCAGGAACATAATAAAATTTTGGAACAAGTGTTGCGAAGAGCCCAAGAAGTAGGTCTCCGATTTAATTTAGAAAAGTGTATGTTTGGTGTACAGGAATTAAAATGTATAGGACATATTTTCAGTGAAAAGGGAGTTAGTCCAGACAAAGACAAGGTTAAGGCAATTGTCGAAATGCCTCGACCCACCAATGTCCCTGAATTGCAAAGATTCCTGAGAATGATAAACTATTAAGGAAGCGTTATTAAAGGCCTATCAGTTGAAAATCAGCATTTGCGAGAGTTATTAAAGAAGGAAGTTATGTGGCATTGGAATACTAAACATGAAAAAAAATTCGAGAATTTGAAGACTTTAATATCGAACGCTGCTATTTTAACATATTTTGATCCGAAAAAGTCACTCACATTGTCAGTGGATGCATCAAAAAACGCATTAGGTGCAGTAATTTCGCATGATAGACAAGTAATCGCTTATGCATCCGGATCCTTAACGGAAAGTCAGAAAAATTATGCTCAGATAGAAAAAGAACTGTTAGCAATTCTATTTGGGTGTAACAAGTTTCATCAATATGTCTATGGCAGAAAAACTATTGTCGAGACTGATCATAAACCTTTGATCTCAATTTTTACAAAACCTCTTTACAATGTACCAGCCCGCCTTCAGAAATTAATGCTTCGCATTCAAGCATATGATCTTGTAGTAACGTATAAACCTGGGAAATATCTTTATACTGCCGATACATTAAGCAGAGCCGCACTTCCAGAGAAGACATTGCCAGAAATCGATGATGAAATATCGCTTCATTGCAATCTTATTCTGTCGTATCTTTCAGTTTCGGAAAAATGTTAGAAGCAATTAAAATAGAAATAAATGCTGACCCAATTTTGAAAAAAGTAAAGGAATACGTAACACACGGATGGCCGGAAAACAAAAAATTAGTCATTCAGGAGTGTACTCCATACTTTCAGATTAAAGACAATTTAAACATTCTCAATGATATTCTCTTAATGTCTACTAGAATTGTAATACCAAAGTCAATGAGAAAAAAAATATTAGATATTGTTCATGAAGGTCACTTAGGAATACAACGGTGTCAAAGCCTTGCAAAAGATGTTGTATTTTGGCCAAAATTAAACAATGACATATATAATTTAGTCAGTAACTGTGAGACTTGTTTGAAACATAGGGTTTCTTTACCAAAACAGCCACTAATGCATCATGAAATGAGTCTACTCCCATGGAACAAAGTCGGAGTAGATCTTTTCGAATTTAACAAACAGGTGTATCTTTTAGTAGTTGATTATTATTCGAAATATATTGAAGTCGAGTGTCTCAATGCAGGTTTTAGTAGTAAATACGTCATTCAAAAACTAAAATCAATATTTTCACGTCATGGTATCCCACAAGTAATTATTTCTGATAATGATCCTCCATTTAATTCTGAGGACTTTTCAAAATTTTGTGACGAATGGGGAATTAATAGTAAAACCGCAAGTCCATATTTGCCACGATCGAATGGTTTAGCAGAGCGATCGATCCAAACAATCAAAAAGCTTTTTAAAAAATGTCTCGAAACTAAATCTGATCCGTGCATAGCCTTATTACATTATCGAACAGTATCAAAAGGTAATCTTCCTGCGCCATCAGAATTATTAATGTCACGAAAACTTCGTACTAAACTTCCTTCGATTGCGACAAACTATCGCACAAAGGCAGTAAATCCAAAAACTTACCAAACTCTTATTAAAAGTAGATATGAAAAAGAGTCAAAATATTACAATTGAACGACAAAACCTCTCAGACCTCTTAATGTTGGGGAAAAGATTTATTATAAAAAAATGCCTTTTTCAAACTGGATATCAGGCACTGTAATTGAAATCTGTAAGAATCCAAGATCTTATGTAGTTCAAGATACTGAAGGAAACACGTATAGAAGAAATAGGGAACATATAATGCCTACGCCAACTCAAATAAAGACCAGTCCGCCGAGCAATTCTCCAGACAATTCTGGGAACAGTCCTCCTGACAGTCCCTCTTCTGTAGGCACTCCAAGTGGAACAGAATCCTTACAAACTCGATATGGAAGAAAAGTAGTCCCACCGAAAAGACTCGAATATAAAAAATCATGAATTCAAGTGTCATAACTTTTTGCAAAAGTCACTATATTTTTCAAAATTGTAAATAATACAGATACATGAGCATAAGTAACAATTGAAATAAAAGTCGAATTATACATGATTTAAAAATTTAGAAATTTGTAACAAACCAGCTTATGTGGTTGATGTTATTTAAAATCTTTAAGATTTTGTAAGCATCTTAAAAAAATAAAGGGAAGATGTTATATATGCATTTCATTCTATAGTATTATGTATAGAATATTCACTTATATCTACACACCAATACTAACATAGTATTATGTATAGAATATTCACTTATATCTACACACCAATACTAACATAGTATAAACATTGCTGTAGTCTAGAACTAGTTATTAAGTTAGTCAGTAGTCAGCCATGAATTGTATAATAAAGTAGAAAGACGACTCGAACGTCTTTTAATAAACTCCACAAGGCCATCAAAATAAGAGAAAATGTAAGAAAACAATTAGAAAATTGAAACTTAAAAAATTTATCTCAAATTATTTGATTGAAAATTACTTCAAACATAAAACTCTAGCGCACCTGATCCGCTAGAAATACTAATGTTCGATGACCAAAAAATAATTGTGCAAATTTTGAGTGCATATTCTACCACACGTGCGTATTAGATTCTGCATGTAATAGAAATATATTTTTTGATGGAAAATAGTGTTTTTCACGTTATTCAGATCTAGTGGTTAAGTAAGTGAAATGAATAAAATGCTCATATATAATGGACAGGTTAGTTCAGTTACCTAAGATCTTTTCGTTTACTCAATGGCTTTTAAACGACATTAGTTTACTGCAAATATGGTTTCCAGGGCACTGCAACTATTTGCTTCTATGTAGTCCGACATTAAATCTTTATGGCTCTTAAATATTTATATCAAATTAGTTTCTTAAGTTTTAAATTGACAAATAGTCATAATTGGAGCTATTGCACAAACCTGAAACTAGAGTCATTGAACCTGAAATTGGAGCCTTTGCACATACACTGGGCTTGAACATTTTTGGCATGAACAATTTCAGGTACGTGCAATGACTCCAATTATGATTATTTGACAATTTAAGACTTATGGAACTAACTTTTTATCAACATTTTTGTGCTATGAAGATTTCATATCGAATTGAATTATATAGACGCAAATGCTTGCAGTGCCTTGAAAACCATATCAGCAGTAAACCAATATCGCCTGGAACGCATTGAGTAAACGCAAGGAATTTAGGTAACTGGACTAACCTATCCATTAAATATGAGCATTTTGCATTTCACTTCATTTAGATTTGGTTGTCGAAGACCAGGAAATAGCCGCATTAAGGGGTTACATGGGTTTCAGAGAATAAAAAAATCCCATTTTTAAATGTTTCAGAAATAAAAAATAATGTATTAAATTATTATAAATTATTGTTAACAACTAAAGTAACTCTTGATCTATATGTAAAAAAAATGTTTAGACAAAAATATTGATAATACGCCCTCTGGCAGCTATTTTACGAAAAGGCTCGAAAAATGCGGTGCCAATGATATCTTGAGCTGGATTCATCTGAAACAAAAAACTCAAATTGTTTCTGTTAGAGTATGAGTTTGGCTTGTACTTGAACGAAGGATTTGTAAAAATATTGAAATCTGAACTTTTGGCAACGTCGCGAGTAAAAATTTTAATTTTTGACCCAAAAATTCAATAAATAATGCCATGTGTATTAAATTCCAATGAACAAAACACAATATCCTTCGTTCAAGTACAAGAAAACACTATTTCAAAGAAGTGTGCAAAATTTGGTTAAGATTGGTGCATTGGTTTTTGAGTTATCGTTGGCACCGACTTGAAATATACCGTTTCGAGAAAAACGCGTTTAAAGTTTAAAGTAAGAATAAAACAATTTTTTTTTTTTGAACTTACGTAGAATCATCGATACCAGGCCTATACAATAATTGCCCTTCTTCATTGGTTATGTCCAAAGCCTGTACAGAATAATATATCTAAACTCAGTATTTCATTACCCTACCATTATTATTTTCCCTCCTCGATAGAAAAGAAAGTGAAAGAAGTTGCGTTAAATGAGAAATATTACTTACACAGGTGGGATAGATCAAAGTGGGGAAATCGCTCTCCCTTCTGATATATAGCTCGGATCGACTTCAAATTTTCAGAGAGTACTTTCGATGAGTTGTTTTTTAAGAAAGCACAAAGAAAAATAAATAGATTTTTTCATCATTCCAAACCCATGTAACCCCTTAATTTTAACTAGCCCCATGAAATATTTTCAACCAGTTAAGCATATGCGGCAAATTCCCAATCAATTTCTCAACAAGGCTAGAACATTTTTCTTTTCACTTCACTTCATATTTGTTTTCGATGAACAAGAAATTGCCGCATTAATATTGGCCTAATTTAATATCAAAACCCAATTTATCATATACGGCAAATTCTCTGTCGTACTACCACTGACACTTAAACGTCACATAACCTACACTGAAATTGTTCAATCGGTTTTGATCAATTTACTGACTAATTTCGTTGCAAACCGCACTAAATTTCACTTTAATTTCACTCCGATAGAACACGCACAGCCCGTACAATTTCGATTTTCACGCTGGCGTTCCATTTAAACACATGCATTTTCCGCGACATTTTTCCGGCAAACTGTGACGTCATCTTTCTGCATGACAGCCCATACTTCTAGAAGGCATTGGTTGTATTTAATTTATCTTTTGATACCACACACAATAACGCCCAAAATGTGGACTGACGAACCACCGGCGCAAAAATTTCGTTGTAGTCAGTTTCAAACTTCTGTGAAAAGCCCTGCGCCACAAGTCTTGCTTTGTATCGGTACACGCTTCCATCTGCGTTTGCCTTGATTTAAAACACCCATTTGCATCTCATCACTATTCTGTCTTTCGGTAAATTCGTCAGTTCCCAAGTGTAATGTTCGTTGAGTGAATTCATTTCTTCCTTCATGGCTTTGATCCACTTTTCTTTCTCTTGGAAATAAATCGCCTCTTCATAATTTTTCGCTTCCATTATTTCATGTTCCATCACACTCGTTTCATCGATTAATTTTCGTGATGAAAACTCTTTTCCCATTTCTTTGTTTTCCGATTCTTTCTGAACGTCTTGGCTGAGGTATTTTATATATTTCGTTTTCAGATGCGTAATCGAACATCTCTACAGCATCTTGATGTGCTTCAACAACTTCAGCATTTGGTTCATCTCGAGTATGTATCTCCTCCTGAATCGTGATTCCATCCTTTCTTTTAGTTACTGAATCTAAGTTGACCTCGATACTTTTTGGTGATCGTTTATTCACTTAACAAAAATCGCTCGCAATAGTTGGTTTATCATGCCAGCTGTCAACAAATTTTACATCACAACTGATAACTAGTCTTTTCTGCCCAGGTTATAACGATATGCTTTCGATTTCTCGTCGTATCCCACGAAAATCATTTCAATCGCTCTTTGGTCGAGTTTCTTCAATTTCTCTTCAGGAATATGGGCAAAACACTAACATCTAAATATCTTTAAATATTTTACTGACATCTTAGTTCCAAACCATAGTTCGTAAGATTATCACGCCAATTGCTTTTGTCACAGTTCGATTTAAAATGTAAACTACCGTACTCACTGCTTCGCCCCGAAATGCATTAGGTAAATTTGGTTCAAATTTGGTTTCGACCATTGTTCTATTTTTTTGCTCAGACACACCGTTTTGCTGTGATAAGTATGGTGACGTCAATTGCATTTGTATTCCTTCTCGTTTGAAGAAATCCTCCAGACGTTTGCCCGTATACTCCCTGCCACGATCTAACCGAATAATCTTTGGCTTTTTGCCAAATCTAGTTTTCTTCATCTCTACAAAACCCTTAATGACATCTCCTACTTCATTTTTGTTGGCAATCAATTCCGATATTGTGAAACAAGAGTAATCGTCAGTCAAAGTTACAATATACCTTTTTCCACCGAACGATGCCGTTTGCATTGGTCCGTATACATCTGTATGAACCAAATCCAATGGTACCTTTCAGTCTCCAATTTGTTCGAAAATGAACTACGTGCTAATTTTGCTTTACAACACATCGGAGAACTCCTTTATCCCACAATCAACGAATTTTAGTCCACTAACTAGACCTTTTTGCTCCATTTTCCATATTGCAGCTTGATCTCGATGTCCCATTTTTCAATGCCATGTATGAATACAGCTGTCATTATGATCGCCCCAGACTTAATTTATGCGATATCTCAATTTAATCCCGATTCGGGATCATCCCAAATATCGCGTCGTAGAAACGGGCTAAAGCTAGAGTTACAATCAATGCAACCAACATTTGTTGCACGTCAAAATGAGTTTGAACCCATGAGAACGTATGAGAGCAGTTACAATGATGCAACACAACTTTGCTTGGCAGCAGAGTTTGCTCATATCTCAAACTTGGCATGGCAACAACATTTTTGAAAATATCCAATTCCACCTGTTCCTATGAGAGTCTGGGAAATGGGAAATGTCATATGTAAATGACAATCAGAATTTGTATTTTTTTGTCTCATTTTTGCTTTACATTATACTCCGCAGCTTTTAGAGGATCAAATATTCACTGATATCTCTTTCCGAGACTTTAAAGGATCCAAATTATCGAACAGCAATTTCTTTAATATAGCCAGTGACAGATGACAGTAAATGTTGTGTTGCATTGATTGTAACTCGTTCCACCAACAAAACTTGGCAGCAAATGTTGGTTGCATTGATTGTAACTCAAGCATAAAGCTAGAGTTACAATCAATGCAACCAACATTTGTTGCACAACAAAATGAGTTTGAACCCATGAGAACGTATGAGAGCAGTTACAATTATGCAACACAACTTTGTTGCGCAGCAGAGTTTGCTCATACCTCAAACTTGGCATGGCAACAAAATACCCAATTCCACCTGTTCCTATGAGCATTCGGGAAATCGGAACTGTCATATGTAAATGGCAATCAAAATTTGTATTTTTTTGTCTCATTTTTGCTTTGCATTATACTCCGCAGCTTTTAGAGGATAAAATATTCACTGATATCTCTTTCCAAGACTTTAAAGGATCCAAATTATCGAACAGCAATTTCTTTAATATAGCCAGTGACAGATGACAGTAAATGTTGTGTTGCATTGTCAGGTCACTTTTAGTCCAACCGGTGTAAACCGGCACATTGATTGTAACTCGTTCCACCAACAAAACTTGGCAGCAAATGTTGGTTGCATTGATTGTAACTCAAGCATAAAGTGGAATTGGGATTTTATGAAATTCGAATTGTGTATAACCATAGAAACTTGTTTTGCGGAATAAGTTACACTGACATTGAAAGTGTTTAAATGTGACAAGATAGGAAGTTTAGGTTACGTTGAACATTTCAGTTAATGTACGAAGAAGGCGATGACTATGGAGAGACATTTAGCGATAGCTGAAAATTTTGAAAGGCTCCATTCAGCGTTCCACAATGTTGTGGAAAATACAGCAGGCGGTGGTAATTTCCGGCACTAATTTATGATTAACGTCTTGTTTTGCGAAAATAAACGAAACGACATTAGTTTTATCCAAATGCACAAAACAAGCGCCGTCACATATTTCATATGTGTAATGTGTAAATTTGCTCAAAATAAGACCCGTCATGTTGAAGATTCACTTTTGTTGACACATTTCATACGCACACTCACACATAGTCATCGGGCGTATACCCGACTGTTCGGGTTTAAGCTGAAATCCGAATTGGGCCGTTTATACGGCGTTCTGACTGGTATAATCCCAAATCGGGATTACATTGGGATCTCGCATAAACTAGGTCAATGATAACATTCACTGTGTCAATTTCACGCACAACATATAAACCAGAATCTTGATATGCGATTCCGATTTGCTTGTCCCTCAGTGATCGCACTCACTGCTTTTGCTCGTGCTCAGTGTGCCATCCATAGCCGATAAGTTTGCCAACCGTCAAAACATTTCTGCTTATTGTCGGACAATACAAAACTTCAGAGATAGACACGTCATTCGTTGATCCGTAGGCATTTGTGAGTTTTAACTTTCCACTTCCGATTTCTTTGACGATTTTGATTTCTCTGTTGCCAAGCTCAATATCCCCCTTGTATGATTCATCCAAAACTAAGAAGAAATTTTTGTTGTTCCATATCTTATAGTTAACACAATTCTTACGTATGTGATTTAGCTTCTTGCAGAAAACAATAAATGATATCCTTCTTCGTTTTGTTTTTCTGCTCGTACGAACACGTCGTTCATATTGCGATGTCACCTTTTGTTGAACGAAAGCAAACGTCAACTCTCCCACGTTTGGCGCATCAATTGTCGTCACCAATCCATAATGCACCTGGTATTGAAGCTGAAATAGCCTTCCATAAGTTCTCCTTTTTCAGCAAGAATTCCATTTTGAATTTCCAGTTCATATAATTGCTATTGTTCAATTTCGCGAACTTTGCCTTGCAGTCAGCCATACTAAACACAACTTACACTTCAATTATCGAGAACTATTTTATTTTTGCAACGTGGTCTGGGCCCACAACCTGTAGGTTAATTCATGTGTATTTATTCGAACATGGTTAGGACTACAATACATGTCACTTTTTGTGTACTAGCTCAATTTCAGTTCAAAAGTACGAGACTCAATTTTAGAACATGACTATTACAATGATTCAAAAGTGTACCAACGTAAACAAGACTAATGCTTGCCGTGTTCCACTTTCACTAATTAATTCTCGTAAACACTTGGCAGTAGTTCACAAAAGGAATGCTCGAATGTTTGACAGAAGTAGATTATAACTTAAAAATTTTGTGTGTAAAACAAGTGCCAGAGAAAATGGTAAGTAAAATAGAACGAAATCTTTTGTTCCATGGTAAATTTAATTGTTTTAGGAAGAATCAAGGAAAAAAAAAGTGGAGCTACCACGAAGGAAAATATCTAACTTCATGTTACGAGATTAAAAAACATGAGTATTTCAAATGCAGAAATAAGGAGCATTCATTGTTGGGAGTCATTACTGTTCCATATTGAGGCGTGCAATGTTTTGGGAATTTTAATAATTTACTTATTTGAAATATAACTGTTTGAATCATATTTTGTAGGTTTCCACAACTACAGCGGAGCAAGTGGAAATAAAACGGAGATCACTGTAGAGAGCGTACAAAGTGGCCAGAGATAGAGGCTTATATGCCGTTCACACTACACTCTAAATCAGGCGATTTCGATCAGCTGATCGCTTTAGAGCTAAATCAACTTAAATCTACCTGATTACCCATACATTTTTTTCGGCGTCTGACAGAGTTAATCAAGTAGATTTAGAGTTAATCAAGTACAAATCAGGTACTATTGTGAATTTTTCCCGGCTTAATTGTTCTCAGAGCGCGCTGAATTCCATCTGTGAGAGGCACGGTAGATTTGAATGAAATGTCATTCGAATTTTGTCCTAAAATAGCAAAAATTGAATAAAAAAGGAAATTGTGAGTTGTATAAAGTGAAAAAAAAATGTTCTTGCATGTTCCTGCACCGTTTTCAACAACTTTCACGCAAAAAAGATTGTGCTCATAAATTCGAATGACATTTCTCTCTCTAAATCTCCTCATTCTAAATCACGTCGGGTAGTGTGAACGCTTACCTGATTATCTTTCACAGCTTCTAAATCTACTTGATTTAGAGTGTAGTGTGAACGGCTTATTAGGAACAAGTGCTTCTAGTTTTCTTTATATGGTGGAAATGGACGCAATATTTGACAAGGATTAGATGCTTATTTAATTAAAGACCAAATGTGAGTGTGCATTTTTTGTTTTGGGTTTTCCCTTATATTTATGCAGAAATGTTTTTTATTTTTATTTATATATACGATTACATAGAAGAGAATAATTAATTGATGAAAAATAATAGTCTTTTCATTCAGTAGCTGTTGATTTCCCATAGTATTGAAAATCTTCTCTCGCATCAAGCTGTTCAACTGTTTGGGAGAAACGTTTTCGACATGGTTTTGACCAGTGTTTTTACCTGGATCATTTTCCGATTCAGCCCATTCTGCGACATCGTTTTCAGCAATGACATGTTGCGAAGAACACAAGTGGCTACAACAAAGTTCGTTACGAAACCAAGGCATGGACTCTAAAAAAAAGGTGGTATTCTAAAATGACCTTTTAGCAGCCCGAAAGCATTTTCAATTATAACTCTTGTTGCCGAATGAAGATAGTTGAATTTCTTTTGCTTTGCACTAAAGGGCCCAAAGTCCTTGTATGGAGTTACCAAATAAGAAATCTGTTGATACGCTGAATCCCCAAGTGAAATACTTCCTGGTATTATTGTTGCAGGATCGTCTCTAATTTTGGTGTATAGAAATGATTTTTGGAATAGCCATTAATCGTGCATTGACCTTATTTCTACACAGTGCACGTCAGTAATTTTTTTACCCGCATCTACTACACATTGAATCAATATGCTGTAGTATTTTGATTACGTTTTTAAGCATCTGGAATTTTATTTGGTTTCTTTGCATTTCGGATGCTGTTGCACATTTTATACAGTTGGAACTGAGTCGCAAACCATGCCAAAACTCTATGAAGAATCCTGAAGGCGGAACTCTTTGTCACGTCGAAACTATCTGATACAGTGAGGTAGTAGAAATGGTGTGGACATGCCCATAAGATTTACGCCTGAAGTACAGTCGACGCAGCGAGGCGCAGCCATCAGTGACCAAGCGCAGCCAACGAAATCGCCTGGTTACACTGCAACGCTATTAATATGCCGTTCACACTACACTCTAAATCAGGCGATTCCGATCAGTTGATCGCTTTAGAGCTAAATCAACTTAAATCTACCTGATTACCCATACATATTTTTCGGCTTCTGACCAGAGTTAATCAAGTAGATTTAGAGTTAATCGAGTACAAATCAGGTACTATTGTGAATTTTTCCCGGCTGAGTTGTTCTCAGAGCGTGCTGAATTCCATCCGTGAGAGGCACAGTAGATTTGAATGAAATGTCATTCGAATTTCGTTCTAAAATAGCAAAAATTGAACAAAAAAGGAAAATGTGAGTTGTACAAAGTGAAAAGAAAATGTTCTTGCATGTTCCTGCACCATTTTCAACAACTTTCGCGCAAAAAAAATGTACACATAAGTTCGAATGACATTTCTCTCTCTAAATCTCCTCATTCTAAATCACGTCGGGTAGTGTGAACGCTTACCTGATTAACTTTGACAGCTTCTAAATCTACTTGATTTAGAGTGTAGTGTGAACGGCTTATAAGTGCGAGTGAAGTAAAAGAATTGACAGTTATTGTTTGAATTCGAAGTGTGTGGTGTGAATTTTTAGTGCAATTGCGAGCAGTTATGGAAGAGTTCGCTATAAAAGTAATGATATTAGGATTGGTATTGTGCTGCCATTATATAAATGCAATGAAAAAGCGTGTGCTAAACAAAGTGTGCTATACAAAGCGAAGGTGCTATACAAAGACAGAATAGAATAAAATGATCTTTATTTTGTTAGAATAAGTTTATTTATGGAATTAGTGTTTAATGGAGGCTTATTACTAATATAAAATGATTGACATTACTTTTTATTAATTGATTATTACTAATATCTCCTTGAAGTGTATTAAACAGCGTATTCTGAAAAATAATTAGGAAAATGTTTGTTTATTTCTGTACAATAATTGCTTTATACGAAATTTAGTCCTAACGAAACACATTTGGCACATACGACACATAACTCACTTTCTATTAGCGCTTCATCTACCTCTGCCTGCTGCTGCTCGGTCAGCATTTGTAAGATGTTCCGTCGACCCCTAAGCCGATTATGTGGCTTCAGAGTGGACAGAATCGCGAGTACTCCACGCATAAATTGCTCATCGCTGCTTTCAAAAGTAGTCTCGCTGCCTGAAGTACGATTGCGGCTTTAAATATATTCCGTGAAACACTTCATCGTACTCGCAATCGTACTCTCGAGTGGACTTTCTCGAGGTTTAAATATGTAAGCCCTCGTTATAAATATGTAAGTACACTTGACTAGATCTGGCTCGTAGGAGAAAAAAACTGGTCTTTAACCATAATTAAATTAAAAGTAATCCAACGACAACCCTCGTACGGGTCTAGGAGATGAAGCTGGCGAGGAGCTTCTTTACAATTTTTTCAATCAATGTGAATACGAGTGTGGAATTCGACGACTCACTTTACCCCTGATTTTTAACCACGTACTTAATCAGAGCTAGGTGAACTCAAAGCTTGGTTCGCGGGCCTTCGTCCGAACTTGGATTCGAATCAGGGATCCCACAAGCAAGAAGTCAGTAATCTACCGACTAGACTACTCAAGTATTTTAAATTACTATAATCAATTGGTTATTAATTATCTTTCAAATTCGCTATTAACTATCTTTTTATTTTACTTTTAACTATCTAAGCTATTACCAATAAAAATGGTTTTCGAATTCCTCAAAAAATTAATAACATAAAATCAACTCTATTTACATTTTCGCATACATTTCAAATCCCGCGCGTTGCTCAAGTAATTACAGCTGATTGCAACTCTTCGCTGCGACAAAAGTTGAATCCATTTCGACTTGAGCTGCGTCTGGCTGCGCATCGCTGCGACTTGGTGTGTTCGCTGCTATGGGAAACCCATATAGTCAACTCAACTGACAGCTTGGCTGCGCCTGGCTGCGGTAGGCGACGTCGCAGTGTGCTTCAGCGGTTACATTGAAGGGGATGGTAGTAATTTTTTATATGCCGTTCACACAACACTCTAAATCAGGCGATTTCGATCAGCTGATCGCTTTAGAACTAAATCAACTTAAATCTACCTGATTACCCATACATTTTTTTCGGCTGCTGACAGAGTTAATCAAGTAGATTTAGAGTTAATCAAGTACAAATCAGGTACAATTGTGAATTTTGTCCCTGGCGAATTTTTCTCAGAGCGCGGCGAATTCCATCCGTGAGAGCGAGAGTAGATTTGAATGAAATGTCATTCGAATTTTGTCCTAAAATAGAAAAAATTGAATGAAAGAGGAAAATGTGAGTTGTACAAAGTGAAAAGAAAATGTTCTTGCATGTTCCTGCACCGTTTTCAACAACTTTCACGGAAAAAAGATTGTACACATAAATTCAAATGACATTTCTCTCTCTAAATCTCCTCATTTTAAATCATTTCGGGTAGTGTGAACGCTTACCTGATTATCTTTCACAGCTTCTAAATCTACTTGATTTAAAGTGTAGTGTGAATGGCTTATTAGCTACTCATTGTCAAATCGCCTCAAATCCAAGTAGTTCCCCTCCAGTTTGACAATGAGATCAAAATGGCGTAAAGGCAGCTTTAACATGCTTTGTGCGCGAGAGGATTGAAGGGGCTAATAGTGGAAAGCATAGAGATATACACAGAAGATGGCAAGCTTTCGTTTTCCACATTGGCCTGTGAAGTCTTTTCACACATTCAAATATATCCCTCACATCGTGTGTACGTACACGGTGTTTTGCGAAAGCTATGCATTCTCTTTTCATGAGCTTACTTTAGGGGTGCACAAAACCAATTCCATTTCGAAGTCCTGTTCGAAATTAAAAATTAGTTTATTTAAAAATAACTTCCTACATCAGAATCGAAAACAAACTGCTAGAGGGATATATAATTTCCATTACACGAATTTCGGTAGCATCAAAATGAAAAAATAAGATGTTTTTCATTTTTCGCGCCATCATTTAAAACGCTACCGGTGAAAAGTTACACCATTTTCAGATGTCACAGCCCTACTTTCGAACATGTCCGCGCTCAGCTGTTGGCCAAGTCATATTTGACATTTGTCAATTCGGTAGTGCCGAATCATCAGTGAGATAGTAGAAATGTAGTGGACATGCCCATAAGATTTACATTGAAGGGGATGGTAGTAATTTTTTGTCTACTCATTGTCAAATCCAAGCATTTCCCCTCAATTTTCCGCCATTTCGCTCTCATTGTCAACCTGACAAGTACGGTCAAACACGTGAGTTGTGCAGTGGTTTTGTGCGCGCAAAAATAAAAGTGAACTTTGTGAATTTCCGAATTAAGAATTCAAGGTAAAAATGTTTGAAATATGTGCAGATGTGAATAGTGATCATATATTTGTGTATTTTTTGCAGTGACAAACAGAGAAAAAGGCAGAAAGCGGCAATGAAGTGCGTTGTGCCAAGTTGTGAAAATCGCAAGCAGTGCAAACCTTCCGGAATTTCTTTTCACAAGTAAGTGATCAATATAAGGTTTAAGCTTAAAATCAAACATTGATATGGTCTTTTCCTGCTAAAAGTAATCATTTTTCAATATTTCTAAATTTGTCAACAATTTGGTGGTCGCCGTGACACTTTGTGCTCTTTCGTATCAAAGGCGGTGCAAATGTTGAGAAGTTTGGGGCAAGATTATGTAAAACTAATTTTTCCGTCAATATCTTTTAGATTTCCAAAAACGAGCTCGAGCAATGTATGTGGAAAAGCGCCTTGGGTTTACCGGAGCTGCATCTAAATAAAACAGCTATGATTTGTTCGGAGCATTTTAAAACCGAGTGCTTCATTCGAGTAGGTAACCGGACAGTTCTCACTGCTAATGCAGTTCCTATCGCGATAGAAGGGAAATCATGCGTAAATAATTATAACGTTTTCCTTGAGCTTAAATTTGATTTATAAAATTGCCACTTTCAGAACATTGAAACAAGAAGAAACTCAGCTGCTGAGCTATCGGGTGCTCGTATGGAGAGCTCGGTAAGTTTTTGTTTGGATATATATTTATTGTTTTTGTTTGGATATATATTCAGATTCTTTTATCGGCACGCTAGCAGCCGAATACAAATCCGCATACTAATGGTATAGCCGAATATGAAATTCATCTATACGACTCTTTGCTGGCCGAATACAAATTCGTCCTGCTTGACTTCCCACTACTTTGGTTCAATATCGACGCACGAGGGTAAATCATTTGAAACACAAGTGGTCTGATAAAACCCCAAAAAGCGATTGCCAATTTAGCTCTTATATATATCATATTATTTTATATGATTGATTCAGTGAAAATTACTGATCAGTCACATGGTGTATACATTCGTGCGGGTTTTGTATTTTCTCACTACTTTCATTGTTTACTGAAAATTGCTGTCGTTTGAATCATTGACCCATGCATGCATGATTATGTTAATATGCGATCGTGCAGCAATTGCCACCTTACAGAAATCGTGTATTTTTATTTAACCTTGCTTTGACTAGTAGAAAAGGAAATACATTTACGCTAATATTTGTATGGCATATAATTGTAACTAATTTTTAATAATAATTGTATGGCATATAATTTAAGTGAATCTGACATATGCGGGCATTTTTTAATGATTTAAAATGCTTAAATTTATGCATGTAGAAAGGCAAAAATGAAACTTGAGAGCCATGAAAGATATAGCTATTACTAATTAATTAGTATGTACAATGATAATTATTGGTTCTTATGAAATTGAACAAATTTATTCTGGTAAACCTCAATCCACTTAATAAAATCCAAATGCATCACTTAGTGCCGCAAAATCTTTCATTTGAAAGACAAAATTATTCATTTAGAAGCAACATATATTTCAATTCCTCGACATACATCCATATTTCATTTTTTTGAACGATTTCAAGAACTTACTTATCTTTGCCTACAAACATTGGACTTTCACGTAAAATACTTTGTTTTAAAAGGTAGAACAATCCAAGCAAGTTAATCTAATCATTAATCCAATAAGTGCAAACTTACACAAGCTATTATAAACAATACAAGGAATTATTTATATTCACGGCTAAAAATTGCATGATCGGAGATATGAATGAAGTTTATTTGATGCAAAAAAACAGGACGAGAGCCGTAATTTCGCCAAAGCCGTGTCCCAAGTCCGGTTGTAAAAGAAAGAGGGAGGCTCTTGTTCGGTACAGTGTTTTAATTCGTTTATAAGAGACAATGTGATTTGCGATACTGATCGCTTCACCCTGATAACTACAAAGTAAATATCCATTAAACTCAGACCATAAACAATTACTTGCGCTCTCAGTTTTACTTGCTATATCAGTTTGATTAAGGAAATTCTCCAACTATAATACATTTGCTTTATTTAATATACTTCAGTGAAATGCCTAACTATTTATGTAATAATCACTTTTTTTTAAAAAAATTTCCATGAATGGTACAATTGAGCGTTTTGCAGATATGAATAGTATTGTTTTGCATATATGTATACAATGATTCCACTTTCCTGCGATACACTATTACCTGCACTATATTTGCTTTGCCATATAATATTTGAAGCAATGATTGTATTTCTTTATGGAAATCTAAGCTAAAATAAGTTGCTGCAATTAAAATATACCAATCATATTTTTCAATAGACAGTAAATATTTCGAAATGCCGCGCCTTTTCCTATGCCCCCACAAGAAAATGAAAAATAGAAATCTCATACGTCTTTGGTTTGCCCATTCGCAATCGGTCGCGGGGGCTATTGGTGGAAAGTTATACCGTCCGTGTCCAGGAGCTGCGAATCATAAACAAAAGTGGAGTTCGTCGTGTTTCAAATCGATTAAAACAGTGATTTCGGCCGCGAATATCAATAAGTTTACGTGGCGTGATGAAGTGCCGTGTGTGTTGCCGTGACAGATGCCAGGGAGGTGAAAATGCGGGATTATCGTTGTTCAGGTAAGTTTTGAAATTAAATTTTACTATTTACAACCTACAATACGATTTTCGATTTGATTTTGTTGGACCGGTCCAACGCGGAGAGTAAATTTAGTGGATAAACTGAAATTGGGGTTGTGTTAAGTGTTCAATACTTGAAAATCTCGCGAAATTGCGGTTTTTTTTATGTTTTCCGCGAGTGATATTGTTCGAATATCGTTTTGCAGTACTAGTGTTCTTGCCATTAAACGTCAAGAAAATATGCTGATTTATCAATTAAATCAGAGTTTTATGTATTAACGTTCGTCACAGTGAACATATTAAATAAGGTTCTACCAATAAACGTGTTAATAAATTGAAATTTTATTGAAAAAAGTGTTATCAAAGTTGAACAATTGGACGCGTAACATACTGTGTACTGTGTATTTTAGCCTCGGTCCAGAATGTTAGTGAAAAGTGGGACAAATTTTCGACTGCAAAAGGTGGAGTAGACTCTTCTCCACCTGCTGACGCAACTAAGGGAGTCAAATCAAACGTTGACACCAAATTTTTTGCTGAAATGTCTGGCGATATCCACAAGACAGTCATTTCAGTGAAGTGCGGCTATCGGGGGCCATTTTGTAAAATTTCGAAAATCCATATATACTATTCAAATTTAATTTTTGTTGAATTTTTCAGGTTTCCTAAATGTGTTCAGCAGCGGCAGCTTTGGCTCGAAATCATCCGCGAGAGAGTAGAAGGGCCGATCAGAGTGAATCTGGATAGAATTTGCGAGCGGCTTTCATCCGGAAAGCATTGATCGGAGCGGGTCCAAACCTAAATTGAAGCCTAACTCGCTTCCAACTATAGAAAAGGTTAGTATATGAAAAATTAAAATATGAATTTTCAATCATTTTAAATATTTTGCAGGATATTCCGGTAACAACAATGGACGATGTGGAAATGCAGACCATAATGGATAACCAGCGAGAAAGTGTGGAACGACTAGTAAGTAATTAAATGTAGTGATATAATATATTTTTTTTTAACACAGTATATACATATACACAGTATATATATATATATATATATATATATATATATATATATATATATATATATATATATATGTATATATATATGTATATATATATATATATATATATATATATATATATATATATATATACATATATGTATATATATATATATATATATATATATATATATACACGCAAATGCATAAACTATACCTATAATATAATATGCAGAAAAGTTAGTTACTTGAAATGTTACAGACTAGCTGTGTGCGATACTGTATGCGTAAAATGTTTTGATTACATTACAGAAATTGTTGTCAGTGCAGTTAAAATCATATTTAATGTACATATATGTTATTTTCTGCATATTATATTATAGGTATATTTTATGCATTTGCATATATATACATATATATATATATATATATATATATATATATATATATATATATATATATATATATATATATATATATATATATATATATATATATATATATATATATATATATATATATATATATATATATATATAAATATATATTGTGATCAAAACATTTTCCGCATACAGTATCGCACACAGCTAGTCTGTATACATATATAAATATATGTATATATATATATATATATATATATATATATATATATATATATATATATATATATATATACATATATATATATATATATACATATATATATATATATATATATATATATATATATATATATATATATATATATATACATATATATATATATATATATATATATATATATATATATATATATATATATATATATATATATATATATATATATATATATATTGTGATCAAAACATTTTCCGCATACAGTATCGCACACAGCTAGTCTGTATACATATATAAATATATATATATATATATATATATATATATATATATATATATATATATATATATATATATATATATATATATATACATATATATACATATATATACATATATATATATATATATATATATATATATATATATATCTATATATATATATATATATATATATATATATATATATATATATATATATGTATATATATATATATATATATATATATATATATATCTATGTATGTATATATAGATATAGATATATATATATATATATATATATATATATATATATATATATATATGTATATATATATATATATATATATATATATATATATATATATATATATATATATATATATATATATATATATATGTATATATCTATGTATATAGATATATGAATGCAAATATATGTATACAGACTAGCTGTGTGCGATACTGTATGCGGAAAATGTTTTGATCACAATACAGAAATTGTTGTCAGTTCAGTTAAAATCATATTTAATGTATATGATATTTTTTGCATATTATATTATAGGTACATTGTATACATTTGCATATATAATATATATATATATATATATATATATATATATATATATATATATATATATATATATAAGTTATCACAGCTCTATGCCTCTCACTTTCCACCAATACAAATCTAAATGTCCAGCAAGTTCATTGGCCATCACTCGACTCGACCTAGTTTCCTCATATCATTCCATAGTCCAATAAGCGATCTATATTTCCGCGTAAGCATATTGCATTCTCGCACCTATTTGAATTGCATCATATTGTTTTGCTGAATGCTTAATATTTTTCCAAGCATGTTTGTTTGCGATCGTTGCTACCTGACCTAATTAAAGGTATTGCACATTGAATATGGTAATTAATGATTATATTGTAATTATTCAATAAATGATGATTAGGCATTAAGATAAAACATAAATAGAGGTGAACGGTTAGTAGTAAGTTCAGTTGCTGTATTCAATAAAGAATTATTAAACGAAGCACGTCTTATTTTTTTGACGTCCTCTTGGATAATCGCGATAACTGGCGCCCGAGCAGTTTTTCACCGTTACCACGAGAACACGGTGTACGCGATATTTATAAACGCGAAAAGTTAATATAACCACCGTTACCACGAGAACACGGTGTACGCGACATTTACAAACGCGAAAGTTAGTACAACCACCGTTACCACGAGAACACGGTGAGCGCGTATATTTAAAAGAATTAATTAACCAGTAAGCTTTTACCACGAGAACAAAGCTAAGGTTAGCTGTTCACACGGAACGGCGGCAAACGATTTTAAAAACGCGAAGTACGATTTGTAGATCAATCCACGTGCAGACGGTGAACAAAGTGATAAAATTAAAGTGAAGGCAGAATTCCAGAATTCCTAAAGATTGTGTGAGCCGATCCAGTACCAATAGTAGGCGTCTCCAAATTACCGAACGGTTGCGCCAAAAAGGAGAAATACAGACGGTCCCATGAAGGAGGCAGCAATTATGTCTAAGAAACTGTTTATATTCATGTAAGTTCACCTCTAACTATTAAATTAAAAAATAATATAAGATAAATATTTCTAGATCAAGTTAATAAATTTATAAAGGTCAAGATTTATTGAAGTTTAAATGATATTTTTATGAATAAATGAAATCATATACGATTTTTGATATAATCAGCAAATTGAAGTTTTATACATTTATATACTGTTAATTGTGCATATTAGTGAATTAGTGATTTGTTGAAAATAGTGTAAACCATTTTTCAATGTGCAAGTGCTAATTTATGTGCATTAACGATTTTTAGATTGGTGCGAGGTTTAACGTGAATTCATTATTTTGAACTTTTTGTATCTGAGCCGTCCTATTAAAAAAAAACATAATCGCGATAATGGAACAAATCCAAGAGACATTGAGGCAACTAACCGGGGCGATCAATGCTCAGATAGACTTGACAAAAAAAATAGAATCTAGATTAAACTTGGTTGAAAGGGAGATAAATAAACCCTCTCCATCTGTTGCACCTGTAAATTTAGATCTTGTTCTGCCAAAGACAGAACAGGATCTAAACGATATTAAAAAACTTCCAGACTGTGTGAGGGATCTGCAAACTTTTGACGGAAATCCCGTACAATATATATCGTGGGTCCATAGCGTTGAGACAATACTGGAAGATTACAGTATTGTGCGCCATAAACCCTTGTACAGAGCAATCCTTCGCCACATAAGGCAGAAAGTAAGGGGGCCAGCTGATGCTGCCCTAATTTCTTACAATATATTCGATGATGATTGGTCAAGTATAAAGCAATGTCTATCGTTGCATTATGCTGACAAACGAGACATTCGTACCTTGGAACATCAATTACATTCTATGTTTCAAGGCAATAAAAGCGTTGATGAGTTCTACGCTGCTGTGAACCATCAACTTTCCCTTCTTATAAATAAAATTAAGACCGAGGATCATTCGCAGGAGACAATTACTGCATTGACTCAAAGTTACAGGAACAGAGCTTTAGATGTCTTTATAAGAGGCATAAATGGCGACCTTTCTAGATCACTTATTATTCAGAGACCCCAAACTCTTCCAGAAGCTTATGCTTCCTGTTTGGAGTTTCAGAATCTGAATTGTAGGAACTTTGCTATTCACCCGAAAAATATTGGGAACACGGTATCTTCTCCTGTAAATCAGATATTTAGCTCTCGTTTTGCTTTAGACAGAGCCAACGCGCCTATAGCAAATCAACGGTTGACTACTCACGAGCGTAATTTAGCTTACAATATTCAACGCAGGAACCAACATCAAGTCGTTCCTCGCGATCCACCACCCAGGCCAACTCATCCTAAACCTCCAGTTCCAATGGATGTAGACAAATCTGTGCAGACACGTCAAGTTGATTACATCAATAAACCATTGAATTATAATCAAATAAAGCGATCCAACGAGTCTGCCAACGTACCAAGGAAGTCCCAACGGTTATACAACCTGGAACTTCCAGAAACGCAGGCTGAGCCTGACACTTATTATTCTGACGATAGTTACGGTCTTCAGGTTCAAGAAGCTTTGGAAGATTCTTGTAGTAACCACTTCGAGGAAAGTGAAGACTCATCAGAAGGTAATCATCTAAATTTTATGATGGACGCCTCTCTAGCGTTCCATACTTAGAATATATAACTAAAGATGGGCGTATATTGAAGTTCTTAATTGATACAGGCGCAAATAAAAATTTTGTTTCAAGTCAATTTGCGCAGGAAGCAAAACCAGTTACCAAACCCTTTGTAATACAATCTGCAGCAGGTGAAATCCTTATAACGAAAAAAAATTACTGGTCAGTTTTTTAAATATACGGGAAATAATACGTCCTTAGATTTTTATGTGTTGCCCGGCCTCACGTCATTTGACGGAATAATAGGCGACGACTCCCTGAAGGAATTAGACGCTGTGATTGATAGGAAAAATAACACTCTCAAAATTAAGCCAAACATTTTAATTCCCTTAAAAGCCAGAGAATCCAGGCAAGTAAACGCCATTGAAGTCAAGGCTGATCATTTGAGCCAAGAAATCAAAACAGAGCTACAGGGTTTGTTGGATAAATTCACTTCAATGTTTGGACCGATCAGCGATGAAGAAGTAGTGGAAACAAATGTAAGAGCTGAAATTAGAACTTCAACGTCTGAGCCTATTTACACCAAATCATATCCCTATCCGGTAAATTTAAGAGATGAAGTTGAGCGGCAAATATCAAAAATGTTGGGAGACGGAATTATACGTCCTTCGAAAAGCGCCTATAATTCCCCACTCTGGATTGTTCCTAAAAAACCTAATTCTCTGGGTGAAAAACAATATCGACTTGTAATTGATTTTAAGAGGCTTAATGCCGTTACTATATCCGATACGTATCCTATTCCGGATATTACAAATACTCTTGCCAGCTTCGGAAAGTCAAGGTATTTTACCACTTTAGACTTAACTTCAGGATTTCACCAAATTAAAATGAAAGAAAGCGATATCCCCAAAACTGCTTTCTCAACGGCAAATGGGAAGTATGAATTTACTAGACTACCATTTGGTCTTAAAAATGCACCGGCCATCTTTCAAAGGATGATCGATGATGTTTTGAAACCATTTATAGGCAAAAT
This sequence comes from Nemotelus pantherinus, assembly GCA_963978885.1. Taxonomy (NCBI): domain Eukaryota; kingdom Metazoa; phylum Arthropoda; class Insecta; order Diptera; family Stratiomyidae; genus Nemotelus; species Nemotelus pantherinus. The sequence continues at coordinate 93,779,179 of OZ022264.1, forward strand.
TTGCTACGTCTATATAGACGACATAATTATTCTCGGCGAGACTGAGGTACAACATTTGGAAAACTTGCAAGTCGTGCTTAGGCAATTAGAAAAAGCAAACCTTAAGGTGAATTTGGAAAAGTCCACATTCATGCAGCCACAGGTAGATTTTTTGGGATATGTCATCTCGAGTAAAGGTATTTTACCCGATCCTAAGAAAATTTTAGCAATAAGCAATATGAAACCCCCGACAAATCTGAAGGAGTTAAAAGGATTTCTGGGCCTAGCTTCTTACTATAGGAAGTTTATAAGAGATTTTGCAAAAGTCGCGAAACCCTTAACGAACATGACGAGAGGAGCAAACGCTCAAATCAGAGCTAGCCAGTCAAGGAGGGTACCGATCGAATTCGGCGACCAAGAATTAAAGGCGTTTAATGATCTTAAGCAGCTTCTTACTTCGTCGGAAATATTAGCGTTTCCGGATTTCGAAAAAACATTTATTTTGACCACGGATGCGTCAAGCTATGCGATGGGAGCAGTTCTTTCGCAAGGAGAAATTGGCAGAGACAGACCCATTATTTACATATCCAGGTCGTTAAATGAAACCGAAGAAAACTACGCAGCAAACGAAAAGGAAATGCTAGCGATAGTATGGGCCCTTGATAAACTAAGAATGTATCTCTGTGGAGCAAAAAAGGTGAAAATTCTAACGGATCACCAGCCGCTGACGTTTGCCTTGAGTAACAGCAATCATAACGCAAAACTTAAGCGTTGGAAAGCTAGAATCGAGGAATTCAACTATGAATTGGTTTACAAGCCTGGAAAAACTAATGTCGTTGCTGACGCTCTTTCCCGACTACCATTAACTGCTAATATCTTGACTTCTAGTTCTGGAACAGTGCATAGTGCAAATGAGGACAGTACGGAGCTTATCCCGCATTGCGAAGCTCCTCTAAACGTATTCAAGAAACAAATTATACTGTCTGAGGGTAAGGAAGTAAGTGCTTACGAGCAACCACACCCGTCGTATCATAGACACTTTATTCGATTACGGGAGATAAACGAAGGCAATCTAATAAAAGTATTGAAAGAGAATTTAAACCCCAATATAGTCAATGGTGTTAAGATCCCGGAACAGCATATTCAACTACTCCAGGATGTTTATAGAGAACATTTTTCCAAATTTAAAATCCGCATTACGCAGCGTTTGGTACAGGATATTACTAATGAGGATAACAAACTGGAAATAATTCAAAAGGAACACCGCAGAGCTCACAGAAACCACAGGGAGAACAAAGAGCAAATTTTGGAAAAATACTATTTTCCGCAGATGAGTAAATTAATCAAAAAATATACGGCAAATTGTGAAATATGTAGTGTCAGTAAATACGACCGTCATCCGCTAAAGCCAGAATTGCTGAAAACACCGATTCCTGAATATCCAGCAGAAATTCTTCACATAGACATTTTCGAAATCTCTGGGAGAAAATTCATAACGTGCATAGATAAGTTTAGTAAGTTTGCGAAGTTTTTTCATATTAAAAACAAATCTGCCATATATCTCCGCGAGAAAATGGTGAAAGTTTTGCATTACTTTTCAGTGCCTAAAATACTGGTCTCGGACAACGAGGGAAGCTTTGTTAGTCCAACAATTCTGAATTTTTTGGAGACATTAGGGATAACCGTATACCTTACGCCGACTCAAAAAAGTGAGGTAAACGGTATAGTCGAACGACTTCACTCAACTATATTAGAAATTTGTAGATGTCTTCAGCAGGAGTATCCTGATGCTTCTCCGATAGAATTGGTGAACATCGCAGTTGATAGATACAATTATTCTTTCCATTCTGTTACCAAGCAAAAACCAGTTGACATATTTTTTGCCAGGTCCCAACGCATTAATTACCAAAGTTTACTCGAATTTAAAGATAAATTAAGCCGGAACGTTAAGTGTGAAATATTACGTAAACAGAAAAGCCAAATTAAGAATCATAATTCAAAAAGAACTAAGCCTAAAATATATAAGCCAGGGGAGGTTGTCTTTGCTGTTAATAAGCAAATTAAATCAAAAAATAAACCGTTATTCAAAAAAGAGATAGTTTCAAAAAATAATCGTACCACCATTACTACAACTACAGGGAAAAAAATTCACAAATCGCACCTTAAGAATATTCCCTCTGTTTCAGATTAACTGTGTGGAGTGTCAAAGCCTCAATGGAAATCTATGAGTACAACAGCCCTCTAGTAACTATGAGGCAAGGTTTTGGAAGGATAGTTAATGGAGATTTTAAAATAATCCATACCATCAACATTAGCAGTTATGACGAAATAATAACAAATATGAAATCACTTGTGCAACATAAAATCAACAGATCGAGTCTTCTGCTGCCACAGCTGCACTATCGGCTCGATCAGCTAGAAGATCTGTTATCCCAATTACGATATCGAAGCCCAAAAAAGCTGAAACGATCTATAAACTGGATTGGTTCGGCTTGGAAATGGATTGCGGGAAACCCGGACGCGACCGATTGGGATAATATTGTTAAGAGTCAGAACAGCATCGTAAACAATAGTAAAAAAGTACAAAAGTATCAACAGACCTTATAGATAGTTACAACAGAATAATTCCCGTAATTGATTCTCTTAGTAATGACAAATATGAGCAAGTATTGTTTAATAAAATGACCATTTTAAGGGACGAGATTCAGGAAATTGTGTTGGCCAGCCAACTCGCCAAGAAGGGTATCGTCAACTCGAATTTGTTAGATAAAGCAGAGCTTAATGAACTTCTTTCTCAGGTAGAAACACTTCCCTATAGTAATGAGATTCAAGCAATCGAATACGCGGAACCAAAAGTGCTCCTAAAAGATTCACTTCTACTGTATGTAATTTGTCTGCCTAAAACGGAAAACATGGATTTCAATCATATCCTAATCCGCTCTACTATTAAGAACAATAAAATGATTCATCTTAAATATGCCAGCCTCTTTGTAACACAAATGGTAAAATACGGTGTGGTCAGTAAGTGCCCTGACATTCAAGGCATAACTATCTGCAAAATGAGCCAATTAGAAAAACTGGCCCATTCTGATTGCCTTTCGCAGCTTTTAGATGGAGGTAACGCGAATTGTGAATATCAGTTTCGTGAAGATGCTATAACTGAGCTCATTAATGGAAACATATTATACCTAACAAACTTCTTTGGGTCATTGTTTCATGAAAACACAACCAGACTTCTCAATGGTACATTCTTGATCAATTTTCGGAATGATACAATTCGAGTTAATGATGCGGAGTACTCCAGTAGGGAAGTTCAATCGTTTCATCTCCTACCCCCAGTTTTAACTAGCAATTTAACTGAAAAGGAAATCAAGCTAGACCTTCATTATTTGCATAAGCTTCACATTGATAATGTGAAGAAACTGGAAGATTTATCCTTCAACAACATTTTGTCCATTACTTCTGACTCAACAATAGTCATTTTGATAATACTATTGCTTTCAATCCTCTCAGTTCTTTACTTTAAGCGAAGAAATCCAAAGACAACCTTGAAAACAGATGTATATGGTAGCTCTCCAGATCATATTAAATTACCGTTTTAATCTGTGGGACACAGATTTTTAAGAAGGGAGGAGTTATCACAGCTCTATGCCTCTCACTTTCCACCAATACAAATCTAAATGTCCAGCAAGTTCATTGGCCATCACTCGACTCGACCTAGTTTCCTCATATCATTCCATAGTCCAATAAGCGATCTATATTTCCGCGTAAGCATATTGCATTCTCGCACCTATTTGAATTGCATCATATTGTTTTGCTGAATGCTTAATATTTTTCCAAGCATGTTTGTTTGCGATCGTTGCTACCTGACCTAATTAAAGGTATTGCACATTGAATATGGTAATTAATGATTATATTGTAATTATTCAATAAATGATGATTAGGCATTAAGATAAAACATAAATAGAGGTGAACGGTTAGTAGTAAGTTCAGTTGCTGTATTCAATAAAGAATTATTAAACGAAGCACGTCTTATTTTTTTGACGTCCTCTTGGATAATCGCGATAACTTATATATATATATATATATATATATATATATATATATATATATATATATATATATATATATATATATATATATATATATATATATATATATATTTTCAAATGTCAAATATTATTTTTTTATGTCAAATTTTATTTTTTGCTTTGATTTTTGCCCATTCCAATAAATGTGTATAGTCAAGCATTGGCATGTTGATAACATGGATGAAGCAGGCATTAACAGAGTAAATTGTTGTGGAAAACAATATCAAATGTAGGCAGTGCACGGCAGACCTGCTCCTGTGTTCATGCACACTATGAAGCGTTCCGAGCAATATTGTGGTTTAGCGTTTAAAAGCTGGTACTGAGTTCGAGTTCACGTGAAATTTTGACATTTCCCCATTAAGGCTGGTCCTGAGTTCGAGTTCACGTGAAATTTCGACATGTCTCCATTATCTGGTCATTCTTTCGAGCGAAAATTTTGGCAGTGGAGAAAAGCAGAGACAATGCTCATTTCTGACGGATGAAATGTCAAGAATTTCACTTTTCGATCGATTTTCTTATTGGAAAGACATTTGCACTGCTCAATTTTCAAATTGAAACACTAAATGTCACTTTTTAGCTCGAAAGAATGAACTGCACAAACTAAATTGGCGTGAAATGATTGACAACATGTTTCAGTGCCATCTATGTTTTCGAAGCGAAAGCAACTTCAAAGCAACTTTTCATGCTAAGAACACAGTACCAAACTTGCTTATTTTCAAGCTAAATTTTCGCCGAAACACATTTCACGTGAAATTTTGTATGAAAATTTCACGTGAAATCGAACTCAGTACTATGCTTTATCTGGCCATTCCTTCGAGCGAAAATTTTGACAACAGAGAAAAGCAGAGACACTGCTCATTCTTGACGGATAAAATGTCAAGAATTTCAATTTTCGATCGATTTTCTTATTGGAAAGTCATTTGCACTGCTCAATTTTCAAATTCAAACACTAAATGTCACTTTTTAGCTCGAAAAAATGAACTGCACAAACTAGATTTGCGTGAAATGATTGACAACATGTTTTAGTGCCATCTATGTTTTCGAAGCGAAAGCAACTTCAAAGCAACTTTTCATGCTAAGAACACAGTACCAAACTTGCTTATTTTCAAGCTAAATTTTCGCCGAAGCAGATTTCACGTGAAATTTTGTATGAAAGTTTCACGTGAAATCGAACTCGGTACTATGCTTAATAAAGGAATTAAGGAATGTCTGACATTTTAGAAAATCAGCTCAAATAGTTTGTGTGGCTAACATGATATAGATCATGAAAATTCTCATATTTCCTTCTCCTGAGCGTTGTTGAAGCAGTGTTTGACTTATGCGAGAAACAGTTTTTCAGCGTTTACTACACGAAGCAAAAAAGCTTATATATGTTCTGACATTGTTCTGACGATGTTCTGACTGACTTATGCATTGCTTGTGTACGTAAAATTACTGATCAGTATGTGTGCATACTGTGTAAAAAAAGTTTATGTCGTCTTGTTATCACTTGATCTACCCATAAAGCTTACATTTTTCTTTCCGAGTATATATGTGGGCCATAGAACCATTCGAATGTGTGGAAGTCATGGTCCATACACAAAAATCCGCAAAAAGGATAGAATTATCCATTTCTGTTGTTTGAAGCCTCAACCACGGGAAGGTTTTGACGTTAGTTAATGCTAAAAATAAAATAATAAAATGAAATTGATTTAGCTGAAAAATTAAAACTCAACTCAATCCCCTTGAATAAATTATTTAATGTGTATTAATAATTTATTGCAATAAATTGTTTGATGCAGTATTGAAGCAAGGTGTAAAAAAACGAAGTTTAGGTAAAAACTGGAAAATGATCCAGAAGTTAAAATTTGGACAGTATATAACTGGACTACTATGTGAGATGAAAAACTGGTGTCTACACATTCGAAATGTTTGCTGGCTCATGTTTGTTCTCGACTTGAGAAAAGTGTAAATATTAATTGAAAATCATAATGATAAGAAATAAAAAATCATAAGAAAATCGTTCATGCACGAACCACTGTATTGATCGTGGGGTGGAGCACACTATTACAATTTTTCCGTTTGGGAGAGTACAGAGCTTATAATTTGCTATGGATAATAGCAGATTGTATGTTAATTGAATTCGATAAAATGTTGCGTTTCATAAGTTAATTATTTCTACAAGAAATACTTAACTGTACTTTGGGCTATAAACTACAGTATACAATTGTTTTTAACTATTTTAACCGACAGGATGAATATAGGAATCAGCCTGGGTTTAGTTTTTGGGAAGACCCGCGACGTTTAGGGAGTCCCGATAGGAAGCCTGTGCAAAAGGTATAATTAATTACTTGCTTAAATTCTTACAATTGAAAATGGGCTATCCACTTCATAGAAAAAAAGTACTCCACTACGCAAAATATTGGAGACGTCGTCTTCATCTGAAGGTCCGTTAACACCACGATGTCTGAGGCGAAAGCGACGGCTATCAGTTTTGAAAACTGTAGTCAAGAGCGAAAAGAAGCGGAAAAAGACCCTACAACAAAAGGTGCGTAGATTAAAGAAGAAAATATGTAGTCTAGAGGATTTAGTAGTAGAGCTCTCGCTTAAAAATCTTATTTCAATAGATGACATGGAGAGATTAAGAAGGTGTAATGTTGGCATTGAGTTGCTAGAAAGGGTAAAAAGAAAAGTCCGCGGTAGTCCTGTTCCAAAAAATATTCTCTTGAACTGAAAAAATTTGCGCTTACACTTAATTACCTTTCTCCAAAAGCCTATCAACATGCCCGCAAAACTTTTGAACTTTGTCTGCCTCATCCAAGGACTTTGTCGAAATGGTATCACACTATTGACGGAAAACCAGGATTTACAGCAGAATCTTTCAAAACTCTACAGCTTTTGGTACAAGCAAGAGGTAATATCGCATGTGGTCTTTGTATTGATGAAATGTATATTCGTAGGCATACAGAATTCGATGGAAAGACACATTATGGATATGTGAGCTGTGGAGAATCTGATGAAAATCCTGAAACTATAGCGTCAGAGGTCCTTGTATTCATGTTAGTTGCAATTAATGGGACGTGGAAAATACCGTTAGGTTACTTTTTCATAAATTCTCTCAGAGGCGATCAGAGAAAATCTTTACTTCAGTCGTGTCTCACTGAGCTTTTTAATGTTGCTATAAATGTTCTTAATATGACTTTCGATGGGGCTGCTTCTAATATTAGTATGGCTTCGGCGTTAGGATGCGATTTCTCAAAGCATCAAGATAAATATTCTTTTTCCTACGAAAATAGAAATATTACTTTAACCTTAGATCCATGTCATATGATAAAGCTTGTGGGGAATTCCTTAGCTGAAACTGGCCCTATTTATGATGAGCAAAATAATATAATTGATTGGAGCTTTGTGGCGAAGCTACACAAATAACAAGAGACCGAAGAATTGCATTTAGCTAATAAGTTGAAAAAGGCTCATATAAATTTCTTTAAGCAAAAAATGAAAGTTCGTCTTGCTACGCAAGTCTTAAGCTCCTCAGTCGCTGATGCCATACAATATTGCAACTTTAATTTAAAATTGCCTGACTTCTCCAATTCTGAAGGTACTGTTCGATTTATACATTACATGAACGATGCATTCGACATTTTAAATTCGCGTAGTTTGTACGCACCAGGTTTTAAACAAGCATTGTGCAGTGAAAATTTTAATTCAGTTCAAAAATTTTTGGAAGATTTTGACACTTACATTCATTACACTTACATTGGGATTAGTATTATTAAAAGTAGACGGAAAACCGGGTTTATCGGATTAGTAATTGCGTTAAAAAATCTAATATTTTTATATAAATCTTATATTCAAGAAAAACAATTATTAAAGTATATTGCATCGTACAAACTAAGTCAGGATCATGTTGAACTTTTTTTTTCTAATATTCGTTGTCGACTAGGATTTAATAATAACCCCTCTGCCAGGCAGTTTGAAGCCGCATATAAAAGAATTTTAGTAAATGTTCAATTGCATGATAAAGGGTTCGGCAACTGTATACCAATGCAAGAAATAAATATTTTAAATGTAAATTCCGCGGATTTGTTGAAAGATTCTTCAGATAATATTGATACTGACACTTTTGATCATATGCAAAATATTGACGCATTTTCTCAATTCATAGAGGAAGTTATTATATATATTAGCGGCTTCGTGGTAAAATCTCTCAGAAGCAAACTAATTTGCTCTGAATGTATAGTGTCACTTATCGGGAACAAGGAGGATCTGTGTCTCTCGTTGATTCATCTGAAATCTAGAGGGGGCTTGCAATACCCTAGCAATGATGTAATTGAAGTTTGTAGAGCCGTTGAGAGAAAAATACGTGAATATCGTAACGTACAAAGTAGATTAAATTTCAATTTAGTTGCAAATAAAGTAAAAAATGAATTATGTCTTACTAGTGTCTTTGCCTCACTTTCCCAACATAATATTCAAACAGGGCCAATAGATGGTCATAGGTCTATTTTACTTAAATTAATAATTGAAAAATACCTCACAGTAAGATTAAAGTATATTGCGAAAACTGAAAGTGAGCACGCGGTGTGCTATCGAAGTCACTTAACAAAAGTCATTCTGTTTCGAGGTCAGTAAATTGATTTTGATTTTTAAAGATTTACACTTTTGAAAAAAAATCTTACGATTCGGTTGTTTTATCAATAAATTTACTCCATTGAATACTCCATGTCATCTTTGAAATTGAAAGCATAAAATAAACTAAAAAATAAAACAAAAAAAAAATTAAACAAAAAAAAAAACATACTTTTATACCATTGAATTTATTGAACAAACAAAACTTTACGCCTTCTTAAGAGAAGATGCTGATTATTATATCTTAAGCTTAAAGATATTATAATCTGCAAGTTGTCATAATTTTTGGTTTTCGTTCTAAATTTTTATGAAATTGATCAAAGAAAATAACCAACGTATGGAAGAAAAATAAGTTGGAATTTGTTTAGTTTTTACGTGCATCTATTTTGTATGTTTCATATAGTATTGGTCGTCAAGGTTCATTTGGTGTTCATTTTCGTTTCTTTCTTTTTTGGGATATTAAAGTGATTGTGGTTATAGATGGTTATAGAAGTGGTGAGGGTTATAGCATATTGAAGTGGTGGTGGTTGTAGAATATTGAAGAAGAGGAATAGGGCTACTGGCGATACCTCATTAAAAAAACGTGTGCCGCAGCTACCTCTTGGGTAACATGGAAAAGTTGCATTCATATTCATAAATATTCACTAGTACTAAATAAGGTTAGCTATTATATTGTTTTTATGAGTTTTGTTTTACTAAATATTAGTAGTGTCATACATTATTTCAGAGAATCTATTCGAAGAAACTGCCTTTTATAGATACAAGTGAAAAAAATGTGAACAAGTATGAAAAGGAGGAGATTTTTAAAATATGTATTTTATATGCAATTAATAAATATGCCGCATTCATATATATGCAGGCATAGAGCAATGCATGCATATCCAGACATTATATGTGTATATGTATGTGTATATATGCGTATGAATAACCACACACGCGCACATATATACATATATCTATTAACATTATATATAGATATATATATATATATATATATATATATATATATATATATATATATATATATATATATATATGTATATATACATATATATATATCTATATATATATATATATATATATATATATATATATATATATATATATATATATGTATATATATACATATATATATACATATATATATATATATATATATATATATATATATATATATATATATATTTATATATATATTTATATACATATATACATATTTATATATACATATATACATATATGCATTCATATATACGTACATATATAAATATAAACATAAACATATATATATATATATATATATATATATATATATATATATATATATATATATATGTACATATATATATATATATATATATATATATATATATATATATATATATATATATATATATGTATATATATATATATATATATATATATATATATATATATATATATACATATATATATATATATATATATATATATATATATATATATATATATATATATATATATATATATATATATATTTATTCATATAAATCGCCATCATTATCACTATAGACATTCATATGTTTATACATACATGCCATTTATATGTACATCTAAATTACAATAATTTATATGTACATCTAATATGCCCCCATTTTCGAAGTTAGTGTGAGACTCTGAAGTAACACACCTATGCAAACAATCGAATTGCCGGCTTCAACTTATCGAGCTTGTGCCATCTCCTTAGTATATCTCTATGGTGGAAAGCTATACCGCCCGTATCCAGGGGCTGATCTGATACCTGGCTATAAGTTTATGTATTAAGCTTAGTACTGTGTTCGATTTCACATGAAATTCTCGTACAAAATTTCACGTGTAATCTGTTTCGGCGAATATTTAGCTCAAAAATATGCAGGAGTTGTACTCAGTTTTAAGCATGAAAAATTGCTTTGAAGGTGCTTTCGCTTTGAAAATATAGATGGCATTGACACATGTCTCCAATCATTTCACGCCAATTTAGTTTGTGCAGTCATGGCCTTCATATAAAAGGCCTATCGCAAAAGCAATTAACCTACAAGATGGCGGACCTAAGCTACTTTTCCCAACCAGTCCACACAGTGATGTTTTTTTATGGTTATAAAGAAATTCACGAGATCCACCTACAGGAGATATGAGGAAACTCATATGTCATGTCAATCAATGTTGTTTTGGGATCTTTCACAAGCAATTTAGATGTAAAAAGTCTTTAGCATCAGACCTCAATTCATCGGGACACTGATCCGAAATATCGTTTGTGTAGAAGAATTTGCAGATTATCAAAATTTGATGATTTTTAAAGTGGAATAAATCCTACCAACCACAAACGGCAATTGTTTACAATTCACATTGTCGAGAGTAGGTGGCAGGTATTCCAAATTGCAAAGTTCTCGCGTATACAGCACAATAAACACATCACTTTCACGACACTTATCCGAAATACCTTTTGCGCGACAAAAACTTCGAAACCAGTCTCCGGATAATAGGAAAATAGACTCTATTCGCGGATTCAACCGAGCAGCACCATTCACATTGCTAATATTTACTAATTGTCAGAGAAATGTCAAACAATTGTCATTATGCAATTCCCAATAAATCTTAATAACGAGAGGACTACACCATTTTAAAAAGTAGCTTAATACCTGTCAGATTGCAAGTCGCGATAGGCCTTTTATATGAAGGCCATGGTGCAGTTCATTCTTTCGAGCTAAAAAGTGACGTTTGGGGTTTTAATTTGTAAATTGAATAATGAAAATGTCTTTCCAAAATCGTGGTCGAATAGAAGTAGGTGCAGCCTCTGAAATATATCTGACACTCTGGTTTCTGGCTAAAGGCTGGTACTGAGTTAGTCGTTAAGCTAAATTTTAACATGTCTCAATTATCTGGTCATTCATTCGATCGAAAATTTTGGCAATGGAGAAAAGCAGAGACACTGCTCATTTCTGACGGATAAAATCTTTCTTATTGAAAAGACATTTGATTTTCTTATTAAAAAGACATTTGCACTGCTCCATTTTCAAATTGAAACACCAAATATCACTTTTTAAGCATAGTACTGAGTTCGATTTCACATGAAATTTTCATACAAAATTTCACGTGAAATCTGCTTCGGCGAAAATTTAGCTTGAAAATAAGCAAGAGTTGTACTAAGTTCTTAGCATGAAAAGTTGCTTTGAAGTTGCTTTCGCGTTGAAAACGTAGATGGCACTGAAACATGTCTCCAATCATTTCACGCCAATTTAAGGTCTGTTCCCGTACTTTCAGTAACTGAATTTTACTGAATTTTCCTGAATCATGTGGTGGGGAATTTTATGAAAAATACGGGAACGCTCTCATTGTATTTCCTGAAAATTGACAGCCGAAAGTATCAGTTTTCGCTTTTTGGGAGAACAATAGTGATTATAAAGTCATCCTAAGCGGTAATAAATTATCGCCACAAAAATATTCGACCTTCATGGCAACATGACGCAAAAAATATTTGCTTGTCGCGCACTTTTGAAAATATTTACTCCGTTTGACACTTCAGTATTTTTCAGTAGCTCAGACCCTACTGAAATTTACTGAAAGAGGGGAAATTTTCAGTTTTCAGTAAAACGGAGTACGGGAACAGCTTCATTGCAATTGATCGCGATTAATTGCAATTAATCGTAGTACGGGAACAGACCTTTAGTTTGTGCAGTTCATTCTTTCGAGCTAAAAAGTGACATTTGGTGTTTCAATTTGAAAATAGAGCAGTGCAAATGTCTTTCCAATAAGAAAATCGATCGAAAAGTGAAATTCTTGACATTTTATCCGTCAGAAAAGAGCAGTGTCTCTGCTTTTCTCCATTGCCAAAATTTTCGCTCGAAAGAAAGACCAGATAATGGAGACATGTCAAAATTTCACCTGAACTCGAACTCAGTACTATGCTTTAGCTCGAAAATATGAGCTGCACAAACTAAATTGGCGTGAAATGATTGGAGACATGTTTCAGTGCAATCTAAGTTTTCAACGCGAAAGCAACTTCAGAGCAACTTTTCATGCTAAGAACAGAGTACAACTCTTGCTTATAGCCCGTTCACACTACTGAAATGGTTCGCTGAAGTGCAGTTTGAATGTATAAACTTGATCGCACAATAACTGCTAATAGTGGCTACTACTACGCCTTACAATATTCAAAGTAATATCGTGGAAGTGAAGTGAGATTTCCTTGTACGAAATTTTATGTAAAATTCTCGTCTTGGAACAATCTCCTCGTACGAAATTCCTTGTATTAAATTTTTGTGTGTAACTTCTCGTCTTAGCACAATCTCAACTTTAACGTAGCGAATTTAACCGCCCCTACTAGTTTCGGCTGAGATTTGCTCAAGTTAATGGAAAAAAACAATTACAAAGTTTTCTTCACAAGTCTATTTGGTCGCCGACCGATTTTGGCATACCGCAATAGACTGATCTTTATTGTTAATCATTTCATCTTTTATATCAATGATAATACAGTTATATCAAATTCAAAAACTGCGCGAATCAAAAATAATTATCTGGTTCCGAGAATTTACCACCGCGTGCAATTAGGGCGCTCTAGTCGCCATCAATGTAGATGACATTTCGGCAAGTGTCGAAACGTCAGTTTTGTTTTGAAGTTACACTACACCCTCTCTCTTTGGGGGAAAAAAAATTTTTTTTTTTGTATGAAAAAAAAAAATTTTTTTTTGAATTTAAATTTTTAGGTTCGCGCATTCATTACAATTTCATATAATTTGATGCTGTTATTCTATATTTCTTTTCCTGATTTTTTTCTTCTTTATTTTGACTTAATTTTATCTTATAGTGTACATATTGTTTGATTCTATGACTCAATTAGGATAGTTTACAATAGATATATATATATATATATATATTTTTTTTTTGTTTTATGTTTTTTTTTTTTTTGTTATTTAGTTCATCATAATTGTTACTTAAATATAATTTTCAGTACACACATTTCATTTGTTAATATAACTATATGTATTATTTCTCGCATATATTTTTTTTTTTTGACATGTATACTTATTTTGTTACTTATTTGGTATTGTTTTACATTAATCTTGTTGTTCATATTCAAATACGTTTATCTAGTGATTTTAAATTAATGGTGTATATAATTTTAGCAAATTGTTGTGGTATTTCTTACTTTTTCCATTTATTAATATATTGGTATTAACACCATTTCTTTTTAATATTTCATATGGTCCGTGATATGTACTCTGTAATTTTTTTCTGTTAATATTTCTGACTAAAACTAGATCTCCTACTTTGAAAGTTGCTGGATTTATAATACTGTGAGTATCTAATCTATTTTTTCTTTTCATTTTTACTTTCTCGATCAATTTTCGAGCCAAACTAATGCTATTTTTGAGTCTAATTTTCAGTTCATTAGCAAAATTGTCTAAATTGTTTATTGGTCCGTTTTCTTCTACAATATCGTCGGGCAATTGGGGTAATCTTCCATAGATAAGTTCATATGGAGAATTTTGGGTGTCTATATATGGGGTAGTATTATACGCGAAAGTATAGTACGGTATCCATTTGTCCCATTCATAATCATTAGCGAAATGAAGCAAATATTCGTTTAGCACTCTGTGGTTACGCTCCACTGTGCCGAGTGTTTCGTGATGATATGGTGCTGCGAAAATTTGTTGAATTTTTAATAAATTACAAATGTTTTCCATAAGCTCATTAACGAATTCAGTTCCATTGTCTGATTTTAATTTTTTGAAAATACCGTGTTTTAATATTAATTGTTCTACTAATGTTTTGGCAATGGTTTTAGCGTCTTTTGTTTCTATTGGGTAGGCAATAACGTATTTAGATAATTCGCATTGCATTGTAAGGATATATCTATAACCGTTGGATATTCTTAGTGGTCCTACTGTATCTATAGCAATTGTTTCAAATGTATTTTTCGGTGTGTCAGTTATTGTTTGCTTTTCTTTTATATGTTTTGTTTGTTTATTTTTCGTACAAATTTCACAGTTTTTAATAAATGTTTTTATCATCTTGTTCATATCTTTCCATATAAATTTTTGTTTTAGTTTAAGTAATGTCTTTCTTACACCCAAGTGTCCTCCTATCGGTGTTGTGTGGTAATTATTTATTAGTTTGAATTGTATTATTTTATCAGTTATTCGTTTTGGTGGTTTGTATAATATTATTTTTAGGGGCTCTTTATTATTTGTTAGCATACTATTCTGTAGTCGATTGAATTTATTTTTAAATTCTTCTTTATTTACCATGTTATATATCTCATCTCCTTCTTCTATGTATATTTTCGTAATATTTCTTCTAGTTGCTTGTGATGTCAGTTTCTCCAATGTTGGAACTAATTCCGATGGATTATCGCTGCATCGAACTAAGATCTGATTGTCTTCAAACGTAATTTTTGGAATGCTCCCTATTTCGAATTTTAATTTTATTAGATTTTTTATATCAGCTGGGGAATCGCTGTCCCATGTGTAGATTTCGTTAGCCATTTTTAGTTTGCTTACTTTTCTTGTTTGCACTTTTTTAGTGTTTTCTAAGTTTTTTACCATATTTCTCGTAAGGGGTAATACTTTCATTTCTTCGGTAATATTTCTCTGCTTTGGTATCATGTCTTTTAACGTATCTGAATTTAATTTGATGCGTGATAATGCATCGGCATTAACATTCATTTTGCCCTTTAGATATATTATATCGAAGTCGTAATCGCATAAATCTAGTCTTATGCGCGTCATCTTTGATGATGGGTTTTTATGTGTAAACAATGATATAAGTGGTCTGTGGTCTGTAATGACCGTAAATTTGTTTCCAAATAGATAAGGTCTAAAAAAATTTATCGCCCAATGGATTGCTAATAATTCTTTTTCGATGATCGGTTTGTTTATTTCATGTTTCACTAGGGTTCTACTTGCGTAGAAAATTGGTAAGTCATGTCCTATTTCGCCTTGTGAGAGTACTGCACCTAATGCATAGTCTGATGCATCGGTTGTGACAATAAATGGTTTATTGAAATCTGGGTACTGTAATATCGGTGCATTCATTAGTTTATTCTTTAGTTTTTCAAATGTTGATTGACATTTTCTGTCCATAAGAATTTTGTATTCTTTTTTAATAAATCGTTCAGGCATTTTGTGGTTTTGGCGAAGTCTGGGATAAATCGGCGGTAGTAATTCGCGAATGCAACGAATCTTCGGACTTCGTCTGCGTTTAAAGGTACTGGATAGTTTCTAATTGTATTAAATTTTGCAGGGTCTGTACGGACTCCGTCCTTTGTGATTAAGTGTCCCAAATACACTACTTCACTTCTTAAAAAGTTGCATTTTTCAGGGTTGAGTTTGAGGTTGTATTTTTCTAGCCTATCAAATATTTTTATTAGATTGCTATTATGGTGTGCGAGGCTGCAACCAAAGACAATTATGTCATCAACATATAAAAAGCCTGCTGAGTCTAGACCACTCAGAGCTATTGTTAGCATGCGTTGGAAGCTATTAGATGAAATAGTTAAACCGAAAGGTAATCGTCTGAATTGATAATGTCCTTTGTTTGTCGAAAAGGCTGTTAATGGTCTTGATTCTTTTGTCAGTTCGATTTGGTGAAAGGAACCTGTCATGTCAAGAGTGGAGAAGTATTTCGCTCTCCCTAGCCTGTCTTAGACATCTTCCAATCTTGTTAATGGAAACTTATCATTAACAATTTTTTTGTTCAGTGCTCTGAAATCCACTACAAGTCTCCATTTTGTTAGTCCTGACTCACTTTTCTTTGGTGTCAAAAGTAATGGTGAGTTGTATGGGCTCGTGGAGTTTTCGATAATGTTATCATTTAGCAATTGATTTACTTGTTTATTTATTTCATCAATGTGTGTATGGGGCAATCTATAGTTTTTGATATACGTTGGAGTGTTATCTGTGACGTGTATTTCTTGTTTATAAAAATTATTTGCTGTAAGAGGGTCGTGTTCTAGTTGAAAGATATGCTGATAATGTTGAATTATTTCTAGTATCGATTTTTTGTCTTCTGAGTTCAAGTGGTTTATGTTGATATGTTTTAGTAAATCTTTAAATCTCTGCTTATCTCTGATGTCTTTATTCACTGAAGAAGTGTTTTTATGTGATTTGTATCTAGCTAATGGTTCTGTTTCTATTTTAAAGTTTTTAATTACAATGTCCTCTTCGTTAGTGTTAAGTAGTTTTATATGTTTAATGCCTTCTGCTGGTATTATTGTACTACCTATGTAGACTCCCGGTGTGATTTCTTTATTTACTATCACACTGTCTTCTTCAATGTCAAAGTCAACTGGACAAATAAATTCACATCGTGCGGGTATTGTTAATTTATATATTTTGGAATCTGTACTGATTGGTATTGTATAATCTTCACCGTCGATATTAATTGTCAACGTATATGTTTCGTAATCAATTTTTGCCAGTTTCTGTACCAGGAAATCTCTTCCTAGTATTCCATCTGTATGGATAGGGAAATCAGGTTCCACTATTTGGAAAGGGTAGGCTATGGGTTTTTCACCAATGTTTAAGTTTAGATTGGCAATACCTATTGAGTATATTTCCTGGTCTGTTATGCCAGAGAATTTGCATCGTTTGTGTTTGTCTATGCTTTCATCTTCTGAAATTGCATTTATCTTGCAGATTGATATATCTGCTCCTGTATCTATTAATAGTTTCAAATATTTTCTGGATTTTCTACAATATAGAGTAATGTAATTCTTTAATTGTGTATTTAATAAGTATATTTTTTCTATCTGGATCCCGGGGTCAACTTTTATTCCTCGTTGTTGCTGGCCTCCGGGCCGATGGCGTTTCCCTGTATTATGTTTACTCTGTGTTGCCTGTTATTTTCGTAATTCCTATTTGTTCCCCTGTTGTTCCTATTATTTATGTTAGAGGAGTGATATGTGTTTCTGTGCCTTTGATTGGTTACTTCCTCATATCTGGGGTTGTAATTATTTCTATAATTATTTCTGTGATTGTTGTTTTGGTTTGTTGTATTATTTCTGGTATTATAATTGCTTCTATTGGTCCTGTTATTACCTCTGTTATTATTAACATAGTTTTGGCTATAGTTATTATTCCTATAAGTGTTATTATAATTATTTGATTTATTTCTATTATTATTCAATTGCTGATTTGTATTATTTCGTATATTCACGTACATAACGTTTTCTGTTATATTGTTACTTGATTCAAACTCGGTTGCTATCTGAATTGCTTCGATAAATGTTTTGGGTTGAGCCGCAAAAATAGTCGGCTTAAGGGGTTCACTTAACCCATTTTTGAAAAT
This sequence comes from Nemotelus pantherinus, assembly GCA_963978885.1. NCBI lineage: Eukaryota > Metazoa > Arthropoda > Insecta > Diptera > Stratiomyidae > Nemotelus > Nemotelus pantherinus. Next base: position 93,797,166 of record OZ022264.1, read on the forward strand.
AGTTAGTGCGTAGGAGTCATTTGACTTCTGTATTGCGCTTTTTTCTGCGGGAGATGGGTTCTGACCCAAACTACTAATCTGAATTTCGCTTAGTTCATTAATGAGCTCAGATAGTTTTTCGCCGAACTTTTCAACCGTTCCGCGTTGACTTAATTGCGCTAACTGAGTATGAAGTTGCTGTAGACTTTTTCTGTTTTTAAATCTATTTCTGAGTATTTTTTCTAATTCTTCATATGTTTTTATATCTAATGTTAAGATCTGAGTTTTAACTGCTGTTCCTAACTTCACATTTCTTGTAAAATTCAGCAAATTGTTTTTGCCCTCTTCATTAAGATTGTCGTTGATTAGACTAACTATTGTTAGAAATGCTTCTAATTCTTTGGGGTTTCCCGTAAAAATTGGAATGGATTTCAACGCTAATTCAATATTGAAATTACTCATCTTGCTATCTACTGAACTTTCTAATTTTTCTAACAGTAGTTCTTTTGCCTCTTTATATTTTCCTATCAATGTTTCTATTAACTCTTGACTACTATCTAAGCTAATTGCTTCTTTTTGTATTTCCTCTACAGTATTTAATTTTTCAATAATGTATTCTCTTTTATATATTCTGTTTGGGGTTTTTTTTAGATTTGTTATTATTTTTGTTATTAGACAAATATTTTCTTCCATTTATAGAGAATTTATCCTGGACCATATGAAATCTTACTGTTTCTTATCTTCAATCTAGAAATTGTACATATTAAAATTGCAATTTGTGATAATTATAATAATTGTACACATTTGAATTTTATTTTCAATTTTGCAATTAAATTCTACTACTGAATCATAGGTGGCGCTTGTGATGCCAAATGCAGCAAAGTGAAAATGTCATAAATAGAGTGAATTTAGGCCTTTTACCTTTATGTCACTAGTTGTCGAGAAAAGAAACGTTGTTTTGGTTAGCTTTGTTTTTCATTTGTATTTTATAATTTCATTTTAATACATTTATTTATTGAAATTCATTCTTGTTTTAATTTTAGTGTACGTTGGATCTTATTTTTGCTTCATTTGTGCTCGTAATTCTTCGATTTCTTCATAGAGCCGTTGCTGCTGCTCCCATGGTGGAGGATGTTCGTCATATTTTGCAATTCGTAATAATGCAGCTATGCGTTTTCTGATGAAAACCTGTCGTCCGCCGCGTTTTTTTCTCTTTGTGTCTACTTTTGGAATCGTAGTTTTCTCTGCTTCTAGTTTTTGTGCTGCTAGGATCGCCGGATGGATTCGAGGCTGCGGTCCACTTTCCTTTGGTAACTTTGATGAATTCGAGGCTGGCAGGGTCGCCATGAAATGGTTCGCTGAAGTGCAGTTTGAATGTATAAACTTGATCGCACAATAACTGCTAATAGTGGCTACTACTACGCCTTACAATATTCAAAGTAATATCGTGGAAGCGAAGTGAGATTTCCTTGTACGAAATTTTATGTAAAATTCTCGTCTTGGAACAATCTCCTCGTACGAAATTCCTTGTATTAAATTTTTGTGTGTAACTTCTCGTCTTAGCACAATCTCAGCTTTAACGTAGCGAATTTAACCGCCCCTACTAGTTTTGGCTGAGATTTGCTCAAGTTAATGGAAAAAAACAATTACAAAGTTTTCTTCACAAGTCTATTTGGTCGCCGACCGATTTTGGCATACCGCAATAGACTGATCTTTATTGTTAATCATTTCATCTTTTATATCAATGATAATACAGTTATATCAAATTCAAAAACTGCGCGAATCAAAAATAATTATCTGGTTCCGAGAATTTACCACCGCGTGCAATTAGGGCGCTCTAGTCGCCATCAATGTAGATGACATTTCGGTAAGTGTCGAAACGTCAGTTTTGTTTTGAAGTTACACTACACTACACTCTAAATCAGGCGATTTCGATCAGCTGATCGCTTTAGAGCTAAATCAACTTAAATCTACCTGATTACCCATATATTTTTTTTCGGCGTCTGACAGAGCTAATCAAGTAGATTTAGAGTTAATCAAGTACAAATCAGGTACTATTGTGAATTTTGTCCCTGGTGAAGTTTTTTCAGAGCGTGGTGGATTCCATCCGTGAGAGCGAGAGTAGATTTGAATGAAATGTCATTCGAATTTCGTCCTAAAATAGCAAAAATTTAACAAAAAAGGAAAATGTGAGTTGTACAAAGTGAAAAGAAAATGTTCTTGCATGTTCCTGCACCATTTTCAACAACTTTGACGCAAAAAAAATTGTACACATAAATTCGAATGACATTTTTCTCTCTAAATCACTTCGGGTAGTGTGAACGCTTACCTGATTAACTTTGACAGCTTCTAAATCTACTTGATTTAGAGCGTAGTGTGAACGGCATATTATTTGCAACCTAATATTTCGCTGAAACAGATTTCACGAAAAAAGGCGTAACTACTCGAGAATAAGAGCACGAGTAGTTGAAGGTAGGCAGAAGTACTTGTGTCACATAAGGTCTGTTCCAGTACTACGATTAATTGCGATTAATCGCGATTAATTGTAATGAAGCTGTTCCCGTACTCCGTTTTACTGAAAACTGAAATTTCCCCTCTTTCAGCAAATTTCAGTAGAGTCTGAGCTACTGAAAAATACTGAAAAGTGTCAAATGGTGTGGTGCGAGTAAATAGTTTCAAATGTGCGCGGCAAGCAACATATTTTTTGCGTAATTGTGCTATGAAGGTCGAATATTTTTGTGGCGATAATTTATTACCGCTTAGGATGACTTTATAATCACTATTGTTCTCCCCAAAACCGAAAACTGACACTTTCGGTTGTTAATTTTCAGGAAATACAATGAGAGCGTTCCCGTACTTTTCATGAAATTCCCCACCACATGATTCAGGAAAATTCAGTAAAATTCAGTTACTGAAAGTACGGGAACAGACCTATAGGTGTCATACTTATCTCCAGCGCCAGGACACAACCATATTCACACACATATTTATATGGCTGGTATGTTACTATAAACTAAATGAACAGTCAGTCTTACCGTAATACTACATGGTGCCAGAAGTGCGTGAAAAAGAATTAAATCAAATCAAAAAAGCTAACCGGTTGTGAAAGTAGTGAAACAATCATCATGAGCAGACTCCGGCCACCGAAACAGCTCGCGATAAAGAGTGAGCTCAACATGTCACAAGAATGGGCAGAATAGATTGAATTATATGAAAATTATTATGTCACTGCAAAGCTAGATACAGAAGCAGACGCAATACAAGCAGCAAATTTCATCAGCACAGTCAACCGAGATGCACTGAAAATTATAAATAGTTTGGGCTTGACAGCGGCACAAAAGAAGTCGTATAAAGAAGGGAAAGAAATGTTAGAAAATTAGTTCACCCCTTCAAAAAACAAGACGTATGAGCGTTGTCAATTCCATAGACTAAAGTAACCAGTGAGGTAGTAGAAATGGAGTGGACATGCCCATAAGATTTACATTGAAATTGGTAGTAATTTTTTGTCTGCTCATTGTCAAATCGGGTCAAATCCAAGTAGTTCCCCTCCAATTTGGCAATGAGAGCGAAATGGCGTAAAGGCAGCTTTAACATGCTTTGTGCGCGAGAGGATTGAAGGGGCAAATGGTGGAAAGCTTTACCGTCCGTGTCCAGGGGCTGAAAGTAACAAGCGAATGACCCATTCGACGAGTTCTTGCTAAAATTAAGAACGCAAGTCAAAAGGTGCGCATATATGGACGAATTCAAAATGGACCCAATAGTACTAGGCATACGCGCCGATGCCACACGTCAAAAATTATGAACTGAAGAAGACCTTAACATAGATTGACAAGAAAAGCAAATCAACGATATTCAAGGAACGACGAATAGCATGGTTTGTGCAATCAAAACGGGTAAAGTTTTTGACTGTAAGTGTTGTGGAAGGAAACATGGCTATAAAGCGCACTCCGCGTTTAACTAATTATGCAAATCATGGCTCATTTCAAAGTCATGTGCAAGGCCAATTCCAAGAAGTATAAGAAATCAAAGATGAAAAAGCAACACAACGTGCGAGCCATCAATGGCTGTTGGATTCGAATGATGATTTAGTAATTCACAGTATTCGAAGGAATAGTGAAACAATGAATATAAAAACAATCAAAAGTAAGGATGATCACTGACCGGTGAAGTTGCAGATTTATGATGAGAATCTGCAGGTAAAACTTGACACATGGGTAGATTGTAGTGTCGCCATTAAAACAGGCTCAACGAATCGGGGCCAAGTTAAAGTCATCAACGACCAAGTGGCTATCAGTTTACGGAAATGGCAGACTCGCTGTCATCGGCGAAGTTAAGACAATCTGTAAAAACAAAACAAATGTTAAACCAGTGATTTTCGAAGTGGTGAAAGAAAATCTTGAACCAATTCTTGCCGAAAAATGTGCGGTAAATTGGGTTTTATTAAACTTATTTACAAAGTCAACGACATGAAATCAGTGAAGACGAAGGAAACAGGATGCTGTAAGAACTTCGAATATGACATCGATTTTATAGACAATCGACGTTCGAAATTATTCCAGGAAGAAAAATTTCACATAGCATTAGAGACCGTGTAAAGAAATAGCTTGATAAGATGGTAGAAATGAAAATAATAGAACCAGTTTCAGAACCGTCAAAAGCAGTGAGCCCGATTTTGATAGTTCAACGTGGCAAAAAATTGACAATATGTATGGATCCAACTAAGCTTAATAAAAACATCAAGCAACGGCACTTGCCATTGAGAACAGTCGAGGAAATAGCAGTAAAAGTGAAAGGCTCGCTGCACTTTACTAAATTGGAAAGTTAAAAGGGTTTTGGCAATTGAAAGTAACGAAGCGCACATCGAGATTTCTGGCAATTGCAACTCCTTGGGAACGCTACCGATATCTGCGGTCACCGTTTGGCATACCATCAGCACTGGAAATATTTTCGGAGGTAATGAATAGGAAACTCGGCAACATTAGTGGCTGTGAAATAGCAATGAATGGCATTAATCCATGCCAAGACGAAATAACAATTACTGCAAACCACCAATTAAGTTCTTGGTAGGTTGCGCGAGGCGGTTTTTATACTAAATTCAGATAAGTGTGAATACGACAAACAGCGTATCAATTTTTGGGACATATCTCCCCACCATATGGTTGTGAGCCGGACGAAGAAAAATTGGCGCCAGTGAACAATTGAAGGCTTCAAAATGCAGGAGAGAAATGCAGAGAGTAATGGGAATGATCAACTGTATTGGAAATATAGAAGCAGGTCTCGGCTGTGCAATACCCATAGTTGTTTCGCCTTGCTACTGCGAATGCGACAATTGTTAAAATGATACTATGAGAGCTATCAGACCAGCTAGAACATGCACACTAAACACATCCCAGACAACATATATGCTTTTATACAGGCAGATCAATTATGACTTCCACTAATATATCCTGTTGTACCACATAAGAAGATAATTACACACATATATATATATATATATATATATATATATATATATATATATATATATATATATATATATATATATATATATATATATATATATATATATATATATATATATATATATATATATATATATATATATATATATATATATATATATATATATATATATATATATATATATATATATATATATATATATATATATATATATATATATATATATATATATATATATATATATATATATATATATATATATATATACAACTATCAGTCACGAACGAGCTTTCATTGCGGTGAGTTCGATTTTGGCATTTCAGCATAGTAAATAAAGTGTTTATTGTGACATTCGAGTTCGGTTATTCTCAATAGCCTCTGACAATTTGGAATAGTGTCCTTTGTGCAAACGCTGTTATCAGTTAAGTGAAAGGTCGTAATTTCATTACAACACACTGCGAAAAGGAAACGCGGGAATTCTCCGAATGTTCTCTTTTTTTACGGGACCGACTAAAACTTCCAAAGAGCGACACAAACTCATTGATAAGTCAATCAAGCAACTACTCTCAACCGTTGGCTAATCTCGATAACGAAGATGACGATGATTTCTCTGGCCTTCAGTCTGCTAGAAAGCCGAATAAAATCCAGCCACCTCCAATAATTCTTCCCAACTTGGACAGGCAAACAATAGCAGCCATCCTAACAAACCTCGAAATAAAAAAACAACATATGAGCATCGGGAAGAAGGTTTTACTACCGTTGATCGAAGTTTTCGAGCAAGTGCATAAATATCTAATTGATAAGAACGTTCACTACTACACTTTCGCACGAGCTGATGAATGTACAGTAAAATTTTTACTGCACGGTTTACATGACATGGACTGCAAAGAGCTTGCGAAACTTCTAGCTGATGAACACAACATCAATTGTAACGATATCAAGAAAGTCATTCCACAACAAGAAAACCGGAAATATCAGGAAAAGATTCATATTTACTCTATTTCAAACGGGGAATAGTGAAACTCACGGATCTTCCGAAGATTACATTCCACAACAGAAAGTCATTCCACAACGAGAAAACCGCAAATATCAGGAAAAGATACATATTTACTCTATTTCAAACGGGGAATAGTGAAACTCACGGATCTTCCGAAGATTACATCGATTGACCATCCGAAAATTCGGTGGAGCTACCAAAAGAAGCGACAGCAGCATCCCACACAATGTCGAAACTGTCAAGCGTACGGACATGGCACGTCTCACTGTTTTCTACCGACTAAATGTCATCAACGGTGACAACCACAACAAATCAGCTTGCCAGCTGAAAGATCCACAACAAATACGATGTGCTCTGTGCCAAGCTAATCACATGTCGAACACTGTATTATGTCCTAAACGTGCCAAATTCTTAAAAATTAAACAAAGAGTGATGCAACGCTCCCACCCAATAGCAACCGCACCTTTAAAACCCGCTCGGCCAATTCACACCGAAAAGGAATTTCCACTACTGAACAGCATTCGACAACAAACACTTTACAAAAACTTGTTCGAAGGCAGCGTCATGACTAGTTATGGAATGTGCTTAGCACACATTCCACCTAACGGACAGCGTCAACTTCAAGACGACGACACCTGAAACCTCCTGCATACCAACACCTAGCAGACATAGCGATGACACCAGACGCCTGGGAAGATGCAACCGACATACCGGCACGAGGCCTGATTCAGCACTTAGCAACACCATAAGCATATGCGAAACGATCTTTATGTTCTCAGTCTTGTGTAATTAATTGAATAAAACAGTACACTTAGAAAAATCAAATGGTTTTTTTTAAGCTCAGGCTCAGTAAATACTATAACTGGCGCAGTCGCGGAGTTAAGGACGGGGTTCGGAAAAATGCAAGGAGTTCGTTTAGTTAGGTAAACCGACGGATTATCGGTTCGGAAATCGCGACAACTTGTACCGAAAAGTAAATTATTTGCCGATGAATTATCGGCCTCGCGAGTGGAAATACGAAAAGTGTATTTTATCGGAGCAGCGTCCTGTTGTAAAACAATAACAAAAGCATATTGTTATAATAAGAAGGCGCAAAGGAACAATGCAGTTATTACATTGCATTTTCATGTAAGTCGATCGATTTTTTATTGGACTTATGCCACGTCCTAACTTAAACCATTCCCTATCCTGTCCTAAACCCTACCCAACCCGAGGCTTCAATAGTTCTCCCAGTATAAATACAGATAGAGTAAGGAGAAGTGCATTATCTGATAATTCACCAATTAATTTAAGTATAATCAGTGAAATAAGTGAAATTATTGAAAGTGATCGTTCAAATTTGTCTAGCGAAACTGATAGAAATATAGATAGTTTAGGATATAGTGTATTTCCTGGTAATTTGCTAAATAATTTGATTGAACCCAGTGAAATAAGTGAAATCATTGAAAGTGATCGTTCAAATTTGTCTGGCGAAAACGGTAGATTAGTAGGTAGTATATTTCCCAACAATTTACTAGACAATTTAAGTGAAACCCGCGAGATAAATTTAGAACGTTTGCTTAGCGAAAACGGTCCGCGAAAAACTTATCACACAATGACGAATACAAATGACGTTTCTACTATAGACATTTTCAACTCACTTAGAGTCCCCGATGCCATAAAAGACCTACCTCGGTTCGAAGGGAATCCAAGGCTTCTATTCGATTTCATTGATAATGTTGATGAGATTCTATCACTCATCCAAGTAACTAGTGGAACCCCTTACGGCCAACTATTGCTAAGGGCAATCAGAAATAAACTTGTTGGCGAGGCCAACGAAATTTTAAACAACTATGGCACTCCTCTTGTTTGGGACGCAATCAAGGAGAACTTGATTCTCCACTACGCCGACAAGCGTAACGAAACATCCTTGGTTAGCGATTTACATAATTTGAAACAGGGTCAAGACTCAGTCCAAGAATATTACGCTAAGATCATTTAACTTCTCTCTAGTTTGAATAATCACGTTAACATACATGAACGCAATTTAAACGTCGTGATGGCAAAAAGGAAACTTTTTTCAGAAATGTGCCTTAACTCGTTTTTATGTGGATTAACTGGACCCCTTTGGTCAACGATTCGGGCAAGGCGCCCAGAGACACTTGCCAAGGCCTTCACTTACTGTGTTGAGGAGCAAAATATCCTCAACACGAGGAACTACTTAAATAGAAGAATTCTTGACTTTAAACCGACTAAGACACAGTCTAACAAAATGTTGAGGAAACAACCACCACCGATGCCACAACAAAACTTTTACAGGCTCCCGGTACAGGCGCCTCCGGCATTCGGCTATCCAAATCAATTTAGCCCCCGAGCGAACCCTTGGGTTCAAACGCAACCCTTTTTCTCTACCAAACTTATGCCATCGCACCAAATATCTCAACGCCCAAGTGCATTCCAGGCCAATAACTTCGGACAACCTTCAGGACAACCCTCAACCAGTCCCCACGGAACCATCAACCCCAGCGTAAACCAGAACCAATGGATATAAGTTCCGGGCATGCTAAAACCCCTATGCCTCAAAGCAAATAGTTCAGCCATAACTTTGGTCGTCCAAACAACTAATTCAAGCCCTCTGGCCCACCTAATTTCACTAGCAAGGAATTGTTCAACGTATCCGAGCAAAATTCCGATTATTTTGACGACAGTACATGGGTTATGCCACCATACCCTCTGGAATACAACCAACAATGTTGTGTTCCGCCATTCACGGTAGAAGAAATTCAAACACCATATGCTGATCCTGAGCAGGTTAACTCTGCGGTTCACAACACATCCGATCAAGAGGACCGCATCGAATACGACAATACAAATGTTCAATCAACTGCCTCCACGAGCCTATCGGACGCATAGATCTGAACAAACACGGAAATGTCCTCCCATATATATTGATAAGCTCGCCGTTTGGCCGTCCTCTAAGATTTCTCGTAGACACTGGTGCCTCAGCGTCATTTCTGAACCCCGAGTATGCAAATCCTGCGAGCATTAAAGAAATTCCCCCAATACCAATCACCACTATTCTTAACACTTATAATGTTAGCAAGGAAATATATCTCAATAATTTCACGGAATTTAACCAACCGGGGTGCACAAGGTTTTTACTTTTTAAATTTCATGCTTATTTTGATGGGTTGCTAGTGATCGATTCTCTATCCACCCCAGAGGCAAAAGTTGATACTGGAAACCAGAAACGCTTCACCAGCAACGCGGTGCTACCATTACACTTCAAGCCCACACTTTCTTCCAAAAAATATTCCATCCCAAGCCGATCTAAAATGATAGTCAAGTTACCAGTGGACACCCAAGACGGAGATATCTACATTAAAACCACAAAGATCCACCCAAATGTAGTTGTTTCGGAAGGGCTACACACGGCCAAAGATTGGTACGCGGTTGTTGAGGTAACAAACAACTCCGATATAGACAGTTCTTTTAGTTAATCGTCCAAAATTAAACGCCTTAACTTTTTATTTTGAAACATCTAATGGATATTTATTTCATCCTAATTTAACATCATTTATTGTATATATATTTAATATTATCTAGCAACATTTATTTTTATATTTTCAAAAATCCTTCCTCTAACAACCAACTGACGTTAATTGACATCACATTCTTTTCTTTTTTTCTTTCCATAATTTTTAAACTTAGCCTACTTGATGTGTGAATTTTGATGTGGTGTGTATGATGTCAAGTAGTGTGGTGAGTAGTGAATGTGGGAATGATAAGTGTAGGTGTTTGTGTATCCACAATACTCCCCTGCCAGCGTTTTACGCGTTATCGCGAGGCGTAGGAGAGTGACACCTTTGTGGTTCGCCCAGCTAGAGAGACGTACGGAGCGAATGTAACTTTCCTCGCTGGTCTCTTTTCGGGAGCTGAAGGCAGTAATGGTGCAGTCGAGGTTGCTGATGCTTGTTGGTTTCTGGAAGAATTGTCAACAGGTTCCGTAGAGGATGACGTGTAACAAGGCTTGAGCCTGTTAATGGACACATGGACGGATTTGTTTCTGATTTCCAGAGTGTAATAGTTAATATGTCTGGCTAGGACTTTGAAAGGACCGTCGTACGGTGGAATGAGTGGTGGACAAACAGAATCGACTCTGACAAAGACGTGTGAGCAAGAGTCGAGTTGCTTGAAGATGAATATCTTCGGTGTTGTGTGGTGTTGAGCATCAACCGGTCGAAGTTTTGCCATTGTAGCCGTTAGTTCGGAGGCAAAGTCTGTTTGGCTAATCTTTCTAGGATTTTCTTGAAGAAAATCACTAGGAAGACGCAGGTTTTCTCCGTACAGGAGTTGTGCCGGTGATGCTGTGAATTCTTCTCGGATTAGAGGTCGTAGTCCAAGAAGAATTAGGGGAAGTGTTCTAGTCCAAGAAACATCGTTGTGAGCCATGATAGCCGATTTAAGAGTACGATGCCATCTTTCTAAGAAACCGTTGGCCTGAGGGTGGTACGCTGTGGTACGATTGCGTTCGAAGCCCAAGAGTCGACCAAGCTTAGCATGGAGCGCTAACTCGAATTGTCTGCCCTGGTCAGTGACAATGTATTGGGGTACTCCAAATCTAGTAATCCAGGTGCTTAGTAAAGCAGTAGCACAGTCATTGGCAGTAATGCTGGCTAAAGGAATTGCTTCAGGCCAACGTGTGAAACGGTCAATTATGGTGAGACAGTAAGTGTATCCCTGCGAGTGTGATAGGGGACGAACTATGTCGATGTGAATGACCTTAAAACGTTCGGAGACCGTAGGAAAGGTCGATACAGGTTTGCTCACATGTCTGGTTACCTTGCATTTTTGACAAGATAGACATTCTCGGGCCCAAGTGGCAATGTCCTTGTTCATCGAAGGCCAGAAGAATTTAGTTGCAATGTGCTTTCTTGTAGCACGAATACCAGGGTGAGCGATATTATGTTCTGAGTTGAACACCTGTTTCCTGAACGTGTAAGGAATATAAGGTCGTATGGTTGGGCCAGACACTTCACAAAAAATGTCGACGTTGGTGCCAAAGATTGGTTCTTTCTTTAAAATAAATTTAGAGTTCTTTAGAATCTTCTGAAACTCTGCGTCCGATGCTTGGGACGAGGCGATTGCGGCAAAGTCAAGAGTACTGGGAAGAATGATTTCTTCTAAACGAGAAAATGCGTCAGCAACAACGTTGTTGCAACCAGAGACATGCCGAATGTCAGAAGTGAACTCACTTATATAACTTAGATGTCTAAGTTGACGAGGTGTGGCCTTTTCTGGCTTTTGTTTAAAAGCAAAAGTCAGTGGTTTGTGGTCGGTGTATAGAGTGTATAGAGTGGCTTCCAAAAAGTATCGGAAATAACGAATGCCCTGATAAGCCGCTAAGAGTTCGCGGTCGTATGCGCTATACTTTCTTTGTGCGTCGCTTAATTTGGCCGAGTAAAAACCAAGGGGTTGCCAAGAGCCTTGACATTTTTGCTGCAGAGCAGCCCCGATGGCAGAATCCGAAGCGTCTACGAATAGACCAAGCTCGGCGTTTGGGTCCGGAAAGGACAATAGAGTGGCTTCTGTTAAACCAGTCTTGACTTGGTCGAAAGCTTTGCTAGCTTCTTTTGACCAGTCGATTGTCTTGGCACCATCTTTCTTAGAGCCACAAAGATAGGCGTTGAGTGGTTGCTGCATCTCAGCTGTGTGAGGAAGAAAGTGACGATAGAAGTTGACCATCCCCGAAAATCTTCTTAGGTCTTTAACCGTCTTGGGGAGTTTAGCTGTTGATATTGCCTCAACCCGATCTGGGGAGGGCTTAATGCCTTTCGGCGAAACCTCATGACCTAAGCATTTAATTGAAGGTCGAAGGAAATGGCATTTCTCCATATTGATTATAAGACCATGGTCCGCTAATCTTTTGAAAATTTGTTCTAAGTGAACAAGATGCTCTTCTTCGGAAGTCGAAGCTACCAAAATGTCGTCGAGGTAAATAAAACAGAATTTTAATCCGTGTAGGACTTCATGGAATAAGCGTTGGAACGATTGTGCCGCATTGCAAAGTCCGAAAGTCATTCGGGTGAACTCAAAGAGTCCGAAAGGTGTGCAGATGGCGGTGTTTGGAATATCGTTCGGCTCGACTGGAATTTGATGGTAGGCCTTAGTCAGGTCTATGGTGGAAAATATATTTTTGCCATGTAATTCATGACAGAAGTCTTGAATAATGGGTATCGGATATCTATCCGGGACGGTTATAGCGTTTAGGCGTCTGTAATCGCCACAAGGACGCCATTTCCCATTAGCCTTGCGTACCATGTGTAGCGGAGAAGTCCAGCTGCTGTTTGAGGGGCGGCAAATTCCCTGGTGTAGCAGGAAATCGAATTCTTTCCTAGCCACCGCGATACTATTGGAGGGCCTGTGGTCAAAATGTGGTGTGTTACCTTGTGTTTACAGGGTTGTGAGAACCCTGTGCTGACCGTGATGGCATGGTATTTGTTGAGAAGGGCATGTATCCGTGGATCAGAGGTTTGCTCAAACAAAACACTTAGTTTTGGACCTTTGTACGAAGTGTACGTGCCTTTCGATGAAAGAGAAGTAAGAGGATCCACAAAGATAGCATTCGCCAAGTCGACGACTAGCCCATAGTGGCAGAGGAAGTCTGCGCCTAAAATGGGTCTAGAGACATCGGCAATGATAAAATCCCATGAAAACTCACGACGGAGTCCCAGGTCTAGTTTGATCACCTTTCGTCCATAGGTGTTGATGGTTGACTGGTTTGCCGCGGCAAGTCGCATACCAGAAGGTGGAAGTTTTCCGGTAGTAGGTGCTGGAAGCACCGAAATATCTGCGCCTGTGTCAATCAAGTAGTGTCGTTTAGACAAGTTGTCGTGAATAATTAGACGACAGCTAGGTGACAAGTCGCGTTTTCTTACCGTCTGAAGAGAACAGCGACTTAGTTTTTTGGTTCAGATGCACCAGCCTTGAAGGCGCATGGAGAGATGCATTTTAGAGCCATTTTAGTCCCTCGTGACTGGCTTCGGCGACGTGACTGCGAGCGAGATCTCCCTTGGGACCTCGAACGCGATCGTAGTGTTTGGTCGACGAGCCTCGTGAGGGCAGCAACCTGGTGTGTCAAAGCGGCCACCTCTGACTGCTGGGGGGCAACGGCGACTGCGCTAACTTGTGGCGTGACAAAAACCTCCGCTATTTTGTCTGCCATCTCCGCCAACTTGCTCAGGCTGGCCTCCGGAGAGCAGGCTAAAATAGGCTGAGTCTGCTCCGGAAGCCGCTGCAGCCAGAGGGTCCTCAAAAGGTCGTCTCCAACCGCGGAACCTCCCAACTGCTTCATATCACGAAGCAGCTGGGAAAGTTGTCTATCGCCTAGTGACAGGTTCCTCAAGAGGTGCTTAAGTTTTGCCGAATCGCTGGCTGAAAGCCGCGATATAAGCGCCCTCTTGAGGATTTCGTAAGGCGTGTCAGGGTCCGGGCTCGCGACCACGTCCCTGACCACCTTCAGCTGCTCAGGACCCAGCGAGGAAATCACATAGTGATACTTTGTTTGCGAACACTTAATGTGTGCGTTTGCAAATTGGCTGTGTAATTGAGAGAACCACAAAGTTGGCTCTGCTTGCCAAAACACGGGCGGTTTTATGGAGGTCGCACTAATTTGCGGTACCACGGACGCGCCTGAGGGAACCGCATCCTCATTGTCCAACGACATTCTAACGGAGTTACGCGACGGGACGAATAGAAACGGAACGCGGCAAGGAAATAGGGTGGCTGAAAAATTTGTAATTATTGAATATATAGAGAAGTGAAATGTGTAATTATAACTAAGAATATTGTGTAATTACAATTATAATAATATATGCAAATCAAATAGTGTAGTTCGTAATTATGATTATAATAACATTACACAGAAAATTCGGTAAAATATTTAAAAGAAAATAGTAACGCAGCAACATACGATCTATATTGAGCATATTTCAATAATTGAAATAATTTCTTCGAGTATTATCGCAACAACAGTGCAAAAAATTTGACGACGATTAAATTTTTGTGTGAAGACCTGGGTTCCAATTTTTAAAACGACGAAATAGTACATCGATTTATTGCGTCAGTCTGGCTGGTGAAGCGATGCTTGCGGAAAACTTTAGTTGGAAATTCGGCAATCCGCCGACAGCTGCCTTAAAATCTACGGCTATACAGTCACGGCTATACAATCGAACACTCAAAAGTTTACTGGATGCTTTGAGAATGTCTTGTGAAAAGCCTCCGCCCAATGGATTGGAAAAGTACTTCACGCCAAGCGGGAGTGCCAAATCGCTTGTCAAAGGTAACGGCGAGAGCAAGAAAAAAATTGAATTACCTTTTTTATAAGAAAAATCGTCCAATTTGTCGCTGTTGCTACTGCGGTTTCGATTTCTTTTTTAAATGATAGCTTTTTTCTTTACCATCCAGATATGTTGTTGTTGATTGTTGGTGCGGCAGTGCTGTACGTCTTTTGGTTATCGGCGATACTGGTGTTGTTGAATCGATAACAGAATCTGTTTCGGGTTTGCTTGCGTCTGCTGTTGATGTTGATGATGATGTATATTCCTGTAGCGCTCCGGAATGGCTGCCGAGACGACGGTTGTCGGGTCTCGTGTGAGCGTTCAATGTGGCGAAAACGCTAATGAGGAGCACTATCGAACTGGCGTCGGTGTTCAATACGGGTTACCAATTTAGTTAATCGTCCAAAACTAAACGCCTTAACTTTTTATTTTGAAATATCTAATGGATATTTGTTTCATCCTAATTTAACATCATTTATTGTATATATATTTAATATTATCTAGCAACATTTATTTTTATATTTTCAAAAATCCTTCCTCTAACAACCAACTGACGTTAATTGACATCACATTCTTTTCTTTTTTTCTTTCCATAATTTTTAAACTTAGCCTACTTGATGTGTGAATTTTGATGTGGTGTGTATGATGTCAAGTAGTGTGGTGAGTAGTGAATGTGGGAATGATAAGTGTAGGTGTTTGTGTATCCACACTACTATATATATAGATATGTTCATTGTATAAATTTCTTTATAATTATTTTCCTATATAACAGGATTTATTAATGAAACTCACATCGCAACTGTCCCGCCTGCGACAAAAGGATTGTTATGTAGATCGAAAATGTCACACTAGTGTCAGTTTACAAGCTATTGCCAATGAAAATCGTAAATTCATTGATGCCTTCATTGGAAATTTGGGTTCTGTCATGGCCGTCATATAAAAGGCCGGTCGCAAAAGCAATTAACGTGCAAGATGGCGGACCTAATGTACCTTTCCTCGACCAGACCGCACAGTGAAGTTTTTCTATGGGCAAAAGAGAATCACGAGATCCACCTACAGGAGATATGAGGAAACTTATACGCCGAGTTCATCGAGCGGGAAAACAATATGAACATCAAAGGTAATTTACAATGAACAAATTTTTCACAAATTTAATCAAAATTTATTTGTATCAACAGGCAGAAGAACGAGGAATGTGAGGACTCATTTATTGGTAAGTATACTATAGAAGAAACTGGATTGAACATCGGTGTTAGGCTTCGTACATAGAACTTGCTAAAGATTTTGGCATGCGAATCTCTTATTTGTCAGTTTTCACCGGACTAGCTACGGCTTTAGTGAACTTCTGTCTTTAATAATAAGAAACGTCGACAAAACATATTCATTGAAGAATATGAGTTTCAATCGAACATGTGTCAAGTAAAAATTTTCTAAGAAGTCTATTTCAGTTTGTTTATTTTAAATTTATCGAAACATATTTGTATTTACAATGAGATAGTTAATAAATTAAATATTGATACATCGCCAATGATTTTTTTTTATTAAATTATACTTTTACAAATATAAAAAAGTTTTGCCTATTCAAACTTAATCAGTTCACAACCTTTCCACTTTATTTGCTTCATTTCCTGAACTATCACTAGCCGAAAAAATTGTGTTCACAAATAAATTCATAAACATCACAGTCATTCTGTTGAACTTGAGTAGAACAGTTTGTTTGTTGCTACCAAAATCCAAGCTATTTTCCTTACATTCTTCGATTCCATGCTCATTCTTCGATTCCAATAGGAACAAATCAGACGCCGGTTGCGATAAGATAAAGCGTTCGATTTACATTCGATCGAAAACGTTGGTCCGGATGATTCGGTTGCCAGTAATGTACAACAAAACCAACCATGTCCTCCTTCGGTGACCAATCCTTCCATGATGATCGCCCGCCATTTGAGCGCATACTCTCATGGGGCCATATCACGTCTATTGGTCGTGCTAAATCTAAGCAATCGTAAATCTAAAATAAAAAATAATTTGAAAGTTTTCCCAAATTCATTCAGAAATACAATACCTCCATCCCATCAACAATTATCACTTTTTTATTAATGTCCACCAAGCCTTGATGTATATTAGGTCGTAATATCGAAATATTACTACTCGTTCTTGATATTTCAGTATGTGTTTGCGGTGAGCAATCACTGAAGTTAGACGAAACCCTCAAATTATCATTACACTAATTTGTCTTGCATGAATTGTCTAATAAATTCCTTGTTAATATTTCTTCGTTACTCAGAGCCGACGGAAATTTTCTAATATTATCAAATTGCACTTTTTCATTTAATAGAAGGGTGATATTTTTTTACATGGACGATCTCGTGTGTTGTCGCCATCCATATCTTTTTCGCGATTCAAAAACACTTTCAATATATTTGAGCTTGACAACTTGCCAGTGTTTATCAAAGTACTTCTATTAGAACAGTTTTTTCTTTCCTTGTTGATCCAGTTTTTCGACGAATCTGGGTTGGCCTTATCCTATCGGCAACTGGCCATCGGGTTCGACTTGAATATTGGAAGAGTTAAAATTTTGAACACTTAAGTTCAACGCAGACGTATTTCCATGAATCAAAGAACTATAAGATTACGACACGCGCATGTCTCTCTCGGCTCGCTGCTTGTGCGTGACGTCACAGAAAGAGTTCGGTTCATGAATGAATGCATTAAATTGTATTGGAATACAAATAAATGCATGAAAAATGGTTTATGGTTTTCTTTTGCAGCATTGTTTTAATATTAGGTGCGTTTTTTTGCTCCGATACAGAGCAGAGTACAACTATGCCGCAAAAACAACGATCTAGTATAAAACAGCAGTGCTTTCGCTAAGACTGACATAGGTTGCGGTATTCGCTGTGGTAGCAGAAAACAGCTGAAAAAAAGGGAGAAAATAACGAGTATACACTACCACAATCGATAGAAAATAGAAAAAAAACTAACAGAAAATTAATTCTTTTAACTTTCTACACATTATGAGGGCTTTTCTAATTTCCTAACTACCAAAACATTCAAAATAACCATGAAAAACCGAAAGCCAAATCACAGAAAAAAATACAACTTCTCACGAGCTTTTCTTTTTTCTATCAGCACATTCTACACTTCAACACGTGAACTACAAATGAGGCATAGAATTTCTGTACTAGTGAATTCACTGGTGTAGGAGTGTTGTTGTTTTCAATGCGTCTACTCTACTCTCCGTTGGATAGAGGAGCAAAAAAACGCGCCTATTATAAACTATCAATGAGCTTATTTAGATCATAGTAGATTTTATTTGCAGGAGTATATATGTGAAAAATGAAAAAATTCAATGTAATTTGTGTGTTATTGCTGTACTGAAAGTCAAAAGAAGAATACTGTGGCAGAAGAAAAAACTATTTTATATGTATCCAACAAATCAAATTTTTGTGATGTGTAAAAGGAGCGAAAAGGTATCGGAATTGTCTATTGCATGATTGTTTTTGAAATATTTCCCGAAAGAACATTAAGTTCAGGATTTGAAACACGAAATGCTTGATAGTCTTCTCTGGATATATTTGAAGGAAAGGTTAGTCAATGATGATCCTGAGCAGTGCTGTCGTTTTAGTGTTTCTTTGTGCAGTAAATAAAACTCCGAAGTTGCAGCAGATTGCTCTAAATT
Organism: Nemotelus pantherinus; assembly: GCA_963978885.1. NCBI lineage: Eukaryota > Metazoa > Arthropoda > Insecta > Diptera > Stratiomyidae > Nemotelus > Nemotelus pantherinus. The sequence continues at coordinate 93,815,602 of OZ022264.1, forward strand.
GCAGTAGATTGATTCTTCTATAGGTATATACATATGTGTACACATATAAGTCTTCTTAAATGCATTTAAAATACAACTATTGCTATTTGAAGTAGCATTAATAAACCATATTCAATAAAAGATGTATAATTTTTTTAAAGATATCAGATTCGAGTTTAGTCGTTTGGTGAAAAATACATATTATTGTTAATATCAGTTTTTCCATATCAAAGAAAATAAATTACAATATACAGTTATATCTCCAGGATTTAGAATTGGGGAAATTCCTATTCATTCTTAGTTCGAAATAGCTAGCGGTTGAATATATAACTAAACAGAGCGAAACTAACTTACTAAATATGCTAGCTAGATTAAACAGGTAGCAAATTTCGTAAAATGTAATAGATGAAACGCAAATGCAATGTTACAGTGAACTGCATCAAATTACAGCAGATATGCTGCAATTGCAGTAAAACGACAGCACTGATCCTGAGTGTAAATCGCAGTCTAAAAATTCAAAGAAGGAAAATGCAATTCTCATCTTTCATTTAAAATTAGAAAAGATAGTTCTATTGTAAAATGGAAACAAATTAGCTAGCGCAAATAAAGTCTATGAGCTGAAAGATTATGTGCTAACAGTTTTTCCAAATTCTTCAATAACAGCTCTTCAAGGTGATGCTAGAAAGCCCAAATACAATCAGGGTTTCTTATTACGGCGATAAAAATTATGTGGAGGTCTGAACTCAGCTGCATTCTGAAGGTATCTGTTTTCTCATTTAATGAGTTGAAAATTGACTCCATCAGAAAATTATGTGATTCAAGGCTTGATCGAAACCTGCCAGCGACCAAAATATTATACCTTTCTATGTAGAACCACAAAATAAGGGACTGCTAATTTAACAAATGTTGTAAATTAGAGATGAGCAAAATGCCTCATGACACACCACTGATCGCTCTGTTTTAGAGTATTTTACAGTATTGCGCCGTACTCTCAGTACACTGTTCGCTTCGCATTTCCTTAAGTTTATTCAAACGAAAGCTTTCGCTCACAGACAATGGTGTGCTTTTTTCAGGCGCTGCACTGTAAGAAAGAGCTATGCCTCACGTGTCGTGAGGCATTTTGCCCATCTCTATTGTAAATTCATACAATTGTTTTTGATTCAGGAGATAAAAATCCCACAATCCATAAGGAGTTAGAAGTATTCCAGTTTTCAAACTTAAAATTTAGGCACTTCAAAAAACCCCAGAGATATAAAAATTAATTGCTATTTATAGGCCGACCAACATTTTTTGAGCTATGTGAGCCACGTAAAGTACTCCAATCATAGTTTGGGTTATTCAATCTGTCATATTGGACGTCCTTCAATTCTCAGCTCAAATATTTCATGTATACTTAGTAAGGTATTTCCCTGATTTCACCCTAGAGGAGTCTTAAACTAGCAATGGAGTTTTTGTATTGAAAATAAAATTAATTAAAATGAGTAAAATCTATTTTTTGAAGTTGAAATCATCAAAAGCTTCATTAAATTGTGTTATTTACAATAATATGGTTGTTTAGCCACATCTCGAAGAGTGACCTTTAACTTTCTCAAATGTACAAACAATGCAATTTGTTCCAAATCTACATCTTTTGAAATATACTTTAATCATATTTTGCATAAATTGTGCATACATTTTACATGTACTACTAAGCACATAGTGTAACTGTACATATTATGATTCCTTAAGTGATGATTTTATGTACAAGAATGTATGCAAACATGTTTTAATTACGGATTGTTTAAATGAATTACGCCAGCGCCCATACATTTTACACTAATGCATGTGAACATGTCGCGCGACGAACTCTCCCGGTGACGTCATGCGCAGAGAGAGAATAAAATGGTCACTCTAGTGTCGCTATCTCTAGTGTTTCTTGTATCATGACGTATTTCCTGCTGAGCTGGACAAGAAATATGTTCCTGGTACTTCATATGTAACATCAGAATCTAATACACTATTTCCACTGCTGCAGCCCTCATGGCAACGTTCCTTCACACATTGCCAATAACGCAATAGCAAACACTGAATATAGCTTATTGAAATAGATCTGCCGATGAGTGAACATATTTGTTGATTAGTTTCCGCGTATGAAGTTGTTGAGGATGATACGTAAACTGGATAGCCTATGGGTTCGTCACATGACGAGTCGATAATATTTCTCAACGCTTGTTTGGCATTTTGAAAGCTTCCTCGTTCAGGATTTCTGTTCAGTAAGTAAATTAGCGCTTGCTATTGACCGGCCCAAAGGCCTCGTACACATTCGCGAGTCAGTTTTATAATTCTAAAACTTAAAAACTGCTTCGTAAGGCGAATAATAAAAAGCTAGTAAATTTGGAGCACCTCTTAGCACTGCATTCCTTCATTGGGGGTCTGCTTCATGCTAAATCACGATCTCTTTGGTATGGGTTCTGATGGCATCGTAAAAAATAGCTGGATCTAAATATTCGTCGATGAAGCATCAAACCCATTTTAACCGCCGGTGCCACGACATTGTGCAACAAATTCATGTCAGCAAACACCCATTCGTCACGGGGTGACGTTATCCTAAAATCACCTTAAAATGTAGAATGAACATCGCGCCACTTATCCAAAAATAGTTTAATTATATCAGCCAGGGTTTAGTCGAACACCATTGACAACTGCATTGACAATTCGAACTGTCAAAGCAATTGTCATCGAGCAATAGCCATTAAATCTTAAACCCGAGAGGACATGGCGATTTTAAAAGGTACATTAATACCTGTCAGATTGCAAGTCGCGACCGGCCTTCTATATGACGGCTATAGTTCTGTCCATGTCAGCAGAGTTTCCCACAGTTCATTTTTATTTAGTACACTAGGAAAAGTAATAAAAGACTGATTTTAGTAATAATAATGAATTTTATATAATTTCAACCATTTTCAAATTATATATATTGAGCGAATAGCACAAAAACTCTTGATTTTCTTTAAACCACGTTTTGAGATATTGAAAAACCTCACGGATTAGCCTAGAGTGCATTTTAAACTCGCACTTCGTATAAACCGGAATAATTGTTGCAATATAATTGACGATAATAATCCTCTTCTTATCATGTGCAACACTGATTAGAGCATTTGTGGGAAGTTTGCAAATATTTAAGGCAGAACAATATCATCAGTTGATGATTCGCTATTATTAGCAACTATAAAATTAAACAAATCGCGTTTTCCCTCCAGAATTCTATTTTGGGCTTCTATTCAAATATATTTTGCCATCTATAGACTGTCCGCAAAAGTACTTTTCAAAATTTAGCCGGCGACAACTGACACTTCTGAAGTCTTCTTGCAGTAAATTGCAGCAGTGCGTTTTTGTACTTTTGCCAAATGTTCCCCCACCACAAAATGAAGCCAGCTCCGTCCGCTCCGTTTTATGACCGGACGCATCGATAATTATTGAGAGTGCGCTGCGTCCGCTCCGTCTGTCAAAGGCAATGGTGGTCAATTTAGTTATTTTCGTGGTGTAAAATTCAAATACTTTGAGCTGTTTTGTTGGTTAAGGCTGGTATTGAGCTAATCGTGAAGCTAAATTTTGACATGTCTCCATTATCTGGTCATTCTTTCGAGCGAAAATTTTGGCAATGGAGGAAAGCAGAGACACTGCTTATTTTTGACGGGTAAAATGTCAAGAATTTCACTTTTCGATCGATTTTCTTATTGGAAAGACATTTGCACTGCTCCATTTTCAAATTGTGTTGCGGAACAGCTGTGAACAGCCGCCACCACAACAGAAATTTTTAGCCCGACCTGCTACCCTCGCGTGACTTTAAGGTGCCGGCTAGTCACCGGTGTCGTGGGTATTTTGAGGGGCAGGTCAAGCCCTAGCTGTGTCACGCATAAAAAAAAATAAAACGAAAACACAACATAAGGAAAAACCTATCGGAAAAAGGAAAAAGGGAGCCCACACATGGCTCCACTGAACCTATAAGCTTGGAATTAGCAAGCCATTGGAATTCCAAAATTCATTTCAATTAATAAAAACAACGCAAAATTTATCACCGTAAAAACAAATGTATTCAACACAAAAAAAATAAACTAAATAATAATAAAATTCACCAAGAGCCAAAAAATTCAAACGATAGTCAAAAATTAAATATTAATAAATTAAAAAAAATGAAAATTATAATAAATATAAATATAAGTAGCTATTTAGATAAAACTTAATCATCCATCAAATCATACAATAAATAAAATATTAAAATTCAATAACAATATGAAAACAAAAGCGATCACTTACCAGGGAGTCCAGACGACGGTACCGTTTCCTGAAAACCCACTAAAAATTTGAAGTTAATTTAAAGATATTTTCTTCGTTAAACGGAAATCCAATTCTAAAGCGACTGTTTTGCAATTCTAAAACTTTAAGCAACAACAAATTCATTAATTCAATTTCAAAAAATTTTTTTTTTGTGTTTAGATAAAAAAAATCGAATTTCGCCTAAGGCTTTGCTTAATTATCGTTGATCCGGGTTGATCTGGAGAGCATCAATCAAATATGTCTAATTGCGTTTGAATTCAAAATTCCGTGAATTAGAACTTCTTGATTAATATTACTTGTTAATGTTGCTGGTATACAGTCTAGCACAGCAGAAGGGCAACCCCAAATAGACAATCACTAATTTCCAAGTCCGTTCGCATGTAAAGTTAATTGGTCTTTCAGTTATCACTGGTCACATAGCATACGCACACTAATAATAACAATGCTGTTGACATCCGCTGTGTCATATGTGACTGGTACATGTTGAGACCAACTAGAAATCAATTGTGCTGGAATTAACCGCTGCTCGTTGCACTTTATTAAATTTCTCTTTCGAAATGATGCCGCTCACTTTGATAAGATACAGACAATATGCCATGATCTTTGGCGAAAATACTCGTGGAGGGCCACTTCACTGTTTTTTTTCTTTTAGTTTGCACTTTTTCAGGCTAAAATGCAGTTTGCACTGATCACGCTTAAGGTATCCATGCCCATTGAAAATTGGTTGATTTGAAATTTATTGCACCTTTTCACTGTCAGTTCAATCTGCGGGCACAGATAAAAACCGAAAGAAATCACGATAATGTTTCGCGAGTGCAAGCTAAGCCCGCCAAAATCGATTTATTTTTCTCTACAACCTTCACGGTCAAGCGCCAAAACCAAAAAGAATCCCTCGTTTCCAGTCAAAACTCCACCAAAAAACTCTACCGCCGTCCAACGCAGATCACCTTTATCATCGCGTACAATCTCCCCAATTCGCCAAAAGAAAAACTCCCCAAAAATTTATTCCAAAGTCTTTGTAACCAGTCACGACGTAAGCTTTTCACTCTCGATCTTTTCTGCCTCCACCAAAACCCAAAACTTTTCTGTCCCCAGCAAAAATTCACGCTCACCCAGCCAGTGCAGTTTCCAGCTCATGATCCCGTTGCCGCCAACTCCCGCAACAGCTTATCTATCAAGCAAGCATCACCCGAACATCAAGCAATGCAGCTCAAATGCACTCAGGTGTTGATTGCATTTGAACTGCACCGCTTCATTGTTGTTGTTTTTTTTCAGTGTTTAGGTGATGCTTGCAAAGCAACAACCGCTCGTTTTGTTTTTATACAGGCAATGCAATTCGAATGCAATTAGATGTCAATAACCTTAATTGGTTGCAATGACATTCGAATTGCACCGCCTGACTGTTTGTTTTGTTTTTTTTTTTTTTATATATATTGCTGTGAGTGGCAGCAAACAGCTGTCCGTAACATCGTGGGGACGAATCACCCCAGGAGAAGGGTCTCAACGCCGGGCAACAACCAGTCGCAGAGAGACAGAGACGTCAGGATCCCTATCGGATATCCTTAGCGTGATAGACGCCCATTGAATTTCCCTTCTCGTCCTCAAGCTCATATGCCACAAGACCTCGTGGACGACGAACCCTAGCCCGAACAAACTTCGGGGCAAGTTTGGCCGCGAAACGGTCCGCCGCACTACTGAGGGCGTGATTTCGAACGAAAACCTCCTGCCCTGGAACAAAGGTTTTAAGCTGGCTGCGCAAATTATACCTTTGTGCGCCCTTTGTGTAGGCCTGCGTTAATTTTTCCTTCACTCGATCGTGTATTAGACGCAGTCGATCACAATGAGTGCTCAGTTTCACCTCCCCATCCTCAAACGCGTTCAATTGTCGCAGAAGAGCGTAATCAGAGCCATGTTGGACAGGGTGATAACCAAACATCAGGAAATGGGGGGAACATTCAGTGGCCTCATGTACAACATTTCGAAAGGCTGCACATGATTCCACTAAATGCTCATCCCAATTCCGGTGTTCATCCCCTATGTAGGCTCTGATTGCGTTGAGGATGCTTCGGTTCGCTCGCTCCGAAGCATTGGCTTGAGGGGAATACAAGGGAGTGAATATCTGCTCGACCCCATATTCTCCTAAGAATTTAGCCAATGCCTTTGCAGTAAACTGAGCCCCATTGTCAGAGTGAAGGAATTCAGGCACTCCAAAGGTCAGGAAGATCTCGCTCAAACATTTAATCACGGCCTCAGCAGTAGCTTTTGGCAAGGCCTTGAGCCACACAAACTTTGTGTAGTGGTCGAGCACCACGAGTAACTGCACATTCCATTGTTTTGACCGTGGGTATGGGCCCATGAAATCCACAAACAAGCGCTGTAACGGTCGATCCGTGTCTCGAGATGAGCCCATTGGTGGTCGCATCACGGCATTCGGAGGCTTAATTTGCTTGCATGTGTTACAAGCTTTGACATGCCCTGCAACGTCTTGCCTTAAACGAGGCCAATAATAATAGCGTTGCAGCAGCTCAATAGTTTTCCGAATGCCGAAATGAGAGCCCAATGGATCATCATGAGCACGGAGAATCAGCTCTTGCTTGTGACTTTCCGGGACCCATAGTTTGGTTGTGGGAATGTCCGTGGTCAGCGCTCCTGTCGTGTTGGTGGTAATGTAAACCCGCCCATCCTGAACATAAACGTTCATGAAACGGTCAGGCTGTTTTACGATTTGATTTACCAACTCGACATATTTTGGGTCCTGGAACGCTGACTCGGGAATTATTGCAGCCACATGATGGTGCTCCGGCAAACATCCCGAAATGGCCATCACCTCCTCGCCGCATCCATGTGCTCTTGACAAAGCATCGGGTACGATGTTCTGTGACCCTTTGCAATGCTCAATGATAAAATCAAAGCCCTGCAGCTTCAAACTCCAACGGGCAAGTCTTCCAGAGAGGTCCTGTTGGCTCATGAGCCATTTAAGGCTAGCATGATCAGTGATGATGGTAAAGGGCAACCCTCAATATATGCCCGAAATTTCTTGACGCTTTGCACCGCAGCCAGGCATTCTAGCTCTGTGATACTATAGTTGCGCTGCGCAGTATTTAATTTCGAGGACATATAAGCGATGGGATGCTCTCCACCATCATCATCCTTCTGAAACAGGACGCTCCCGATACCCGTAGTGCTAGCGTCACACTGAATATAAAAGTGTTTGGTGAAGTCAGGATTCACCAGCACTGGAGCAGAAACTAACAGTTCCTTGACTCTATCGAAAGCCACTCCCGCTCCTTGAGTCCACTGGAAAGCCTTTTTGCTTTTCAACAAGTCTGTCAGTGGTGCTGTCACGGAAGCGAAATTAGGGACAAAACGACGATACCAACCTGCCATGCCCATGAACCTTCTCACGTCTTTCGCACTTTTTGGTACTGGATAGGACACGATGCCAGACACTTTCTCGGGGTCTGTCTTCAGGATACCGTCACTAACCACATATCCAAGGTATCTGATTTCCCTTTGAACGAACTTACTTTTTTCGACATTGATGGTGAGTTTAGCTGCATGTAACAGCTGTGCAACTGTGGAAAGTAGTTCCAAGTGCTCATCAAATGTCGAACTTGTAATAAGTAAGTCGTCAAGGTATACAAACACCTTGTCATGCAGCTCATGAGGTATAACCCGATGCATCAGTCTGCACATAGTTTGCGGTGCGTTACACAGACCAAAAGGCATGACCGTGAAATGGTACAGGGGCCTGCCAGGCACAGTAAATGCCGTCTTCTCCCTAGATTCCGCGTCCAAAGGAATTTGCCAAAAGGCATCCTTTAAGTCCAGACTTGTGATAAATTTAGTTGACTGAAGTCGCGAAAGCAGCCCCTCAATCAAGGGCAACGGATACGCATCCTTTATGGTGACCTCATTCAACCTTCGGGCATCGAGACATAGACGCACTTTACCTGGCTTGCGTACTAGCGTTACGGGTGAGCTCCACGCACTGTGACTTTCCTCAATCACTCCCAAGGAAAGCATACGATCCAACTCATCAAACAACAGTTTCTGGACCGCTGGAGAGACAGCATAGTGTCTCTGCTTGATGGGGTTCGCGGAACCGGTATCAATGTGGTGACTTAGCAAAGAAGTTTTACCAAGCCCCAAAACATTGAACGATGGAAACTGTTGTTTGACAAGCTCTAAACGTTGCTGATCCTCAGGAAGCAAATGGTGAAAACCAACAGCGGGTGTTTCGGGCAAAACCTCAACAGCGGAGACTTGCACTGGCGCAATCCGAAACGTATTCCAGAAATCAATTCCCAGATATACGCGACCGGTCAAAGATGGAACAATTAAAAATCGTACCATCTTCAAGCGGCCGTTGAATCGCACCAGCGCACGCACGTATCCTAGAACGGGAGCCTTTTGACCCGATGCAGTAAGGATGTCAGTCTGCAGCATTGACATCTGCAGCCCAAGATCCTTAATCAAATCCAAAGATCCCGCTCCAAGTATACTCACGCTAGCTCCACTGTCAAGGAGCCCCATGAGCTTCCGACCATTTATTTCTATTTCGGCGAAAGGCCGGTTTTCCCCGTACGGTGTCAGAATTGAATCTGCGCAAGCTTGCTTCAATAATCTACGCAAAGTAAAGTACCTCCATGATCTCCCAAAAGTAGAATTTGGTGACCAATTAAAGGAGCGTGTGCGACGAGAAGTCGGGCCATCTCCGGAGGCCGACCAACTAGAAGGGGTATCATAGGACTCAGTCAGAGGCTGATTTGCAGACCAAGGTGTTTGGGTCGCAGTGTCAGCCGTATTTAATATTTGGCATCCTATTGACGACGCCACAGCTCTGGGTCCACATTGGTAGCCACATCTGTGGTCTCGGGACGCCGTTGTTGAATGGCAGATGGACCGCTCCGAATCCCCGAATTAGTTGCGATCCGTCGGACGTTTCCCGAGTTGCTACACCGTGAACATTTAGGCTTCAGTATGCCAGGGGTCCCACAGCCATAACAAAAAATTCGAGTTGGTGGCACAGAACAGTCCTGATATGAGTGTACCAGATCCTGGCAATTCCAGCAGATTCGGAGATCCGTGGAGGAATGTGCTGGACGAGAATTTGCCGCTGGTAATTGCTGAAATGAATGACGAAATTGTGGTGTACGGGACGGTGGGGCGACTGCGTCTACATAACAAGCAGAACCGTCATCCTCAAGCTCTTTCACTTCGTGAATCACTCGTCGACTTTGCGAACCTTCAGTTCGTTGACCTGACGGATACCATACTGCTTCAGTCGCAACACACCGTCGCAGTAACTCACGAGCGTTACGGAATTCGAGTCCAGCCAAGTGCTCTCGAAGGCGCCGGTTCATGTTGCGTAGCAATATGCACTGCAAGTCAACATCCGACAATGGGTTGTTGAGCTGCAGTGCCATTGCTTCGATCGCATCGAAAAACACTTGGATGGACTCGCTCGGTTTTTGAATGCGAGCATCGATTTCACGCCGGATGTCAACGTCACTTCGACGGTCCTCAAAACGTTCCCGCAGCTCTCGTTCCAAATCAGACCATGTCACCGAGCGATGGAGCTCCATATAACGCCAGTACCACTCTTCTGCTGGACCTTGCAGAAGCAGATGTAGGTCGTGAGCGAGTACGGCCAACGAAACTCCATAGCTCGACGCCATGGACTTGATTCTAAACAAGAATCGAGTCACGTTGAAACCCGTCGAAGTGCCATCGAAGCGAATCGTCCACTTTGACGGTGGCATACCAGCAGCGGACCTACTAGCATTAAGGCTGGTAGCTATATCTTGCCTGTCTAACTCAACAGGGATTGCTGGAATTCCTGGACCCATCTCGCCTCCATCCAAATGACCCGTTGAATGAAAATGGTCAGGTGCTGATGATGGCCCAGGAACGCCGCTTGGAATGATTTGCTGTGGCACCGTGAAGTTGTGCGGGGGATGCTGTTCTGCTGGCGGAGTGATGGACAATCTTTCCAAAGCTCGGCTCAACCGTTCAAAGCCCGAGTCATTTGTGGTTGGTCTACGCTTACGTGTCGCGCGTGGCATTGTACGTATTAAAGCAGAAGTTTAAAGAATCTAACGCAGCTATTCTTCAACACACCCAACAAGCTATACTTTAAAATAAAAAGGAATCCAAACCCGTTCACTCAAGAGCGAACTAAATAAGTTCAAATACAAAAATTCAAATATATATTCCTCAAAAATAAAAAAACACCTAGCTTTGAAGCAAATGAAACTAAGGCAGGCCAGAACACAAATCACTAATAAAATATGAAATTCAGCTTCAACAACCCAACCAAAATCAAACAAAGCAATCCAAGACTCCCGAATAAAATAATCATGTAAAAATTATGATAAATAAAAAAACGATAAAAATGTTATGTATGTGTTAGAATAAAAAATTTTTTTTTTCATAGGTTCAGTGAAACCACGGGTCAGTGAGCAGTTTGGGATGGGAGGAAAGGTATAAAAATTGGAAGAGGAAAATAAAAACAAAAGGATGGAGGAAAGATGCACCATGATTCCTGGTGGAGCAACCCAGAAGATGCCGGAAGGGAACACCCAATTCAAAATAGATGCCACTTAGGCATCGACAGCTACTGCTGGATATGGGGTCCGCAAGGCATCAACGGAATCACCCCAATCTGATGAGAGTGTAAAGGCGCCACTCAATTCAAAATACTTAGTCAAGCTAAGTGACTTGCAAACAAGGATATGAGTGACGGCACCACTCTCATCAGGTCCAGAGCCACAGTATCATCTTCCGGTCTAAAACACTTGACAAACACAACAGCTGTGTAGGCGCCACTGTTGTGGTAGCGACCGTTCACAAAAAAAGAGAGAAAAATTGAAATTTATGTGAAAAGGAAATAAAATTAAACAATTAAAATCCAATATGAATGATCTGATACAAATGCCATCTACGGCCAAAGAAACAAAAAAAAAATGGCTGAGGCAACCAAGTGCTCCCGGGAACAAGTGTCACCCCAGCCTATCAGAACATCCATTCGGAGCAAGAGAAGTTAACAAAAAAAATAAATGAAATTCAAAAATAAGTGAAAATTAACAGAAAAAAAAGGAATCAAATACAAGTTAAAACTAATGAAATTCCGGAAAATCTAAAACCAATTATTGCGCGATTAAAACTACTCAAAATAATAATACAAATGTAATAAAAATTAAAACCGAATAACCAAAGTAATTTTTGGGCCCCATTTGTTGCGGAACAGCTGTGAACAGCCGCCACCACAACAGAAATTTTTAGCCCGACCTGCTACCCTCGCGTGACTTTAAGGTGCCGGCTAGTCACCGGTGTCGTGGGTATTTTGAGGGGCAGGTCAAGCCCTAGCTGTGCCACGCATAAAAAAAAATAAAACGAAAACACAACATAAGGAAAAACCTATCGGAAAAAGGAAAAAAGGGAGCCCACACATGGCTCCACTGAACCTATAAGCTTGGAATTAGCAAGCCATTGGAATTCCAAAATTCATTTCAATTAATAAAAACAACGCAAAATTTATCACCGTAAAAACAAATGTATTCAACACAAAAAAAATAAGCTAAATAATAATAAAATTCACCAAGAAACAAAAAATTCAAACGATAGTCAAAAATTAAATATTAATAAATTTAAAAAAATGAAAATTATAATAAATATAAATATAAGTAGCTATTTAGATAAAACTTAATCATCCATCAAATCATACAATAAATAAAATATTAAAATTCAATAACAATATGAAAACAAAAGCGATCACTTACCAGGGAGTCCAGACGACGGGACCGTTTCCTGAAAACCCACTAAAAATTTGAAGTTAATTCAGAGATATTTTCTTCGTTAAACGGAAATCCAATTCTAAAGCGACTGTTTTGCAATTATAAAACTTTAAGCAACAACAAATTCATTAATTCAATTTAAAAAAAAAATTTTTATGTGTTTAGATAAAAAAAATCGAATTTCGCCTAAGGCTTTGCTTAATTATCGTTGATCCGGGTTGATCTGGAGAGCATCAATCAAATATGTCTAATTGCGTTTGAATTCAAAATTCCGTGAATTAGAACTTCTTGATTAATATTACTTGTTAATGTTGCTGGTATACAGTCTAGCACAGCAGAAGGGCAACCCCAAATAGACAATCACTAATTTCCAAGTCCGTTCGCATGTAAAGTTAATTGGTCTTTCAGTTATCACTGGTCACATAGCATACGCACACTAATAATAACAATGCTGTTGACATCCGCTGTGTCATATGTGACTGGAACATGTTGAGACCAACTAGAAATCAATTGTGCTGGAATTAACCGCTGCTCGTTGCACTTTATTAAATTTCTCTTTCGAAATGATGCCGCTCACTTTGATAAGATACAGACAATATGCCATGATCTTTGGCGAAAATACTCGTGGAGGGCCACTTCACTGTTTTTTTTTCTTTTAGTTTGCACTTTTTCAGGCTAAAATGCAGTTTGCACTGATCACGCTTAAGATATCCATGCCCATTGAAAATTGGTTGATTTGAAATTTATTGCACCTTTTCACTGTCACTTCAATCTGCGGGCACAGATAAAAACCGAAAGAAATCACGATAATGTTTCGCGAGTGCAAGCTAAGCCCGCCAAAATCGATTTATTTTTCTCTACAACCTTCACGGTCAAGCGCCAAAACCAAAAAGAAACCCTCGTTTCCAGTCAAATCTCCCCCAAAAAACTCTACCGCCGTCCAACGCAGATCACCTTTATCATCGCGTACAATCTCCCCAATTCGCCAAAAGAAAAACTCCCCAAAAATTTATTCCAAAGTCTTTGTAACCAGTCACGACGTAAGCTTTTCACTCTCGATCTTTTCTACCTCCACCAAAACCCAAAACTTTTCTGTCCCCAGCAAAAATTCACGCTCACCCAGCCAGTGCAGTTTCCAGCTCATGATCCCGTTGCCGCCAACTCCCGCAACAGCTTATCTATCAAGCAAGCATCACCCGAACATCAAGCAATGAAGCTCAAATGCACTCAGGTGTTTATTTTATTTATTTATTTATTTATTTATTTAAAATAATCCATTAACAGGCAAAAAGCCCAATTATAAATAGATTAGCTTAGTACTAAAATGATATAAAAAAAAAAAATTGAGAAAATTAAGATATGAAAAACAAGAATCAATGACAAAAAAGATAAATAAGATTAAACATCAGCAAAAATAGTGTTGCGAATATTTCTTTTAAAGGTGGCAATAGAGTGTGGAAGAGGACCAAGTTGGAGGCCATTATGGGTACGTAATAGGCGCAAAACAGGAGAATGAAAGTAAGTTTCAGTACGGGCAAATGGTACATCGAAGACAACGGAGGACCTAATTTGCCTCTCACAATGCCGTTCATTAACCAGGGATGCAACAGATGAGTTTAGATGGCCACGGCAAATTTTGTAAAGGAAGCATTCATCAAGGTAAACTCTGCGCTTTGCGAGGGGAGGGAGATTAAGGAGCAACAAGCGTTCATAATAAGGCATATAAGGAAGATTATATTTAAAGAGTAGGGTACGACTGAACCTTCGTTGAACAGATTCAATAGCATCGGAAAGATAAGCGAAACGAGGAGACCAAACTTGAGTGCAGTATTCAAGTTTGGAACGAACAAGGGTAGCAAATATCTTGACACAAGTAAAAATATTAAAAGAATTGTGACAGGAACGAATAGCAAGGCCAGCAATCCGCGAGGCACTATTAGTAATGTTACGAACATGGATATCAAATTTAAGTTTACGATCAAAGGTTACTCCCAGATCAGTAAAATAATCCACAGAGGCAAGGACGGATTCACAAAGTTGGTAAGGAAAGGTATTAGTCTGGGACTTCAGAGAATAAGACATGGCAAAACACTTTGAAACATTTAACGGTAGGCAGTTAGAGTTACACCAATCAGTAAGAGAGTTCAAATCATCCTGAAGAAGTAGATGATCAACTGAGCTACTGATTATTCGAAATAATTTTAAGTCATCTGCATAGAGCAAACAAGATGACGATAGAATCATAGGAAGATCATTGATGAAGAGGTTGAATAATAGAGGGCCTAATATAGAACCTTGAGGTACACCAGAAGAGGGCGAAAATGGTAAGGACGAAACACCAGAGAGGGAGACAAAACATGTGCGGCTAGTTAAAAACGAAGATAACCAAGAAAGTAAGGGTTCACAGATGCCATAGTGGTTTAACTTGAGTAGCAGAAGATCGAAATTGACAGAATCAAATGCCTTAGAAAAATCAGTATATACAGCATCAACTTGAGAGTTCCGATCTAACGCCGAGGACACAGCATGAGTAAATTCAATAAGGTTCGTAGCTGTGGACCGACCTTTAATAAAACCATGCTGCTGAGGTGCGAAAGTGTACTTAAGAGAGTCGTAAATTTTGGTAAACACAAAACGCTCAATGATTTTTGAGAAACAGGGAAGGATAGAAATAGGACGATAATTTGAAGCAACATTGCGTTCACCAGATTTGAAAATAGGGAAAATGCTTGCAAGCTTCCAGGAGGAAGGAAATTTACCAGAACTAAGACTTAAATTGAATAAAATTGATAGGGGGACACATAAAGAGGAAGCAAGATTTTTCACAAAAAAATTAGGAAGGCCATCAGGACCAGGAGAGTAACTAGAATCAAGAGAACATATAAGGGATTCAACTTCAAGAGGATTAGTCGAGAGTGAAGAGAGACAAGAAGGGTGATTAAAAGGGACACAATAAGAAGAGGGAACCAAAGAATCAGAGTATACAGAAGAGAAAAACATTGCGAAGAGATCACAAACATTCTGAGGAAGAGCAGCAGTGATATCATTAAATGTAAGGGAGTCAGGGATAGGAGAGGAGGATTTTAAGGAGCGAAGGTATGACCAGAAGTTTTTGGGGTCATTCGAAAGCAAAGTAGATTCAATATGCGACAGATAGCTGCGCATGGCAAGCCTTATTTGATACTTGGCAGCAGCACGAAGACGAGAAAAATTAGCGTAGTCCTGGGCGGAATGAGAGCTCAAAAATTTGCAACGTGCTGCATTTTTAATACCCAGGGCACGCTTAACAGTCTCAGTGAACCAAGGAGCATCATTACGCTTACGCAAGCGAAAGGTTGGAGTATGAACAGTGATTAACTCAAGGAGAACAGAATATAGTTTCTTAGCAGCATTGTCTATATCAAGACCTCGAAACAAGCCAAACCAATTAATAGAGTTGAGATCGAGAGCTAAGAGATCAAAATTAGTTCTTTTGAAATTGAAACAAGGTTTGTCGGAGACTCTGGCACGATTAGATAGACTAACAACAATGTCAACAGAGAGGGGAGGATGATGCGGATCAGGGCTCGTATAAGGCGCAATGGAGGGAGAAAGCAAAAACGATGAAGGTTCAATATTGGAAAGAATGACATCAAGGATCCTATTGTTTACATTAGGGACATAGTTAAATTGATTAAGTGAGCAAGATGAAAGGAAAGATGAGAAAGCAATGGAAATATTATTGTGAGAAACAATACGGGAAAAACCAGAGTCCCATTGGACAGATGGAATATTAAAGTCACCACAGATGATGACAGACGAAGAAGGAAAATTTATGTTAAGGTAGGATGATAGCTCAGTGAAAAAACACTCATAAGTTGAAAAGGGAGAGTTGCACGGAATATATACGGAGGCCACAAACAACGAAGATTTAAGCGACAGGGACACACAAACTGCTACACATTCTACAGGAAGACTGGGAACGAAATCAGCGCAGAGTTTACTTTGAAAGGAATTAAGTACGGCAATGAGTACCCCGCCACCATCAGACTTCATAGTTGCGGAGCGGTTACGATCACAACGGTATACAGTATGTAATGGGATTGCATTTGAACTGCACCGCTTCATTGTTGTTGTTTTTTTTCAGTGTTTAGGTGATGCTCGCAAAGCAACAACCGCTCGTTTTGTTTTTATACAGGCAATGCAATTCGAATGCCATTAGATGTCAATAACCTTAATTGGGTGCAATGACATTCGAATTGCACCGCCTGACTGTTTGTTTTGTTTTTTTTTATATATATTGCTGTGAGTGGCGGCAAACAGCTGTCCGTAACATGGTGGAGGTTTTGGTGGAGGCAGAAAAGATCGAGAGTGAAAAGCTTACGTCGTGACTGGTTACAAAGACTTTGGAATAAATTTTTGGGGAGTTTTTCTTTTGGCGAATTGGGGAGATTGTACGCGATGATAAAGGTGATCTGCGTTGGACGGCGGTAGAGTTTTTGGTGGAGTTTTGACTGGAAACGAGGGTTTCTTTTTGGTTTTGGCGCTTGACCGTGAAGGTTGTAGAAAAAAATAAATCGATTTTGGCGGGCTTAACTTGCACTCGCGAAACATTATCGTGATTTCTTTCGGTTTTTATCTGTGCCCGCAGATTGAAGTGACAGTGAAAAGGTGCAATAAATTTCAAATCAACCAATTTTCAATGGGCATGTATATCTTAAGCGTGATCAGTGCAAACTGCATTTTAGCCTGAAAAAGTGCAAACTAAAAGAAAAAAAAACAGTGAAGTGGCCCTCCACGAGTATTTTCGCCAAAGATCATGGCATATTGTCTGTATCTTATCAAAGTGAGCGGCATCATTTCGAAAGAGAAATTTAATAAAGTGCAACGAGCAGCGGTTAATTCCAGCACAATTGATTTCTAGTTGGTCTCAACATGTTCCAGTCACATATGACACAGCGGATGTCAACAGCATTGTTATTATTAGTGTGCGTATGCTATGTGACCAGTGATAACTGAAAGACCAATTAACTTTACATGCGAACGGACTTGGAAATTAGTGATTGTCTATTGGGGGTTGCCCTTCTGCTGTGCAAGACTGTAT
The DNA here is from genome assembly GCA_963978885.1 of Nemotelus pantherinus. Taxonomy (NCBI): domain Eukaryota; kingdom Metazoa; phylum Arthropoda; class Insecta; order Diptera; family Stratiomyidae; genus Nemotelus; species Nemotelus pantherinus. The sequence continues at coordinate 93,832,780 of OZ022264.1, forward strand.
ACCAGCAACATTAACAAGTAATATTAATCAAGAAGTTATAATTCACGGAATTTTGAATTCAAACGCAATTAGACATATTTGAATTGACGCTGTTATTGAAGATTGATGCTCTCCAGATCAACCCGGATCAACGATAATTAAGCAAAGCCTTAGGCGAAATTCGATTTTTTTTATCTAAACACAAAAAAAAAATTTTTTTGAAATTGAATTAATGAATTTGTTGTTGCTTAAAGTTTTATAATTGCAAAACAGTCGCTTTAGAATTGGATTTCCGTTTAACGAAGAAAATATCTTTGAATTAACTTCAAATTTTTAGTGGGTTTTCAGGAAACGGTACCGTCGTCTGGACTCCCTGGTAAGTGATCGCTTTTGATTTCATATTGTTATTGAATTTTAATATTTTATTTATTGTATGATTTGATGGATGGTTAAGTTTTATCTAAATAGCTACTTATATTTATATTTATTATAATTTTCATTTTTTTTAATTTATTAATATTTAATTTTTGACTATCGTTTGAATTATTTGTTTCTTGGTGAATTTCATTATTATTTAGTTTATTTTTTTTTGTGTTGAATACAATTGTTTTTACGGTGATAAATTTTGCGTTGTTTTTATTAATTGAAATGAATTTTGGAATTCTAATGGCTTGCTAATTCCAAGCTTATAGGTTCAGTGGAACCATGTGTGGGCTCCCTTTTTCCTTTCTCCGATAGGTTTTTCCTTATGTTGTGTTTTCGTTTTATTTTTTTTATGCGTGACACAGCTAGGGCTTGACCTGCCCCTCAAAATACCCACGACACCGGTGACTAGCCGGCACCTTAAAGTCACGCGAGGGTAGCAGGTCGGGCTAAAAATTTCTGTTGTGGTGGCGGCTGTTCACAGCTGTTCCGCAACAAATGGCAAAATAAAATTTAAACCAAATTTAGGCACTTCAAAAAAACTCCAGAGATATAAAAATTAATTGCTATTTATAGACCGACCAACATTTTTTGAGCTATGTGAGCCACGTAAAGTACTCCAATCATAGTTTGGGTTATTCAATCTGTCATATTGGACGTCCTTCAATTCTCAGCTCAAATATTTCATGTATACTTAGTAAGGTATTTCCCTGATTTCACCCTAGAGGAGTCTTAAACTAGCAATGGAGTTTTTGTATTGAAAATAAAATTAATTAAAATGAGTAAAATCTATTTTTTGAAGTTGAAATCATCAAAAGCTTCATTAAATTGTGTTATTTACAATAATATGGTTGTTTAGCCACATCTCGAAGAGTGACCTTTAAGTTTCTCAAATGTACAAACAATGCAATTTGTTCCAAATCTACATCTTTTGAAATATACTTTAATCATATTTTGCATAAATTGTGCGTACATTTTACATGTACTACTAAGCAAATTGTTCAATAACAGTTTTCTAAACACAGCAAAATCAATTCCATCCAACACAATGTAATCAATGTGCAAGCAACAGCAAAAATCCACTCATATCCAACACAGCAAAATCAATTCCATCCAACACAATGTAATCAATGTGCAAGCAACAGCAAAAATCCACTCATATCCAACACAGCAAAATCAATTCTATCCAACACAATGTAATCAAGGCATCACATTACCACGACCAGATTGTTTATCCGTGATGGGAGCGCAACAATGTTGCATGCATTAGTAGATTGATATTGGATCGCGACTTCTTGGAAGATAAAAAATGCTGATCATAGCGTCTGGCGGGTAAAGTGATGCCTTGTGAAAAATAAACATATTAATGTCGAATGCCATGACTGTAAGAAAAATTTAAAATAAATTCATTCGTAAAAGTGAACTCGTGTTGAAAGGGTGTTTTTCTTTTAACATTAATTTTTTTCCATTCTATTAGCAAGGCGTCAAGGCGATTGTTGTAGTGATATAGTATCGCTGCAGCTGTTTCAGCGAAGGAGCACAGGTTAAGAACCTAGGCTCCAGGTCAACGCAAAGGAGCGTTGATTTTAACATTGTGGTGCAAAAGGCGATTGTTGTAGCGATATAGTATCGCTGTAACTGTTTCATCGAAGGAGCACAGGTTAAGAACCTAGGCTCCAGGTCAACGCAAAAGAGCGTTGACTTTAACATTGGTGACCCCGACGTGATTTCCAAGCCAGGAAATCACACTGACAACTACAAGCTACACACGCATCATGGAGCGCTTGGTTGAACAGCAACAGGAGCGGTCCGCTCAAATAGACCAAATAATCGCAAATTACAAAAAAGACTCCGAGGGCAGGAAAAATAGGGTTGAATATTTCGAACAGCGGCTGCAACGATTGGAAGCAGCCTGGCAACCGTTCGAAGAAACCGACACGGCCATCCGGAACTTGAAGGACGTACCAACCAGTCACGGGTACTTCACGAGTGGCCTGTATGATACGACCAAGCAGAACGTCACGAACTTTCGCCATCACTTTCAGGAACGAATTCGCTCGCTCGGTCAGCCGGCGCGGTCTTCTGAGGATGGGAGCGTCACAAGCAATCCTGAACCCAAGGCTAGATCGGCAGCATTGCCAACGACATTGAAGGGCGCGCCATATCTAAGTGACTTGACCAGACTAGTACGAAGGCACAAGGCCTTGGCTGATTCTCTGAGCAGGCTGTTCGACCGCTTGGATCATGTGGAACACCCAAGGCAGTTTTATGAAATGAAACTGAGCTCCAAAAAGCAGTATTGGGCTCAGCTTCAAGAATACCACCAAGAAATTTACGAGCTCAGCGATGATCCAGTCGCCAGCGGATATCAATTAGAGGTGCACATTGCTCTCGAAACTGCCATGGAATAGTGGCTTGTGTATCTGTCCACCAAATTAGACGAGTCTAATGCTGCAACAGTGCCAGCAGCCCCAACAGCTGCAAACACCAATTTGAGTCTTCCTAAAATCTCCATTCCAAAGTTTGAGGGTGAATATATAAAGTGGCGCCAGTTCCGTGACTTGTTTGTCCAGATGGTGCATGACCAACCACTATCAGGTTGCCAAAAAATGTGGTACCTCAAGATGAACTTGACAGGAGAGGCCGAAAGGCTCATAAGAAACTTCCCACTGTCAGAAAAAAATTACCTATCAGCCTGGAAGACACTCGAGGATAGATACGACAATCAGAGACTGATTGTAGCTGCTCTAGTTAATAAACTAATGGCGCAGCCATCGCAAACGCACGACAAATCATCTGCTTCGGCACTGAAGACCTTACATGATAGCACACAAGAGTGTCTTATGGGCCTGGAAAATCTGGGCATCTCAACCAGCGGCTGGGACCCGGTGTTGCTTCATATATTAACGAAAAGGTTAGACTCCGTCACTCATACTTTATATGAGCAATCCATTCTCAACCCGAAAGAAATCCAGAGCGTTGCGGGCTTCTTGGCCTTTCTACAGAATCGATTTCAGGCACTAGAAGCATTAGGGAGCAAGGCAAAATCAGCTGGCTCCACGACAAATTATGGCGGGTCAAGACTCACAGCTGCCATATCAGCGACACCATCGTGTCCCATTTGCAGCAAGGGCCATCCGTTGTTCCATTGTGCAAACTTCCTACAAATGGCACCAGCCGATAGGTTAAAGGTCGTCCAAAGGCATAAGCTTTGCATCAACTGCTTCCGAACCGGCCATACGTCTGGAGACTGCACCTTGAGAGGCTGCAAACAATGCTCCAAGAGGCATAATAGCCTGCTGCACTTTGGAAAGACAAGTGCTGCGAAATATACGGCCAAACCAGATAAACATGGGGCACCGTCAGCGTCGGAAGCAATATCAGCGGCTGCCGTGGCAAAAGAGCATGAGGATCGCTCCCTCGCATTGACCGCAGCGGGAAAACCGCCCAAGGGTGGCTACGTGCTGCTGGGTACTGCCAGAGTCACGGTCGTCAATGCAGTCGGAGATTCCTTTGAATGTCGAGCTCTATTGGATCCAGGCTCGCAAATTAACTTGGTGACCGACCGCGTTGTGAAACAACTGGGTTTGACACCCCAGCGATCTGTGACTTTTATCGAAAGGGTTGGCTGTAGTACAGAGCGAACACAACACAGAGTGAATCTTGAGCTCCGCTCAAGAATAAACTCTTATTCAGCCAGACTCGAAGCATACGTGCTACCCCAAATTGTTTCTCCACAGCCGGCTCACCAAATAGATATTTCCAAGTGGCCAATACCCTCCAATATAACATTGGCAGACCCATTGTTCAACGAAAGTGGGCACATCGACATGCTCCTCAGTGCTGAGCATTTTTACGAGCTGCTGCTTGTGGGGCAAATCAAGCTGAAAAATGGCTTGCCAATATTACAAAATACGCTCCTTGGCTGGGTGGCAACCGGTAAAATCGCAGACAATCCGTCTTCAGCCGCTACATGTGGAGTGCTCACTAGTGGTGTTCAAAAAGTAATGAACGACTTAAAAGTAATGGTTACTCAAAGTAACGAAAAGTAATCATTACCGGAAAACGAAAGTAACCATTACTTTTCTCACAATCGTTCCTTCGTCGTTCTAAGGCCAAACGACACACAAAATGCATTTCGTTACCGAGTCAACGGGCAGCAATGATATCCAAGCTTGGGGTGATCTAGAGACCGGTCTCTAGTCTCTACGTGTGCAAAGTAATGGTTACTTTTCGTTCCTTTGAGGAATGATATGAGTAACGAGTAACGAGTAACGATAATGAATTCTGACCATTTCATTACTTTTGAATTCGTGATCGAAAGTAAGGAATGAAATGAGTAACGAGTAACGAGTAACGATAATGAATTCTGACCATATCGTTACTTTTGAATTCGTGATCGAAAGTAAGGAATGAAATGAGTAACGAGTAACGATAATGAATTCTGACCATATCGTTACTTGTGAATTCGTGATTGAAAGTAAGGAATGAAATGAGTAACGATAATGAATGCTACCATTTCGTTACTTTTGAATTCGTGATCGATTCACAAAGTAAGGAATGAGATGAGTTTTTTTGCCGATTGCAGGATGTTTGATGGCTTTTGAATTCGTTATCACGAGTATTTCGTACTTGCAAGTGTTTTCGTATCGCGTATTTTTGTATCGAGTATTTTCGTACTGTCGAGTATTTTCGTACTTGGAAGTATTTTATTCAAATATTCAAAAAGTTTTTAGGGTAAAAGTAGCTGAAATCGGACCAAATCGGCCAATTTTGGGTTAGAGTGGTTTGGGACATAACGGGCCAAGACCTATTGCTGTGATACAAAAATTTCAGTTTTGTAGGGGAGTAAGGGGTTTTTTGACCATAGTTTGCAAAAAATGCCTTTGCGGCGCTTTCGATGATTGAAAGTGATCGGGGAGTACAATAGTAATATTTTAAGGGCGAAAAAAAGTCGATAGGATGAAATTGGGCAAAAACGTCAATTTTTTCCAAAATCTTTTTTTTTGTCTAGGGTAAATTCGGGAACCTTTCTCAGTTGTTTCGGGCAAAATTTTCATACAAGTCTGGGAAAAAGCGGCCTAGTTTCGAAGATACGGCAAAATAAAATCCGCCGGAAAACCGTCCGGGAAAACTGAAAGTAGCACTTAAATTGCTAAGGATTAACAGGTCGAGATCCTTTTTGGGTCGTCAGTTGGCTTCTCTGGCTGTGCTGAGGCCATCCTCGTGACTGCAGGTTGCCACGAGGGTATCTCCAACCCCACCGGGGTTGTAAAATTTACGAGACCGCGGGAGGTAAGATGCCCCTGGACTCATGTCCAGCCTTACCGAGGAGGTTGGCCCCCTAGTGGGTGCATGTTTAATAAGCGAAACATTTTTTGTAACACTTCTTAATAAAATTTTCCGCAAACTTCTTGCTTCAGTGAGGCGAAGTGGAGAATCGACTGTTTAAGATTATTCAGGAAAAGTTTGGTATCCATGAAAAGTCATAAAGATGACAACAGGGTTAGTTGGTCCCATTTTACCAAAGCAACATACTTAAACCCGCGTTTCAAAAAGTATGAGTTCGGCGATGAATCAGCTTTGACTGTAGTGAAAGAGAAGGACGAAATGAAGGAAGAAGCTGAACAAACTAACATGCAAGCTTCAGTTGATGTCATTCAAACTTCAAGTAATGATCTTGGGACTGAAGAATCTACAGCCAGTTCAATCCCAAGCACAACAACTACACCTGATGATTAGATTAGATTGTGGTCGGTATTAGAAACAATAGTTGCATGTGCCAGATCAACCCCAACATTCGGAAGACCCTCATTTAAATATGACAATTCAGTGAAGAGCCCAACAATCGGAGGAATCAAAATCCTCTTAAATAGTGGAAAACAAGGTCACAAACTTATCCAAGATTAGGAAAGTTCGCGAAAAAATATTTAGGAGTACCAGCAACTTCTGTGTGAGAGAATATTTCCAAAAACAGGCCACATAATATCGGACTGGCGAAGTAGACGAAGACCAAAAAATTTGCGGATGATGGTTTATTTTAATTTCGAATAAAAAATTTTTAAATTTTCATTAAGCTTGGTATAAAGTTCCTTCTCTATTGGTATTTGTCAAGAGCAATTTCTTTATATTCTTAAAAATAAAACTGTTTTCTTACTAATTAATCTTTTTTAAATCTTTTAAGAATGTCATGCTCATATATGCTACATATTTTCCGTTGTTGTCGTAAGGGTACACATTTTTTTTGAGCTGTCCTCGCAGATAGTAGTAATAGTAATGAGTAACGATATAAAAGTAATGATTACTACGATTGAAAGTAATGATTCGTTATCATTACTCAAAAGTAACGAAATTTCCCATCACTAGTGCTCACGGAAGACCAAAGTCTGGCCAAATCCATAGAAAGGTTTTGGAAGCTAGAAGATGCTGACCTGCCTCAAAAAACAATGACCCCATCGGAAATGGCATGCGAGACGCACTTTTGTCAGACCGCAAAACGAGACAATGAAGGCCGTTTTGTCGTTAGGTTGCCCTTTGCTGCTGAGCCAACGAAGCTAGGCAGTTCAAGAGATATTGCATTACGACGCTTCGAGGCGTTAGAAAAAAGATTAATGAAAAATACCGAGCTCAGGCAGCAATACCAGACATTTATGCAGGAATACGTGGAACTTGGCCACATGGAGGAAGTGGAAGAGCAAGCGATTCAAGCGCCCTATTACTTCCTTCCTCATCACTGCATTACCAAACCCGACAGCAGCACCACAAAGCTTAGGGTTGTTTTCGATGCGTCGTGTAAGACGGCGTCAAATGTTTCATTGAACGACATATTGTACACAGGGCCAACCCTCCAGGATGACCTCGTAGCAATCCTTCTCCGATTTCGGCTACCGCGATTTGTATTCACTGCGGACATCGAAAAGATGTACCGCCAGGTGATACTGCACCCCGATGACCGAAGGTACCATATGATTTTTTGGAGACACGAACCAAGTCAGCCCAGGCGCTGCTACCAGCTTAAAACAGTAACCTACGGTACGACACCTGCCTCGTATTTAGCAACCAAATGCCTGCATAGATTGGCCAAGGAGGAAGCAGCACGATACCCGCTAGGAGCTGAAATCCTGCAACGAGATTTCTATGTTGACGACGTCATGACGGGTTCGAATAGCCTCATGAAGGCCTCGCAAATGCAGGAAGAAGTGACCAAACTGCTGCAAGGTGCTGGATTTAAGCTCAGAAAATGGTGCGCCAATCATCCGCGTTTGCTCCAAGGCATACCGCACGAGGACAAAGAAGTTCAATTGGATTTCAATAACGAATCAGAGGACTATATCAAGACGTTGGGTCTAACATGGCTACCAAAGCCAGACAACTTTCGCATTAGGATTAGCTGGCAACAGGAGAATAAAAGAGTAACAAAACGGACGGTTGCTTCCGACATTGCAAGAATGTTTGACCCCCTTGGCATTATGGGGCCAGTTGTTGTTCTCGCTAAAATTTTCCTGCAGCAGCTGTGGCAACTAACGCTGGACTGGGATGCTGCCCTCCCACAGGAAATGTACACTAGATGGACTAATTTCCGGGAAGAATTGAAGGTTCTGGAAAACATGCAGTTTCCTCGACATGTGCTGGCGAATGAGGCACCCAATCAAATCCAACTCCATGTTTTTACAGATGCATCCGAGAAGGCGTACGGTGCTGCCATTTATGTCCGATCCATCACCACGGATGGAAGAATCATCGTGCGACTGTTAACCGCCAAATCAAGGGTCGCGCCTCTTAAGAAAACTTCAACCCCGCGATTGGAGCTTTGCGCCGCCAAATTGGGCGCCGACCTGGCTTATAGAGCAAAGAAGGACATGCAGATGAAGGACATTACTACCTTCTTTTGGACCGACTCCGAAGTCGTTTTGGGGTGGATAAATTCTACTTCTGCCTCATATCATACATTTGTGGCAAACAGAATATCAGCAATTCAATCTCTGTCCATTCCGCAACAGTGGCGACACGTTATGTCGAGCGAAAATCCTGCGGACATTCTCTCTCGTGGCATTGCTCCTGCAAAATTGGGTGATTGTCACCTTTGGTTTTACGGACCTCCTTATCTGCATGGGAGGGAATCTATATGGCCGCCGGAGAATGTGAAGGCATCCGTATGCGACATGGAAAGGAAAAGATCAGCCTTAACCATGATCCACCCCGAGGAGAAGCAACCCATTTCGTGAACGAAATCCAACATGGGAACTCTTTCAAAAAACTACAACGCGTGACGGCATACGTAATAAGGTTCGTCAATCGACTACGATCGATGGGCACAATCGAAAACAGAACCAAAACTCCAACTAGCAAAGAGTTGGACGATGCACTGTTTGTCATTGTCAAAATCATGCAGTCTGAAGAATTTAGTGACGAAATTAGAAATTTGAGTAGCTGTAAGGAGATTAATAAGCGAAGTCCACTGACCACTTTGACGCCATTCCTAGATGATTGTGGCGTTTTACGTGTTGGCGGCAGATTGGAGGCATCAAGCATGCATTATGATGCGAAGCATCCTATCTTGCTGCCCTATAAGCATCCGTTTACCAAAATACTAATGACAGACATCCACCACGAAAGACTGCATTTAGGCCCCCAAGCGCTGCTTGCCACTACAAGACAACGGTTCTGGCCAATCAAGGGCAAAACGCTAGCGAGATCTGTTGTACAGCGATGTGTACGATGCAGCAGGGCGAAGCCAAAAATGTTCTCTCAGCTAATGGGGAACTTACCATCCACACGAGTACAGCCTGCGCGGCCATTCATTAACGCGGGTGTCGATTTCTGCGGGCCAATTTCGATTCATTATCGGGGCAGAGGCAGTCGCCCCCAGAAAGGATACATAGCAATATTTTGTTGTTTTGCCACTAAGGCCGCTCATCTAGAAGTGGTAGGCGATCTGACCACAGAATCTTTTATCGGATCGTTAAAGCGTTTCTTAGGAAGGCGTGGGCACTGCAAAAATTTATATTGCGATAATGCCACTAATTTTGTGGGAGCTTAAAACCAATTGCATGAACTAAAGGGTGCCATATATTCAGACAAAGCCAAAGAAAAAATTACCACGATCTGTGCCTCTCAGCGCATAGATTTTCATTTTATACCTCGTCGTGCCCCACACTTCGGAGGGTTGTGGGAGGCTGCTGTTAAATCAGCAAAGCACCTGCTACTGCGAGGAGCGTCCTCAGCCAAGCTAACCCACGAAGAATTGCAGACACTGATAGTGGAGATTGAAGCAATATTAAATTCCAGGCCAATTACACCGGTGTCAGCAGACCCTAACGATCTTGCAGCATTAACCCCGGGTCACTTCCTAATCGGGGAGCCCCTTACAAGCTCCATTGATACCGCTGCAGAGCCGATCAAGGTTGGCCTTCTCACTCGATGGTAGTTAGTGACACACATCAAAAATGAGTTCTGGCGCAGGTGGACTAGCGAGTACTTAAGTGAGCTGCAGCATCGTTTGAAATGGAAACACAGTAGTTCAAATGTCCAGCCCGGCACCGTCGTGATCATCAAAGAGGATAACACCCCAGTGATGAAATGGCCACTAGGACGAATCATTAAAACCTATGAGGGAGATGACGGGCACGTTCGGGTCGCTGACGTCAAAACATCTTCCGGCGTTTTGCGCAGATCGATCCACAGACTGGCTCCGCTACCTATTGAGAAGGATGACGCAACGGCAAAGGAAGAAGAATTTCCGCAACCCAAACCGGCCCGAACAAAACGTACTTCATCGGAAGGATCCTCTAAGGCTGGCACCCCGGAGGGAACGCAAGGCAATGAGGAGCCAAAAAAGAGGGCACGCAAACAGCGAGGAGCTTCTCTTGCGACACTCATGCTGAGCTGCTTAATCCTCCCGATCATACATGCAGATCCCATAGAAGTTACTCCCATGGGCCCGCAACCGGGTTTGCACTTCCAGTCAATGGGAAGGACATGTTTGGCAACAAGCGAATGGAGGCTGATAATTTACTATGACTTAATGCCGTACTGGCTAGAGCTGTCCAATCTGCGCAATGGAACGAGCTTGCTGCAGCATCTCTGCGACCGCTGGACTCTAAAAAATAGCTGCCATCCCGTTGTAACTTATTTCCGTAACCTTCAGGTTGAATTGGGTACCTACAGCCAGCTGTTCAGAGCCAGAAAAAGAAGGGGAGCCCTCAACATAGTTGGCAATCTAGCGAAATCCTTGTTTGGGGTACTCGACGATGAATATGCCCAAGAAATGTCCAAAACGATCACTAGCGTCAAGGGAAATCAAAACCAACTTCTTGCATTATTGAGAAATCAAACGTCAATCATCGACTCCACACTAAACGTCATCCAGAAGGACGAGCTTGCCGCCCAAAGAAAGTTTAAGATGATAGATGAAGAATTAAAAAGACTGGCCAATGAAGTGAAGGACCCTAGCAATAAGAACAGCCAGATTTCGATAGCAAGTCTCTTTTCTACACTCGCCATTCAAATGACATTAATGGCTTCTGACCTCAAGAGAACACAGGATGCCATTGTAGACGTAATTTCCGACACTCATCATGGAAAGCTGAATCCGTTGTTATTATCTCAGCATCAGCTGAAAGCAGAACTCATAACCATCAAGACTCACTTGCCCGCGGCTCTTCGCCTTCCCACCGAAAGGGACGATTTGCTTCATCTCTTCAACTTGATAACCACGAAGGCCCGAGTAGTGGGGAACCATGTCATTTTTGAGCTGAAATTGCCCCTGGTCAGTGCTGCTACATATGACCTATATCGGTTGTACTCGATACCAACATTGACTGAAGATAAGCTGATGGCATTTGTGCCTACCTCACCGTACCTAGTCATAAACCAACATCGAGATCAGTACTATCCGCTGTCGGAACAAGAATACGGAGCCTGCATCAAAATTGAACAGGACCTGTATCTGTGCGAGCAGATTCATCCTCTCTACGACAAGGAGGCGAACATCAGCTGTTGTGAAGTATCGCTTCTAAGAAAGCAGTCTCTGCCCCCACAGTGTCAGCTCAGAGAAATTCAGGCATCTCCATTTTGGGTGCGACTTTCATTCTCTAATACCTGGATCTACGCGCTAAAGGCCAGGGCATCAATCAGCATCGTCTGTGGAGATTACGTCGCTACTATGAATCTAGCAGGGTCAGGCTTACTCAAAATACAACCTGACTGCACAATAAAATCTGGCTCAATCACCATACAAGCACATCGGGTTTACGCAAGCAACGAAAGAGCCTCCTTTTCACGCGCCCCGGATCTGCCCCGATTCACGGCGACCAAAAACACGAGTGCTACTTCAGCATTACCATACCAAGCGTCTAACACCACCATTGATCAGTTAAAGCGGCAGCTGCACGCGCAGCAAATACCTCTTCCCGCCGAGATTGACGCCCACAACATTCACCATTATACGATCGGATACCTAAGCCTGGCAGTTGCCATCGCACTCACCATCTACCTGATCGCCAAGTGTAGAGCGCAGTCTCGTAATCATGTGACCATTGAAAATCGCCCGCGTCCCAGAGCGCATAGCCTGCCGGGCACCCAAGCCAATGGTTGAACGGACCGTTCAACGCGGGGGAGGATGTTCAATAACAGTTTTCTAAACACAGCAAAATCAATTCCATCCAACACAATGTAATCAATGTGCAAGCAACAGCAAAAATCCACTCATATCCAACACAGCAAAATCAATTCCATCCAACACAATGTAATCAATGTGCAAGCAACAGCAAAAATCCACTCATATCCAACACAGCAAAATCAATTCCATCCAACACAATGTAATCAAGGCATCACATTACCACGACCAGATTGTTTATCCGTGATGGGAGCGCAACAATGTTGCGTGCATTAGTAGATTGATATTGGATCGCGACTTCTTGGAAGATAAAAAATGCTGATCATAGCGTCTGGCGGGTAAAGTGATGCCTTGTGAAAAATAAACACATTAATGTCGAATGCCATGACTGTAAGAAAAATTTAAAATAAATTCATTCGTAAAAGTGAACTCGTGTTGAAAGGGTGTTTTTCTTTTAACATTAATTTTTTTCCATTCTATTAGCAAGGCGTCAAGGCGATTGTTGTAGCGATATAGTATCGCTGCAACTGTTTCAGCGAAGGAGCACAGGTTAAGAACCTAGGCTCCAGGTCAACGCAAAGGAGCGTTGATTTTAACATTGTGGTGCAAAAGGCGATTGTTGTAGCGATATAGTATCGCTGCAACTGTTTCATCGAAGGAGCACAGGTTAAGAACCTAGGCTCCAGGTCAACGCAAAAGAGCGTTGACTTTAACACACATAGTGTAACTGTACATATTATGATTCCTTAAGTGACGATTTTATGTACAAGAATGTATGCAAACATGTTTTAATTACGGATTGTTTAAATGAATTACGCCAGCGCCCATACATTTTACACTAATGCATGTGAACATGTCGCGCGACGAACTCTCCCGGTGACGTCATGCGCAGAGAGAGAATAAAATGGTCACTCTAGTGTCGCTATCTCTAGTGTTTCTTGTATCATGACGTATTTCCTGCTGAGCTGGACAAGAAATATGTTCCTGGTACTTCATATGTAACATCAGAATCTAATACACTATTTCCACTGCTGCAGCCCTCATGGCAACGTTCCTTCACACATTGCCAATAACGCAATAGCAAACACTGAATATAGCTTATTGAAATAGATCTGCCGATGAGTAAACATATTTGTTAATTAGTTTCCGCGTATGAAGTTGTTGAGGATGATACGTAAACTGGATAGCCTATGGGTTCGTCACATGACGAGTCGATAATATTTCTCAACGCTTGTTTGGCATTTTGAAAGCTTCCTCGTTCAGGATTTCTGTTCAGTAAGTAAATTAGCGCTTGCTATTGACCGGCCCAAAGGCCTCGTACACATTCGCGAGTCAGTTTTATAATTCTAAAACTTAAAAACTGCTTCGTAAGGCGAATAATAAAAAGCTAGTAAATTTGGAGCACCTCTTAGCACTGCATTCCTTCATTGGGGGTCTGCTTCATGCTAAATCACGATCTCTTTGGTATGGGTTCTGATGGCATCGTAAAAAATAGCTGGATCTAAATATTCGTCGATGAAGCATCAAACCCATTTTAACCGCCGGTGCCACGACATTGTGCAACAAATTCATGTCAGCAAACACCCATTCGTCACGGGGTGACGTTATCCTAAAATCACCTTAAAATGTAGAATGAACATCGCGCCACTTATCCAAAAATAGTTTAATTATATCAGCCAGGGTTTAGTCGAACACCATTGACAACTGCATTGACAATTCGAACTGTCAAAGCAATTGTCATCGAGCAATAGCCATTAAATCTTAAACCCGAGAGGACATGGCGATTTTAAAAGGTACATTAATACCTGTCAGATTGCAAGTCGCGACCGGCCTTCTATATGACGGCCATAGTTCTGTCCATGTCAGCAGAGTTTCCCACAGTTCATTTTTATTTAGTACACTAGGAAAAGTAATAAAAGACTGATTTTAGTAATAATAATGAATTTTATATAATTTCAACCATTTTCAAATTATATATATTGAGCGAATAGCACAAAAACTCTTGATTTTCTTTAAACCACGTTTTGAGATATTGAAAAACCTCACGGATTAGCCTAGAGTGCATTTTAAACTCGCACTTCGTATAAACGGGAATAATTGTTGCAATATAATTGACGATAATAATCCTCTTCTCATCATGTGCAACACTGATTAGAGCATTTGTGGGAAGTTTGCAAATATTTAAGGCAGAACAATATCATCAGTTGATGATTCGCTATTATTAGCAACTATAAAATTAAACAAATCGCGTTTTCCCTCCAGAATTCTATTTTGGGCTTCTATTCTAATATATTTTGCCATCTATAGACTGTCCGCAAAAGTACTTTTCAAAATTTAGCCGGCGACAACTGACACTTCTGAAGTCTTCTTGCAGTAAATTGCAGCAGTGCGTTTTTGTACTTTTGCCAAATGTTCCCCCACCACAAAATGAAGCCAGCTCCGTCCGCTCCGTTTTATGACCGGACGCATCGATAATTATTGAGAGTGCGCTGCGTCCGCTCCGTCTGTCAAAGGCAATGGTGGTCAATTTAGTTATTTTCGTGGTGTAAAATTCAAATACTTTGAGCTGTTTTGTTGGTTAAGGCTGGTATTGAGCTAATCGTGAAGCTAAATTTTGACATGTCTCCATTATCTGGTCATTCTTTCGAGCGAAAATTTTGGCAATGGAGGAAAGCAGAGACACTGCTTATTTTTGACGGGTAAAATGTCAAGAATTTCACTTTTCGATCGACTTTCTTATTGGAAAGACATTTGCACTGCTCCATTTTCAAATTGAAACACCAAATGTCACTTTTTAGCTCGAAAGAATGAACTCCACAAACTAAATTGGCGTGAAATGATTGGAGACTTGTGTCAATGCCATCTATATTTTCAAAGCGAAAGCAACATCGAAGCAACTTTTCATGCTAAGAACAGACTACCACTTTTGCTTATTTTCAAGCTAAATTATCGCCGAAACCGATTTCACGTGAAATTTTTGAATGAAAATTTCACATGAAATCGAACTCAGTACTAGCTGCTTTAAGCATAGTACTGAGTTCGATTTTACCTGAAATTTTGACATGTCTCCATTATCTGGTCATTCTTTCGAGCGAAAATTTTGGCAATGGAGAAAAGCAGAGACAATGCACATTTCTGATGGATAAAATGTCAAGAATTTCACTTTTCGATCGATTTTCATATTGGAAAGCTTAGAAGAGAGAGATATAAGGAAATGAAAATGGCAGTGAGAAGTGAAGCAATTTGCCTAAGCTGAGCGTTAGTAGTAGTAAGCGAATTTGACATTCACTAGCTATGCCGAACAGAAAGATAGAGTGAAATAGGTAGAGAAAAATAGTTGGCCATGTGCACGCGAATTTGACAATTACTATCTCAGCAACAACAAAAGCTCAGGTATCGGGGAGCCCAAGGGGAATATCTGAGGTAGCAATTCTCTCGATTTGTTCTGTTTATAGATTTTACCTTTGTAGTAAAATTACTTCACTAAATTTCGTATATGTATACGCTTCTTTCATTTCCTTAGATCTCTATGTTCTGAGTTGGAAAGACATTAGCACTGCTTCATTTTCAAATTGAAACCCCAAATGTCACTTTTTCGCTCGAAAGAATGAACTGCACAAACTAAATTGGCGTGAAATGATTGGGGACATGTTTCAGTGCCATCTACGTTTTTAACGCGAAAGCAACTTCAAAGCAACTTTTCATGCTAAGAACTTAATACCAAAAAAAATTAAATTTTCGCGGAAACAGATTTCACGTGAAATTTTGTATGAAAATTTCACGTGAAATCGAACTCAGTACTATGCTTTAGCAGCTAATAGTATGAAAGAAGCAATGTTTCATCTTAATTGCACAGTATGTATTGCATATTTAGAAATTTTTTATTTAATCCGAACGAAATATTTTGGCAGTCATAGGTGAACACTGGTATTTTACAAAAAATATTTATAAATTTTTATTTATTTCCAAATTAAAACAATGACTACATAACTAATTTAGTATGGTACAATAACGTAAACGCTTGTTTTACATTTCTACTCGGGTGTTTGGTTTCGGAGTCAACCAAATTTCGAACTATAATAAATTACAGCTACTATTATTTTTGTCGCGTTATTTTCAAGCTTGCTATTTCTGAAATGATCTCACTAAAGCAAAAGTTGCGAAGATAAATGAAAGACAAGCTAATTTAATGCAGATATCAATTTAATTGGTTCAACAAACGTTGACTGCATATTGAACCATCGGTAAATTTCATCAGTAATATTTATAAATATCAAATACGCTAATTAACAAGTTCTACAGCATCAACAGCATCAACATTCGATTAATTAAATATTTCAGGAAAATGATTTATCTATTCTACAAAACATTTTGAAAATATATTCACCTTGAAAAATTCTTAGCTGACAGAATGCCTTGCAAAACACTCACCACCCATTCTAAATTCACCTTTCTCTCTCTCGATGCGTCCGAAGATGAAATTTGATCATCTCTTGCGCTCCGTTCCATCGGACGCACCGGTTGGATAATTATCGCTCCGTCTTCCAATGCAAAGTATATGGAAACTGTGAAATTCAACTCAGTCGGAGTGGACGGAACGGACGCGACGCAGGTTCGCTAACTTAGCCTTAACTATCGCTCCGTCTTCCAATGCAAAGTATATGGAAACTGTGAAATTCAACTCAGCCGGAGCGGACGCGACGCAGATTCGCTAACTGAACCTTTACTACTGCAGTACGCGAACAGACCTTAAGTTAGTACAGTCTGAATCAAACCGTCGTAAAGTAAATTCATCCAATGCCTTCTGGAAGTACGGGCCGTAATGCAAAATGATGACGTCACAGTAGATGGTCAGAGTGTCGGGAAAAATTAATGCGGTGCATGCGGTACTCAGAAGAGAGAGATCTCTGTTCGCTAAAAAATTCGCTACGAAATGTGTATCAGTTGTTGTTAGGTTATGAGAAGTTTCGTGTCAATTTACTGTCGATAGAATTGATTGAGAGTTAGCCGCATATGTTTAACTGGTTCTTGAACATGAATGGGCCAGTTGACACAAATTTCCTGATCTTCGCCAACTACAGTATTTCGAGCATATTTGTGGAGGTGTTGTGTGGATATTGTGTATGTGAAGTTTCGTTTACAGGTTACAGGCTACACCTAATGATGTGCCGTTCCCGGGAATATTCCCGAAATGGAAATATTCCTGTTACATTTCTCGGAAACATTTCCACTTGGAGAATTTAACGGGAATTTAAAACTGAGTTTAAAGAACAGTGTCAAGATTACGTCTGATTATGAGTTTCTATTATCTTTAAGCATATTGTTGCGCAAAACCCGAATAAAATCCCGGTAAGTTCCCCTGATTGCGAATATTGCCAGGAATTTAAGGAACATTTCCGGGAATTTAAAATCAAAACGGTAAATTTTTATGTGGTTTGGGGTTAACATGAAGCTACAGAAGTCATAATCAATAGGTCTGTTCCCGTACTACGATTAATTGCAATTAATTGCAATGAAGCGTACTAAAACGGAGTAAAAAACTCGGTTTTAGTACGCTTCATTCCAATTAATTGCAATTAATCGTAGTACGGGAACAGACCTAATAACTTATTTTTCATTTTTATTCATCACACAAGAAAAAAATTCAATTTCAACATAAAATATTTCGATCATCAAATTAATCATTTAAATCAAAAAATGTTACACTTAAAATAAACATATATTTTTTTTTATTTTAATCAAATGTCGTCCAATGGATCGATTTCAGCGGTTGCCGCATCAAGAGTGGGATCATTATTCAAATCAAGTTCAGAATCTGAGCATAATGATTCACTTGGTGTATCTTCACTATCACCACTATCTTTATTTTTTCCTTGCTCTCTGTTCACAATTTTCCAATTGTGAGCTATCAAATGTTGAAAACAATCTTTCCACCGTAGCTGAAGTTGAAGGCACTGACATAATTTTCGCTGCTATTGTGCCCGAATCAGTTTTTTTTAAATAAGATCTCTCACCAAGCAATAGGACTAATCTTCACCGCCATATCTCATGTAAACTTTTTATTAAAAAGGACGTTCCTGCAGTTAGAGTCAGACAACTCTTTAAGAACTTTTTGTACATCAGTATGCCCATTTTCTTCCGCGATATTTATAATGACTTCACACCCGTCAATATTTTCCTCCGTCGTTAAAGACGCACCCCGGTTTTGTGGATCTAACACTGCCTCAAGCCTGGTCTCAAGGCCGTTGATTTTCTTTCTAAAAATTTTAGTTTCAGATCTTCCTGAGACTATTCGCCAAAAATGTCGCTATTAGAAGGGGTTTCAATGATTTCTTTCAGTTCTTTAAATGCTTTATGTACAGAAATGACGTCACAAAAAGCTTTAAAAGCAAAAAGTAAACGAAACAAACATTTATGAAATTTGTTTAAGTTCCTAATGTTTCGGGAATATTGGAACATTTTTTCCCGAAACATTGGAACATTGGAACATTTCGGGAATATGCCCGAAACAGGAAGTTTTCGACTCGAGAATGCTCCCAAGGTACATCATTTGCTACACCCCAGTGTGAGGGAAAACCTTAGTTAAAACGCAAGTTATGACTAAATATTATTATTACAACGCATCCACGCAAAAAGAAATTGATGGTTTATTGATATTTTAGCTAAAAACCAGGACGTGAAATCTCCGTGTATATCGGCACTGCCAGGTGGAAATGTCAAAATGATTTCGGATTTAGTGTTCTTTTGGAATAATACTCATGCATAGGTTTATTCATTTATTTTCCGCTACGAAGTTGGACGAAAGCCGTAATTTCGCCTAAGCCGTGTCCAAGCCTGTTTGAAAAAGAAAGAGGAAGGCTCTTGTCCATTTCGAAGTTTGTGGTTTAATTTTAAAACTCCTCTTAAAATGCCTAATTATGTTCTCGCGTTTTATATTAAATTCCACGTATAATATATGCTACCGGCTGTGATCGACAGTTTTATTTCAATATATGATTTAAAGATTCTTATCTTATTCAAGAAAAAATGAATCATAGAACTTGAATTGTGGACACAATAATTGAAGATGGTATATACTGCAAAATTAAGAAAGGAATAAGAAAATAGCAAAATCTCAAAAGAAAACTAAATTGTAGATTCCCATATATATTAGACTTTATAGAAAATTTCATAATTTTTAATAAATTAATGCTTAACATTTCATATTTTTCAATGAGTTCATGTTACAAACACATTATAATACATCATATTTAAAGTTAATCAACTCATTCACCAAAGACAGAACACTTTTTAATTTTACTAAAAATAGAAGCTTACATCATTATCGAACAGCATATGGTTTTGTTCTTCCCCAGTAAGTTATATTCATCGTTATTATTATAAATGTATTAAGTTCACTACAGCCATAATTTCGAAATCCATAGTTAAATTTTTCATAGGCATGTGCATTTTATCGTAATAATAATAATATTTCACTAGAAATTTTCCATATACATAAATTGCGACTTCAAGTATAGTACTTTGCATTTTCATATACCACATGTTTTTCTCGACCCCTACGAATAAATGAAAAATTGAAATTGCATACGTCTTTGGATTGTCGATTTGCCGTCGGTCGTGGGGGCTATTGGTAGAAAGTGATACAGTGAATGTCGACTCCATTATATACTATCTCAGTGAGTACGGGGCTATTGTCGTGATTAGTGGATGAGATTGACAAGAAGTTACGGAAAAACTCAACTGGATCAATGCCTTCTAGAAGTACGGGCCGTAATGCAGAAAGATGACGTAAGAGATAGCTGCGAAGTGTCGCGAAAAATACATGTGTTTAAATGGGACGTCCGCTTATAAATCGAAATTGTACAGGCTGTGCGTGTTATATGAGAAAGAAATTAAAGTGAGAAACATTGCCAGTCAATTGTGAGAATGAAAGTTAACGCAGTTTGCGATGAAATTAGTGAGTAAATTGATAAAAACCGATTGAACAATTTGAGTGTAGGTTATGTGACGTTTAAGTGCCAGTGGTAGTACAAAAGAGAATTGATTGGGAATATACTGTATATGTTAAATTGGTTTTTGGTATTCAATTAACATTAATGCGGCAATTTCTTGGTCATCGACAACAAATAAGATGGGAAGTGAAGTGAAAAGAAAAATGTTCTAGTCTTATTGAGAAATTGATTGGGAATTTGCCGCATATGCTTAACTGGTTAAAAATATTTCATTGGGCTAGTTAACATTAATGCGGCTATTTTCTGATCTTCGAAAACAAAATCTAAATGAAGTGAGATGAAAAATGCTCATATTTAATGGATAGGTTAGACCTAAGTTCCTTACGTTTACTCAATGCGTTCTAGGCGACATTGATTTACTGCAGATTTGGTTTCCAGAGCACTGCAAGTATTTGCTTCTATATAATTCAATTCGATGTAAAATCTTTATGGCACTCTAATTTTGATAAAAAGTTAGTTTCATAAGTCTTAAATTGTCAAATAATCATAATTGGTGGCATTGCACGTACCTGAAATTGTTCAAGCCAAAAATGTTCAAGCCCAGTGTATGTGCAAAGGCTCCAATTTCAGGTTCAATGACTCTAGTTTCAGGTATGTGCAATAGCTCCAATTATGATTATTTGTCAATTTAAAACTTAAGAAACTAATTTGATATCAATATTTTAGAGCCATGAAAATTTCATGTCGGACTGCATAGAAGCAAATAGTTGCAGTGCCCTGGAAACCATATCTGCAGTAAACGAATGTCGTTTAAAAGCCATTGAGTAAACGAAGGAATCCACGAGAGAATCACGAATAAACAAGATGTTACCCTAGCGAAAAATACAAAAGTACTTTAAACTATTATATTATTATATTTTTTCAAATACCAAACTATTTGGCAATTGAAATGTGTAAAAGCAACATGTTTGGAAGCTTAGTAGAGCCCCTATGTTTTTTGATTGCCCTAGCAAATGCTAATCGAAAAATATTTCTTCAATTTCAATTCCCTATCGATTAGTTTTTCAAGTTGAGAAAACATTCTCCAACTGGCATCTGAAAGTACAAACAGAAATCATCAGGATCCTATATTCACTATGGAGGTATGAACAACTTGCCCCAATATACCAAGCCTCCGGAATGAAAGAGCGTATTCTCTTGGAAAAATTCTAATACCGTGGAGTATTTATCTTACTCTTCAGACCCCGGCACAGTTGAAAATGCCGTTCGAAATGATTTCCCTTGGTCCCACGTATTCCTTCCGTTGATTATCTAAAGAGTATAAAAATTAGCACCTGTGTTTTTATTTTCATAATTGTCTTGTTCATATTAAACTGCAAACCCTGGAGGCTTCATTTTATCATAAATGACTTACAAGTGTATTTTCTGTCTGAAACATACATTTTTTATTATATCGATGTTAATTTGATGGCAATCTTTTCTCACAAAAAATATATTGGTATTCCACATTTAAAATTTGAAAAAAAACACATTATAAAATGAGCCGAACGCAATTTTGTCCCTGCCAACAATGAAACTGTATAACCAGTCATTTATAATTGCATGCATCAGAGAAATTTCTCAGTTACAACACTAGGTCTGTTCCCGCACTTTCAGTAACTTAATTTTACTGAATTTTCCTGAATCATGTGGTGGGGAATTTCATAAAAAGTACGGGAACGCTCTCATTGTATTTCCTGAAAATTTACAACCGAAAGTGTCAGTTTTTGGTTTTTGGGAGAACAATAGTGATTATAAAGTCATCCTAAGCGGTAATAAATTATCGCCACAAAAATATTCGACCTTCATAGCAACATTACGCCAAAAATATGTTGCTTGCCGCGCACATTTGAAAATATTTACTCCGTTTGACACTTTTCAGTATTTTTCAGTAGCTCAGACCCTACTGAAATTACTGAAAGAGGGGAAATTTTCAGTTTTCAGTAAAACGGAGTACGGGAACAGCTTCATTGCAATTAATCGCGATTAATCGCAATTAATCGTGGTACGGGAACAGACCTACTATATTGATGTATCACATCTAAACTTATAGCCCGTTCACACTACACTCTAAATCAGGCGATTTCGATCAGCTGATCGCTTTAGAGCTAAATCAACTTAAATCTACCTGATTACCCATACATTTTTTCGGCGTCTGACAGAGTTAATCAAGTAGATTTAGAGTTAATCAAGTACAAATCAGGTACTATTGTGAATTTTGTCCCTGGTGAATTGTTCTCAGAGCGTGGTGGATTCCATCCGTGAGAGCGAGAGTAGATTTGAATGAAATGTCATTCGAATTTCGTCCTAAAATAGCAAAAATTGAACAAAAAAGGAAAATGTGAGTTGTACAAAGTGAAAAGAAATTGTTCTTGCATGTTCCTGCACCATTTTCAACAACTTTCGCGCAAAAAAAATTGTACACATAAATTTGAATGACATTTCTCTCTCTAAATCTCCTCATTCTAAATCACTTCGGGTAGTGTGAACGCTAACCTGATTAACTTTGACAGGATTATTACCCGTTTTCAGAATCTTCTGGTTATTTTTACACAATTTCCATTATTAAAAACTCACGCAATTTCCATTATTATAAATTCACTTGCGAATTTGGAAATGCCATGAAATATGGCGCGAAATCTTATTGTCATAAAACAGATGATAGCTAGTTTATATGCCATCCGCTAGGTAGCATTGATAGCAATGCCCCGAATCACTGACGTCATAGCTAAAACAATTACGTAGCATGACGGCCTGTACTTCTAGAAATCATTGACTAGATCAATGCAATGCCTTCTTAAAGTACGGGCCGTAGTGCAGATTAATGACGTCACACAAAGCTGTCATAGTGTCGCGTAAAACACACGCAGTCTTATGGGACGTCCGCGGGAAAATGTAAATTGTACAGGTTGTGTTAAAGTGAGTGAAGTGAAAATAAAGTGAGATCTGCGGAACAGTGCTAGTGTACAGCTAAAATAAAAATTGATTGGGTGCGTGCGGTAAAATTGGGAAAATCCGCTACGAAATGTTTATCAGTTGGTATCAGGTTATGTGATGTTTTGTGTCGATTTGCTGTCGATACAATCAATTGATCCGCAAGTGAAATCTCCGTGTATATCAAAATGCCAACGAAAAATGACGTTATGGGAAGTGAACACATCTTCCTTATAGCCCGTTCACACTAGGCTCTAAATCAGGCGATTTCGATCAGCTGATCGCTTTAGAGCTAAATCAACTTAAATTTACCTGATTAAGGTTAGTACGCTGCCGAGCCTGAATTCCTGTCCCCCTTTAAAATGCATGGGAAAAGAGTGACGGAATTCCGGACCTGAATTTTTTTCAGGTCACTTGAGAAAATCGGTACGCTGCCCGTCCTGAAACGTTGCCTGAAAAGTGTCAGAATTTCAGTGTTGCTTTTCGCTCGTAGGTGGCTCTGCAGCACAAGTGGAGAGTTTTTTCAGGCACGAGGTGCCTGAATTAAATGGTCTGCTATTTATTTGGTCACGGAAAGCAATCATTTTGGCCATTTTGACCGCGCGTCAAATTTGAATTTTGTTTGAAAATTTGAAATTTGTTGTGCGTCGGAACTTTCTGTCTTCTAATTTTATGCGTAGGATAGTTCATGCAGAACTTGAAGCAATGATTTTCCAGCACATTTGGTTTTTTTGGCAGATACGTTTGCTAGGAAGCACTTTAATTAGCTGGTTGGTTAATTGAATTAGTGCGACGTTATAAAAGATCTGTTCGCGTACTTCAGCAAACTGCAGCAGTAACATAATTTGGCAGCTGGCTTCTTTTTGCTGCAAAATTTGGCTTGAAGCAATTATGCGAATCTATTTGAATATATTATAATAGATTCAGGTACGCGAACAGACCTAAAGTTTTCAACACCGCATGTGTACGCGATATGAAATGCATGGATGGAAATTATGTATTCGTGTGAAGGAAATATATATCAAATAAACAATTATTAAATAGATTACATAATTGTTTTACTTCGAAAAACTACGCCTATTTTCATTCAGTCTAATTGAATTTAAAGTGAAAGTAGTTTTTAAAATTTGCTACTAGAACTTGGTTTCTTTCATAAACTTTGGTTTGGTTCATAATATAGCAGTATGATGAGGCAGCAAACCTGAATGAATTTAAAATTGAAGAGCTGAAAGAAGCATTGATGGAATAGTAACATAGTATTTCACATACAGTTGGTAGATTGTAAAGGTTATTTTCAAAGAAAGCTAATTTCTAAATCCCATGCCGCCAAAGTTGAGAGCAATTAACTGTCACTTTGTAATATTCTACACTTCTCTACACGAAAATTTTTCCGTGTAGAAATAAATAGCACAACGAGTATCCGGAATTCAGGCTCGCCAGCGTACTAACCTTTACCCATACATTTTTTTCGTCTTCCGACCGAGTTAATCAAGTAGATTTAGGGGAATCAAGTACAAATCAGGTACTATTGTGAATTTTTCCCGGCTGAATTGTTCTCAGAGCGCGCTGAATTCCATCCGTGAGAGGTACGGTAGATTTGAAGGAAATGTCATTCGAATTTCGGTCTAAAATAAAGAAAACTGAACAAAAACGGAAAATTTGAGTTATACAAAATGAATAGATAATGCTCTTGCATGTTTCTGCACCATTTTCAACAACTTTCACACAAAAAAAATTCTGCACTTAAATTCGAATGACATTTCTCTCTCTAAATCTCCTCATTCTAAATCACGTCGGGTAGTGTGAACGCTTACCTGATTAACTTGACAGATTCTAAATCTACCTGATTTAGAAGTGTAGTGTGAACGGCTTATTATGTAAAATATTTATTTGATGTTTTGTATATAAAATTCAAATACTTACTAAACTAACATACTACGGACATTAAAAATGAAAACTATCCTAGCCTACTTTGAATATATTTAATTTTGATGTATGTTGAAGTGTAAGGTGTTTGTTGATTGTGGATGTGTAATTGTGTTATTATGTGTTCCCACAACGTCAAAGGTACAACGATTACTTAGTATGACGGCCCGTACTTTTAGAAGGCATTGATCAATGCCTTGTACAAGTATGGGCCGTAGTTAGGGACACGATATCGAAAGAAAGTATCGATACTTTTACTTTCAAGTATTATCACTACCAAGTATTGATATAAGTACTGTACTCATTGTGACAGTAGTGATATGAGTACATATGATACTTAATATGCATGTTTTCAAGTCAGTTTAGACTTCCAACGAACCCAGAGATTCCGATTATAATGATACGGCCGGAAAATGGTCTGGTGCCGTTCCGTGGCTTTAATCAAGAAAGGCATTTCTCCAAGGATCAACGCAAAGAAATTGGCGATACTATTTTGTATTTAACTGCCGGAAAAAGAGCGATGGTTTCATTTATCAGGAGGTAGGCTTATATTTTATACTCACAGCTACTAAGCCACACCCTACGTCAACGTTTCGCAGCTAAGCGCTGCCAGGCGCAGCTCAGGTCGAAATCGATTCAACTTTTGTCGCAGCGAAGAGTTGCAATCAGCTGTAATTACTTGAGAAACGCGCGGGATTTGAAATGTATGCGAAAATGTAAACAGAGTTGATTTTATATTATTAATTTTTTGAGGAATTCGAAAACAGTTTTTATTGGTAATAGCTTAGATAGTTAAAAGTAAAATAAAAAGATAGTTAATAGCAAATTTGATAGATAATTAATAGCGAATTGAATACAGTAATTTAAAATACTTGAGTAGTCTAGTTGGTAGATTACTGACTTCTTGCTTGTGGGATCCCTGATTCAAATCCAAGTTCGGACGAAGGCCCACGAACCAAGCTTTGAGTTCACCTAGCTCTGATTAGGTACGGGGTTAAAAATCAGGGGTAAAGTGAGTCGTCGAATTCCACACTCGTATTCACATTGATTGAAAAAATTATAAAGAAGCTCCTCACCAGCTTCAACTCCTAGACCCGTACGAGGTTGTCGTTGGATTACTTTTAATTTAATTGTGGTTTAAAGATCAGTTTTTTTCTCCTACAAGCTAGATCTAGTCAAACGTACTTACATATTTATAACGAGGGCTATTTGGCTTTCTCCTCAAAGTCCATCAGTGAAATATTATGCTAATAGTATAACAAACGGATGTTTAATTTAAATAACATTGGAAAATGTTTATGAGCTAAGTAAGATTTCAAAGGTGACTATGGTAAAAGGCAAGTAGTAAAATAAACTTTTAAAGCATTCGGCATAAATATAAGGTTGAGTTTACGTTAGAATTTAACTCAGTTATAGTGCATCGAAAAGAACACCCTCGAATAAATCAAAAAATACATAGCATTATTTCAAAATGCAGTCAATTAAAGATGCAGTGTTGGACGACGAAGTGTCAATAGAGATGCTAATAGCCCAAGTGAAGGAGCGTCCGATTATTCATGAGAAGGCTGCAGGCGAATACAGAGATGTCGCTGTGGAATTCAAACATCAACTGAAAATTCTTCTACTTCACTGACACTTATAAGCCGTTCACACTACACTTCTAAATCAGGTAGATTTAGAATCTGTCAAGTTAATCAGGTAAGCGTTCACACTACCCGACGTGATTTAGAATGAGGAGATTTAGAGAGAGAAATGTCATTCGAATTTATGTGTACAATTTTTTTTTGCGCGAAAGTTGTTGAAAATGGTGCAGGAACATGCAAAAACAATTTCTTTTCACTTTGTACAACTCACATTTTCCTTTTTTGTTCAATTTTTGCTATTTTAGAACGAAAATCGAATGATATTTCATTCAAATCTACTGTGCCTCTCTCGGATGGAATTCAGCACGCTCTGAGAACAATTCAGCCGGGAAAAATTCACAATAGTACCTGATTTGTACTCGATTAACTCTAAATCTACTTGATTAACTCTGGTCAGAAGCCGAAAAAAATGTATTGGTAATCAGGTAGATTTAAGTTGATTTGGCTCTAAAGCGATCAGCTGATCGAAATTGCCTGATTTAGAGTGTAGTGTGAACGGCATATTAGTCACGTTTCAGTGTAACCAGGCGCTTTCGTTGGCTGCGCTTGGTCACTGATGGCTGCGCTTCGCTGCGTCGACTGTAATTCAAGCAATACGAGTATATACTCGTATCGAGTATTTTGGAACTTGCAAGTATTTTCGTATCGCATATTTTTAAATAGAGTATTTTCGTGCTTGCGAGTATTTTCGGACTTGAAGGTTTAGGTTTTTAGGGCAAAAGTAGCTGAAATCGGACAAAATCGGCCAAGTTTGGGTTAGAGTTGTTTGGGACATAACTGGCCAAGACCTATTGCTGTATCACAAAAATTTTGGTTTTGTAAGGGAGGAAGGGGTTTTTTGGCCATAGTTTGTCAAAAACTGTATTTACAGCGCTTTCGATGATTGAAAGTGGTCCGGAAGTATATTAGTGATATTTTAAGGACGAACAAATTTTTGATAGGGGAATTTGGGCAAAAACGTCCATATTTTCCACAAGTCTAGGAAAAAGCGGCCTAGTTTCGAAGATATGGCAAAAGTAGCTAAAATCGGCCAATTTTGGGTTAGAGTGGTTTCGGACATAACGGGCCAAGACCTATTGCTGCGATACAAACATTTCGGTTTGATAGGGGAGTAAGGGGTTTTTTAGCCAAAGTTTGGCAAAAACTAACTTTACGGCGCTTTCGATGATTGAAAGTGGTCGGGGAGTACAATAGTGATATTTTAAGGGCGAACAAATTTTTTTATAGGGGAAATTAGGCAAAAATGTCAATTTTTGACAAAAATTTTTTTTTTGGTCTAGCATGAATTCGAGGATCTTTCTGAATTGTTTCGGGCGAAATTTCTATACAAATATGGGAAAAAGCGGCCTAGTTTCTAAGATACGGTAAAATGAAATCTGCCGGAAAAACTACATACACAATAACAATGAATATTAATTATGAAGACCATACCTATCGCTACAAGAAAACAAAGAGTTGCAGTACCACCAAGGTGTGAATACGTATGTCCCATCGATATTAATATAGAGGAAGATAGTGTAACCACTAACAAAGAGATTAAACCAGGAGTCTATATAGCCAGTTCAATAATCCCAGTAAAAGGCGTAAAACACATTAAGATATTAAACACAAATGAAGAAGAGGTAATACTCGAAAATTTTAAAATTGAAACCGAACCGTTAAGAAATTTCAAACCTTGTGAAACAAGTAAATCAGTAGCTCGAAACATCAGAGACGAACAAAGATTCAAAGACATATTAAAACACGTTAAAATAAATCATCTGAATGCGAAAGACCAGAAGTCTCTGTTAGAAATTCTTAAAACATACCAACATATATTCCACTTAGAAGGTGAACCTTTATCCACAAACAACTTTTACACTCAAAAAATACAGGTTACAGATACCACACCGACATACATAAAGAATTACAGGTTACCTCATACACATATTAACGAAATAAACAAACAAGTACAGGAATTGTTAGACAGCAATGTCATCGAGGACTCAACCAGCCCCTACAACTCACCACTACTTCTAACACCGAAGAAGAGTGAACTAGGCGCAAATAAATGGAGACTAGTAGTTGATTTTAGAGCACTCAATAAGAAAATAGTCAACGATAAATTCCCTCTAACAAGACTAGAAGATGTTCTAGATAGTCTGGGGAGAGCTAAATATTTCTCTCCTTTAGACATGACAAGTTCATTCCATCAAATAGAGCTTACGAAAGAGTCACGACCATTGACAGCCTTCTCAACAAACAAAGGGCACTACCAGTTTAAACGACTACCATTCGGTTTGACAATTTCCTCAAACAGTTTTCAACGCATGCTAACCATAGCTCTGAGTGGACTGGACTCAGCAGCTTTTCTATATGTAGATGATATAATTGTTTTCGGCTGCAGTTTAGCACACCATAATTCAAATTTAATACGAGTACTTGAAAGATTGAAAAAATACAATCTTAAATTGAACCCTAAAAAATGCAATTTCCTGAGAAGCGAAGTGGTTTACCTGGGACATCTGATAACCAAGGATGGAGTTCGCACTGACCCCGGAAAACTAGATACAATCAAAAAGTATCCAGTACCAACAAATCCAGACGAAGTCAGAAGATTCGTCGCATTCGCCAATTATTACCGTCGATTCATCCCCGACTTTGCTAAAATAACGAAATGTCTAAACGATCTACTAAAAAAGAAAGTTGAATTCAAGTGGACACAGCAATGCCAAACTACATTCGAATTACTTAAAAGCAAACTAATGAATGCACCAATTCTACAATACCCGGACTTTAGCAAACCATTCATAGTCACAACGGATGCATCAGACTATGCATTAGGCGCAGTACTGTCACAAGGTGACATAGGACAGGACTTACCCATAACTTACGCGAGTAGAACTCTCGTCACACATGAAGTAAACAAATCTACGATAGAAAAAGAATTACTGGCGATTCATTGGGCAATAAATTTCTTCAAACCCTATCTTTTTGGAAATAAATTTACGGTGGTCACTGACCATAGACCACTGATATCGTTATTCACGCACAAAAACCCATCATCAAAAATGACACGCATAAGAGTCGATTTATGTGATTATGACTTCGACATAATATACCGAAAAGGAAAAATGAATGTCAAGGCGGATGCACTATCACGCATCAAGTTAAGCTCAGATTCATTAAAAGAAATGATCCCGAAACAAGACCATAACGTTAAGAACAAAAATATATTAGCAGTCACAAGAAACATGACCAGAGAGAAATACAACACACCAACGATAGAACCACATGAACCAAACCAAAACACAAAGCTAAATGAAACGTATGTATGGAACAGCGAATTGATGGCTGACATAAAAAATTTAATAAACCTAAAATTTGAAACGGGGAAAAATACAAAGATAAACATTGAAAATAACCAAGTTAAAATTGAATGCAGTGATAATCCATCGGAATTAGTTTCGTTACTGGAGAAGCTGACGTCAATAGTGACAAGGAGAAATATAACAATGATATACTTAAAAGAAACTGATGAAATATTTAACATAATAGGGAAAAATGAATTCAAAGACATATTCAATAAATTACAACAGTGTACTCAAGCAAAAGGCAAAAAAACCCTAAGAATTATAATATACAAACCCCCCAAAAGAATAACAGATAAAATAATACAATTTAAATTGATAAATGATTACCATACAACACCCATAGGAGGACATTTAGGTGTGAGAAAAACGATATTAAAACTCAAACAGAAATACATATGGAAAAATATGAACAAAATGATAAAAACCTTTATTAACAATTGTGAAAATTGTGCTAAAAATAAACAGACAAAACATATAAAAGAAAACCAAATTATAACAGACACACCTGCTAACACATTTGAAACAATCGTCATAGACACAGTAGGGCCACTTAGGTTGAGCAACAATTTTAGATATATACTAACAATGCAGTGCGAATTGTCAAAATATGTTATTGCCTACCCAATAGAATCAAAAGACGCTAAAACTATCGCGAAAACAATGGTTGAACAATTAATATTAAAACATGGCCTTTTCAAAAAACTGAAGTCAGATAATGGAACTGAATTCACCAATGAGCTAATGGCAAACATTTGTAGTATGTTAAAAATAAAACAAGTATTCTCGACACCCTATCACCATGAAACACTCGGGACAGTGGAACGTAATCACAGAGTATTAAACGAATATTTATTGAACTTTACCAATGATTACGAATGGGATAAATGGGTACCTTACTATACTTTTGCATACAACACTAGCCCCCATGTAGATACACAATATTCTCCATACGAACTAGTATATGGCAGATTACCTCATCTACCTAAAGACATAATAGAAAAAGATGAACCAATAAACAATATAGATAATTATGCTAATGAACTAAAACTCAGGTTAAAAAATAGTATCAGTCTAGCACGAAAAATAATCGATAGAGTAAAACACGAAAGAAAACTTAAATTAGACAATTTTGCAAAACCATCGAATTTGAAAGTAGGAGATTTAGTACTAGTACGAAATATGAATAGAAAAAAATTACAAAACACATACCACGGACCATACGAAATTAAATTCAGAGATGGCGTAAATTCAGATATCTTAATAAACAACAAATGTAAAAGATATCACAACAATTTGTTAAAGTTATACAAGCCACAGACAAGAATCATAATGTAATAAACTATAAACTTACAAATAGATATTTCCACAAAAAAAAAATAGAATCAAACAATATGTACACTATAAGTTAAAATTAAACTCCAGAAAACATCAAGAAAAGAAATACATATATGAAATCACGAATTAAATAGAATTGAGTCAGAACAAAATTAAGAATAGCATCAAGTTATATGAAATTGTAATGTATATAAAATTTTGATTAACGAAAAATGAATTAAATAGAATTAAGTCAGAACAAAATTAATAAAAACCTCAAATTATATGAAAATGTAATGTGCGAATCAAAAAATTAAAATTCAAAAAATTTTCTTTTTACACAAAAGAAAATTTTTTTTTCCCAAAGAGAGAGGGTGTTGTGTACACTTGACACTTGACGTTTCGACACTGGTCAAAATGTCAAATATCACATAGATGGCGACTAGAGCGCCCTAATTGCACGCGGTGGTAAATACCTGGAACTAGGTAATTATTTTTGATTCGCGCAGATTTTTTTGAAAAGCTTAACTGTAATACTATTGCTATAAAAGCTCAGGATTGGAATCAATAAAGATTATTGAGTTCTGGGAAGCCAAACAACAAGCGGCACCCAAGTTTGAAAAAGGAGTTGTTTTCCTTTTTTCAAAGTTCTTAGCGAATTGCTTAATCTTTAAAGACTTAGCATAAGCGGCGACAAGTTCGCCAAAGCGAAGTCTTTGTTGGTTCGGCTCTTAGAAAAAACTTCTGTTAAATTTGCATAAGCGGCGACAGGCTCGCCAAAGCAGATAAGTACAGAATTTCTAAAGCGAACCGACGTGTAGGCAAACGAGCAAGGTTACTGCTACTTTACACTAAATCGCAGTAATATTTTGAGCAAATCGGGTAAAAAATTCGGCCCTGTAAATAAATGATCATTCAATGATAATTGATTCTGCTCATGAGCTGATCCATCAAAAACTATACGAAGCTTCGTCGTATCTTTATCTTCTCGGTATACCGGTTTATGGGGTAAATAATATAAATGTGTGCTGTAGGATTCAGTAGACACACGTTCAGCATATCCGGCTGTTATAAATTCGCGTATCGCTTGATCATACTCCTTCAATTTCACATCACGCTGCGATAGCTTCCTAATTAAACTTATTGTACGGTGTAAAGCACCCTCGCGATTATTGTTCAGTTTAGATTGAAGAGATTTCCATGGTAATGAAGCGATGTAATGATCTTTCTTTCGAACAATGCATTTTGAACTGAAGTCTTCGCTTAAATTTTCGGTTGTGTGCATTTCGGTATTAATGCCAATAGCTTCTAAATCCCCGAATTTCTTAAAATCAATCTGCTCGACAGTAGTATCAGAGCATGGCATGGTAGGTATTAAGTTGACATTTACGACAGAGCATGAATTAGGTGAAGGCCCTTGAATCGTCCAGCCAAACACAGTTTCAATAGCTACCAAATCATCTGTCAGACGTTTGATCTTTCCGGTGGTGAGCTTCCAGTATAGATCTGCGCCGATAAGTATTGTGATGCCCTCTTCATAAGGAACCGCAGATAGCTTAATGTCAGCTAATTGAAGCTTGCAGAACAACGAACTTTCTTGACTTGGAGCCGACAAAATATCGCAATAAATATTGGGTACCTCCACTACTTCTAAATAGATGCGCTCATCACTAAACTGGCTTTTCAGAAATAAACCCACACGGTTACATAGCCTCATAGGTGTTGGTTCACTACTGCCAAACGGTACTTCACTCATTTGGTGAGAGCCAATTTTCGGAAGATGTAGCTTCCGGCTAACATCGGCGCGTACAAACGAAATCTGACTACCACCGTCAAAAATCACACGAACCAGTAATTGTTTTGAATTGCGCTCCAACGACGCTAATACTTTCGCAGTTTGCAAGTAAACCTGTGTCAATGCTTGTCTCTTATCGCCACCTGCATATAAATTGATAGCGGGCTGTGAAACTGCTTTTTGTGCATCAGAGACTCCTTCCTTATTTCTCGAAATGCTTTGACCACTGAACATATTTCCTGATACAGGGTTGGATTGTGTGCGTTCAATATACTCGCACATTGACGAAGCATGCCTGCCTTTCTTACATCTTTTGCAAAATACTCTTACCTTGCAATACTTCGAAGTATGACCACTACGTGTACAACGAAAACACCTACCACTTGCTTTGAGCAAGGTTTTGCGTTGTGTTAGAGAGAGCATCGCATTGCAATCTTCCGCTGTATGCACATTTGTTTTGCAGAAAAAGCACTCACGGCTGTTAGAATTTGCGGTAAAAAGACCAGCCGCCGTTTTTCGCAACTTAGAAGATGTCGAAAATGAGTTTCTTGACGCCTCATTCGATTTTTCCAGTGATTCGACTTCGTTTTTCAGGAATGAAACTAGAGCTTTTGTTTGATGATCTCCATTAGACAACGAAGTAACAGAAGAAAGCTCCTGGCTATCGTCGTCATTGTCAGCCATTACATCCTCAGTAGGATGTTTATAACTTCGATAAAAATCAACACGCATATCATTAGGCATACATTTGAGCAGCACTGATTTCAACATAATATAGTAGTGGCTAGATGGAACCCCGAGAGCCGTTAATGATCTAGTGCAACTTGTTATCAAGTTATATAGTTGTCGTTAGCCACAGACATCGTTCCTCGATGTGACTGGATTTATAGAAAGTAACTGTTGCATATGCTTATCTATTACTTTCTCTGTGCTTCCATATTCATCGCGTAGAAGCGAAATGGCGGCATCGTAGCAATGCTCTGTAGGCGTAAATCCAGCAATGACTTCTGCGGCTCTTCCACATAAAACCGATTGTAGATAATTGAATTTATCTATTGTGCTGAGCGTATTATTCTCATGGATAGTAGTACGATATTGCTCCCAGAACAGTGACCATTCTTTTAAGTTCCCCGAAAACTTTCGCAACTCCAATTTCGGTAAATGAACTCCAGGTTTACGTGCATCAGGAGTTTTGAGTCACTGGATGTAGTGAGTTTTGTAATTCACGTACCTTGTTTAATCGCTGTTTCAGGCGGGCGATCACACTGACGGCCACATCTTCATATTCCGTGATTTTTTCACAATCTCGTTCCAACTCTTCCGCATTTAACGAGCTTAACATACCGCGCACCGCTTCATTCGCTTTTATTAAATTGTCACGCGCATTGATCATTCGATCCGAAAACACCGTTAGCTCCTCTTCGATCAAATCTAATTCATCCGAATTGGTATCGGTCAGTTTCGATTGAGACAAATTTAGATATTCTGTGGCAAGCTTCGCAATTTTCGTAACTTGCCCTCTACTCGAGCCACGATACGTGTTATCCATTACGATTTATGTTCGAAATTTACCAATTTTCACTATAACCGTACTCTTCCCGGGTTTCGGCACCATATACAAAATTTCTATTATTTAATAAAAGACCCGGGTTGCTTTACAATAAACGTCTTTATTGTTCGCTAGTATATTGAGTACTAACTACAGGTTTCAAATGATGAGTATAAATTCAAAAGTTCACACATACATTGAGCCTGTGCATGTAAATGTAATTCCGGTCAATCTTCTTTTTCAACAGACCCGTTTTCCCTGAAGGAGAGCAAAGGGGCGACAGACGCGGGGGTTCACTCACGATGAGAAAGGGTGGGTCCGGGCGCCACTCGTTTCCAACCGCGCTGCCTACACAACCCTCGCCACGAAACGAGAATTTGGCAAAGGGTGTTTTCCCGGCTATCTTATACTCACTACAAAAGATACGCTCGCGTCACACAAAAATGTTCTCAATTTTATTCGCAAGATCACAATTTCGTATCGGAACTTAGCAAGAACTACTATGCTAACGGCGCCGCACTACACGAAATTTTCCCTATCGTTTATTCATAATTTCTTAAGCTCTAGATACTAACATGAAAATTCCTAACTTAATCTATACTCCTCTGCTTCCTGGCATTCAGCGACTCCGTATCTATTTCACGCCCAGAGATATATACACTCGTCGTCCGTCCACCACTAGCTGGAATAATCGACCATCGATCGTGACTGTGCTACTGGATCGTGTCTGCGCTGCTGGCCGCAAGACTCTTGTGTGTCTTTGATATAATCTACTTCGACCCGCTTCGTTACGCTTTCTTGTACTTCGCCGTTGTCTTAGGTAAATTCTCGACTATGTCGCGTTCGATAAGTTGCCTGCCTTCGCCACGTTCTGAGCTCTGTATTTTCCACACGCTGATCGACGAAAAGACCTTATCCACCACCGTATCCTATTGATCTGCCTGTAGGAGCGCTCCCAAAAAGATCGTTACTCGGAAAGGAAAAAAAGAAAATCGTCACTGATTCCGCCCTCGATTGTCTAGCTGCGTCTGGTTCTTACCGCCTCTCAAACCAAAAAGAATGCCGGCCGGCTCGCTTCGCGCCATCCAGCCTTCGATTCACCCGCTTCAGCGGTACTTGTGCCGCTACCTACACTTGTTGCATTACTTGCATGTATCATGGTACGACGTCAATGCACTTCTTGTTCTGGTCATTCACCTCAGCATTCACCGTCGGTTGCTACCGTGAATGCCCCTTCTGAACGATCGACGGGTCTCGACTCTTTTTCGATGTTCATGACATCTCGTTGACAATTCGGCCTGTCAAATTTCAACTCAAAACATTCTAGCGCATTCAACGAATGGGTAACTATCAGTCTAAGTATCTTAAATTTCGGTCATCGTAGGATAAATATTCGGATACACATCTAAAATTTTGGTTATTGCAGGGTCTCCTTCGCGATGATGAGAAAGCTCGAGTAGGCTAAGTGGTCTGTTGGCGTGAAAAGAGCGACGAGCGCGATGATGGCCATCACTCGCGGGTCGTCGCGAATATCAATCGAGACGTTGGCGTCCCAAACTTCCAGCAATACTGGAGCACCCGGCGATCCTGACCGTGAAGTGCGTAATTGCCAGCAGACTAATCCCGACGATGGAGATCTAGGGGATTCTGCGGTTTGTATGATCGTCTTGACTTTTGGTAATGTCTGTGTCACCATCGTGTCGCGACGGCTCTGGGTCCTGGGCTGATTAGCATTTGAACAATGAGGAACGTCGGTGTTGACAATTAACCAGACCGCGGATCTTATAGTTTTGTTGCGGCCAGCCACCTCGTCGCCAGGGTCGTCGTTCAATACTATGCTAGTTGTCCCTACACTTCATGTTCTCTTTTTGTTTTGTTAGCAATATACGTTCTATCGCGCGGGCGTATCTCTACCAACTTGGAGCCGCGAATTCGGATTGTAACAGAGTAATTTTCACATTTACGATCACTTTTCGAGAACTTGTCTTGAAAAATGTTTCTGGTTGTACTTATTAAATGATCACCGAAATGTGCGAAAAGTCCGTGAGCCGACAACTACCGTGTGCACCAAGCAGACCTTTTTCGGTATTCCCACGTCCTCGCGTTGACAAGCATGCTGCCCTCCGGCCGTGGCCACGATTTCGAAGAGACTGTCCTGAGGTCTGATTTGATACTCGAGGCGAAAAAGAAATCCCGTAATCGGTTTTTGCTTCGACCCGAGCATCAAGTCAGCCAAAGTCATATCGGACTAACTGTACCTTGCTATTTTTCAAATCGAACGACAAATTACAGTTAGTCCGATTGAAAAATGTAGCAATTTCGAGCACGGTACAGTGTGCGTCGAAATAGTTGGCCCAGTAATTTCGATTGAAATTACTGGGTGCTACAATATATGTAAAAAGGCACATTTTTGACGTGAGAATACAACAATCCTCGTGAACAGCACCTGATCTGCTGTAGGTACGCATCCTCATCACATCACGGTTTTTATCATCGCTTGTATTCTCTTCAAAATTCACTTTTATCTAGTTTTATTTAGTTGAATAGATTGATTATTTTAATGTTTTTTACCTAACTCAAAGAATGCTGTTTGCTTGCTCCCGTCTGGAGCGAGCAAACAAAACAAAGTCTGATGGAATAATTGCGAATAGCTCACCACGTCGGCTGAGTTGCGCTTTTGAGCCTCCATTTTCTTGGTAAACTGTTGTGCTTCGGCCTCTGACTTATTTCCTTTGCTGGATGATATCACTTTCAGCAGAATAATTCTTACATCGATTGACATATTTTTGGTGTCAGTATTAGAGCGGAATTAATGAGTAATCGAAAGGGATAATCAAGTAAAGCAAACGTACCCGCATAGAGTTGGGTCGTACTCGGATTTTTACATACTAGGTATTCCGAGTACGAGTACAAAAAAATACTTGTTCAAAATACCTGTTCCAAAAATACTAGCTAGCATTTTTTGAAGTATGTACATATATACACACAAGTACATGCGATTTGCAGTGATGGTATGAAACGGTATGATATGCCCTCCCCCACCAACCAGACACAAAGTTCCCAGGCTAGAATCGTGATGGTGCAGTTGACCGTCAAGGGATACGATCCATTAGTCCGTGCAGCTTGTCCGTAACTATCCAATGGTCGGTCACTTATTTGGCAATTGTTTCTCCAATCTAGGAGCCATCTAAGGGAAAACAAGCAAATTCAATCAATTTAATTTGATTTTCATTTTAATATATGCACAAAACACCTCCTGTATTCGTTCAAATTACCAGTGTCAAAAAATTTACTATGACAGGACCAACTAATCCTGTTGCCATCTATATGACTTTTCATCGATCGATGCCTGATACCAAACTTTTCCTGGCTAATCTAAAACAGTCGGTTTTCAACTTCGCCTCACTGAAGCATGAATTTGTCGAAAATTTTATTAAGAAATGATAAAAAAATGTTACGTCTATTAAACATGCACCCACTAAGGGGCCAACCTCTTCGGTAAGGCTGGACATGAGTCACAACCCCGGTATCGTTGGAGTGCAGTCAGAAGAAGAGCTTCAGCACAGCCGGAGAAGCCAACTGGTGAACCAAAACGGATCTAAGCATTTTTAGTGCTATTCATAGTTTATTCTCGCTAATTTTTGGGTAAGAAAATCCCTTCCTAATATTCCGTCCGTAAGAATAGGAAAATCAGATTCCACTATTTGAAATGGAAAATTGATGTTATTTCCATCAATACTCAAATTTAAATTAGTCGTTCCAATCGACTGTATTTGTTCATCAGTTATTCCGGAAAATTTATATCTTTTGTCTTCATTTATGATTTGATCATCCGGAATCGCACTTGCTTTACATAGTGACACATCTGCTCCAGTGTCAACCAATAATTTTAAATATTTTCTATTATTCTTGCAGTAAACCGAGACGTAATTCTCGAGCTGTCTATTAAGTAATAATATTTTTTCTGTCTTGGTCCCGGGGTCAACTTTTATTGTTCGTTGTCGCTGGCCTCCGGGCTCGTCGCGTTTCCCTGGACTATATTTATTCGTTGTCTCCTATCGTTGAAATTTCTGTTATTAGTTCTGCTGTTATCATAGTTTCTGTGAT
The DNA here is from genome assembly GCA_963978885.1 of Nemotelus pantherinus. Lineage (NCBI taxonomy): Eukaryota > Metazoa > Arthropoda > Insecta > Diptera > Stratiomyidae > Nemotelus > Nemotelus pantherinus. Next base: position 93,871,411 of record OZ022264.1, read on the forward strand.
TTCGATTTACTTCATTACTCCTTGAGTTGTGATTGTTTCTATTATTATTGTTATTTCTATAATTATTATTTCTATTAGTATTATTTTGATTCCACTCGTTATTTCTATTATTATAAGTGTTTCTGTTATTTCTGTAATTATTTGCATTGTTCATTTCACCTGATCTTGAATTATAATTGTCTCTATAATTTCTATTCTGGTTGGTGCCGTAATTTCTGTTATTGTTATAGCCATGAGACGTGTTATTACTATTAAATGTGTTTCTACTATTATGGTTATATTGTTGGTTATAATTCGGTCTTCTATTAATATACATTACATTTTCCGGTGTTCTGTTACTCGTTTCAAATTCAGTTGCGATCTGTATCGCTTCTATGAATGTCTTAGGTTGCGCAGCAAAAATAGTAGGTTTAAGGGTTTCATTTAACCCATTCTTGAAAATTGTAAGCGCGTAAGAATCATTGGACTTTACTATCACTGCCTTTTCTTGTGCAGTTGTATTTTGTCCTAGGCTATTTATTTGGATGTCACTCAATTCACTAATGAGCTCAGACAATTTTTCTCCATATTTTTCTACGGTTCCGCGTTGTTGTAGCTGAGCCAGTTGCGTGTGTATTTGCTGTAATGTTTTCTTACTTTTGTACCTATTTTTTAAGTGTTTTTCTAGCGCTGAATAATTGTTTATTTCTAATGTACTTAGTTGTACCTTCACGCTTGCTCCTAACTTTACATTTTTAACGAAATTCAATAAATTCAATTTTCCTTCTTCATTCAGACTTTCATTTAGTAACCCAACTATGGTTAAAAATGCATCGACTTCTTTTGGGTTTCCATTGAAAGTTGGTATTGATTTTAAAGCTATTTCTATATTGAAAGTTCCCATTTTATTTTCTACTGCTTGCTCTAATTTTTCCTCTAACAACTCTTTCGCTACAATATATTTATCTAAGAATGTTTTTCGCAATTCTGTACTATCTTCTGTATCTAGTACTCTTTTCTTCAAATCTTCGATATCACTTAATTTTTCTATTATGGTATCGCTTTTGTATACCCTTCCCGGAGTTTTTTTTAAATTTATTATAATTTTCGAAATGGCATTTATCTGCTCTTCCATTTAAAAAAAAATAATATTCATACCATGGACCATAGGTTTTTGTTTCAAAAAAAAAAATTTTTTTTTTTGTATTCTAATAAAAATATATTGTTTTTTTTGTTTAGTTTTCATTTATTATTATTATTATTTTATTTTTAACTATAGTTTACAACAATTCATTTTATTCAATTCATTATTCATTCTACTTATTCATTCATTATTCATTCTACTTATGTATGTAAATTTTTGTTTTTACATTTATGTTTGTTTATATTTGTTTTTTTCCAATTCGTTGGTTATGTCTTCAATCTGTTGGAACAACTCTCCTTGTCGTTCCCAGGGTGGTGGATTTTCTTCATCTGTTGCTGCCCTCCTGAGTGCCGCTCGGAGCCTCCTCAAATACACTATCCTTCCTCCGCGTTTTTTGGTCTTTCTTCGGGTGTCCTGATATGGTATTTCCGTCCGTTTTAGTTCGTCCTTCCGCGCTTGGATGATCCGCGGGTCCTCCCGTGGTTGAGGTCCTCCTTCTATGGGAAGGTTGGACTCTAAATTTCCTTGGTCCGCCGTTGGCACGGTCGCCATGTAAAGTAGCAGTAACCTTGCTCGTTTGCCTACACGTCGGTTCGCTTTAGAAATTCTGTACTTATCTGCTTTGGCGAGCCTGTCGCCGCTTATGCAAATTTAACAGAAGTTTTTTCTAAGAGCCGAACCAACAAAGACTTCGCTTTGGCGAACTTGTCGCCGCTTATGCTAAGTCTTTAAAGATTAAGCAATTCGCTAAGAACTTTGAAAAAAGGAAAACAACTCCTTTTTCAAACTTGGGTGCCGCTTGTTGTTTGGCTTCCCAGAACTCAATAATCTTTATTGATTCCAATCCTGAGCTTTTATAGCAATAGTATTACAGTTAAGCTTTTCAAAAAAATCTGCGCGAATCAAAAATAATTACCTAGTTCCAGGTATTTACCACCGCGTGCAATTAGGGCGCTCTAGTCGCCATCTATGTGATATTTGACATTTCGACCAGTGTCGAAACGTCAAGTGTCAAGTGTACACAACATTAGACTAGGGAGAATTGGAATTACAGCTGATATAGAAAAAGCTTTCTTACAGATACATCTTAATGAAAAAGAACGCGATTCTCATCGCTTGTTTTGGTTCACAGAAACGTTAGACTCATTGCCAAGATTACCTCCAATAACCGAATATCGACTGACTAGAGTCACGTTTGGAGTTACTTGTAGTCCGTTTATTCTCAATGCCACTATTTCTCAACATATCCAGTTCGAAGCCAAAAACTTTCCAGAAACCTGCACATTGCTTAATGAACATTTCTATATGGACGACTTAGTGATCAGTGTAGAAGACGAGAAGGCCGCTATAAGGCTTTACAAAGATGCGGTGGCTATCATGAAGCGAGCGTCAATGAATTTAAGGAAATGGCACTGTAACAATGCGTTAGTCAGCGAATCTTTTATCGAACAAGGCGAACAAACCGAAGTTTCAAAAGTGCTAGGGATCAGATGGTATATTAGAGCCGATGAACTTTCAATCGATATCGAACCCGTAATCGAGTTTATAGAGAATTCACAAACTGCATCAAAACGAATTGTCTTGAAAACGCTCTCCAGAATATAGGATCCTTTTGGAATGATTGCCCCGTACACAATTAGACTGAAAATTCTGTTTCAAAGAATCTGGAAACTTTGCCTAGACTGGGATACGGACTTACCGGACGACTTGTATCTTGAGTGGACCAACATTAAAAACGATGCACCCAAGCTGAAAGAATTGGCGGTTCCAAGGTTTATTTTATGCACCCAAGCTGAAAGAATTGGCGGTTCCAAGGTTTATTTTATGTAAAATGCATCTAGTTATGAATTACATATTTTTTCTGATGCTAGTCTTCGCGCTTACGGCTGTGTGGCTTATTTACGCGTTATAAATAAAAACTTGCAAGTTTCTGTAAGAATGCTGATTGCTAAGTGTCGAGTTGTTCCCCTCAAAGAATAAAATAAAACCGTAAACGCAGATGATAAAAGAAGGGCACTGACGCTGCCTTGCTTAGAATTGACTGCTGCGCTGCTTAGCGCCCGTTTATGTTCCTACCTTCATAAAGTTTTAAGATTTAAATTTCAACAGTTTTTTTGAGTTGACTCAAAGATAGCCTTATTTTGGATAAAAGGACGCTCTCGCAAATGGAAATCTTATGTCCAAAATCGTGTCAAAGAAATAAGTGAGCTAAGCCATGAAGAAAACTGGCGCTATTGCCCAGGTAATCAGAACCCAGCTGATCATCTGACTAGAGGGTTAACTGCCGAGCATCTACTTGAATCAAATAATTGGAAGTACGGACCAGATTGGCTATCAAGCCCTAATGAAAAATGGCCAGAATTTGATAGCACAATAGACTCCTGTATGATGATTGCTTCACTGAAGGTGAATGTTGAAAGCGAGATTTTGACTATCAAAGAGCCTTTGCTCGATTATTGTAAATACAGCAGATTGGGACGCCTTTTGCGAATCACGGCATACTGTCTTAGATTTGTGGACAAAATCAAACAACTACCTACGGCTATTCGAAACTCTAAGTTCTTAACAGCATCTGAGCTTCAACGAGCTGAACTTTATTGGATTAACTACATTCAGGGAATTTGGTTTAAGCATGAACTACACTCGATTATCAATAATCAAAGACTTCCTTCAAATTCAAAAATCATCGAATTGAATCCTGTGCTGGATGACCAGGGAGCACTGCGTATGTCATCTCGCTTACGTCTACTGGGCAGCTTTGCATCTACTCATCCGATCATTATGCCAAGTGAATCTTACATGAGCGAGCTTATTGTTTTAGATATGCATGAGAGGACTCTGCATGGAGGCGTTAACCTTGTATTATCGCGTGTCAGGGAAAAATATTGGATTGTTAGAGCAAGACAGCTAATTCGTAAAGTAATCACAAGATGTGTATTCTGCAAGCGAATGTATGGCAAACCAGTCTCACCTTCGTTTGCCCCTTTACCTATCGAAAGAATGACAGCCTGTAGGTCCTTTCAAACTACAGGCATCGATTTCGCGGGGCCACTGTATATGAAACCAGATAATTCCAGCTGCAGCTCAGAAAAGGTATATATTATGCTCTTCACTTGTGCCACTATACGAGCTGTTCACTTAGAATTGACACCGGATTTGTCAACTGAAAGTTGCCTACTTGGGCTGAGAAGATTTATCGCAAGAAGAGGCTGTCCGTTATACATATATTCAGACAATGCTAGAACCTTCAAACGCACATCTAAGGAATTATCTGTTTTGCAGAATTTCCTGATTGCTGAAAACCTTCATACTTTTTTAAATGAACAGCGAATAACCTGGAGGTTTATAGTGGGAAGAGCGCCATGGTGGGGAGGATTCTGGGAGCACATGGTTAGGAGCGTAAAAAATGTCCTGAAGGCTGCAATAAGAAGATCTACACTTACGTTGGACGAATTGAACACATTTTTGATTGAAGCGGAGATGATAGTGAACTCGCGGCCTTTGACCTACATATCACAAGATTCGCGGGATTTACCACCGTTGACTCCCTCGCATTTTTTATTGGGAATTCAGCCCTATTCATTACCATCTCTTATGGCGCAGTGATCCGACCTGTCTCACAGTAACATAAGGCAGTTATGGATCGAGCGATCGCGGCTAACAAACTTTTTTTTGGAACCGCTGGAAGTTGGAGTATCTGCAGCAGATTAGGTCTCTTCATCATAACAAAGGTGGGTTTGCACGTAACCTACAGGAAGGCGAAATAGTGCTGGTACATGATTCTAATGTACCTCGTTTGTTTTGGAAGCTTGCCATCGTTCAAAAGATTTATCCTGGTAGAGACGGCAAGGTGAGATCCTGTGAAATTCGCTTTCAAGATGGCAAGAAGACGCGACGGCCAGTGCAGTTGTTGTACCCACTGGAAATTACAAAACCAGCATCGCTAGGAAAATCCGAGCCCGCGGCCGAGGATGTTGAAAAAGAAGATTGACCGGAATTACATTTACATCCACAGGCTCAATGTATGTGTGAACTTTTGAATTTATACTCATAATTTGAAACCTGTAGTTAGTACTCAATATACTAGCGAACAATAAAGACGTTTATTGTAAAGCAACCCGGGTCTTTTATTAAATACTAGAAATTTTGTATAGGGTCGTTACCACGGTCAAAAGGGGCTAACGGTAACAAATTGGCGCCCAACGTGGGGCAATAGCAGTTCTAGTGGCATAACGTTAATTTGCGGAAGTCGTAAAGAAATTGATTAGCCAAGTCCCAAATTGTGGGAAGGCCTTTAGGCGTGAATTGAAACTAATTGGAACTCGTATCTAATATTATCGTACACGGAAATTGCGGTACTGTTGTTGGTCGAAGCAATCGGTTTACGGTTTACATGAGAAGACAGATATTTTCGATCTTTCCGAACTTAGAATTTATAAAATTGCATGAAACTTGTTCATATATATATATATATATATATATATATATATATATATATATATATATATATATATATATATATATAAATATATATATATATATATATATATATATATATATATATATATCTATATATATATATATATATATATATATATATATATATATATATATATATATATATACATATATATATATATATATATATATATATATATATATATATATATATATATATGTATATATATATATATATATATATATATATATATATATATATATATATATATATATATATATATATATATATATATATATATATATATATATATATATATATGTACATTGTCATCGTTACAATTATAGACCGCGTCACAAACCTTTTATCCCCGACCGGGATGCAAGGGCGGCAGTTCCGGGCGGCTTTCGCTCTCGTGGAGAAAAAGGTCGTGGGTGGGCGCCACTCGCTTCGAATCCGAAAACTGCCTCACGGCCGTCGCCCTGAAGCGAGAAAGGAGCGACGGGTTTCGTTTCGATGTTCAAAAAAACCGGCAAAATAGGACCACGGAATGGTCACCTGATAGAAGCTATACCACCGAAATAAACTTCCACATCCGACACTGTTTCGTTCTTTTCTTCTCTTCACCAATCTTAACTTGAGTAAACGCGATAATTTTGATCAAAATTTGTATATTCCACTTTATTGCGCTTAGCTATGATGTTAATCTTTCTCCGTACTTAAATCTAAATTTACAATTAAATATTTTAGTGTGCACACTACCTGGTATAATTCGTCGCTCGATGGCTCGTTATCGATCTCGTTGGGGGCCCCGTTCGAAGTCTCCTCTGCTTACATGTAGATTTTTCTTTTTACTCTGGATCGCTGCGCATTTTCCCAAGTTTTCACCGAACTCCACCCGACCAGCGGAAAAATCCAACGTACGATAGTCCTCCGGCGGCTCGATTCACAAATTTTCGCTCGTCTGTAACGTCGTCGAATGCCTTCCAAAATTTCTCCCAGTCGATGAGGATCAAGTTCACCAGAAAAGAACAATAAATTTCGTTCAAAATGTGGATAATACTCCTCGCCAGACGTCCGACCACTCACCTGGTTCGTAAAGAAAGAGACCCTTTTCCACTCATCCAGCACGCAGGAAAATTTTGTTGGCGGCAGCGGGATTTTTCAACCGCCGTTGGGTGCGCTCACCCGATTCAAATTTTATTCAACTGAGTGTTGGATCCCATTCCCACCACACGATCCACATTTGGGAGACTTTGATTTCACCTCTTGATTTTCCACCATCTCATCTGTCGATCAATTGTCATCTGTCACGACGTCCAAAACAACATCGGAAAGATCAGTTTGTTTATAGTGCGATCTTAAAATTGGTGAGGATGAACGGCGACGGCTCGTCGAGCACTATATTATTCCACACACTGCATCATTGTAGAGGTAAGTATGCTACGAAGTTCGCAATGCCTTCCTTTCGTTTGCCATGAAAAATATATGCGTTATCTCTGCTCCGGACATCTCATACCTTGGTGACAACTATGTGTCTTGCGTGGCTATTCAAATGTCATTTCGAGATCTGCTTACAGTTCCACTCAGTTCAAAGCCGTCAGCCACAATCGTTAGGGCAACGGCCGAGACGGCGTTCGGGTGTTGATATCGCCCTTTTATCGGTTGTATCTCCGGCACGTATATGATGTCCGTTCAATCGTATCTCGGTCAAATATTGACCCAGGTCGGGAGATGCCGTCATCCGTGAACTGATTGGTACGCTGCCCTGCCGTGCATTCCATGCGTCACACTGCGACGTATTCCCACGTCTCCACTATTCGACTCGCGCGATTGATGTCCAGATGCTTCATATAGTTTGCGGCGACGATTCTTAGTGGCTATGTTAAATTAACTTATTAACTTATTGCTATTACTAATCTATCCTAATGCTTTATATTGTTTGTGACGTTTATACTTATTTGCTATGATGAACTAACTTACTAATCTATTGAGACAATGTTTATGTTTTTCTTATATATTCCTTTCTTTTTCCGTTTCGGATGTGAAAGTCAGTTTAATGTAAGTAACACGAACGGTACTGGCAAAATATAAGACGTGGACCGTGACACCCCCCTCTCCTCAGAGAATTTCCCTAGAAATTCTCGATAACTATCTACGAATGATTCACCGCGATTTAAAATTTTCATTTGGCAACCGATGCCCGACTCTAATGTCCGTTCATCTCTTCCGATACTTGAATTCTGATTTTTTTTTTTTTTTTTTTTGTCGCCATATCACACACCACTCATTCCTTCCTCGACACTCACACCCACCCTTCTATTCCGCTAACCATAATTATCCCTGCATGTTTATATGTTGCATGCCCTATATTTAACTGGTGCGGGTACTTTTACCCTTATCAACACAAATTCTAATGCTCTTTGAACTCGTTTTTAGGGTACGGTACTGTCTCATGCAAATTCCCTCCACCATAACGGACGCAGAAGGGGAAGGAAAAATAAATTGCAAAAAAAAAATACACAAGTAATGGGAAAGGAAGCAAAAAAATAAAGGACAAGGAGTAAACGACCACCACCACCAAGAAATCGGTATTACTTTCCTATACATATACATTCTGATCACTCATTAATACTACACACTAACCCTAAAATATATGCCTAAATATAATACTAACCCAATACCAGCTCTATCTGCCCGAGAGCCCTCCACCACCAAAATAACTTACTTCTAATCCTACTAACTACAAGTACTGAACTTATCTAGATTAAACCCCTAAATATAACACCCTTCACCGACGCTAGTTCTAAATATACTATCTAACTATCCGCATTAACGATTTTCTCGAAATATTATTCGCGCTTTTCATTCAACTATCATTCTCTACTCCATATACTTTTTACATTAGTCGACTGATTAATGTTCAGTCCCCACATATCGCTTAAGATCCTTTGCATGCCACGTCCCTGCCGCTTTACCCTGTGCGTCGGCCAATTCGTACGTCCACGCAGACGTCCTCTTCTTCAACAAGAAAGGACCAACATACGCAGGGGCCAGTTTAGCCGAAAAATTTTTGCTGGCATCCGATAATACATAGTTCCTTCTCCATACTTTATTGCCTATCTGGAAGTTCTCCGTTCTTCGTCGGAGGTCGTAGCGTCCCTTACTGGCTGACGCGACCACTTTCATTCTCCGAACCACTTCTTGACGAACTTCTTCTAGAGCTTTCGCGTTTCGTAGAGGTGAAAAATCCCTATCCCCGCTCCCGGGGGCCTCTGTTTCTTCCCGAAAAGTGACCATCTCCCGGGCAAAATTTAAAAAATATGGAGAGAAACCGGTGACCTCATGTTGGTACGTCCGCAAAGCGCACGCAATTTTCGCTAGGTAGTCGTCCCACGAACGTTGATTGTCTGATGCATAGCATCGTAACATGCACTTAACATCTTGATTGCGCCTTTCAGCCGGATTGGCTTGGGGATGGTATAGCGCAGTGTACCGAATTTGTACCCCATATGCCTCTACTGGCCCTTTGAATTGCTTGCCACGGAACTGTACCCCATTATCGCACACTACCACTCTAGGGACTCCATAAACTAAAAAGACATTCTCTTCCAGTAGGCGGAAGACACTTGAGGCCGTCGCAGTTCTCACTGGTAGTAGAACAGAGAACTTCGTGACATAGTCCACTATCGTCAAAATAAAAGCATGCCCCCGTTTTGACCTAGGCAGTGGTCCCACAAAATCGACGCAAATCATCTCCCAGGGCTCTTTAGCCTCGCCCGCCCTAGTGGACATCAATCCAATCGGTGCTCTCCTCTCTACCTTACATACCTCTTCTTTATTATTTTGTGCAAGCTTTGTGAAAGTGATTGCGATAACTTTTGACACTTATTAACCCCTCGTGAGTAGCGGCTATATTTATATATTGCGATAACTTTTGACACTTATTAACCCCTCGTGAGTAGCGGCTATATACATATATATATATATCAATTTTTCTTTTTTTTTCCTGCTTATTTTGTGTGTGAAATTCTTGCCATTTAACTTCTTGATCTTATTACAATGGCACTTTGCGATTCTAATAATTGCATCGACAAAAAGGATACGTCGCCCATGATCACGTGTGCAGGTTTTTGTGCACTGACTTTTCATTCGAAATGCGTTTCTCTGCCGGGCAAATGCACCGATGTCATTTCGCAACGTGACTCGGGGGTATACTGGTTCTGCGAGAAATGCAGGAAGCACTCGATGGCGTCCTATGCTTCTCGTCTCCGTTCCGCAAAGTCAGCTATTGATGTGCTGTCTCGGGCTCTTGCCAAACTGTCGGACGATTTCCGGTCAACGAGCAATGAGGTTAATGAGCTGGTACGAGTTGCCGACATTGAACAGCCCTCAACTTCATCTCTCGGTGCACTGTATGCTGGTAATGCTGTATCTGGCCCTCCTGGATCCCCGACAGCTTCGCGTACTCGTTCGCGTGGGCAGGCTAAAACTTTGAAACCGCAGTTGCCACCTCAACTGCAACCGTTGCAGTTACTAGTGCCGTCATTCGTTGCAGCTACTAGTGCCGTCATCAACTCGCCGGAGTGTCTGGTGCCTACTAGCCGAGGGAAGTCTCCGATCGTGTCAGCAAATGCAGTTGAGGTGCTTCCTAATTCACCTAATTCACCGGCTAAATCTTCTGGTTCAACAATACTGAACACGGCTCCTCCGTCTGATCACGGTACTCAGCGTTCTTCTTTGTCAGCGATACTGCAAAGCGATACAAATGTCTCTGCCGATTTGCCAGCTCTACGCATAATTTCACCTCCTCTTCAGGTGTTTGTATCCCGCTTTGCATGTGATACGTCCACTGAAGCTGTTGAAAACTACGTATGTAATAAACTTGGTTATACGCCGCACATCTTCGATTGCATCAAACTGACCAAAGACATCCAACCTCGACGATTGATAGCTTCGTTTAAACTTATTCTACCTGTTGGGCTTGACATTGTTGCCAATCCGAAGTTTTGGCCATCTGGTACGCTGGTCAAGCCTTTTGAACATCGTGGGAATTTTCGCCCAGCCAACAACAAAAGAGCCCGCAAATAGTCCTTAAGCATCAAAAAATATCTTTATATTATCAGAATGTTCGTGGCATGAGGACTAAGCTGGATGAATTTAAAACTGCTTCTTTACTTGAAATGGATCACCTAATCTGCCTCTCTGAAACCTGGCTTGTTGATGATATCTTCAGCTCTGAATTTTTCCCATTACATACTGTATACCGTTGTGATCGTAACCGCTCCGCAACTATGAAGTCTGATGGTGGCGGGGTACTCATTGCCGTGCTTAATTCCTTTCAAAGTAAACTCTGCGCTGATTTCGTTCCCAGTCTTCCTGTAGAATGTGTAGCAGTTTGTGTGTCCCTGTCGCTTAAATCTTCGTTGTTTGTGGCCTCCGTATATATTCCGTGCAACTCTCCCTTTTCAACTTATGAGTGTTTTTTCACTGAGCTATCATCCTACCTTAACATAAATTTTCCTTCTTCGTCTGTCATCATCTGTGGTGACTTTAATATTCCATCTGTCCAATGGGACTCTGGTTTTTCCCGTATTGTTTCTCACAATAATATTTCCATTGCTTTCTCATCTTTCCTTTCATCTTGCTCACTTAATCAATTTAACTATGTCCTTAATGTAAACAATAGGATCCTTGATGTCATTCTTTCCAATATTGAACCTTCATCGTTTTTGCTTTCTCCCTCCATTGCGCCTTATACGAACCCTGATCCCCATCATCCTCCCCTCTGTGTTGACATTCTTGTTAGTCTCTCTAATCGTGCCAGAGTCTCCGACAAACCTTGTTTCAATTTCAAAAGAACTAGTTTTGATCTCTTAGCTCTCGATCTCAACTCTATTAATTGGTTTGGCTTGTTTCGAGGTCTTGATATAGACAATGCTGCTAAGAAACTATATTCTGTTCTCCTTGAGTTAATCACTGTTCATACTCCAACCTTTCGCTTGCGTAAGCGTAATGATGCTCCTTGGTTCACTGAGACTGTTAAGCGTGCCCTGGGTATTAAAAATGCAGCACGTTGCAAATTTTTGAGCTCTCATTCCGCCCAGGACTACGCTAATTTTTCTCGTCTTCGTGCTGCTGCCAAGTATCAAATAAGGCTTGCCATGCGCAGCTATCTGTCGCATTTTGAATCTACTTTGCTTTCGAATGACCCCAAAAACTTCTGGTCATACCTTCGCTCCTTAAAATCCTCCTCTCCTATCCCTGACTCCCTTACATTTAATGATATCACTGCTGCTCTTCCTCAGAATGTTTTTGATCTCTTCGCAATGTTTTTCTCTTCTTTTTTTTCTTCTTTTCTCTTCTGTATACTCTGATTCTTTGGTTCCCTCTTCTTATTGTGTCCCTTTTAATCACCCTCCTTGTCTCTCTTCACTCTCGACTAACCCTCTTGAAGTTGAATCCCTTATATGTTCTCTTGATTCTAGTTACTCTCCTGGTCCTGATGGCCTTCCTAATTTTTTTGTGAAAAATCTTGCTTCCTCTTTATGTGTCCCCCTATCAATTTTATTCAATTTAAGTCTTAGTTCTGGTAAATTTCCTTCCTCCTGGAAGCTTGCAAGCATTTTCCCTATTTTCAAATCTGGTGAACGCAATGTTGCTTCAAATTATCGTCCTATTTCTATCCTTCCCTGTTTCTCAAAAATCATTGAGCGTTTTGTGTTTACCAAAATTTACGACTCTCTTAAGTACACTTTCGCACCTCAGCAGCATGGTTTTATTAAAAGTCGGTCCACAGCTACGAACCTTATTGAATTTACTCATGCTGTGTCCTTGGCGTTCGATCGGAACTCTCAAGTTGATGCTGTATATACTGATTTTTCTAAGGCATTTGATTCTGTCAATTTCGATCTTCTGCTACTCAAGTTAAACCACTATGGCATCTGTGAACCCTTACTTTCTTGGTTATCTTCGTTTTTAACTAGCCGCACGTGTTTTGTCTCCCTCTCTGGTGTTTCGTCCTTACCATTTTCGCCCTCTTCTGGTGTACCTCAAGGTTCTATATTAGGCCCTCTATTATTCAACCTCTTCATCAATGATCTTCCTATGATTCTATCGTCATCTTGTTTGCTCTATGCAGATGACTTAAAATTATTTCGAATAATCAGTAGCTCAGATGATCTTCTACTTCTTCAGGATGATTTGAACTCTCTTACTGATTGGTGTAACTCTAACTGCCTACCGTTAAATGTTTCAAAGTGTTTTGCCATGTCTTATTCTCTGAAGTCCCAGACTAATACCTTTCCTTACCAACTTTGTGAATCCGTCCTTGCCTCTGTGGATTATTTTATTGATCTGGGAGTAACCTTTGATCGTAAACTTAAATTTGATATCCATGTTCGTAGCATTACTAATAGTGCCTCGCGGATTGCTGGCCTTGCTATTCGTTCCTGTCACAATTCTTTTAATATTTTTACTTGTGTCAAGATATTTGCTACCCTTGTTCGTTCCAAACTTGAATACTGCACTCAAGTTTGGTCTCCTCGTTTCGCTTATCTTTCCGATGCTATTGAATCTGTTCAACGAAGGTTCAGTCGCACCCTTCTCTTTAAATATAATCTTCCTTATATGCCTTATTATGAACGCTTATTGCTCCTTAATCTCCCTCCCCTCGCAAAGCGCAGAGTTTACCTTGATGAATGCTTTCTTTACAAAATTTGCCGTGGCCATCTAAACTCATCTGTTGCATCCCTGGTTAATGAACGGCATTGTGAGAGGCAAATTAGGTCCTCCGTTGTCTTCGATGTACCATTTGCCCGTACTGAAACTTACTTTCATTCTCCTGTTTTGCGCCTATTACGTACCCATAATGGCCTCCAACTTGGTCCTCTTCCACACTCTATTGCCACCTTTAAAAGAAATATTCGCAACACTATTTTTGCTGATGTTTAATCTTATTTATCTTTTTTGTCATTGATTCTTGTTTTTCATATCTTAATTTTCTCAATTTTTTTTTTTATATCATTTTAGTACTAAGCTAATCTATTTATAATTGGGCTTTTTGCCTGTTAATGGATTATTTTAAATAAATAAATAAATGAATAAATAAATAAATAAATACCTGACACACCTTGCATTTCTTAACATACTGCCGAATATCCGATCTCATTCGCGGCCAATAGTAGGTTTGCATCACGCGTGACAACGTTCGATCGACTCCCATGTGACCTGCTGTGGGGTCGTCATGGCACCTTTTGAGAATAGCTCCCCTCTCCGCCTTCGGCACGACTCTCTTCCAGACTGTCTGGCCTCTCGCATCTAAACCAATGCTTGTTGTTTGCTTCCACAGGGTGCAGTCCACAACCTTCCAGTTTGCGTACTTTTCTGGATTCTTTTGCATGACCTCCACCATTTTCTCGTACCACCACTCTGGTTTTGTTGCGGTAGATAGGCTGTCCACCTTGTCGATAGCTCGAGAGAGAGCATCTGGCACTAGATGCTCCTTCCCTTTACGGTGCACTACTTCGAAATCAAATTGTTGTAATCTTACCGCCCACCTTGCCAACCTGCCCGTAGGGTCTTTCAGGTTATTTAACCATACCAGCGAATGGTGGTCGGTAATAACAACAAAATGTGTGCCCTCCACGTACGGTCGTAATTTTTCAATTGCCCATAACACTCCTAGACACTCTTTTTCGGTTGTCGAATACTTTCTTTCGTGCTTCGATAACGCGCGGCTGAGATAACACACTACTGTCTCACCCGTCGGGTGCGCTTGGCTCAGAACAGCCCCAATACCCAAAACCGAAGCATCCGTCTGAATTTTAAATGGAAGGCTAAAATCCGGACAAGCCAATGTCGGCGCTGTGGTTAATTTCGTTTTACACAACACGAACGCCCACTCACACGCGTCTGACCACTCGAACTTCCGCCCCTTCTTCAAAAGGTCACTTAGTGGTGCCACCATCGCTGCGTGATCTGGAATAAACTTTCGGTACCAGGATACCATGCCTAAAAGCTGCCTGACCTGCTTCACCGATGTTGGGCGGGGAAAGTCACTGACCGCCTGAACCTTCTCCGGGTCCACGTGTAAGCCCTCTTCGTCCAACAGGTACCCCAGATACCGAAGTTTTGTCCTGCAGAACTGACACTTCTCTTTAGCCACCCGTAAGCCTGCCTCCCGCAGTCGACAGAAAACCTCACGCAATATGCCTACGTGTTGATCGAACGTTTGCGTCACCACAATGATGTCGTCGAGATAGGTAAAGACATATGGTTCCAGCGCAGGACCTAGAACCGTGTCGATCAGGCGTTGCCACGTCGCACCCGAGTTGTGAAGACCAAAAGGCATCCTTAGAAAGTGAAACAGACCCCTGCCTGGCACGGTGAACGCCGTATACTGCCGAGAATCCGCCGCCATTGGCACCTGCCAATAAGCGGACTTGACGTCCAGTGTCGATAGATACTTGGCGTTCCGCAATTTGTCCAGTGTCGTGGAGATATAGGGCAGGGGGTAGGCGTCTTTTTCCGAAACTGCGTTCACTTTCCTAAAATCTACACAAAATCTGTATGACCCGTCCTTTTTGCGCACCAACAAGATCGGGGACGACCACGGGCTCGACGAGGGCTCGACCACTTCCATACTCAACATTTCATCCAACTCTACGTTGATCTGCTTTTGGACAGCTGGGGAGACGGGATAATATCTCTGTTTTATCGGAGCAGCTGAGGTCTTAATAGTGTGCTCTACGAATTTCGCACACCCTAGACCCTCGCCCATCAGTTCGAATTGTTCCTTCAGTAAATTTTGTAGGACTTCTGACTCTTGTCCTGACAAGTGAGACTGGCTCCGCAACGCTTTGCCTGGTGCCACCTCAGTCGATGCAATTGACGTCCATTATTGCCCCTGCATGTCCAGGACGACTCCAAAACACTGCCAGAAATCAATTCCGAGAATTACCTCATGAGGAATCGCCGGTATTATCAGCGTTTCTAACAGGTGTTCCCTGCCATTCAAAGCAAATTTCAATTTTGCCACCCCATCAACTGCACAAGTAACTCCGTTCGCCAAACGTACTTCTTCCACCCCGGTTTGACTCAGGACTAAGCCCTTTTCGCTCAATTGAGACCAGCCTTTGCCACCAACAATTGTACGACTCGCACCCGAATCCAACAATCCTTCCATGACAACGTCCTCAATCTCCACCCGTAAGTGTGGACGACTGTCATGAACACTTCGAATCAATGCATAGTCTACGTTTGTTTGACGAAATTGTTTTTGCGGCCTCGCACTCGTGCTCGATTCGCCGCCTAGCGAGCACGACGGACGTTTCCCGGACCTTGCCGTCCCGACTGCGTTCCTGTTCCCGGCTCCGTTCCCTGACCCGACACGACGGGCAAGCCGCTCGTAATACCCCTTGTCGTCCACAACCGAAACACCGTCGTGGCTCAGTGCATTCCCTCGAAACGTGACCTTCCTTTCGGCAATTCTAGCACTGAACACGGCCCCGTCCGGACAACACCGCTACATGATCTGTTGATTCGGCACCAACATACGCCAAATCGGGTTCCAAACATCGTCTAGATCGTGGATTGGGTGGCACGAATGCCGCTACCGACGCCCTCGTGGCCTTTAGCGTACGGCCCATTTTAACTAGTTCGGCTATTGTCGATATTGTCTTTAAACTTTAAGTTGCTGCTGGTAAAAAGAGGAGATGTTCCTACGAAGAATCCTTAATTTCTTCTCCTCTGAGCAGCTTTGTTTGAGTCGAGAGAAGAGGCGCTCCATCACAGCCACATACACACCGACCGATTCATTTTCGCCTTGGGTTCTCCTTCGAATTTCGTCCCATAGACGGTCCTCGTAGTCCGTCGGTAAGAACTCCGCCTTTAGTTCTTCGACGAGCTCGTCCCAAGACGCGACTAACCCTCGATTGGCTCTGAACCATATCAGTGCTCGCGAGTCGAAAAGGTCCACAGCTGCCCGGAATAGCTGCGATTTCGTAAGACCCCTTGCTTGTCGTAGTTCTTCCACCCGCTCAAGGAAAGCGTTTACTGACCCCGACGCATCCCCACTGAACTTCAGCCCCCATTTTGCCACTTCGGCTAGACTGGGCACCCGCACCTCCTGCGGCGCAACCATGGTCTGGGGCTCGTCATCGAGCTCCGCTTCCCCTTCGCTGTTTTCCTCGGTCTTCTCCACTAGGGTCCCCATTGCAATTATTAACCGATTCCTAATCTTCTTCGCAGAATCCAACTGCTCTGGCGTGACTGGTTGTATGTTGTTCAGTCGACGGAATCCGAATTCAATCTTTACTTTAGCTTTAAGGAAATCTGACGAAGTTTTATCACCTGTCACTTTCGAAATCAGCTCTTCGATTTCCGACGCTTTCGCTGTTAATTCAGTAAGATCGGTTTCGAAATCAAACGGATACGCGGCTTCCACATAGGACGTATCCTGAGCTGACTCCGGCTTTAGTGTCGCCCTTAGCGTCTTACGCATATTCTCCACCGTGTCCGACGGAAAGCCACGGATGGCGAGCTCGTACGTGAGCTCGTCCTTACTTAGACGATCCACTAAAATTTTCATTTTGCTCTTCAAAAACGAAAATATACAGCTGGCTGAATATCAGGACCGGATTCTTTTTTTGATCAACCAAAATAAAACAAGAATCCACAAAACAGGTCCTCAAAATGCCCTCACCCAAAATCGCAACCTTCAGATTATATTCTATCCCTTCGGGGTTCGTACCAGACACTCTTATCAACTAATATATTATTTTTTTTCCCACTCACTCATCAACGATCACACTATAAAATTCAACTTTTTAATCTGTTAAACCCTCAAATTAATAATACATTGATACATTATCTCCTCAGAATTTTAACATAAGAGCACCTCATTAAGAAAACAATTCATCAAAAATTCCCCCTATAACCGATTCAAAATTCCACCTATATTTGCTTCGCAAAATATATATTTTCAAAGTGACAATTCGCCCGATTACTAGTTTAAACCACGTTATCTTCAATGTACAGAATCCTCCCGATCAGGACAAAGAAAGGAAAAAACCTCTTTTTTTGTCCAAGCGTACCGTTAACACCGTTACTAGTGCCGAATATACCTCGGCTTCTCGGTGGTTATACCTGAAACTCTTATATGACACAAAAACACACTTCTCGTTCGCAAAAACTGTAAAATCCACTATTGCTATTGCACAATCAGAACTCTTGCTCATCCAACCTGTCACACACACAAAATTCAGAATTCAAATATATAATCATAAACTGATATCAACAAAAATATATGTATATATAGATATTATGAAATAGTACCTTCCAACTTTTTAAAAATTCAAAAATATTCAAAACGAACTCCAAAATGAAGATAATACCACCGTTCTCGCGTAAGATACTTCTAAATTTGTCTTTAATACTGCTATATACGCGCCTTAGTGCCTTCCCACAATTTGGGACTTGGCTCATCAAATTTTTACGAGTACAGTTGTTTACCGTTTTTACCGCTGTTACCGTTATACGCCCCACGTTGGGCGCCAATTTGTCACCGTTACAATTATAGACCGCGTCACAACCCTTTTATCCCCGACCGGGATGCAAGGGCGGCAGTTCCGGGCGGCTTTCGCTCTCGTGGAGAAAAAGGTCGTGGGTGGGGGCCACTCGCTTCGAAAACTGCCTCACGGCCGTCGCCCTGAAGCGAGAAAGGAGCGACGGGTTTCGTTTCGATGTTCAAAAAAACCGGCAAAATAGGACCACGGAATGGTCACCTGATAGAAGCTATACCACCGAAATAAACTTCCACATCCGACACTGTTTCGTTCTTTTCTTCTCTTCACCAATCTTAACTTGAGTAAACGCGATAATTTTGATCACAATTTGTATATTCCACTTTATTACGCTTAGCTATGATGTTAATCTTTCTCCGTACTTAAATCTAAATTTACAACTAAATATTTTAGTGTGCACACTACCTGGTATAATTCGTCGCTCGATGGCTCGTTATCGATCTCGTTGGGGGCCTCGTTCGAAGTCTCCTCTGCTTACATGTAGATTTTTCTTTTTACTCTGGATCGCTGCGCATTTTCCCAAGTTTTCACCGAACTCCACCCGACCAGCGGAAAAATCCAACGTACGATAGTCCTCCGGCGGCTCGATTCACAAATTTTCGCTCGTCTGTAACGTCGTCGAATGCCTTCCAAAATTTCTCCCAGTCGATGAGGATCAATTTCACCAGAAAAGAACAATAAATTTCGTTAAAAATGTGTATAATACTCCTCGCCAGACGTCCGACCACTCACCGGGTTCGTAAAGAAAGAGACCCTTTTCCACTCATCCAGCACGCAGGAAAATTTTGTTGGCGGCAGCGGGATTTTTCAACCGCCGTTGGGTGCGCTCACCCGATTCAAATTTTATTCAACTGAGTGTTGGATCCCATTCCCACCACACGATCCACATTTGGGAGACTTTGATTTCACCTCTTGATTTTCCACCATCTCATCTGTCGATCAATTGTCATCTGTCACGACGTCCAAAACAACATCGGAAAGATCAGTTTGTTTATAGTGCGATCTTAAAATTGGTGAGGATGAACGGCGACGGCTCGTCGAGCACTATATTATTCCACACACTGCATCATTGTAGAGGTAAGTCTGCTACGAAGTTCGCAATGCCTTCCTTTCGTTTGCCATGAAAAATATATGCGTTATCTCTGCTCCGGACATCTCATACCTTGGTGACAACTATGTGTCTTGCGTGGCTATTCAAATGTCATTTCGAGATCTGCTTACAGTTCCACTCAGTTCAAAGCCGTCAGCCACAATCGTTAGGGCAACGGCCGAGACGGCGTTCGGGTGTTGATATCGCCCTTTTATCGGTTGTATCTCCGGCACGTATATGATGTCCGTTCAATCGTATCTCGGTCAAATATTGACCCAGGTCGGGAGATGCCGTCATCCGTGAACTGATTGGTACGCTGCCCTGCCGTGCATTCCATGCGTCACACTGCGACGTATTCCCACGTCTCCACTATTCGACTCGCGCGATTGATGTCCAGATGCTTCATATAGTTTGCGGCGACGATTCTTAGTGGCTATGTTAAATTAACTTACTAACCTATTGCTATTACTAATCTATCCTAATGCTTTATATTGTTTGTGACGTTTATACTTATTTGCTATGATGAACTAACTTACTAATCTATTGAGACAATGTTTATGTTTTTCTTATATATTCCTTTCTTTTTCCGTTTCGGATGTGAAAGTCAGTTTAATGTAAGTAACACGAACGGTACTGGCAAAATATAGGACGCGGACCGTGACAACATATATAAGTATATATATATATATATACATATATATATATATATATATATATATATATATATATATATATATATATATATATATATATACATATATATATATATATATATATATATATATATATATATATATATATATATATATATATATATATATATATTATATATATATATATTTGTATATATATATCTTATATATATATATATATATATATATATATATATATATATATATATATATATATATATATATACATGTCCGCGGCTGGCATTGAAGGGATTCGGTTTTGTTGGTGTACGCCATACGATATTGGAATTTGTGAAGTGAAGTGTGTAGCGAGTGCTTAGTAGGTAGAGATATTTCGTGGCTATTAACGTCTCTGGGGCATACATATATTAGTTGAATCTTTTACATATATTCCACATGGATTAAATTATACGGCCCCGAAGTCACAGGTGGGCAAATTGAATTTTGAAACGTTTGCAGGATATAGTGGACTGTGAATGGTGATAGAAATAAGCTAGAGTTTTTGTGGACAGGTTCAAGGGTGCGCGGAATAGTGGATAGGAGACAGACAACAGCACGGGGCACTTATCTTGCGGAAGTGGCGAAATGGGGCCTTAAGTTCAGTGGCGATTCGACAGGTTCTGTTAATGCCTTTTCAGAACGGGTCGAAGAGTTGCATCAGGCGCGTGGACTCACCAAGTCCCAGCTTTTCAGGACAGCAGTCGATCTCTTCGATGGGCGGGCTCTGATTTGGTTTAGGGCTAACTGAAGCCTTGTTGGGTGTTGGGACGAGTTGGTGGCGGAGTGGAAGGCAGAATTTTTGCCCTCAGACTACGAGGATTGCCTCTGGGAAGAGATTCGGAGACGCACCCAAGGTGAGAATGAGTCCATGAGGGTGTATGTGGCGGTCATGGAGCGTCTTTTCGGCAGACTGAAGAATAGTTGCTCGGAGGAAGAAAAGCTTCGTACGTTAAGAAGAAACATCGCGCCCTTCTACCAGCAGCAGCTGTGTCTAACGCAAATATCGTCCATATCAGAACTGGTGAAGATGGGGCGTACCTTAGATGCTACGAGGGTATCGGTGGCAGCGTTTGTACCTCCAAATACGGGCGATGTCTGGAGCCCGACTTGGCGTACGTGAGTACTGATGCTACGGAACGGGTGGCAGTAGTGTCGGACCCTAGGCGGGTTAAATGCTGGAATTGTAAGAGGGAAGGACATATGTCGAGGGAGTGCTCTGAGCCGAGGCGTTGCTTTGGATGCGGGCGACCGGGAGTAATGCGGTCCACATGTCCATCCTGTCAGGCGAGAGCTAGCGGTTCTGACACTCAAGAGCGGCGGGGCGCGTAGGGGGTGGGAAACGACTGTCGTGCTCGCTAGACGGCCGAGCGAACACGAAATCAAGGCCGAAACGGAGAAGATATCGGGCTAACGTTGACTACGCGTTAGTGCATAATAGTCTCGACAGTCGCCCGCACTTAAAGGTGGAGGTCGAGGGTACGACGATGGAGGGGCTGTTAGATGCGGGTGCGAGTCGCACGATTCTGGGCCGGAAAGGCTGGTCACAGTTGGCAGGTAAGGGGTTGGTAGTGAAACGAGACGGAGTTGAAGAGGTTCGGCTCGCGAACGGAGTTACGTGTATGGTAGACGGGGTTGTGGGGTTGGGAACGAGTGGCGCCCGGACCCACCCTTTCTCATCGTGAGCGAACCCCCGCGTCTGTCGCCCCTTTGCTCTCCTTCAGGGAAAAGGGGTCGTTACCACGGTCAATAGGCTAACGGTAACAAATTGGCGCCCAACGTGGGGCGAGGGGAACGGACGTAGACATAGGTTTGAAACATTAGTCATTTCATCGATACCACAGGAAATAATCTTAGGCATCGACTTCCGGCAGCGGTTCGGTGTAGTTTTGGATATGGAAGGGCGGCAGTGGACGTCCGTGGCTTCGGTTGAAGGGGGCTCGGGCCAAGCACTGAGGAGTTGGACTCGTTTATTGCCAGAGGAGGTAGAGACTTTAGAAGGGTTGTTGGAGGAGCAATTCGGTTTTATGGGTGACGGCCTGGGCTGCGCAAAAGGGGTGAAGCATACTATCAAGACTACAGCCTCTCCGATCAAGCAGCGTTACTATCCGGTCTCACCGGCAGTACAGAGTCAGATAAATAAAGAGCTGGACGAGATGCTGCAGATGGGGGTGATTGAACCGTCGTCAAGCCCATGGTCCTCACCAATCTTGTTGGTCCGGAAGAAAGATGGGTCCTACCGGTTCTGCGTGGACTTCCGGAAGGTGAACGCGGTATCTGGGAAAGATGCATATCCGCTGCTATACATCTTGGCTACCCTAGACAAGCTGAGGAATGCCAAATATCTGTCGACACTGGACGTCAAGTCTGCGTATTGATAGGTGACGATGGAGGAGGACTCGAGACAATATACTGCGTTCACCGTACCTGAAAGGGGTTTGTACCATTTCTTGAGGATGCCTTTTGGACTCCACAACGCGGGGGCTACTTGGCAAAGGCTGATTGACACAGTGCTCGGACCCGCACTGGAACTTTTCGTCTTCACGTACCTCGACGACGTAATAATTGTAACCGAGACGTTTGAGCGGCGTTTAGAAGTGCTGGAAGAGGTGTTTGTTCAGTTAAGAGAAGCGGGATTGCGTGTCTCGAGAGAAAAATGTCAATTTTGCAGGGCGCAACTGAAATATCTGGGCTACTTGGTTGATGTCGAAGGTCTACATGTGGACCCCGAAAAGGTAAAAGCGGTGAAAGAATTTCTGCGACCCACCTCCGTCAAGCAAGTCAGGCAACTGTTGGGGATGGTATCCTGGTACCGTCGTTTCATACCGGATCACGCAACAATGGTGGCGCCCCTAAGCGATTTATTGACAAAAGGTCGCAAGTTCGAGTGGACTGACGAGTGTGCCCGTGCGAGTTATGGTGGGGCCTGATCACGGAGATAAAAAAATAAAACTCGACAACTTCGTTTTACACAACTTTATATTGAACGAATTATACTTTTAAATTTATCTCACAATGTTTAATTGGGCAGAGTTTACCCTTACACGATTACAATCAGACTCACTGGGATGAGCTACGTATAATCTATTTATGCCCTAGTTTCTGCTGACCTAGGCGTCTGCAGTTTCGTGGGAACGCTTAAGTGATCTAGCATATCAGTTAAGCTGACGATGCAGATCCCACGGGAATAGACAATTGTTTATTGTCCGTTTGCTTGTTTCAGGTGTTTTGTTACGCTCTGCAACAAGGTGTCATATTTATTTAGAATGTCTGACATGAACTTATACGTAACTTCTCCCCCGTTTTGGTTAGGACTCTCCTGAGTCCTTGCTTTTCCTTTTTTTCTGCATTTGTCGAAATTTACATATATTACAAATACGACAATTGCTAATATTATTACACTTACAGGAACTATGCTTATGCCATAAGTGGTGTTTTTGTGGAACTCTAGTTCTTGAATTCTTGCAATATTGTTTTTATTATTCACGATTAGGTCATCAAAGGTAAGTTTTGAAAAATTAGCAAATGAATTATTTACACGATAGTAAAAACGTTCTTGGAAAGAGTTTTTAACATTCGAAAAGTATTGATCTCTTATTTTCAAATTGCAATTGTTGTAATGTACAAGTATGTTTCTTTGCATTAATATATTTCTTTCGTCACAATTTTGAATTAGTTTTAAATTTACTGCATTTTTAACAATAATGGTTTCCTCGTCTATTTCAAGCACCTCGGTGAAATTATTTGTGATAAATTTACAATGTTTCGAATATATGCAATGTTTGCTTATTTTAATTTCGTTTAGTGTTTTAATTCTATCGTATTTATACATAGTGTTGTTATATTTGAATACAATTTCTTCTGGAGAATCTATTTCTTTGAAATAGAGATTTGGTATCGGTACAATTTTTCTCAAATGTATTTTGATGAAATTTTTCGGTATTTTAATAGCAAATAGTAATTTATTACTATCAGTTTTGGCTACACCTAATTTTAAGTGTTCGAGTTTTTCAAAATTTAAATTATATTTTTGGATTTCATTATCCGTTAATATACTCGGGTGAATAATGCCATATTGTGCCGATGCAATATTGTCTTGTAAATGATCTATTTTAGCTGATAGCGCTTGGATTTTAAATAGTTGATCATAGTACAATTGATTATTTATTGAATATTTTGTTATATTATTTAAATATGCAACTATTAAGGATCTGTCTTTCTCGATAGATTTTCGAAAGTTGATCAGTGTTTCATTAAAATAATTGTTAATAGTTATTTGTTGATTAAGTCCGTTAATTGCGTTATGTGTGTTTTGGTCTAACGTCTCTAAATGTTTATCAATGTCTATTCTGTCTTGGTCACTCATTGTCCCGAACAACCATTTTTGTGCTTCTCCTACTACATTTATTAAACCTCGTCTTTTCCGATTGGTTTTTGGGATAATGGACTTAACTTTGTTAACTATATGTTGTAGTTCGTTACGTAATACTATTTTATTAATACGTAATACATTTTGTCAATGTTTACTGAAAATTGTTTAAGAACCTCTAAAATTTCTTGTGTGTCTATTATGTGTATTGCTAAATCTGTTTGACTAACTAGATCTGTTTCCCCCAATTGAATTTCAGTAAAACCTGCTTGCTCTGGTATGTTGTAAACGTTAAGTCGTCCAAACGTCGGAGTTATTATTACAGTCAGTATTGTCAAAATCATAAATGCCTGAAAGTAAAACAAATTATGTATATTTGTTTTCATAATAAACTTAATATTAAAGAAAAGTTAATGCGGACGTTATCTTACTGTAATAATTGGCCTGACATAATTTCTAATATTATCTTATTTCTAAAATAAGGCATCTCTTGTTGAGTGAAATTAAAATTCTTATTCCTACATATATATTCCGCAAACGTACAACTAAATACCCCGCAGTCACTGCCATTCGTCTGCTTAGGTATAACTAGCACTGATTCTTTAGTCCATGTGGATGTGTCAAATTGTTGTTTCAGTTTATTTGACGACTCCTCCTTCAAATAATTTTCAATTTCATTTAACACGATGCTATTTTGGTTTCCCAACGAATCATAATATTTTATGGATTTTTCTCTAAAATCTACTACTGCTAAACACCAATGATTGTTATTTACGTGAACTGGGAGTAGGATGATGTCAAAGGAAAATATATTGAATTTTCTGGTCCATCTTTCGATAGCTTTATAACGGGTTGGGTACAAAATCTCGTATGATAATATCCCGTTTACAAAATCCCGATTACAAAATTCCGCATTTCAAAATCTTGTATTACAAAATCCCGTATTACAAAATCCCGTATTACAAAATCTTGTATTATAAAATCCTGTAATACAAAATCCCGATTTAAAAATCCCGTAGTTTTGCATAATATATAATAGGCGCGGCGCCGCGCCTGATTCTATATTATGAAAAACTACAGGATTTTTCCTTCAGCTCTTCTTTTATTGTAGCTAAAGCGACGATAGCTAAAATGAATGCAGGGGAATCTGAGAAGAAAAATCTGGCAAGGTACCAAAATATTAAAAAAATTATTAGAAAAAGGTCTGAAACTGAAACAATCGATTATTTGAGAAGAATCGCGTACAATGTCTTTATGCTGAAATTTATTCCTAAATAAAAACTTAAATCACTATGTTTTTATTATTTCATTATATGAATAGGTTTCATTCCACGAGATTTTGAGTTTCGGGATTTTGACTTTCGGGATTTTGAATTTCCGGATTTTGAGTTTCGGGATTTTTAAGTACAGGATTTTGTATTTCGGGATTTCGGAATACGGGAATTTCGAAACTTACGGGATTTTGTTAATTCGGGATTTTGTGATTCGGGATTTTGATACGATCCCCTTTATAACCTGCTTGTAAAAGACGAAGAATGAAATGGGTATTCATAGTAAATACTGTTGGAAGGTTTCTTGAATTTTCTTGCATGCTTCGTTCTTGCAATAAATTCATGTAGAAATTAATAACGTTATCATTAAGCCATTCGTTTTCTCTCAATGTTTGTATATATGATCTGGTAATATTTAAATTAAATTTTGAAATTAAAGTGTCAGTTTCGGCTCCTTCTTTAGTTGCTATCTCAATGATTCGTTTTTGCTCCGCTGATAAAGTAAAACTTTCTTCTTCTCTTGTATGGTCTGCCCATTTTGGTGTCTTTTTATATTGCATGGGTGTACATTATTTAACTTTCTCTTTCTAAATTTAGGAAGTTCTTTGTGTCTTACTGCTTTATAATTTTTAATAAATCCAGTTGTGCGACATTCAACATAATCTTCCCTATTTTGATTTCGTTTATTAATGTACTTTTCTTTCGCGTCTAGCAAATTTTTTCGTATTTGATCGAAATTCACTTTGCGAAATTGCACATTCTCTGGTGTGGTTTTAATTGTTGAATGGTAACGCTGGTTATAGTTTCTAACCGCTTTTTGCAACATTCTTCGAGTGGATAATTTGGTTTTCCCCAATATAAGAGTTCTATATTTTTCTGCTAAAGTATTGTATAATCGCTCTACGTCAGCGACACCTGTATGACTGTGGGCCTTCGTTAGATGCAAGGTAACATTTTCCTCTTGCAAAAACTCTTTTATTCTTATTCCATCGAATTCGTTACCTGCTATGATTTTTTTTGGTTTTCCGATTTTAGAGAAATGATCTTCGAGTTCTTCGATAATAGTAACGTGGTTCCTATCGGTCAGATAATATACAGCGGCAAATTTAGAAAATTTATCTATAACTGAAATAAAATTGTGTTTCATAATGGTATATATGTCGATGTAAATAATTTCGTTTATATCAGAGGCCGTTTCGGTAAATTCGAATTTCGGTTTGATTGGGTTTCGGTCATACTTGACCTCCTGACATACATCACACTGGCTGATCACAATTGTTATCAATTCCATAAGTTTAGGAAAATATAATTTATTTTTTTATAGCATTAAACGTTTCCTGTGTAATGATATAACATCACGTGCATGAAATAAATCAAAGCAAAACAAACAAGTCAAAACAAAACACCATGTAGTTCATTCATATCGTCTACGTAATAGCAGACCACACAATGTTATACAACTGACCATATCATCATGACCATATCAGGTTTCCGAGTAGCGACCGTGAATATCCATGCCATATGGTATATTCAAATGTAGTACAGGGTCATATTGCGAACGATAATAAATTATGTGTCACCAAGGCACGCGACCCAAATATGTTATGGTTACAGTGTGAATAAGCGCACAGAGCAATAAATCCTATATGTGTTGATAGAATGGCGCTAGAAATGTTGGTCAAGTGTAGCGTGTGAAAGTTGAACACATGTGATTCATGTAGATTATTGTGTCATGGGAAATATACATGTTATTGATTTATTTCAGGGCATGCTGAGTTTGGTTAATAAAATAGGTTAAGTTATGTTCATAATGTTTTGTAAAAATCATATATAAGGAGTGGTAAGAACATTGAGAAAATGGATTCATTTGATTAAGCGTGGAATACACAGTTTTATTTCTGTTGAATCTCTGCTAGCGAGGTTATTCTTGCGGAGCATTATCTAAGCACGGCAAATGTCCAAGGTTAGCTTTGACATGGTGCCAGCACTAACTGCGGCCTCGCCGCTTTGGTAGGTTGGATAGTGGTACAATCCACTCTCTGCTTTTGGGTTAGTCTAAACTCTATTCCTCTATAGCAAGGACTCTGCGTCGAAGCAAACAGAGAGAGAAATATCTCAGGACCCAACAACAAACTTATCCTGTGACGACCCCATCATATTTCAAGGCAACCCTTGCATATTTCATGACGATCCTTGCTTATTTCATGGCGATCCTGATGTACGGAACTCTGGAATCTACTATAAAGATTCAGGCAGCTACATAGAAGAAGAAGGACAGTTAGAACAGGAAGAATACGTCCCTGAGCCAGTATCGACTACACCATCTTACTACAAGCCCACAGCAATAAATACACTTGGACCCAGACCTAGGAGAATTGAAGAATTCAAGAAAAGGAAAGCTGAGAAAGATATTTTGGACACCATCCCCAAACCAAGACGACCACGTGGAGGCAGGAAAACAAGGTTAAAGCGTGAACGAGCGGAACTACACAGATTGGTACGGATTTCTTTTGGACAACAGAAAGAATACTTCCGGAAGAGACTACGGGAACTTAAAGAAGATGGGGAATAATTGCTCGACGGAGGAGGTAACAGTGATACAGGAGTATCAACAATCAATAACAACGGCAGCAATTTTCTGTATTATATTAGGAATATTCTATGTTTACAATAAAAAAAATAAGGAGTATGTAACTAAGAGGTTAAATAGGAGTATAGATGTATAGCAATAATTAAAACAATACATATGTCTTGATACATAAATTTTTAAAAAAAAAAAACTTTTATTTATGAATGTACGGTTCTTTCTTATAGAAATCCCGGTCTTACAATAATTATGTATGGACACTTTAGAAGGTTTAATCTTGGAAAACGAACAGGTTTTAAGAAATTTGAGAAAAAGTTCGAAGAATTTATATAGGTTTGAAACTTTAAAAGAAAAATTGAACGATTTACAGGCACGTAAAGAAAAATTTAAGAAAATAATCAGCAATTTTAATGACGAAAGCTCTGAGGTTTTAGATATAAAACTAAAGTTCAAAGCGGTATCAGCGATATTAGAAGGAGAAATCTGGCTACAGCTTGGTAAACAAGGATATTCTGCGGAAGACGTCCAACAAGAGTGCGACATCACCGAAGAATTAGAGACTAGTTTACAAGTACTAGAAGACAAAGCCAAGATGTCTGAGTTTAGTCTAGAGACTGCCATAAAAATAATTCCTACTTTCGAGGGAAAGTATAAGGAATTAGAATCCTTTTTGAAGATAGTAGAATTACTAAATTCCACATTAACCGCTTCAGGAAAAACTCAACTCATAGATTTCGTCACTAAAGTTAAACTTACCGCGAATGTGAGATTATCTTTGATTAACACCTCAATCAGCACTTTTGAATCTTTAAAAGATGAATTATCTAGCAGGTTTAGGAACAATAAAACAGTACCACAGATTCATTCTATGCTCAGTAACATGTGTCAGAACAGATCATCTGTTACTACATATAAAGATAAGATTTTATCTTTGGTTGATGAGCTCAATCAATTACAGGTACAAGGGCTAGGTAATCAGGCTACAGAACCAGAAAAGAAAGTTATCGCGCAAATGAACGATACTTATGCACTCACTATCTTTAAAAGTGGACTTAATGACCAGCTGAAAGGCACAATATTTTCAGCTAGACCCAAAACTTTTGCTGAGGCAGTATCATTAGCGCAAGAGATTGAGACATTAGAATCTCAAGCTACGAGTAGCGTAATGCATATCGGCAATTTTGCAAATAATAGAAATAACCGTGATCGAAGATACAGAAACAATGGCAATGATAGAAATAGCAATGGTTATAGGGATAGAGACAGTCGAAGAGATTTTAGGAATAAAAGATACGATAACCATAGAAATTTTAATAGAAAAACAGATAACAGATCAAATAATTATAGGGATAATAATGATAACAGGAATAATCATCGTAGAAATGACAGATATGCCAACAACCATAGTAATCACCGCAATAACAATAATAGAAATATACACGTAATTTCGGACCAGGGAAACGTCCTAGGTTCCGGAGAGGAAATGAGGAACCTCCCGGAATAAATAACACGAGTAAAGAATGTAAAATTTACAGAATAACTGATGGCTGCACGAATTACGTAAGAATTTATAATGATGGAGCGAATAGACAACTATCGTTCTTAATAGATACGGGTGCAGACGTATCAATTTGTAAAGTAGGTATATTTAAGGCGTTAGAACATAGAGTGAATAGCAAGGATAAAATTAAGTTAACTGGTATTACTAAGGAAGTAACTACGTCTTTAGGTACTTCGAAATTAAGCTTATTAATTGGGAACAAAAGGATAACAGAACTATTTCACATTGTAGACGACAATTTTCCGATTAGTACAGACGGTATTATCGGTAGAGATTTATTAGTTAGTTTCATGAGTAAAATTGATTATGAAACATTCACCATTTCTTTTAGTGTGTCAGATGAGGAAATTGTATTACCCATGGATACAAAACGTCAGAACCATTCGGGAATTAATATATCCGCGAGAACTGAAGCAATAGTTCCGGTAAATGTAAGCATCGATGAGGATAGCATCGTGCTGAACGCAGAAATTGAGAAGGGTGTTTTCATCGGAAACACTATTATACCAGCCAAAGGCGTTCGACACGTAAAGGTTCTGAACACAACTGATAGAGATGTAGTCATAAACAACTTCAACATAGAGGTTGAACCATTAAAGAACTACAAGGTATATGCAGGAAAACAACAGAGAGGTGATCAGAAACGTTTCGAGAAACTGCTGGGAGTTATAGATAAAGATAATTTGGACAAAAGATCTATAGACAGTTTGCTTGAGATAATCAAAGAATATCAAGATGTTTTTCACTTGGAGGAAGAGAAATTGACAACAAACAATTTCTACAGACAAAAGCTGCAGATGGCAGACGATGGTCCGGTCTACATTAAGAATTATAGGCTACCTCAAGCTCAAAACGAAGAAATATTACAACAAGTTAGAGACTTAGAAGACAATGATATTGTCGAACCGTCAGTAAGCCCATACAATTCACCACTTTTGGTTGTGCCGAAGAAGACTTCAGATGGTAAAGCTAAGTGGAGACTTGTAGTGGATTTTCGTAGATTGAACGACAAAATCATCAATGATAAGTTTCCTTTGACTAGATTGGAAGACGTTCTAGATAGACTCGGTAGAGCGAAGTATTTCTCAACTTTGGACATGACTAGTTCATTCCACCAAATCGAACTTGAGAAAGAATCTAGACCCGTCACCGCGTTTTCGACCAGTGATGGTCACTATCAATTCAAGAGACTACCATTTGGATTAAAGATTTCGTCCAACAGTTTCCAACGAATGTTGACGATAGCTTTGAGTGGTTTAAGTCATGAGGCATTCCTATATGTAGATGACATCATAGTTTTTGGATGCAGTGTCAAACACCACAATGATAATCTTCGCAAAGTGTTACAGCGAATGCGACAGTACAACTTAAAGTTGAACCCTGGGAAGTGTCACTTTTTGAAATCGGAAGTAGTATATTTAGGGCATTTGATAACCAGTGAAGGTGTTAAAACAGACCCATCTAAATTTGAGACGATCAGAAACTATCCGGTTCCGAAATGTGCAGATGAAGTACGCAGATTTGTTGCGTTCTGCAACTACTACAGGCGTTTTATTCCGAATTTTGCCGGAATTGCCAAAAGTTTGAACTCGCTATTGAAAAAGAACGTTACATTTGAATGGACCGAAGAATGTCAAGAAGCGTATGAAACACTTAAGAATAAATTAATTGAGCCACCAATTTTGCAGTATCCAAATTTCGAAAAACCATTCATTTTAACAACTGATGCATCTAATTACGCATTAGGCGCTGTATTATCGCAAGGTGAAATTGGACAGGATTTACCAATTTCGTATGCAAGCAAGTCGCTAGCAAAGCACGACATCAACAAACCAGTCATAGAAAAAGAACTTTTAGCCATACATTGGGGCATAAACTTTTTCAGACCCTATCTCTACGGAAGAAAGTTCGTAGTTGTCACAGACCATAGACCACTAGTATCTTTATTCACCCATGCAAATCCTTCATCAAAACTCACTAGAATTAGAGTTGACTTATCGGATTATGATTTCACGATTGTGTACAAGAAAGGCAGCATGAACACGAATGCTGATGCCTTGTCAAGAATTGAGTTGGATTCTGACTCTTTAAAAGCATTAATACCTCCAGTTATAGATGAAACAGCAAATCGTAAACTATTAGTAATTACAAGGGGCATGGCGAAGAAAACAGAGGATAAAAAGCAAGAAACCCGCAGCGAAAGCAACCACGTAAAAGTAGGACCTGATCAATTCTATTGTTGGGATTGCACTAGCTTGTCGGATATCACCGGTGTTATGGAATTAAAATTTATCCTGCGCAATGATGAAAATAAAAGTATTGATATCGTACGTACGAAAGATATTGTAAAAGTATATTGTAGCGATATATCTAACGTGAAACCAGTTTCCGTTAATGCAAAGCTAACAATAAATAGGGGTACCCGCAGACACAAAAGTAATGAGAATAATAGTGATAATCCACATTCAGAATACGTTTTGATTATGGAGAAACTATTAGATTTTGCTAGACGTAACAAAATCCAAGAACTCTCATTATCAAGTGATGATGTTATATTGAAGTCTATAGACAAAGAAGAATTTAAGAAAGTATTTAACCTGTTGCAACGAAAAGGTAAAGATAATGCGCATATGAAGCTAAGAATAATGATATACAAGCCGCCCGCTAGAATAACGAATAAAGATGAACAGGTGAAATTAATAGAAGAATATCACAATTCACCGCACGGAGGACATTTAGGGATTCGCAAAACTTTGTTAAAGCTAAAACAAAGATATTGCTGGAAAAACATGAACGGTATGGTTAAATCCCACATAAAGAATTGCACACCTTGTCAAATAAACAAACAGGTGAGACACACAAAAGAAGAAATGATGAAAACCGACACACCAACAACGAGTTTTGAAACAATACAAATAGATACCGTAGGTCCACTAAGGATATCTAATAACTATAGATACATATTAACCTTACAATGTGAACTAACTAAATTTGTAGTAGCGTTCTCAATAGAGAATAAAGAAGCACAAACCATAGCTGTAGGAATAGTTAATGAATTTATATTAAAGTATGGACATTTCAAAGTACTCAAGTCTGATTTAGGTACTGAATTTACAAATAAGCTTATGAGCAACATCTGTGATTTGCTAAAAATAAAACAAATATTTTCAACACCATATCACCACCAAACTTTAGGAGTAGTAGAAAGGAATCATCGGGTACTAAACGAATATATGTATTCGTTTGCTGATGACCAACAATGGGACAAATGGGTTCCATATTACACATTTGCGTACAATACAACCCCAAATGTAGATACAAACTACACTCCATTTGAATTGATTTTCGGTAAACTTCCATATTTACCAAATGACATAGTTGATAATCAAGATGTGATTTACGATTTAGATGATTATGCCAACGAGTTAAAGGCAAGATTGAGGATGTCGATTAATAGAGCACGAGGTTTGATTGAAAAAGTTAAAATCAAAAGAACAATGAACCAAACAAATATACATTCTTTGAATCCTAAAATAGGAGATTTCGTACTTTTGAAAAACGAAAATAGAAAGAAACATCAACCGCCATATAAAGGTCCATATAGAGTATTGGACATGGATCACTGTAATGTCACTTTAGACATAGCAGGAAACCGTAAATTAGTACATAAAAACAGATTGAAACCTTACCACAAATGTAACATAAACGACAATGTAGATAAATAAAAAAAAAAATATATATATAGATACGAACCTACATATAGAAATTTTGTAATAAAAACGTTCAGAATGATACGCATTATGTTAAGTTAAGCTAAGTAAGCATTATTGTGATTACACAAAAAAAAAAAAATATAAAACCTACAAATAGAGAAATTTTGTTATATTTTAAAGTACATTAAGAATGATAAACTTTGTTGTGACTAAAGATAAGAGAATATTATTGTAAAAAACCCCTTCTGGGACTATTGAACCTAATGTTTGTGATTAGTCTTCATTGTTTTTGTTACAAATGAACCCTAATCAAAAAAAGGGTAAAAGTGTAATGATATAACATCACGTGCATGAAATAAATCAAAGCAAAACAAACAAGTCAAAACAAAACACCATGTAGTTCATTCATATCGTCTACGTAATAGCAGACCACACAATGTTATACAACTGACCATATCATCATGACCATATCAGGTTTCCGAGTAGCGACCGTGAATATCCATGCCATATGGTATATTCAAATGTAGTACAGGGTCATATTGCGAACGATAATAAATTATGTGTCACCAAGGCACGCGACCCAAATATGTTATGGTTACAGTGTGAATAAGCGCACAGAGCAATAAATCCTATATGTGTTGATAGAATGGCGCTAGAAATGTTGGTCAAGTGTAGCGTGTGAAAGTTGAACACATGTGATTCATGTAGATTATTGTGTCATGGGAAATATACATGTTATTGATTTATTTCAGGGCATGCTGAGTTTGGTTAATAAAATAGGTTAAGTTATGTTCATAATGTTTTGTAAAAATCATATATAAGGAGTGGTAAGAACATTGAGAAAATGGATTCATTTGATTAAGCGTGGAATACACAGTTTTATTTCTGTTGAATCTCTGCTAGCGAGGTTATTCTTGCGGAGCATTATCTAAGCACGGCAAATGTCCAAGGTTAGCTTTGACATGGTGCCAGCACTAACTGCGGCCTCGCCGCTTTGGTAGGTTGGATAGTGGTACAATCCACTCTCTGCTTTTGGGTTAGTCTAAACTCTATTCCTCTATAGCAAGGACTCTGCGTCGAAGCAAACAGAGAGAGAAATATCTCAGGACCCAACAACAAACTTATCCTGTGACGACCCCATCATATTTCAAGGCAACCCTTGCATATTTCATGACGATCCTTGCTTATTTCACCTGGATGCCTGAATGAATGCTTTCACGAACATGATACAGAGAAATTTGTTTCACTGCTTCTATTTCGGTCTCAATGTCCTGTGCTTTGAAAGAACATCGGAAAAATTTTAGGCTGTTATCATTTGAGAATAATTCTCTGATTTTTTCTTGTACAATGTTGTATTTAGTATCTTCTAGTTCAGAATAAATACCGATTCTACCCTTTTTGATATATCTCCTTAGTATATTAGATAGGTTTTCAAAATCATATTCAGCAATGTATATCTTCCGTTTTCCATGGACAATTTCAAATTCTTGTGTTTTATTATTGGTTAGTATGATTTGTGTTTTGTATTTGTTCACGATTTCTTCAATTATTGGAATTCTATCATGAAGCTCTTCCTCTGCGGAATGTTTCGTTGCCATTGTGGACGTTTCCTCTATGTTAAGTAGAGCACCTAGGTCTGAATAAGAGTTTGTACGATTATCACTAAACTCTTGTACCACTTCATTATCATCTGTGATATTTATTCGGCTTAGGAAGTCTGCGACTTTATTTTCGCGACCCTTTAAATATTCGATGGTGAACTGGTATTCCCCCAGTTTCAACAACCATCTTTGATGTCGAGGCGATAAATCTCTACCCCGATATTTAGCCTGAAGATACTTTATAGGCTGATGATCTGTGTAAATAGTAAACTTATTTCCATATAGATAGGGCCTGAAATAGTTTACGGCTAGGGATTCCAATCCCGAACCATATTTTCAATCCCGGGATTACGGGATTAAAAAATCTCAAATCCCGGGATCCCGGGATTTGAAATTCATAATACAACACAATAAAATAAGTCAAGTTTCTAGTAAACAGATTATATTATTTGCCATTATTTCAAAACTACAACAATAAGTAAGCTCAAAACTGTATAAAAAATTGCATTATTACTTTTTTATATTATTGATGCAAATAAAAACAATAATTTTAATTATCCAAAACGTTGACAGTATGAAGACAGATATTAAAAATTACATCTATTGCAAATTACAACAAAAAATCACGACAAAAAACCACAACAACAAAACACAACTCTTAGAATTGAGATACATAATAAAGTAACATATAAAAAATTCGGCCAAAGTTCATTGGGTTTTTCGGAAGTGACATTGAAGCAATAGCATAGCATCTAAAGTATCGTCTCCAAGCCTGCTTCTATGTTGCTCCGATGTTGGACACCGCGGAAACGGTCGAGAAATATTGTTACGCCTGCTCCAAACTATGCAAGTGCCACCACTTTCGAAAAGATTCATTTTTTTTGCAATGGTTTTAATTAGATTAGTTTCTTGCGGCATTTCATGATTGATTATTTTCATACTTTTGCAGCTCTTCTTGTAGCGTTAATTGACGACTACCTTGTTCTGATTCAATATGGGTATGTATTGGGTTCTCCTCATTTCTTTGGCTAGCAAGCAAAGGGTTCAGCCTCTGGATCATTGAAGTATTTTTTTTTTAATATTTGCGTTGCTTGGTTTCCAAAATAGAGATTCTATTTCACTTGGTAAATTTTTGCTGGCACAATGTAGATTCTGGAGATAGCTTAGCTAACCAGATAGCTCAGTACATGGACGCTCTTTTATTCGGTCCAATATTGCAATTTTCATAGCATTCACAAGAATGGACCGTTTTTCTCCTAGCAGCCTAAATACAAATCTTGATGAAGTATTAGCAGTGCATAAATTTGCATCTTTGCGATTTAAGGCCTCGACAGTCAATTTTATAAGGAGTAAAACTTCAATAAGTTTCTGAGTCGAATCAAACTCAGTTCCTTTTAATCGCTCTGGATATTGCAGGCCTATTAATGTATACTATTTTTCAAAATGGAACACCGTTTAAACATTGTCAAGAGATTATTTCATCTTGTTTTACAATCCAGTAAGTGAGATAATTAAATGCCTTGCTCGGATTTGACATATTCTTGAAGATCGTTATTATTTTTCGTTGGAGCTTTTTTAAAATATAAAACTACCTAACGAACTTTCTTTATGCATGTGCTGATATCCTTCGTCTGATCTAGTGTGCCTTGCAAGCGACCGGTTTCAACGTAGTTAGCTGATTCAGGACCATCCAAATCTTCGTGGTCGTCGTTCAGACTATCGGGAAATCACTTTAATCTGGAATGGACCTCATATTATAGCGAACATCGCAAACTGCCAAGTAGATGCTGTGCGCCAAACAAATATGTTGCTCTGTACCAACTAGTCTGTCTACTTTTCGCATTTCGTTTGACCCATCAGTTACGATGGTAACAATGTCTTTTCCTAGAGAAACATTAAACTCATATCTAGGTAGTTTCCAGCTGTCATTGATATTCTTACTCCCACCAAGCTCCAGTAAGAATTTACTAAGTAGATGTTTATATTTATATAGCGCTTATTTGCAGTCAAGGTCCATTAATCAAACATCAAACTGAACCGTTCACCTGAGATACTAGCCTGTTATATCTTATTATTTATTATTTTCTTCATCCTGCTTGCATAGCCAACAACCTTTTTTTGATTGTTGTTAAGGATTTTGGTAAATCTGTGTATGCATTCGCTAGTATTAATTTCCTCAAATCATTCGATGTAACGAATGCACTAAATGCGAAACAGTCCATACTTATTTATTTACAAACCCCTTTGTATTCTCTTGTTAACTGTTCCATCGGTTTGTTTTGCTCTATTCTTTACGCATTTTGATGTGAGCTAATTGTTTTCTCATAAATATGGATTCTATTTGCACTTTTCGAGTCTTGCTGTAACTTGATTGCCGATAATGCTTGACTCCCGGCCCCGAAATCCCAGCCAATTTCTGATCCCGAAAATCCCGGGATTAGAAATCATCAATCCCGGGATTTTCGGGACCAGAAATTGGCCGGGATCCCGGGATCCCGGATCCCGGATTCGCTATTTACGGCCCACATTATTGCCAGGAACTCTTTGTCTGTGGCTGAGTAATTTTGCTCATGGCAATTGAGAGTTCTGGATGCATAGCAAATTGGGTGACCACCCTGTGCTAGGACAGCACCTATAGCCCAGTTTGAGGCGTCTGTCGTCAGTTGAAATTCCTTCGTGAAATCAGGGAACCTTAGAATTGGAGGAGATGTAACCAATTCTTTTAGTTTTTCGAAGGCATTAATATAATTCGGATCTTTGATGTTAATTTTTGTATCTTTTTTCAAGTATTTCGTCATTGGCTGTGCTACTCTAGCGTAGTCTTTTATAAATTTTCGGTAAAAACCGGTGAGTCCTAAAAAGCTCTTAATTTCTTTTTCCGTTCTTGGAAGTGATACTTTTTCAATTGCTATGATCTTTTCAGGATTTGGTTTTAATCCTTCTTTCGCAATTATATGCCCCAAAAATAACGTTTCTTTTTCCATGAACCTACACTTGTCAATTTGAATTTTTAATTGATGGTTTTCTAATACTTTATATATGTCTTTTATGGCTTGGATATGTTCTTGCAAAGATGTGCTAAAAATAAGAACATCATCCAAGTACACCACACAAGTTGTGTTTATGAAATCCCTCAGGATATCATTCATGAGCCTTTGGAAAGTAGCAGGCGCATTTTTGAGCCCGAATGGCATCCTGATGAACTCATAAAGTCCGTGAGGTGTAACGAACGCTGTTTTTTCCCTGTCAACCTCTTTGACGAGAATTTGGTGATAACCCTTAGCGAGATCGATTGTGGAGAAATATTGGGCTCGTCCCAATTTATCTAGGATTGAATCGATGTTCGGTAACGGGAACTTATCGTCCACAGTCACCTCATTCAACCGTCGATAGTCCACGACCAGTCGAAATTTTCTCTCTCCGGAGTTATCACTCTTTTTAGGTACTAAAATTATTGGACTGGAATATTTCGAAGTACTCTTCCGAATTATTCCCTGATATTCCATTTCAGCAATTTGCCTCCGCACTTCATGCTCATGTTTCGGAGGGTACCTGTATAGTTTAGAATTTATTTGACTATCCGTAACCGTTTTGATCTCATGCTGAATGCTATGAGTACTAGTAAGTATATCTCCTTCTTTGAAGAAAATATGTTCGAATTTTTTGATTAATTTTACGATTTGCTGATATTCTTTCTGATTAAGTTGGTTTAATTTTAAGCGTTTAACATAATCGTTTTCAGAAGTTTCTAATGTGAATATTTGATCGATTAGATAAGGATTGTAAAAAAAATGAATTTTTTGTCTATTTAAAGTGATTATTTTATTTTCTAGGTCAATAAGAGTATTAAGTATATCTAGAAGATCAATTCCAATAATGAATTGATATTTTCTACGCTCTAAACTACGTACTTTCCATCTGATAAGACCGTTTTTCGGTAAATTAAATTCAGTGGGAGGTGGTGTGTGAACTTCGTAGTTGACACTGTCCTTGCCCGTGATTGTGGTAAAGAATATAGGTTTAATAGGTACTTTAGTAAAATTATTTATGTCTTCGCTTATAATACTAAATGTAGAACCTGTATCTATAAGGGCTTGGTATTCTACGTCATTTATTGTTATATTAATTATTGGAAGTTCGTCCGAGGCTAGTTGATAAAAAACTGCTCCGAACTGGAAGTGATCATATTTGATTCATTAGTTTCTGATACCCTATGGTTTGATTTAGTTTTATTTTTGTTAGTTTTTCTATAGTTTGAATTATCGATTTGTAGATTATCGACTTCCATTGGAGTTGCAGGCTGTTGCCTGTTGAAAGAATGTGAGTTTTGTCGGTGGTTAGAAGAAGGGTTCTGTCCATAGTCTCTGAGTCGTCTAGGTTTGTAATTGTTGTTCTGGTTTTTATGAAAGTTTTGATGCTGTTCATTATCAAAATTATGTCGTCTGGACTGTTGTGAGTCGTTATAGTACTCTCTGTCCTGTCTGTCATAGTTGTCTCTTGTCTTATGTTTAAATTGTCCTGAATCTTGTTTGTTATTGTGATTGCATTTATTGTCAGAATTAGCAAATTTATTTCGATCTGATTTTGTGAAATTTTTTTGTTTTCGAAATTCATACCGGATACACTCGTCTTCAAAACGATGATTTTTTATTATCGAAACAATCGTATCGAAATCTCTAACTTCGTATATCTTATCGAGAAGAGTACCTTGACTCATTTCTTTTATCATGTTCACTAAAAGTGAACTCACATTCGATAGATCAATAAATGCATCATTTTTATAAAAAACAGTTAGTTCGTCTGCTTTAAACTTGATCTTTTGTACCTCTGTAGCTAATTCACTTACATTTCTAACTTTTAAGTTGTTTATTTTATTGTATATTTGTGCTGGTTCCACGTCCGGTCGAAATCGAAGTTTTAGATGTTCCTTGATCAAATTCCAATCGTCCGTTTCTGGTAAATTCAGGATTGCAGATTTCGCTTCTCCTTGAATTTTTTCATGGTAGATGGATCTCGTCGCCATTCGCTTCAGCTCTTCCGTGGGCATCTCGTTTAGGTAGTACTCGACATTGTTGACGAAGCTATTGATGGATACGTCGCTGCTTCCCGTAAAGGACGACATATATCGCACTTCCTTTAGGATTCTCTCCCTCTGCTGCCTTGACTCCTGTTGGAACCTTAGCGTATGTAACGCCTCGGCCAGTTGCTCGATTTGCGCTTCTCGCTGTTGGAGTTGCTCTTGAAATTGTCTGAGCTGCTCCTCCATTGTATCTTCCCCAAGTAATGATTCCCGGTTTTTTAAAAATTTTAGCTGCCGGTTTTCTTTCCGTGCTTCTTTTGCCACTTTTGTGCTAGGAAATATACTTAGATTCTAAAATATATGATCTTCATTACCTTAATTATCCAAAGAAATGAAGAAAAAGTATTCAGCAACAGATTTGTCCTTTTTTCACTCACTCAGTCACTTTGTCACTGGGTTCTAGTCACTTTCACTTAATTATTATTTGTATTATTTATATTATATATTGATAAGCTTGCATAGCGGCCTCACCATACAATTTAACCAGAAAGGAGGCTTCTGGACTTATATTGTGTTAATTCGATCTGATGCCCGAAATCTACCTTCGCGGTATCGATTGTCGGTCGAACGAATTTAATTATTAATTCTCTATACAACCTTCGCGGTGTGAATAGGAATTTTGTTATTATTTAACATTCGTGGTATTATTGAACACTTATTAACCTTCGCGGTATAATTGAGAACTTTTTAAACCTTCGCGGTATTAATAGTTCAAAAAACCGACTGCGCCAGTTATGGGGGGCCTGATCACGGAGATAAAAAAATAAAATTCGACAACTTCGTTTTACACAACTTTATATTGAACGAATTATACTTTTAAATTTATCTCACAATGTTCAATTGGGCAGAGTTTACCCTTACACGATTACAATCAGACTCACTGGGATGAGCTACGTATAATCTATTTATGCCCTAGTTTCTGCTGACCTAGGCGTCTGCAGTTTCGTGGGAACGCTTAAGTGATCTAGCATATCAGTTAAGCTGACGATGCAGATCCCACGGGAATAGACAATTGTTTATTGTCCGTTTGCTTATTGCAGGTGTTTTGTTACGCTCTGCAACAAGGTGTCATATTTATTTAGAATGTCTGACATGAACTTATACGTAACTTGCGTTTGCTGCGTGTAAAGAAAGGCTCACTACGGCACCGGTATTATCGTGCCCCGACTTTACAATTCCTTTCAAGGTGCAGACAGATGCGTCAGACGTGGGAATAGGGGCCGTACTAAGCCAGGCAAACCCAACGGGTGAGAAAGTGGTGTGCTACCTGAGTCGTGCGCTTTCAAAGCAAGGAAGAAAATACTCCGTGACGGAAAGAGAGTGTTTAGACGTATTATGGGCTGTCGAGAAGTTTCGACCCTACATAGAGGGGACCAGGTTCGTAGTTATTACTGATCATCATTCTCTAGTCTGGCTTAACAATCTAAAGGATCCAACGGGCAGATTAGCGAGGTGGGCAGTAAGACTACAGCAGTTTGAATTCGAAGTAATCCACCGACGGGGGAAGGAACAACTAGTGCCCGAAGCGTTGTCGCGAGCGGTCATCGGGGTAGACGTCATCTCCGTTTCTCAGGGACCAGAGAAGTGGTACTTAAAAATGTTGGATAAGGTAGGGAATGACCCAGATAAGTACTCGGAGTGGAAAATTTTAGGAGGTGTATTGTGGAAACAATCCCCGGGAATAGTAGTAGACGGGAAAGCTGACATGAAGTGGAAGAAAGTGATACCTAAGGCAGGGAGGGGTATACTCAAGCGATACCATGACGATCTGAAGGCGGGGCATATGGGTGCCGCACGCACGTTGGCTCGGATCACGCAAAACTTTTATTGGCCAAAAATGCGACCAGATATCAGTAGGTACGTGAAGGGATGTCAAGTATGTCAAGCGTGCAAGGTGGAGCGTAAAGCACCGATTGGCCTGATGTCCACTAGGGCCGGCGAGGCAGAATATCCATGGGAGATGATTTGCGTGGATCTCATGGGAACGCTTCCACGGTCAACGAGGGGTCACGCGTAAATTTTGACAATTATCGACTATGTCACGAAATATTCTGTGATACTGCCAATGCGGTCGGTGACGGAATCAGCCGTTTTCCGTTTGTTGCAAGAAAATGTATTCCTGGTATACGGGGTCCCTAGGGCTCTGGTATGTGATAACGGAGTGCAATTCGTGGGCAGACAATTTCGGCAAGCCGTAGTGGAGTATGGGGTACAAATTAGCTATTCGGCGTTGTATCACCCACAGGCAAATCCGGCTGAACGTCGAAATCAAGATATAAAATGCATGCTGCGCTGCTATGCCTCTGACAATCATCGCGTATGGGACCAGTATCTGGCTCAAATTGCGTGCGCCCTACGCACGTATAAACACGAAGTCACGGGTCTCACTCCTTACTTTCTAAACTTTGGGAGAGAGATGATCACGTTTAGGGGTGAAATGGAGCCACCCGCAGAAGCGCAAGAAGCGTTTTCACCACTTAAAAATGCGGGGAATTTAGAAAAGATACGGGAAGAGATAGGCCAGAGAATGAAGAGGGCAGCGGCTTCCAGTCAAAAGCGGTATGATCTCCGTCGACGTGCAGAGAACTTTCAGGTAGGGCAAAGAGTTTGGCGGAAGAATTACGTGTTGTCGGATGCCAGTAAAAATTTTTCAGCGAAATACGTCGGACCTTTTACGCTGAGAAGGAAGACGTCGGCGTGGACCTAAAAATTGGTTGACGAGAAGGGTAAACCTGCTGGGAATTGGCATGCGAAAGATTTTAAACGGTATGTCGAAAGTATTCCCGTATATGAGGATAGCTAGAAGCTTTGTTCTAGGCATCAGCGGGTAGCCTTTAGTTAGAAGTTGTCATTATACTATAAGAGGGCGAGAAGGGGCTATTTTAGGATAACATAGCCGTAGGCTAATAGAATAGGGAATTCGTGAATGTGGAAATCACGTACGATTGAACGATACCATCCCCGGTTTTAGACCTTGTACGGTAATGGTAGCAAATTAGGAGCCTCGAATATGTGCCAACTGAAAGACCAGATCGCGAGGTGTGATATCTAGACATTTGGCACTTAGTAGAAAGGTACAAGATAGATTTTAATTAGGAATAAGATAGCGTAGTGATGGTGGTTTAAAATAGCCTGGTGGTGGTGGGTTAAGATAATAGATCGTTAGAATAATTGGGTGGTGGTGGTTAGAATTAATTGATAGCTCAGTCAGGTAATCATGGTTAAAACTGTAGTTAAGATTGAATTTAGGTTAGTAGAGAGGTTAATTGTATAGGATATTAGTACTAGTATGATTGTACATGAAAGCAATACCGTCAGGTTGGTGGTGGATCCGATTCAGCTTTTCTTTCTTTTCCTTTTTCCTTCGTTCTTTTTCTTTTCGTTGTTATTTCGTTCTGGGTTCCTTTTCATATTCATTACATTTCTTTCGCTGTTGTCTCTTCAATTTTTCTCCGTTGGCGGTAGTAGG
This sequence comes from Nemotelus pantherinus, assembly GCA_963978885.1. Lineage (NCBI taxonomy): Eukaryota > Metazoa > Arthropoda > Insecta > Diptera > Stratiomyidae > Nemotelus > Nemotelus pantherinus. The sequence continues at coordinate 93,915,007 of OZ022264.1, forward strand.
AATGGTGATCCTAAAAACGAGTTCAGTACATTTTAGAATTTTGCATGTATAAAGTAGACATATACTAACCCCGTTCATGCCACGAGACGAGACGTACAACACTAACATGCATGGTTAGAGATAGTGTCAGAAGGGAAATGATAGAATGAAATTCAGGAGTGAATGAGTGTGATTGAACCAATGATCGTAAGGAACAACCCAGAATTCAAATAGGCAGGTGATTTTCAAACACTAAGTTCGGAAACTAAGTTCTCAAGAATTTTGACGGAATACTTACTTTCGGCTCAAAATCGAATTCCGAATCAACAATTAACGCAAAGCGCGGCTCGGGAGAGATATCGCCGAGAATTTCCCCGAGAAATTTTCTGGGGAGGGGGGTCATGTTACGATCCGAGTTCGCGGCTCCGAGTTGGTAGAGATACGCCCGCGCGATAGAACGTATATTGTTAACAAAACAAAAAGAGAACAAGAAGTGTAGGGACAACTAGCATAATATTGAACGACGACCCTGGCGGCGAGGTGGCTGGCCGCAACAAAACTATAAGATCCGCGGTCTGGTTAATTGTCACAACCGACGCTCCTCATTGTTCAAATTCTAATCAGCCCAGGACCCAGAGCCGTCGCGACACGACGTTACCAAAAGTCAAGACGATCATACAAACCGCAGAATCCCCTAGATCTCCATTGTCGGGATTAGTCTGCTGGCAATTACGCACTTCACGGTCGGGATCGCCGGGTGCTCCAGTATTGCTGGAAGTTTGGGACGCCAACGTCTCGATTGATATTCGCGACGACCCGCGAGTGATGGCCATCATCGCGCTCGTCGCTCCTTTCACGCCAACAGACCACTTGGTCTACTCGAGCTTTCTTATCATCGCGAAGGAGACCAAAATTTTAGATGTGTATCCGAATATTTATCCTACGATGACCGAAATTTAAGATACTTAGACCGATAGTTACCCATTCGTTGAATGCGCTAGAATGTTTTGAGTTGAAATTTGACAGGCCGAATTGTCAACGAGATGTCATGAACATCGAAAAAGAGTCGAGACCCGTCGATCGTTCAGAAGGGGCATTCACGGTAGCAACCGACGGTGAATGCTGAGGTGAATGACCAGAACAAGAAGTGCATTGACGTCGTACCATGATACATGCAAGTAATGCATCAAGACGCAACGTTTGACCTGTCAACAAAGTCAGTGTGGAGCTCCCCAGTGGATACGTATTTTTCGGCTACTTACTGTGGCCCATCAGATCTTGTTAATCTTGACGGTAGTCTTAATTTCCACGAGTGCTTTGGTCATATTGTTTGGTGTCTTTTTTTTTCTTTCTTTATTGTGCTTGTGTTTATTTTCTTATTGAGAGCGCGAGTACTGGTTTTTTCTTCAAAGCCGTTAATTTTAAATTTGTTAACTACATCATTGCCGTGCCAGAATCCCACAAGAGGGTGCTATTTAAATCTGACACAGACTCATACCAAACTTACCCGAGATACTTGCCGCTGATTTGCCGGAAATACTTACCATAAGCCATCTGAGACATCGCGTAGCGTGGACACTTTTCATTAACTTTCGTTATTAACCCTCCGTTAGTATCGTTATTAACCATTCATCTTTTTCTCTCTCGCGGTTTATCACATAATAATAATTTGATATTATGGCACTTTGTACAGCCATCAACTGCCTGGATAAGAAGGATACTTCTCCCTTCGTTATCTGTGCGGGTTTCTGTGCGCAAACGTTCCATTCTAAATGCGTTTCCCTGCCGGGAAAACGCTGCGATGAGATCTTAAAACGCGATTCAGGTGTTTACTGGTTCTGCGATAAATGCAGGAAACACTCAATGGTTTCTTATGCCTCTCGGCTGCGCTCGGCAAAATCTGCTATCGACGGTCTCTTTCGTTCCCTTTCGAAATTGACTGAGGATTTTCGCTCTACTAGCGATGAGGTTGATGAGCTGCTTCGTACTGCAATAATTGAGCAGCCTTCTGCGCCACCACATGGAACGTCAGCTGACTACTCTGTTACAGCCATTGTACGCCCACCTGGACCTTCTGCTGCCATGCGAACTCAATCGCAGACGCAGAACCTTGCGTCAACAACGAACGGTGCTCATCAACAACAACAATTACCAACAGGTAATTGCCAACAACTGCTAAGCCCATTACTGCTTACGCCTCAACCAGTGTCAACTGGCTTATCTGGGCAGTCTTTATCATTGGATAATATGGAAGTGTTGCAACAATCTCGTAATGCACAGCAACAGCTACCAAGCCCGTTACTGCCAGTGGCTCATCCTTTGCCTGTGTCTACTGGCCTACTTATGCACCCTGCTACTTCTGCTCAAACGCTACATCAGATGCCTTCGGCACCAACCTTGATTGCTGTTACTCCTCCTCTACAAGTCTTTGTGACTAGACTTACTTATGAGACTAGTACTGCTGCTACCAAGAACTATATCCATCACAAACTTGGATTTGTACCTGCCCTTCTGGACTGCACTAAGCTCACTCCTGACAACATCGCTGGAAGATTGATCAGCTCATTTAAAATAACAACCACCGCTGATAACAAGGAATTTTTGGATGCCAATTTCTGGCCCCCCGGTATAATTGCCAAAACCTTCATCAGAAGACCTCGTTCAAATTTTCAACGGAAAAGGAAAGCACCTGTTCCAACCTAAACGTAAAAAATTGTAAAATATCGTTATACTACCAAAACGTGCGTGGCTTGAGATCGAAGCTCCAATCCATATCCCTTAACTCTTCACTCGCTTTTGATAATATTATCTGCCTCACGGACACTTGGCTTTCTAGCGATATTAATAGCAGTGAAGTTCTTCCTTTGCACCAGGTATTTCGTGTTGATCGGAATTGTTCTATTTCCAAAAAATCGCATGGTGGAGGTATATTGATTGCCTTACGCGAACCTCTTCATGGAGCACTCTGTCGTAACTTTCATCCTTCTCCTCCTGTTGAATGCGTGATGGTTCGTACTTGTTTTCCTAATAACATTCACTTAATAATTCTCACTGTATATGTTCCTTGTAACAGTTCTTGTGCTGTGTACGAAAATTTTTTTATCGAGCTAACTTCTTACCTTTATAAATTTTTTCCTTTTGACCCATTAATAATCTGTGGTGATTTCAATATGCCTTCTATTGACTGGAATCCAGTTTCAAACTGCATCCGGTCTAATGATCAGCTCTTCTTAGTACTTTCCTCCTTCCTTTCACTCAACTCCCTTTTGCAGATTAACACTACACGTAACTTGAATGGTCGTATTCTTGACCTTATCCTTACTAATGTTCCCTCTACTGATATATCTGCCTCCACTGTGTTCCATCCCTATGTTCTAGTAGACGCTCACCACCTTCCTCTTTCTCTTTATGTTGCATTGTCATGTTCCTCAGAGAAAGGAATCTCAGTGGCTCCTCGATACAATTTTCGCAAGGTTAACTACTCAGGAATGACAGCGGAATTTCAAAAAATTAACTGGTTTTCGTTTTTCCGTGGGCTAAATATTGATCATGCACTCTCAAAATTTTATTCCTTCATCTATGACGTTATCTCTACCTATACACCTACCTTCAATCCTCGTAAATCTACAGATCCTCCTTGGCTAACCCAACGAGTTTTGAGGGCAATCCATCTAAAAAATGTTGCTCGGAAAAAGTTTCGTAGATCGAATTCTGCCTCTGATCTTGCCGTGTTTCGGTCCCTGCGATCCTCCGCTAAAATCGAAATGAAGCAGGCAATGCAAGATTATTTCGCTAGTCTGGAGTTTTCTACTTCTTCTTCCAATACTAAACCTTTTTGGTCTTACATTCAATCTTTGAAGAAAAATTCTTCCATCCCTAACCAAGTAACCTTCAATGGCTCTACCTCCTCGTCTCCACAAGAAGTATGTGAGTTTTTCGCTAGCTTTTTTTCATCCTCCTTTAAAAGTTCTACCTCTCTTGTTCATCCCCTGATTTTTCCTTCCACTCGTCCTTCTCTTTCTCTAATCCAAACTAATCCGATCGAAGTTGAGAATTTATTGCTCAGCCTTGATCGGAATTCCGGTGGTGGTTCTGATTGTATTCCCAATTTTTTTGCGTGTCTTCTTCATTGTGCGTTCCCCTCTCTATCCTTTTCAATGTAAGCCTATCATCCGGTATTTTTCCTTCCGCCTGGAAAATTTCTAATATTTACCCTATTTTCAAAACTGGCGATGTTTCCTCCGTCTCAAATTATCGGCCTATCTCTCTTCTCCCCTGTTTTAGTAAAATCCTTGAAAAAATTGTCTTCTCTAGAATGTATCCTATCATTCATCCTATTCTAGCTCCAGAACAGCATGGGTTCGTGAGGGGTAAGTCTACTTTGACTAACCTTATTCTTTTCTCAAACACAGTTGCTCTTGCGTTAGATCGTCAGGATTAAGTAGACGTAGTGTACACAGACTTTTCTAAAGCCTTTGATACTGTCGACCATAGTATATTGCTCAGTAAAGTTTCACAGTTCGGTTGTTTCGGGCCAATCCTTTCTTGGTTTTCGTCCTACCTCAGTAACCGTGAGTGCAAAGTTACTATTAACAACCTCTCCTCTTCTCCTTTTCATCCCTCTTCTGGTGTTCCACAAGGGTCTATCCTTGGTCCTTTACTTTTCCTAATTTTTATTAATGACCTTCCTTCCATTATCGATTCCCCTTGTCTACTGTATGCTGACGATCTAAAATTGTTCCGAGTTATCAGGTCAGCTGATGACTGTATTATTCTCCAGAATGATTTGTGTGCTCTTCTTAATTGGTGTAACCGCAATTCTTTGTCCTTAAATGTTAGCAAATGTAAACATATGACCTTTTCCCTCAAATCATCTCCTATTTCTTTTTCTTATTCAATTTCCATTAACTATCTGTCGTCCGTTAATCAATTTAGGGACTTGGGTGTGACTTTTGACCCTACATTTAAAATTTAATTTCCATATTGCGGAAGTCACCGCTAAAGCCTACCGAGTCTCTGGATTGGTACTTCGCTCTGCCTCTAAATTCGTTGACATCCGTACATGTGTTCGTCTGTTTTTAATGTTAGTTCGTTGTGTCCTCGAATATGCTTGTCAAGTGTGGTCTCCACGTTTCCTATACCTTTCTGAGGCCATCGAGTGTGTGCAGCGTAGGTTAACACGCTCTTTATTTTTTAAATATAATATCCCTTACACTTCGTATGTTTCCCGTTTGTCCTTCCTTCAAATACCGACCTTGGAGTCACGCCGGCTGTTGCTTGACGAGTGCTTCCTGTTCAAATCGCAGCGAGGTATAATATCAGGCTTCACCGATGCATTCCGACCTCGCAGCTCGTTACGGGGCAACAGGTGTCAGGAAGTTTTCACTGTTCCGTTCGCTCATACAAATGTATACTTCTTTTCACCTTTCGTCAGAATCCCTAGACGTCATAATGAATTGGGGCTTGGAACTCTGCCACAATCGTTCTTTACCTTTAAAAGGTATTTAAAAGTATTTATTCTAGACCTGAACGTTGGGTCATTAGTTTATTGAATTATGTTTTTCTTTTTGTATACATCAATCTTTATTTTTTTTTTATCCATTTCTTATATCATTACCATATTGGAATTTGTATTCTGTTGTGATGAATCTTTGAATTAAATAAATAAATAAATAAATAAATAAGTGCATAAGTGCAGTGAGACAATCGAGGGTCGAATCATTGACGATTTTCTTTTTTTCCTTTCGGAGTAACGATCTTTTTGGGAGCGCTCCTACAGGCAGATCAATAGGATACGGTGGTGGATAAGGTCTTTTCATCGATCAGCGAGTGGAAAATACAGAGCTCAGTACGCGGCGAAGGCAGGCAACTTATCGAACGCGACGTAGTCGAGAATTTACCTAAGACAGCGGCGAAGTACAAGAAAACGTAACGAAGCGGGTCGAAGTAGATTATATCAAAGACACACAAGAGTCTTGCGGCCAGCAGCGCAGACACGATCCAGTGGCACAGTCACGACGTAGTCTAGAATTTACCAGTGAGGTAGTAGAAATGGAGTGGACATGCCCATAAGATTTACATTGAAGGGGATGGTAGTAATTTTTTAGCTACTCATTGTCAAATCAGGTCAAATCCAAGTAGTTCCCCTCCAATTTGACAATGAGATCAAAATGGCGTAAAGGTAGCTTTAACATGTTTTGTGCGCGAGAGGATTGAAGGGGCTAATGGTGGAAAGTTATACCGTCCGTGTCCAGGGGCTGGAATTTACCTAAGACAGCGGCGAAGTACAAGAAAACGTAACGAAGTGGGTCAAGGTAGATTACCTCAAAGACACACGAGAGTCTTGCGGCCAGCAGCGCAGACATGATCCAGTAGCACAGTCACGATCAATGGTCAATAATTCCAGCGAGTGGTGGACGGACGACGAGTGTATATATCTCTGGGGGCGAAATAGATACGGATAAGCAGAGGAGTATAGATTAAGGTAGGAATTTTCATGTTAGTATCTAGAGCTTAAGAAATTATGAATATACGATAAGGAAAATTTCGTGTAGTGTGGCGCCGTTAGGATAGTAGTTCTTGCTAAGTTCCGGTACGAAATTGTGATCCTGCGAATAAAATTGTGAAGATTTTTGTGTGACGCGAGCGTATCTTTTGTAGTGAGTATAAGATAGCCGGGAAAACACCCTTTGCCAAATTCTCGTTTCATGGCGAGGGTTGTGTGGACAGCGCGGTTGGAAACGAGTGGCACCCGGACCCACCCTTTCTCATCGTGATCTCCCCCGCGTCTGTCGCCCCTTTGCTCTCCTTCAGCGAAAAGGGGTCATTACCACTGTCAATAGGGGCTAACAGTAACAACTCTTAACCACTCTTTTAAGTGCGTTTGTGAAATCCCGACTCCAGTCTCGCTGAAAAGAAAAGCATTGGAAATTTCGATAAACAACGAGGTCAAGTATCGCAAAACCATAAATTCGGTCGCGAGCCAAGTCGTTTGTGCATCGGTTCGACAAAGGCGAGAAAACTTGGAAAAACGGAACGAGCGCTTATTAGCTGAACTCGCGAACGCGTGGTAATGTGCGAAGTCTGTAGCTAAAATCCCCTTAATTTTCCTTTAGTTCTAACGTTATTGCTCACCGAAAACGGAATCATCGCCCCCTAATTGAATACGCAGTGTTGTTGTTGAATAGCTTCGCCTGGTAAAATTTCCGAGTTAAGGAGTTTTAACGTAGCGTCTGCGCTATAAAAAAAACAACGCGGATTTATTTATAAATAACTTTTTTTTACTGGACTCTGTGTTACAATATATATCAAATGCCCAATGCAGCCTCACACTGGAAATTATGGCTTGGTCCACGTTTGAATTGCAACAGAATCGCCAAAGATTGATTTCCTAAAAGTAATGCCCGCGAGCAGGTCTATTACACCTGTTTTTATGTTAATGCTAAAACTGATGACTCTTGCAATAGTCGACCTCTATGTGGGTCAAGAATTGCAAGAGTTGTGTGGAATGTCCGGTGTAATTTACCTGTCTGGAAACTTCTGCATGTGTGACCTATCAAGTTGCATATGCAAAAGTTTCCATGCTCGGACGGAATGCAGTTATATCAAATTAAGCTTTAATCTTGGTTTACCGTGGGAATTGTGGGATTATACACCCTCACCGTTAGTTTGAAGGTTCCGACGAAATGTTAAAAATTTGGCGACTCTGTTTAACATACATAATGTACATACAAATTAGCGTTATTATTGCAAAAAGTATTAAAATATCTGTTCCAATGCTTATGGTATTTTCGCTTATGCTTCTTTGTAAAATTTCATTAATATTCTTCTCGTTATATATTTGTTTCAGGTATATTTCTTCAATTTTTATTTGACGAATAGTAAAATTTTCTTTTATATTTTTTAGAAAGTTAGATATAATTAATTTATCATGTATTTTCTAGTTCTTGTTTGAGTACGTTTTAATTGCTAATTTAACTTCACAGTTTTCAAATTTGATCATGAAATTCCCTCTAATTTTTATTTGGTTTTTGTTACAATCATGATTGAGGGTATCGGAGAAATTTTTAACTATTAGTATTCCTGGTTTGATTTCTTTGACTATTTTAGCTTTAAAATTTTGCATCCTGCATATTACTTCTCTATATTTAATATTGTTCTTAAGCGAATCATCTTTTATTTCGATCAAATTCTTTTCTAAATTATCTCTTATGTTTACGTTAGATATTTTATCGTTTGCATCCCCCAAAACTTCGTAATAGTCCAAAACTAAAGATTTGTTTTCAAAGTTGGGCATAGGCTCAATAATATTTTAGAGTATTCGTTTTTGGAATATTGCGGTATGAATAATATTATTACAATGCTGCTTTCGTGAAATGCTGTTATTACCTTTATGTTATACCGGGGCTCGACTAGCAATTTACCCTGCAATTTCCGATGGTAGCGACTGTCAAATTTATGGTATGCAATCTGTGCATGGGCAATTTCATTTCGAAAATGACTCTGAGCGAGAAGCACGTGCGCTGTATCCGAGTGTCAAATGCTCTTAAGAAGTTATTTGAGGAGCGAAGAAATTCTGCTACTTATGAAAAGTTCACGTAGAGGATTAGTTACTTTTCGGATAAAGGTTAGTACGCTGCCGAGCCTGAATTCCTGTCCCCCTTTAAAATGCATGGGAAAAGAGTGACGGAATTCCGGACCTGAATTTTTTTTCAGGTCACTTGAGAAAATCGGTACGCTGCCCGTCCTGAAACGTTGCCTGAAAAGTGTCAGAATTTCAGTGTTGCTTTTAGCTCGTAGGTGGCTCTGCAGCACAAGTGGAGAGTTTTTTCAGGCACGAGTTGCTTGAATTAAATGGTCTGCTATTTATTTGGTCACGGAAAGCAATCATTTTGGCCATTTTGACCGCGCGTCAAATTTGAATTTTGATTGAAAATTTGAATTTTGTTTGAAAATTTGAAATTTGTTGTACGTCGGAACTTTCTGTCTTCTAATTTTATGCGTAGGATAGTTCGTGCAGAACTTGAAGCAATGATTTTCCAGCACATTTGGTTTTTTTGGCAGATACGTTTGCTAGGAAGCACTTTAATTAGCTGGTTGGTTAATTGAATTAGTGCGACGTTATAAAAGATCTGTTCGCGTACTTCAGCAAACTGCAGCAGTAACATAATTTGGCAGCTGGCTTCTTTTTGCTGCAAAATTTGGCTTGAAGCAATTATGCGAATCTATTTGAATATATTATAATAGATTCAGGTACGCGAACAGACCTAAAGTTTTCAACACCGCATGTGTACGCGATATGAAATGCATGGATGGAAATTATGTATTCGTGTGAAGGAAATATATATCAAATAAACAATTATTAAATAGATTACATAATTGTTTTACTTCGAAAAACTACGCCTATTTTCATTCAGTCTAATTGAATTTAAAGTGAAAGAAGTTTTAAAATTTGCTACTAGAACTTGGTTTCTTTCATAAACTTTGGTTTGGTTCATAATATAGCAGTATGATGAGGCAGCAAACCTGAATGAATTTAAAATTGAAAAGCTGAAAGAAGCATTGATGGAATAGTAACATAGTATTTCACATACAGTTGGTAGATTGTAAAGGTTATTTTCAAAGAAAGCTAATTTCTAAATCCCATGCCGCCAAAGTTGAGAGCAATTAACTGTCACTTTGTAATATTCTACACTTCTCTACACGAAAATTTTTCCGTGTAGAAATAAATAGCACAACGAGTGTCCGGAATTCAGGCTCGCCAGCGTACTAACCTTAAGCGGGTGAAATTTCACACGAAAATGTAACTATTATATGATTTGCTGGGGTACGAAGGGGAATGAGATAAAAGTAATTTGAAAAATCCACCAATCGTCAACTGGGAGTCCCATAAATTTACTCATCGTCCAAAATCGAAATTATTTCATTTTTATATAAAAAAATTACATATAATTTCACCATTCCGCATCAAAATTCACTTTTTTCGCAATTTCCTACCATTTCATATTGTGTGGACTATTTTCATTGCTCAACGAGATCTGAAAATCCCTTTGAATTCAAAATCCCTACAATTTCCTATAACCGCTGAAGCACACTGCGACGTCGTCTACCGCAGCCAGGCGCAGCCAAGCTGTCAGTTGAGTTGACTATATGGGTTTTCCATAGCAGCGAGCACACCAAGTCGCAGCTTTGCGCAGCCAGGCGCAGCTCAGGTCGAAATGGATTCAACTTTTGTCGCAGCGAAGAGTTGCAATCAGCTGTAATTACTTGAGAAACGCGAATCGAATCCAAGTTCGGACGAAGGCCTGCGAACCAAGCTTTGAGTTCACCTTGCTCTAATTAGGTACGTGGTTAATATCAGGGGTAAAGTGAGTCGTCGAATTCCACAGTCGTATTCACATTGATTGAAAAAATTGTAAAGAATTATTTCAAAATGCAGTCAATTAAAGATGCAGTGTTGGATGAGGAGGTTTCAATAGAGATGCTGATAGCCCAAATGAAAGAGCGTCCGATTATTCATGAGAAGACTACAGGCGGATACAGAGATGTCGCTGTGGAATTCAAACATCAACTGAAATTTCTTCTACATCACTGACACTTAGTCACGTTGCAGTGTAACCAGGCCATTTCGTTGGCTGCGCTTGGTCACTGATGGCTGCGCCTCGCTGCGTCGACTGTAATTCAGGCATAAGAAATAAAACATTCCCACAGTTCAGCGCCATTTTGAAATCAAGAACTGTCAAAATATTGCCAGGCAGATTGCCGAGCAAATTGCATACCATATTGCCTACCATTTATGGCAGACCATAAAATATTGCATACCATAGGCTGCCTCCACTGGCAATTTCAAATTTCATGCCATGGGAAATTGCTAGTGGAGGCAGCCTGTTAGTGAAGCTGTCAAAGTCTTCAATTTGTTCTAATTGTTCATCACTAAGTATGTCTTTAGGAATGAGTCCTAGTTTTGCGGAGAATATTACTTGTCCAATGTCCTCGATATGGTTTTGTAAGAGTGTAATGTCGTTCTGTATTTGGTTGATTTGTTGTAAAAATGTTAGTTCGTCCTGGATAGTTGCAAATTTTGTTCTCCATTGTGTTTTTAAATGTATTTATGTAGTTTTCCACGGTTTTCTGTTGATAGTTTATGTTCCGGGTAATGTTTTGTATTTGGAAAATGATTTGCCTGCTGATGGAAATGCTATTCTCGACTTGGGTTGTTAAATCATGCTCGTTATGGTTGAGGGTTTTCAAGGCTTTATTTATTTTGATTTCGTCGTCGCTGTCCATTGTACCTGTAACTATCTTCAGTCCTTTGCCTATTATGTTCATGAGTCCACGTTTTTGTCTGAAGTGAGGTATTAGGTTATGAATTTTTGCTGTGAGTAAGACGTAATTTTTATCTATGGTATCCAAAAGTGAATTCAACTGAGTTGATTAAAACAACTGCTTTGTTGTCCGAAAATGAATTGAAATGTTTATTGTTGCGTTCCTTAATTTATAGCAAAATTTTGCTTACATTGTCACTTAAATTCTATTTACTTAAATTTACTCACTTATTCTAATTCCCACGAAAAATGCATAATTTACATTTCTGTGGGAAAAGACATCGCAGTGTCTGTACAACCTATCTTATGTCTAATGGTGTCAGTATGACACGAGATTGACCATGAGACTTGCATGGTTGACCGTGAAACGCACATGGTTGACCATGAGACGATAGGGTGTAATATCACAGCAGATGTGTGAGCATGAGCGTGTGACTTTTGATAACATGATGAATTAGAATAGCATAATACAGATGAATTAGAATAGCATAATACAGGCACTCATGGTGTCATGTTCGAAAGTGCATGGAAAATGTTCTATGAATATGCTTGAGTGTAATATGTCTAGGAATGCATTGTAACGATGGAGTAAAATGATATTCATACAAATGTATGATTAATGTGGCTTTTAACACTCCCGCGCCTTGAACTCTCATAGAGATTCAATGTCAGGTGCTCCCTTGAGCTTAAAATTGGATCGTCTCGGAGCGGGCTGTGGTGGTTTGTTCCTTCGTTTTATTAATGACCTTGCTAGATAAGCTAATATGATGATTATTGCCAGAACTAGAGCAACAGAACTTATTATAGAATGCTGAATGTTTTGGTTTCTGTCAGGGGGAAACCTTTCTTGTGCTTTTAGCTCGTGTAGCGATTTATTAAGCATATTTATATCATCCAGATTTTGCCTAGTTACTAGGTTCTGCTTTGCTTGAATAAATTGACTACTACGAAGTCTTTGTTCTGCACTGTTTATGTCTATTTTGGCTGAGGCGGCAAAAGAAATGTTTGACAAACTTGACTGGTGAGTATATCCTGAAATAAGCATGGAATTTTGTTTAATAATGCAGTTCGAGGTGAATCTTATTAGGCCTGCTCCCCTTAAAATGTGCTGATGTGTTTGAGAATTACATACAACAATTATAGTAGTGTCGCTATCAAACTGGTACAGCCATTTGCTAGGATTATGTAGCGATAGCCACGGTGTTGGTGACTTTACTGGTTCAAGAGTGCAAGAAGGAGGTAAAATTCCTGGCTGATTAATGATACCAAGCTCACACGTTGAAGGTCCAATTGTTCTGTGATACATTTTGTGTTTTTTGTCACATATATAATTACTGCTGTGAGTTTTTATGCAGGCTTGTAGCTCGGTTTCAGTAAATGGAAAATAATAGTCCCGATGAAGGTCAACGGAAAGCAAGGCCGAAGTAACACTTATCTTTACGATTGTGTGTTTGATGGGGATTGACATGGGCACTATGTTGAAGATTTGGAGTTTTTCCTTACTTAAGAGTGGTAGATGAATGTTAAATAGCACGTGTTCCGAAGTTACTCGTGCGTTGACTGTCATGAGGTTATACAATTGTAGAAGATCCGCGTGGTGACTTCCACCAGGGATTACCAGCGTCGAGTCAACGTTTTCTCTTATGATGGCTAGTTCTGAACGTAGCTGAGAGGGTGAAAGTACCAAAGGGCTTATTCTCTTATTATAGCAGTCGGTGAGCACGTGCATGATGTCTGATTGAACTTCTTGATAGTTTGTTAGCATGAGAGCAAAGTGTAAAGACATCATGTTGAATAATTGGGTTATTTCCTGCTCGCTCACAATTTTGTTCGTGGCTTTGATTGCCTCTCTAAATGAAGTCAAGCTGCTATTTACAAGGGAGAATTGGCTCTCAGAGCGGATACGATCATGTTTAATAATATTTAACGTTGAATCTATCAGAGACGTTTGACTTTTGAGTAGTTGAAGTAAGTGGTTTTCGTTTTCCCTCACTTGATTTATGGTTGCGGTCATATGATCAGCATAATTTTGATCAAGTATCCCAAATAGTTTGTTGTAGATCGTGCCAATGAAGTCAAATGGGGAACGGCGGTGTCGTCTGGTGTACCCATTTCTGTCGCATAAAATTTCGTTGTTAATACGTATTGATGTCAACCCTTTTTTTAAACTGCTGAAGAATTGAATTACAGAGATTGATTTTGTAAGTTGGTATACTCCTGTTACATAGTTCTTTTATTTCATCCAATTGAGATGAAAATATATTCATTTCATTCCAGTAATTGGAGAGATTGTAATATACCATCATGGTCCATTTGTCAGCAGCAACTGACATCTGCCCTATTTCTTCGAAGTAGAGCAAAGGCCGAGTGTTCCAGGGAATTATTTCAATATTATTGCTTTGGTTGATGGCAGCGGTAGGAGGGCAGAAAGTAATGCATATGACTAATAAGGTGTGGAGCATAATATTCCCCGCACAAACGCTTCGAGGGCGTTTTGGACGTGTTTGCTCTATATTTTGTAGTCTTTCTATATTTTTTAATCTCTCTTCAAACCCTCGGCTATACTCTTGCGCTTCCGTGCACGGCTTAAATGGAATAGTATTCCATATTGGACTTATTGGAAGGAAACGACTTCTCTTTCGTTTCTTTGGGTTTGGAGCCGATAAATTTCCTTCACCAAATGTCCTTGGTATGCTGAGCTTTGGAAGAGTGGATACATTAGGGACCTTTGACGGTCCTTTAATTATATTTAAAGTTTCTGTATTGAGGCTAGTGAACGGTACACTGCAAATGAGGGATGTGTGATTGGCCAGTGAAAGGGCGCTTTGGTTCCTTTCAGGCTCATTTGGCTTGGTGATGAGATCTGCGGCAGTTGAGGTCTCTGAGTGAATAGGTAATGGAGCCAGATTATGGATTGCTTGGTCAGAAATACCCCTTTCAGTTTTTACCTTCAATACCCTTATCATTCCGTCTCGACCCATTTGTGTGCTGATAATCCTACCTAGACGCCATTTCAAGGGTGAAATTGAGTCATCTTTTAAGAGTACAAGATGACCAGGTGTTAATGCAACAGTAGGTTTTTTCCATTTGTTTCTTTGCTGCAACTCATGCAGAAACTCCATACTCCATCGTTTCCAAAACTCAACTTGCTTTTGTGCTACCATTTCCCATCGTTGAGCAAGGCTGAGTTTAATTGATTTCTTTGCAAAAGGGTTTGGTAGAGCTGTTAAGGGTTCGCCAATCAGAAAATGAGCTGGGGTTAGAGCCTGGAAATCGTTCGGATCACTGGAGAGAGCTGTAAGCGGACGGGAATTCAAAATTGCCTCAATTTCGGCGATGAGCGTATTCAACTCTTCGAAAGTGAGGGAAGTGCTGCCAATGGTGCGCTTCAGATGGTGTTTGGCTGATTTGACCGCAGCCTCCCAAAGGCCACCAAAGTGGGGGGTTTTGGGAGGAATGAAACACCATTCTATAAGCTGATCCGCACAGTGCTGCATTACCTCATTTTGGAAGTCTGTTGTGAATAGCAGATTATGAATCTCTTCCAATTCATTCTTAGCTCCTACAAAGTTTGTAGCATTGTCACAATGGATTTTTAATGGTTTTCCACGCCTGGCAATGAAGCGTTTTAGGGCCCCGATAAAAACGTCCTTGGTCAGGTCAGAGGCTAATTCTAAGTGAACTGCCTTGGTTGTGAAACAGACAAATACGCATATATATGACTTCGTGGGCCTTTTTCCTCTTATTTTGTAATGAATGTGTATAGGTCCACAATAATCGATACCCACATTCATAAAAGGACGTGCAGGCTGTATTCGTGATGATGGCAGATTCCCCATCATTTGGTTCATTGTTCTAGGCCGAAAGCGTGCACATCGAACACATTTGTGGACAATCGACCTTGCCAGCTTTCTCCCGTTTAGTGGCCAAAAACGTTGCCGTGCGGCGGCAAGAAGAGCTTGAGAACCAGCATGGAGGTTTGTTAAGTGTAATTCAGTCATCAACAACAATACGTATTCATCCTTTTCGGGAAGAACGAATTGATGCTTCGCATCGTAGGAAAGGTTTGCTTCGTTTAGTCTACCGCCAACACGAATTAAACCTCGGTCATCCAGGAATGCCCCTAATGACGCTAGTTTGCTCTTAGAAGATACAGGACGTTGCTTCGCTAAGTCCTTTATCTCATCTGAAAAGTGTTTTCTTTGGATAATCTTTAGTAAGAAGAATAGTGCTTCTTGGATTTCAGCGGGACTTTGAACGTCGCCTCGGAAGCGTTGTTCTTTTGGTAAACGCCAACTAGCGACTCGTCTTACAAAACTTAGTATGTGTAGAAGTGTTTTGAATGAATTGCGATGGTTTATACTAGCTAAGATGCTAGGCGTTGTAGTGGTCGTGGAGAGGGATGTTGGCAACTCACTGAGGTCGTTTGTTGTCAACATTCTCTCCCCTTTAGAGTTTGGCCATCTGTTAGGGTGAAGTTGTAAGAAGTGAGGACCGCTGAACCACATGTCTGCATTAAGCAGTTGTGATGCACATAGGCCTCTCGAAATAAGGTCCGCGGGGTTTTGCTTAGATGGCACATGCAACCAGTGATTTTTCGTTGTATGCTGTTGAATGTACGATACTCGATTTGCGATAAACTTGCTTTGAGCAGAAGTTTCCGCTCTTATCCACGAAAGTGCGATAGTCGAGTCACTCCAAAGATAAACTGAGTCGGCAGATGGATTGATAATGGTTGAAACTCGTCGCACTAGCTTAGCCAAGAGATATGCAGCGGAGAGTTCAAGACGGGGTAGAGTAGTTTCCTTGATAGGTGCTACCTTGGATTTTGCACAGTATAATCTGACAAGAGGTTGACCAATTTGGTTAACGCTCCGTAGATAGATGGCAGCTCCGTAGGCCTTTTCGCTGGCATCCAAAAACCCATGAATTTGAATTGAATTCGCACCCTCTGCTTCAAGAGCATGACGTGGAATGCACAATTCTTTTATGTTTTTTAAGTCTTGCCGGAAAATTGTCCACTCACTGTGGAGACTTTGGGGTAATGCTTCATCCCACTCTAGTCCTAGTTTCCATAATCGTTGCATAAATAATTTACCTTGAGTTACGACGGGATTTATAAGTCCCAGAGGATCGTAAATTCGGGCTACATCTGCCAAGATTGTCCTTTTGGTAAAACGCTTTGTGGGAGGTAAATTCGTTTTTATGGAGAATTGATCGGTACTGGGGCACCACACTAACCCTAGTGTTTTGACTTGCGTATTATTTGTGTCGCCAATATCAATCATAACTTCTATGTCCTCATTAGAGATTGTTTCTAAGAGCCTAACATGGTTCGCACTCCATTTTCTTAATTGAAATCCTCCCCCGCGCAGGAGACTAATAAGCTCTTGCTGAGTTTGATATGCCTCTTCTAGGTTATTGCATCCCGTTATTAGATCGTCGACGTAGAAGTCCCGTTTTAGAATTTGAGATCCACGAGGAAACCTTTTCCCGTCGTCTTCAGCCAACCGTTGAAGACATTTGGTAGCCAAATATGGAGCTGAAGATATGCCATATGTGACAGTACGAAGACGGAAATATTTTAGGTGTTCGTTAGCTGAGTCACGCCATATTATAAGTTGGAAATCTCTATCTCTATCGTCGATCAAGATTTGCCTATACATCTTGCATATGTCAGCTACAAACACGTAACGATGTAGTCTAAAACGTAGTAAAATGACGAATAGTTCGTCTTGTATAGTTGGACCGATCATAAGTATGTCATTAAGCGATAGATTCGTCGATGTCTTGCATGACCCGTCGAATACAACTCTTAGCTTAGTGCTTGTGCTTTCTGGTTTTAACACACAGTGGTGTGGTAGGAAATAATTGGTCTTTGGTATCTCGTGAATTGCTTCCATGTGATTTAATCTGATTAGCTCATGTATGAAATCAACATATTGCTTCTTTAGCTCAGGGCTCTTATCTAGATTTTTTTCGAGGCTGAGAAACCTTTTTTCTGCTATATCTTGGGACCTACCCAGTAAATATGGTGGTTTTGAAAATGGAAGCCGTACGATGAAGCGCCCATTTTCAGTTCTTTTTTTATTTGAAGTGAAATGATGTTCACATATTTGTTCCTTATCAGTCATTGCCTTTTTTTCTGAGTCATAGTGTTCAAGCTCCCAAAATTTTTGCAGCTGTAAGTCCGAAGACGTGCAGGCTACCCCAGCAAATTGTGCCATTTTGGAGCTTTGCTTATGGGCTGTCCCAAGAACAATCCACCCTAATAGTGTGTTTTGTAGAGTTGGCAAGTTTTGAGCTAGTTTAATTTGTCCAACTGACATTAATTTGGCGTAAAGGTCAGCGCCCAGCAAAATATCTATTTTTCTTGGATTGTTAAACTCAGGATCTGCCAATTTGATGTTACTTGGAATTGGCCCGCCTTCAACATTTAAAAAAATGCTTGGCTGCTCAGCCGTTATTTGAGGCAAAATAAATGACTCGATTCGAAACTCGAATTGATTAAGTTTTGATTTAACAATAATATTAATTCGGCCTCTGGCTTGTAATTTGAACTCCCCTATCCCATTGATGTCTATCTTTTTCCGAACAGAGGCAAACCCTAGTCTGTTGACCATGCCATCGGAAATGAAATTTAGTTGAGATCCCGAATCCAACAGAGCTCTACATGTTACATTATTACCTAAACAGTTTTCTACGTTGACAATAGCAGTTGCTAGGAACGTGTAAGCAGGTAATAACTTGGTGTGATCAGTCGCTGTATGAACCGTGTTCTTAGGATCTATTTTTTTTGAAGATAGGGTGGATTTTGCTGTTTTTTCTTGGGTTTCAAGATGTAGCAGAGTGTTATGACGCTTATTGCATTTGAGGCAGTTTCGTGACAGACACGATGAGGTTTTGTGATTGGGTTTTAAACAATTTATGCAAAGCTGGTACTGTTTTGCCGACTTTATCCGTGCTGATGGTGATAGTTTCAAGAATGAAGGGCAAAATTTGAGACCGTGTGATTGGTTTTTACATAATGGACACGAAGATGGGTGGTTGGTCGATAGAAATGTACTAGTCTTTTTTAACTCCTTATCCCTTTGATTTGTCTTTTCTCTCTTTTCTCCAAGGTTTTCAAAAAGCTGAAACCTGGATTCTATGAAGTTTAGAAAAACTGTTAACGTTGGGATTTCCTTCGGAGTATCTAAACTCTCTTCGAAAAGTCGATGTGTTTCGCGGTCAACTTTTCGTAGTAGCAGCTGCAGTAACAGTGGGTCCCAAGACTTAATATCAACACCTTGGGTTTCAATGCCAAGGGTAGATTCAATGACTACGTCATGTAGCCGCTTAAGGCTGCCGGAATGTTCACTAGTCATGCTATTTATTGAAAGCATATTGTTTATGAGCGCCGAAATTATTAGTCGTTTATTTGCATATCTTCTTTGCAGTATGTCCCAAGCTGTTCCATAATTAGTATCAGAGATATTTAAATGCTGTATGAGCCGGCTGGGTTCACCATGAAGATTTGATTTTAAATAGAACATCTTTTGAGCATCAGACATAGGCTGCTGATGGATAAGATTTAAGAACAAGTCACTAAATTGTTGCCAATTTGAATAATCTCCCGTAAATGTGGGGATCGAAACTTTGGGGAGTCTAACCGATGAGGGTAATATAGATCTTTGTCCAGAGCTGGATGCTGACTCTTGGGGAGAGGAAAGGTTACTCAGCTCCAATAACTTAATGCACATGTCATTGTATTGGGACTCTAGTTGCGCGTATTTGTTGGCATCGTATTGTGCTGAAGCTCCTTCAGCAAGAATCTCATAGTGAGTGTTGGTTATTGATTGCCAACTGTTACACACATTAGAGGAATGTTGCATATAAAATGCCTTTGATTGCGGGTTTTGTAATGCCGTTCGTAGAGCTTGAAGAGAACAATGAAGTGAATCCATCATTGCGTCTTGTGCTCTTATTTTTTTGTGTATATCACCTTTTGTTGAAACTTGGGAAGAATCTGTTGTTGTTGATTCCATTTCTAAAGTTCTGATGCGATTGTCTAGCTCGGCTTTGAAATCACTATAAAGATCTTTTACTTCTTTGTGGAAATTCTCTTCGAAGTAAGGATGAGACGGATTTTCGTCTTCGAATTCGCAAAGCTCCAAGTGCTGAGCTTGAAATTCACTCCAATCTTGATCTAATAATTCAAGTTGGGTCGTGAGATAGCGTAGACTTTTTCTCGAGTTAGGGGTCTTGAAGAAGTTTTCTTGCCTTTTCTCAATGGCTTTACCTAACCTGGACTGTAGCTTTGCTAGCTTATCCATTCTACCTTATTCTTTACAGTGAAACCAGTATAACTAACTGGTGGCTTTAAAGGGTGTGTTTTAATACATCGGAGTCTAGCAATTTGCTCCGAACTAAGTTGATGAAGGTGTTTGTGGTTATTCTAGTGTTCTTACTACTAATTCAAATATGTCTAAATATAGTGGTACTTGCGAAAGCGATACTTTAATCGATGAGATTCGCTGTAGCCTTCCTGGTGCTGATCCCCAGCGTCGTAGGAAGGCGCCGTTGCTGGTGCTGATCCTCGTCGTGGTGAGACGCAGATATAGTCGTTGGCAACCTTCCTGGTGCTGATCCTCAGCGTCGTAGGAAGGCGCAGTTGCTGGTGCTGATTCTCGTCGTAGGATGACGCAGATACAGTCGTTGGCAACCTTCCTGGTGCTGATCCTCAGCGTCGTAGGAAGGTGCAGATGCTGGTGCTGATCCTCGTCGTAGGATGACGCAGATACAGTCGTTGGCAACCTTCCTGGTGCTGATCCTCAGCGTCGTAGGAAGGCGCAGATGCTGGTGCTGATCCTCGTCGTAGGATGACGCAGATACAGCCGTTGGCAACCTTCCTGGTGCTGATCCTCAGCGTCGTAGGAAGGCGCAGATCCTGGTGCTGATCCTCGTCGTAGAATGACGCAGATACAGTCGTTGGCAACCTTCTTGGTGCAGATCCTCAGCGTGGTAGGAAGGCGCAGATCCTGGTGCTGATCCTCGTCGTAGGATGACGCAGATGCAGTCGTTGGCAACCTTCCTGGTGCTGATCCTCAGCGTCGTAGGAAGGCGCAGATGCTGTTGCTGATCCTCGTCGTAGGATGACGCAGATACAGCCGTTGGCAACCTTCCTGGTGCTGATCCTCAGCGTCGTAGGAAGGCGCAGATGCTGGTGCTGATCCTCGTCGTAGGATGACGCAGATACAATCGTTGGCAGCCTTCCTGGTGCTGATCCTCAGCGTCGTAGGAAGGCGCAGTTGCTGGTGCTGATCCTCGTCGTAGAATGACGCAGATACAGTCGTTGGCAACCTTCCTGGTGCTGATCCTCAGCGCCGTAGGAAGGCGCAGTTCCTGGTGCTGATCCTCGTCGTAGAATGACGCAGATACAGTCGTTGGCAACCTTCCTGGTGCTGATCCTCAGCGTCGTAGGAAGGCGCAGATCCTGGTGCTGATTCTCGTCGTAGGATGACGCAGATGCAGTCGTTGGCAACCTTCCTGGTGCTGATCCTCAGCGTCGTAGGAAGGCGCAGATGCTGTTGCTGATCCTCGTCGTAGGATGATGCAGATACAGCCGTTGGCAACCTTCCTGGTGCTGATACTCAGCGTCGTAGGAAGGCGCAGATGCTGGTGCTGATCCTCGTCGTAGGATGACGCAGATACAGTCGTTGGCAACCTTCCTGGTGCTGATCCTCAGCGTCGTAGGAAGGCGCAGTTGCTGGTGCTGATCCTCGTCGTAGGATGACGCAGATACAGTCGTTGGCAACCTTCCTGGTGCTGATCCTCAGCGTCGTAGGAAGGCGCAGATCCTGGTGCTGATCCTCGTCGTAGAATGATGCAGATACAGTCGTTGGCAACCTTCCTGGTGCTGATCCTCAGCGTCGTAGGAAGGCGCAGATGCTGTCGAAAAACCTGCAATTACTATTAAGTTGACTCTTTCTTGAGCACCCTAATGCAGCCTCACACTAGGAATCAATTATAGGCTTGGACGTGCTCGGGGTCACCAATGATTAAAACAACTGGTTTGTTGTCCGAAAATGAATTGAAATGTTTATTGTTGCGTTCCTTAATTTATAGCAAAATTTTGCTTACATTGTCACTTAAATTCTATGTACTTAAATTTACTCACTTATTCTAATTCCCACGAAAAATGCATAATTTACATTTCTGTGGGAAAAGACATCGCAGTGTCTGTACAACCTATCTTATGTCTAATGGTGTCAGTATGACACGAGATTGACCATGAGACTTGCATGGTTGACCGTGAAACGCACATGGTTGACCATGAGACGATAGGGTGTAATATCACAGCAGATGTGTGAGCATGAGCGTGTGACTTTTGATAACATGATGAATTAGAATAGCATAATACAGATGAATTAGAATAGCATAATACAGGCACTCATGGTGTCATGTTCGAAAGTGCATGGAAAATGTTCTATGAATATGCTTGAGTGTAATATGTCTAGGCATGCATTGTAACGATGGAGTAAAATGATATTCATACAAATGTATGATTAATGTGGCTTTTAACATGAGTTATTGATGTTTTTAGTACATCCATGTTTTGTTTTATAATTTTCGTCGTTGTTTCATATTCGCTAATATTGACAATGTTTGTTTTATAATTTTCGTCGACTTTACTGTAGTGGTCTATAAGTCTGATTTCATTTATTTATTTCATGTAACCCTTATTGCTTGTCAAGTCCTGCACTTCGATTATTTTCCCTTTAACCAAATTAAGGATAATAGGGATGAGGATTAGGGGTGTCATTGTCTTAATCTGAAAGTAAAGTAAAATAATACGTTGTTTATGATTAGTTTATTTTAGTCGAATTGTCTTGGCTGGTTCAGACGGTAGTAATTCTTTTTCTTTTCTTAAACTGTTTAGCTCTTATAGTTGGGTTAGTTCTATCTTGATATTTCTTAGCCTGTCTCATATGCGTCTTATAGTACTTGTGGCCGGTCTTAGCATCTATAATATGTTCAGAATCGATTTTCTCTGAATCTATGTTCTTATATTTTGCATAATTTTTTCCTCCTCTGATTTCTTTTATGAAATTTGGACCATCTTTGATTTGTACCTCGTCCCTGCCCTTGTTTAATTTATTAATTATTTTCTCCTTCTTTTTGATCATAATGTTTTGAATTCCTTCGTATTCGACCTCAGGTATTTTCCCATTTACGAAGTCAGTTGGCTTGCGGTTCGTAGTGAAGTGTATAGTGTTATTATAAAATCCAATTATTTTGAGTATTTTTTCCTCGACTGTCTCGTGTCTACTATCGTCATCATGTCTCAGCAGACGAAGGTGTTCGTTTATGGTGTTGTGCTGAGGTGTTGTGCAAGCGCTCGATATCAGCGTTAGAAGTATGATTACTGTTGGATGTATAGTGGATTTGAATTAGAGATGAGGCGTATATACTGGATCAGGTATATGGAACAGTTATTTTTTTGGAACAACCAGTACCTAGTACGAAATTCAAAAATACTAGGTACGAGTATTTTTGTGGACTATACATGTAATCAAGAATTTACCCAATAAATTTCATCCATTTGATTCATTTCAATCAAACAGTGACATAATAGTATCCTAATATTAATATAAACTCGTATTTCATACTTGCAAGTGCTTTCATACTCACGAGTAACTCGTACACGAGACGAAAATACTTGCAAGTACGAAAATACTTGATACGAGAATATACTCGCATAGTTCCAAAATAGTTGGAAGTATTAAGGAACTATACGAGTATATACTCGTATCGTTCCAAAATACTCGATACGAGTATATTCTCGTATCGTTCCAAAATATTCGAAACGATTATATATTCGTATCGTTCCAAAATATTCGATACTCGTATCGTTCCAAAATACTTGCAAGTAATTTGGAACTATACTATTGGAACTAAAAAGTATTCAAAAATTAATTTATCAGATCCGGAATACCGAAATAGTTTCGAAACCCTAAAAAGGCTCTTCATAACGCCTCATTTTAAGATACCCCGACTTTAATAAAGAATTTACGCTGACTACAGACACCAGTAATTATGCAATGGGTGCCGTATTGTCACAGGAGAATCATCCCGTATGCTATGCAGGCTGCACGCTAAACGAGCACGAAATTAACTATAGCACAGATCACTAAATAGACCTGGTGCTATAAAAGAATTATTATTACAGGCCACTCAGTACAAACTTAACGTGCTGGCAATCCAGGAAACGAAATAGTCTGGTAGCGAGATTCAAGACATGAGATCGCACACAATATTCAAGAGTGGGAAGCCTGCAGAAAGCCGTGAATTTGGAGTGGCATTCATTGTGGATAGGGAGTTCAAGCCAGAGTCGTGCAGAGCGGCCCGCCGCGCAGCACAGCACAGCACTGAGCGATGTGCGGTGACGTCACGGCCCACACCGCACCGGGCCAGCTTTGGCCCGCGGATTGCGGCAGCACTGAAGAGTCAAACCGAGGGGTGGAAAATACGAGCCGAATGCATAGGCAAGCTGATTTTCCTGCTAGGCGAGAACGAGGATGGTATGACATCGCAGGTAGTGGTACAGAATGCTGAAATTTATGATATGTGTTCATTGCACCGGATGTATTGCCTTAATCGAAATGGCTTTTGAATGAAACAAATGGTAGAATTCACATCAAGATTGAATATTTTAACTTTAAAGAAATCAAACATTTGGAAATTGTACCGGATGGGCGTTTCTGTTGTTTTCAATCAAAAGTAGCAAAAGTAGCTGAAATCGGCCAATTTTGGGTTAGAGTGGTTTCGGACATAACGGGCCAAGAACAATTGCCGTGTTACAAACATTTCAGTTTTGTAGGGGAGTAAGGGGGTTTTTGGCCATAGTTTTGCAAAAACTGCCTTTACGGCGATTTCGATGATTGAAAGTGGTCGGAGAGTATATTAATAATATTTTTAGGCCGAAAAAAAATTTTGAAAGAGGACCATTGGGCAAAAACGCCCATTTTCGCCAAATTTTTTTTGTTAAGCATCTTTCTGAGCAGTTTCGGACGAAATTATCATACAAGTCTCGGAAAAAGCGGCCTAGTTTCAAAGCACTAAAAGTGCTCAGTAGGAAAAGGTTTCGAAACTAGACCGCTTTTTCCTGAACTTGTATGGAAATTTCGCCCAAAACTACTCAAAAAGGTTCCCGAATTCATGCTACACAAAAAAAATTTTTTTTTGGAAAACTTTGACGTTTTTGCCCAATGTTCCCTATCAAAAATTTTTTCGTCCTTTAAACATCACTATTATGCTCCCCAATTATCGAAAGCGCCGTAAAGGCAGTTTTTGCCAAACAATGACCAAAAAACCCCTTACTCCCCTCAAAAACCGAAATTTTTATATCACAGCAATAGATCTTGCCCCGTTATGTCCCAAACCATTCTAACCCAAAATTGGCCGATTTCAGCTACTTTTGCCCTACAAACTTTTTGAATATTTGAATAATATACTCGCAAGTACGAAAATACTCGATACTTGATATGCTTTCAAACTGCACTAACTTAAAGCAGATTTTATTTTAACATATTTGAAAGCATGACAAAACTCAACTTCATTTAATATTTGATCATACACTTTGATCAGACTTAATGGTTTTAGCAACACTATCAGCCATTTATGCATGCCAAATGTTAGATAAATGCATGATAAATGCTAGATAAATGCTAATATTACGCACACTTTTAATACAAATCGAAACTCATTGATTCGCTATTGACGTGAATAACATTACATCAATAGTAATAAATTTATATTTGCACCAAAAAAGTTGCCCTTTAATTTTACAATATTTCACGCCACCCTCGTCATACAATACCATTGCGACCTCTCGCTCACACCGCTATACCAGAGGTCGAAAATTGCTTGATTTTTCTCGGCCAATTTCGTATCCATATCACTCCGTGTTCCATTGCAAAGTATGTAGAAACTATGAAATTCAACTCAAACGGAACGGACGCGACGGAGGTTCGCTAATTGAGCCTTGATCCCGCCGCACTGAACCGACCTCATCTAAAACCGCCCGGTCAGTCCGGTGACGTCACCGCACCCATCAAGCCCGTGCTGTTTTGTGCGAGTGCGGTGCAGTGCGCCCGCAACCCGCGGGGTCGGGCAAGTCTTTGGTTCAAGCCACCCGTTATGGACTTCAAGGCAGTAAGCGAACGTTTGTGTGAGATCCGCATCAAAGCAAAATTCTTCAAAATATGGCTGATAAATGTATACGCCCCGACAGAAAAAAAAGACGAAGAAATGAAAGACGCATTCTATAACCACTTGGAAAGGCTCTTCGACTCATCGCCCTCAAATCAAGTCAAAATAATACTCGGCGAGTTCAACGCTAAAGTCGGGAATGAAGAAGTACATCGGGGAACAACTGGAGGGCACAGTCTCCACGATGTACCTAACGACAACGGCCAACGCCTGATTGGCTTTGCATGTAGTAGGGATATAGTCATAAGTTCGACATGCTTCCCACATCGACGCATCCACAGAAGAACATGGGCATCACCAGATGGCAATATCTTCAACCAAATCGACCATGTCCTTATTCAGCGGAGATGGGTTTCCAGCATACTTGACGCTCGGACGTTTCGGGGAGCAAATTGTGACTCGGACCACTACTTGGTCAAATCCAAATATCGATGTCGCATGTCAAAGGCGTACGTGACGAAGACGAGTCCTCTGCGTAAGTTTGACATCGGAAAGCTCCAAACGGCGTCAGTATCAGAAAACTTCTCAAAAACTCTTGAGACTAAGCTAACCCCCATCCTACAAAATAACACAGTGAGGCCGGTTGACGAAGTCTGGATGGAGATGAAGACAGCAATCAAAGCCGCTGCAGAACAAGTGGTTGGGTATGAAGCTCGGCGCAAAAGAAACAACTGGTTCGACAACGAATGCCAGGATGCGCTGAACATGAAAAATCAGGCATATAAACAGTTCCTTGAAAGGAACACCAGGACGAAGAGAGAAAAATATGAAAACCTCCGACGAGTAGCAAATAAGATCATTAGATGTAAGAAACGAAAATATCATGACGAGCAATTAAAGAGCATTGACGAAAATCTGGCGAGCAATAAAACTAGGCAAGCTTACAAAGTAGTGAAATGTTTAAGACGCGGATATCAGCCCAAGACGACTCTCTGTAAAGACGAAATCGGCAACATCATCGCCGAAGATAGCCAGATTAAGGAGATGTGGGCCTGCTATTTCAAAGAACTCCTTAATCCTGCACATGGCTCAATAATATCAGAGCCGATAGACATCTCTGACGAAGTCCCGATCGCACTTCTATCGCTGGAAGAAGTCAAGTCTGCCATAAAAAGCCAGAAAAGCAATAAATCGCCGGGCATTGACGAGATTCCGGTCAAGTTAATCAAATACGGGGGAAGCTGCCTTATAAAAGCCATCGACAAATTGATCCAGAACATCTGGGGTCAAGAAAAAATACCGCAGGAGTGGTGTGTCGAAAAAGCTACAGCGGGAGCGAAATAAAAGGCCGCGTGGTTTCTATTTAATTCAAACTTCAACAGAGTTTATTAATTAGTTCGATAAGTACATCACAAACACACGATCCGTTTAATAGAAGATCCGAGATGAGACTGCCTTAGCTTAACTTGTTTTAGACTGCCTTAGCATAACTCGTTTGAGACTGCCTCTCAATATTTTCTACATCCTCCGGCGGGCGCACAGTAAACAAGTGTTGTAGCACAGACTTATGATGAGCTCGAAATTTCCAGTGGATATAGCAGTTGAACTGGTCTTCTAAGTCTAGTCCCATTATGAAGTCGAATTTGACAAGCTCGAACTTTACTGTCACGGCCTAAGAAAGTAGCTTCTATTACCCCCAATCTCCACATGACTCGAGGTAAAGATTCATCATGCACGATAACAACATCTCCTACACTGTATTGACAAAGAGTACCACGCTTGTAGTGATGTAATAACCGCAATTGCTGAAGGTACTCCATTTTCCATCTTCTCCAAAATTGCTGTGAGGAAAATAGTCGTTGCTTCCAAAGTTTTCGAATGCCATCATCAGAGGAAACTGACGATCCGCTGGTGAAATTTTGTACAAAAATTCCCGTAATAAAGTTTGCAGGCGTCAAGGGTTTCAATTCTTGACTGTCGTCTCCCATATAAGTTAGTGGCCTCAGGTTGATAACATTTTCTGCTTCGGCTAGATAGGTATTCAATTCATCCGCTGTTAATGTCCTTCGCCCGATTGTCACTCGCAGTACCTCCTTTACGCTGCGTATTAGTCGCTCGTAGAATCCGCCCCACCAAGGCGCTCGCTCAACAATAAACTTCCAGACTATTCTATTTTCTGAAAGTAAATTATTAAATTCCTCTGAATTTAGAAAATTACTAAATTCCGTAAGCTCTTGAGACAGTCGCTTAAAATTCTTTGCGTTGTCTGAGATAATAGTGGTGGGAATGCCCCTTCGGGCAAAGAAACGTCGCAAACCCCGTAAACATGATTCTGCTGACAAACTGTAGATCAATTCTAAATGCACCGCCCGAACAACTGCACAAGTCATTAGAAGAATATATACTTTACTCGTCGTATTTTCGCTTTGCGAAGATTTAATGTAAAGAGGTCCGGCAATGTCGATACCCGTCGTTTCAAATGCTCTCGAGGCGCTAATTCGTTCCTTTGGTAATGGCGAAAATGGTGGCGATGGAGCTTTTGCCTTGAGCTTTCGGCAAACCAAGCATCCTTTAAGAACAGTTTTTATAAGCTGCCGTGCTTTTGGAATCCAAAATCGATCTCTTATTCGGGATAAAACACTGCTTACGCCTGCGTGCAGTAATCGTTCGTGTGTGTCCAAGACAAGGAGCTTGGTAAAATAAGATCCCTTTGGTAGAAGTATGGGATAGATCATTTCAAAACACTCGTAGCCTAGGTTCTCCAGCCTAGTGGTAATCCGAATTACTCCATCGTCTCCAAGTTTCGGATGAAGAGTCAATAAGTTTGATGATATTGCTACTGAACCGTTCCGTTTTAGCGATATTATCTCAGTTCCATATTCAATCGACTGAACATGTTTGATCCAATATATCTCAGCCGTTGTAATTTCATGCGCTTTCAAGCCTTTCAGTAAAATTCTTTCAGAAGATCTCAAGTTATTGATGAATCGGAAAATGTACGCAGTGATTCGGAGTAGTCTTCTGTAGCAGCTCAATTTATCTAAGCTAAACAAAGGCGCTAACACATGAGTGTCATCAATCGAAGCTATTAATTCGACTGAAGGCTCAGCTGATTCCATTTGAAGTGGCCAATCAGATTCGCTCTTACTAAGCCATGGGGGTCCTTCTGACCAAAGTGAGGCTTGCGTTAATTGTTCCATGGAGATTCCACGCGTAAGCAGATCTGCGGGATTCAATGCACCAGGGCAATGTCGCCAATTGTTACCTGAGGTCAATTCATGAATCTCGTTTACTCTCGCCGTGACATAAGGTGCACCTTTTCTCGACCCGTTTTGTATCCAGCATAAAGCAATTCGACTGTCCGTCCAAAGGCAAACATTATCAAAAGTAATATTTAAATTTCGGAGCAGAAATTTTTTCAACCGGGCTGAGATTAAAGCGGCAGTTAATTCGAGTTTCGGAAGGGTGAGCTCTTTTTCCCCGTTACTTTTGACAGGTGCAATTCTATTTTTGGAACAAAGATAGCGGACAGCTATTTTTCCTTCATTGGTTACACATCTTACATAAGCTACAGCTCCAAATGCCTGAGTACTAGCGTCTGAGAATAAATGTAATTGCTTATTACTTACTAGTCCGTTACTCATAACATTTCGCTGCAAGTAAATATTCTTGTGGCTACACAGTTCTGCGCAGCACTTTTTCCATTGCTTCGAAAGTTCAGGGGAAAGTGGTTGATCCCATTCCAACTTATCCTTCCAACATTGTTGGAAAAGAATCTTCAAACGTACAGTAAATGGGCCCAGCATTCCTAATGGGTCGAAAATTTTGCCCAGAAACATCAAAATGTTACGTTTGGTACTATCTAATGAGAATTCCTTTAGAAACGCTTTCACCCATTCCAAATCGACGGTTATTTCATCATTGAAAACTAACCAACTCAAACCAAGTACCTTTTGATTAACTGGTGCAATGTTAGGTATCTTATTCCGCACGACTACATTGTTGCTATTCCATTTTTGCATTTGCATCGATGCTTTTCCCATAATAGAGTTAACTTCATCATATATCCTTAGAGCCTCTTGTTCCTCATTAACGCTCGCAACAAAGTCATCGACGTAAAATGATCTAAGTGATAACTTGCATGTTGTGGGATGATCAGTTTGATGTTCGTTTAGATGACGTCTTATCGTTGCACCCAAGAGAAATGGGCTACATTTTACTCCAAACGTTAACCGTGTCATTCGATATTCAATTAGAGGCGGCAAGCAGGAAATATTCGTTAAACGCTCTTTAAACCAAAAAAATCTATGAAAATCCCTTTCATTTTTGTGCAGCGATATTTGTAAAAAGGCCTTCTGAATGTCAGCTGTTAAACCAATTTTTCCAAACCGAAAATTAAGTAAGACGCTGAGTATATCTGGCAATAAATTAGGACCTGCCGACAAACATTCGTTCAGAGATAGATGTTTGCCGGTGCGCGCAGATGCGTCAAAAACAATTCGCAATTTAGTAGTTGTTTTGTCTTCTCTCAAAACGGCTCGATGTGGCATAAAGTAAACACTTTGATCATATTCGGACTCAGGAGCTACCTCTGCAATTCCTGACGAAATGTAATTCCACATTTCATAATCGTATTCAAATAGTTGTGCTGGTTCTCTAGCTAATTTTCTTATCAATCCACGTACTCTCAAGAAAGCTCCTTCGCGATTCGGTTCTGGTATCATTTGTTTATTTCTCCAAAGGAGTTTAGCCTCATATCGATCGCGCTTCTTCTCGACGTAATTGAAGAGAATTTCTTTGTTACTTTTGTTTTCGTTTTCAATACCCAGCATTTCGAGAGACCAAAAGTTCCGACTGTCATCATCCAGAGAAACAACACTGAGCGCGGTTTCAAATGCTTCACTCAAGCAGTCATTAATGTCTGAGTTATGAATAGGGCCTTGAATTGTCCAACCAAAAATAGACTCTATGGCCGTAAGACTATTCGAAATTCTCTCGAATTTGCCAGTAATTACATTCCAGTAATAATCGGACCCAATTAACAAATTAATTCCCTCTACAGGAGTTCCGTAAACTCTGGCATCAGCTAATTCGAAACGAGAAAATTCCATTTGAACAGCGCTTGGCACTAACAAACAATCCATACAAATTTCGGGAATCTCAATCGCTTTTATTAATATGAACTGGTTTTTGTTATATTGACTGGTTACTCGTACCTGCACTATATTTAACTTCTGTGTTGGTGACTTGCCTTTGCTGCCAAAAGCAACGATTCGAATATTTTCGAAACCAATAACTGGCAATTGCATTCTGCGCGACAAGCTCTCTTTTATGTATGTGCGTTGACTACCTCCATCCATAATAGCACGTATAAAAAGTGATTGGTTTGCATTTGATTTGGAAGAAACTAACACACATGCAGTTTGCAAATACACCTTTTCCGAGACCAGAGAGCTTGTTGAATGCAAATTTGTTGTGTTGCAATTTGCCACGGTATTGGAAGTACTTGATTTTGCTTTAGTGCTCACCGTATCGGCTGCGAGGACTGGAAGTTTAATGTTTGCTTCGAATTTTGGATCACATAAGGAGGTGAAATGGGCGCCGTTACACTTAGAACACCGAATATCTTTTAGTAAGCATTTTTTGGCACAATGGCCTGGTTTTGTACAACGGAAACATCTACCGCTTCTGCTCAACAGCTGCTTACGTTGGATGACTGTCAATGGCCCATTGCACTTTTCCACTGAGTGTGCGTCAGTTTTACAAAAACAGCAGTTTTGCGTTGATCTGCTGGGTGTGAGTAATCCAGCAGCTGTATTATACTGTCTTCCGAAGCTTTCTTGTTTTGTTTTCGTTGGCATTGATTTTTCAATCGACTCGATCTCGTTCTTCAGATATTTCATGAGAGCCTGGACTTGTTTATCACCATCAAATTCGACGGATCCGTCAATGCTTTCGTTGATACTATCACCTCCCGATGTCATTTCATTATCACTACTACTAGCTGGAGCATATTTATACGTTCTATAAAAATTTGTTCGCAATTCGTTAGGAAAACATTTAATGAGAATGCCCTTAAGCATTATATTGTAGTGTGCGGGAGGAACACCAAGCGCCGTTAAAGAGCGTGTCGAGGACATGACGCAGTTATAAAGTCGACGCAAACCAATGATGTCGTGACTAGAAGTCACGGAAGAAATAGTCACCAATTGCTGCAAATATTTGTCAATAAGTTTCTCCTTATTTCCGAACTCTTCCAGTAACAAAGCGATAGCACCATCATAGCATGCTTGTGTGGGAGTGAAACCTTCAATCGTTTGCGCCGCTTTACCAATCATTACCGATTGCAAATAATTGAATTTTTCTGCGCCACTAATATTCGGATTTTCATGCACAGTTGTTTTAAATTGTTCCCAGAAAGGGAGCCAATCTTTATACTCACCGGAAAATTTCCTAAGTGTGAGTTTTTGCAATTTTATGCAATTTTGTTTGTTCACTTGTGACGTCGCTGTATGGTTCCCTGTAGGTGTGTTGGTAAATCGTTGAGTGTGTTTCTCTTGCAGCTTCGTCAAGCGACATTTAAGTCGGGAAATTATACTGACTGCCTTGTCGTCATAGTCCGAAACAGCTTCCATTTCTCGCTCGAAATCTTCGGGTTTCACGAATGGTCTCACAGCTATGTTGGCTAGATT
Organism: Nemotelus pantherinus; assembly: GCA_963978885.1. NCBI lineage: Eukaryota > Metazoa > Arthropoda > Insecta > Diptera > Stratiomyidae > Nemotelus > Nemotelus pantherinus. The sequence continues at coordinate 93,947,195 of OZ022264.1, forward strand.
TAAATTTTCTCTAGCAACCGTTATTCTATCCAAGAGGACAGTTATCTCTTCCTCTGCCCTTTCAAAAGTGGCCGAACAATCGAAATTTATTTGAGCCTCCGACGATTGTAAATATTCTGATCCAGTTTTCACCAATTTGGTAACTTGCCCACGATACGTGGACCGAGCTGCTGCATCCATTTTGAACAACTGAACCCCGTTTGATCGATTTTGCACTTTCTTAACTACCACGCGGATGTCGTTTTCTTAATTTTCCAAGAATTTCCAAGAATTTCCAAGAATATCCAAGAACCTCCCGGGTTTCGGCACCAATGTCGAAAAAGCTACAGCGGGAGCGAAATAAAAGGCCGCGTGGTTTCTATTTAATTCAAACTTCAACAGAGTTTATTAATTAGTTCGATAAGTACATCACAAACACACGATCCGTTTAATAGAAGATCCGAGATGAGACTGCCTTAGCTTAACTTGTTTTAGACTGCCTTAGCATAACTCGTTTGAGACTGCCTCTCAATATTTTCTACATCCATCTAAATTATCCATCTCTTCTAAATCCATCATATGCCCTATCCACAAAAAAGGAGACAAACTTCGGTGCAAAAACTACAGAGGCATATCGCTACTTTGTACATCCTATAAGATACTGACGAAAATATTAAAAGATAAAATAAATGTATACGCAGGAAAGGTCTTTAGGGAGTACCAAGGAGGCTTTAGGTCTGGCAGATCAACTACGGATTAGCTCTTCACAGTCAAACAAGTGCTTGAAAAATGCTTGGATCGATGTCCACCAGATTTTCGTGGATTTTAAACAAGCATATGGCAGTATTGATCGAAACATACTGTACAAAATAATGCTATACTTCGGCATTCCGGCAAAACTAGTCCGGCTGACCAAAATGACGATGACGTCGACAGCATCACAAGTCAGAATCAACAACGGTCTGACTGACGCCTTTGGCACAAATGTCGGACTAAAGCAAGGAGATGGGTTGGCCCCTCTGCTGTTCAACCTAGCACTTGAGTACGTGATAAGGGAGATTGCTGTCGACACAGAGGGTACGCTTCTGTATAAGTCGAACCAGTAAGTGGGCTACGCAGATGACATTAACATCTTGTCCCGTTCCTTCACATCCGCCAAAGAACTCCTGTTGAAACTTGATCAGGAAGCCAAAGAAGTAGGCCCGAAGATCAATCAGACGAAAACAAAAATCATGACGCAAACAAGAAAAAAGACCTCCATTAGACAAAATATAGTTTTGGACGAATATAATTTAGAGAATGTGGACGAATTTATATACTAAGGCTCCAAATTGACAACGAAAGGCAGTAAAACTGACGAAATTAAACGGAGAATACAGCTCGCTAATAAAACTTTCTACTCCGTTCTGGCCCTACTAAAGACCAGCTGCATACACAGGAAGACGAAGCTCCAAGTATACAAATCAATCATCAGACCTGTGTTGTGTTACGGATTTGAAACTTGGACCTTTACCCAAACGTCCGCAAATATGTTGAACGCCTTCGAAAGACGGGTCCTCAGGCGTATAATTGGAGCTAAACAAGAGTGCGGCCAATGGCGGATAAGGTGCAACCACGAGTTGTACGAGGTTTTTGACGAGCCAAAGGTTGCACAATAGTGAAACTGAGGAAGCTGCCATGGGCTGGTCACGTGCAACGAATGGACGAGCATCGAGTACCTAAGAGGGTATTCGGCGGAAGGGCCGAGGGTCGAAGACCAGTGGGAAAACCCAGAAAACGCTGGTCTGACTCTGTCGACGAAGACTGCGCAAAGCTGCTCGGCTTTCGAAATTAGAGGATGCGGTCATTGGACCGAGACAACCAGAGGCGTCACCTGCGAGAAGCCAAGGCCCGAGAGGGGCTGTAGTGCTACGACGACGACGACTATAGAAAAAGAATTACTCGCGATAATTTGGGCTGTAAAATATTTTAGCCCATACGTTTTTGGTAGAAAACTTACAATTGAAATTGATCACCAACCACTTTTTAGCTTTTCAACTTTAAAGAACCAAATTTTAAATGAGTCCGATGGAAATTAAAGTAATCTGAATACGACTACACTATTAAATATAAAAAAGGTTCCCAGAATGCAAATGCGGATGCTTTATCCAGAATCGTAAATACACCCATAGATATTCCAGAAATAAATGTAACAGAAGAATTGACCACCATTCCAGTATCAAAATCTGCTATTAACGTATTTAAAAACCAAATCATAGTAAAAAGGGTTATGTCCGGTTCCCTAAGAATAAGAAATATGAAGATATTCAAACATAACAGAAAAATAATTTACCTCAAAGGTATGGATGTAGAGACAACAAGGCTCCTATTGAAAAATCATTTTAATCCCCTGCAATTAAATGCCGTACTTATAGATGACCAATTCTATGATGCTTTCATTGAACAATTTACCAGCCATTTCCCCACTAATGACAAATTTAGAATAATTAGATGTTTTACCATATTAGAAGACATAAAAGATGAAGCTAAACTTACAGAAATAATAGAGAAAGAACATAGGAAAAATAACCACAGAGGAATAGAAACAGTCTATAAAGAACTAAAGAATGCAATCTAACACCCAAAGTTGAAAATTAGAATCACACAGCTCATAAACAATTGCGAAATTTGCACTACAGAAAAATACGACCGAAAACCACCAAAAATTCAATACCAAATTACAGAAACACCCTCCAAACCAAATGAGATCTTACATGTCGACGTATTCTACAGTTTCAAAGGGGAACTATTCTTAACGATAGTTGATAAATTTAGCAAACTCGCACAAGCCATTAAAATAAATGGACAAACTTGGACCGAATTTAAACGTTCTCTGTTTCAATATAACAGTACCCACAGAAACCCAGGAAAAATCGTCGGAGATAACGAACTAGGGTTTAAAGCCTCGCCTATTCTAGAATTCCTGAATGAAAGAAATATTCAAATTAGAGTCGGGTCGTACTCGGAGTTTTACATACTAGGTATTCCGAGTACGAGTACAAAAAAATACCCGTTCCAAAAATACTAGCTAGTATTTTTTGAAGTATGTACATATATACACACAAGTACATGCAATTTGCAGTGATGTAATGAAACGGTATGATATGCCCTCCCCCACCCACCAGACACAAAGTTTCCAGGCTAGAATGGTGATGATGCAGTTGACCGTCAAAGGATATGATCCATTAGTCCGTGCAGCTTGTTCGTAACTATCCAATGGTCGGTCACTTATCTGGCAATTGTTTTTCCAATCTAGGAGCCATCTAAGGGAAAACAAGCAAATTCAATCAATTTAATTTGATTTTCATTTTAATATATGCACAAAACACCTCCTGTATTCGTTCAAATTACCAGTGTCAAAAAATTTACTATGACAGGACCAACTAATCCTGTTGCCATCTATATGACTTATCATCGATCGATGCCTGATACCAAACTTTTCCTGGCTAATCTAAAACAGTCGGTTTTCCACTTCGCTTCACTGAAGCATGAATTTGTCGAAAATTTTATTAAGAAATGATAAAAAAATGTTACTTCTATTAAACATGCACCCACTAAGGGGCCAACCTCTTCGGTAAGGCTGGACATGAGTCACAGCCCCGGTAGGGTTGGAGGGCAATCACAAGAAGAGCTTCAGCACAGCCGGAGAAGCCAACTGGCGAACCAAAACAGATCTAAACATTTTTAGTGCTACTTTCAGTTTTTCCGGCCGATTTAAATTTACCGTATCTTGGAAACTTGGCCGCTTTTTTCCATATTTGTATGGAAATTTCGCTCAAAACAATTCAGAAAGATCCTCGAATTCATGCTAGACCAAAAAATTTTTTTTGTGGAAAAAATGTACGTTTTTGCCTAATTTCCCCTATAAAAAAATTTGTTTGCCCTTCAAATATCACTATTGTACTCCTCGACCACTTTCAATCATCGAAAGCGCCGTAAAGTTAGTTTTTGCCAAACTATGGCTAAAAAACCCTTACTCCCCTACAATGCCAAAATGTTTGTATCACAGCAATAGGTCTTGGCCCGTTATGTCCGAAACCACTCTAACCCAAAATTGGCCGATTTTAGCTACTTTCGCCATATCTTCGAAACTACGCCGCTTTTTCCTAGATTTCTATGGAAATTTGGCCCGAAACAACTCAGAAAAGTCCCTGAATTCATGCTAAACCACAACAAAATTTTTGGAAAATATGGACGTTTTTGCCCAAATTCCCCTATCAAAAATTTTTTCGTCCTTAAAATATCACTAATATACTTCCCGACCACTTTCAATCATCGAAAGCGCTGTAAAGACAGTTTTTGCCGAACTATGGCCAAAAAACCCAAACTCCCCTACAAAGCCGAAATTTTTGTATCACAGCAATCATAGGCGTGCCGTGACCTAATATCTGGCAGGGGCCAGAGACCGAAAGATTCAAAACATGCGATGATTTTGTCTTCCGTAAGGTATACGTACTGTTCATACAACTTATATAATTTACTAATACATTATATGTTTGTTAATTTATTCTCGTTTAGAAGCTAAATATATTTCAATTGATGCTTGAAGAAGAGGATAGCTCACTTTCAAAATATCTTGGAAGAAATTGGAGTATATTAAGCTTATAAAGAAGTAATTGATATCTTGCTTCAATTTTTTGTTACCTAGAAAACCTAGAAAAAGCATAAATAATTTGCCAGGGTGAAAAGTGCTGTAACTTACTCTTTCCGAGCCATTTGGTTTGCAGAGATATCTTTGTAGCCCCAACTGCGTGTCCGAGGCTAAATGAAATATCAAAACCTTACAAACTAGTGCTTTTTGCTGTTTTCCGTTTCCATGATCCTCTGGAAAACGTGAGATCCAGACAGTGTTTCTTTGCGAATGATTTCATTTTTCCCAAACTACATACAAGTTTTCTCGCTCACTTAGTAGTGTTTTAATCGTTGTATTCACAAGATCTATCCCACCTCTAGGAGTCGCATTTTTAGTTTGGAAATATGTGCTTAACATGTTCGCTATAGAAAGAACATAGTGAAAGATGAAAAGATTTACTGCAAACTTAGGATTACTGATTGAATGAAAGATCCCCAATGCATAAACTGAGTCGTTGGATTTTCCTTCATTCATTTCTTTTTCTAAAGCCTTTTTTATAGTCCACTAGCTATCGATCACATATTTGCAATTGTGAAATCTCATTGACTAATGAGTCGAGCTTAAACTTCTCATTTCACGCCTTGTATTTAGACCAACTGCCTCTTCAAGCTGCTTCAACAATTGGTGTTTTGATGGCTTTGAAATGTGTAGGTAAAGGGATACGATGGCATTGAAAAAGGTTGTACACGTTTCGGTCGTGAAAGGGTGTCCATCACAATAAGGATGATTTTATGAGCTAAACAGTGTACAAATGTGGCTGCAGGGTGTTTCATCTTGATTTGGATTTGTACACCACCTTTTTGTCCTGGCATGACCAGTGCTGCCATTTATTTTTTTGAAATAATGCTAGATTCAATTTTATTTAATGCTAAATAATGCTAGATCTTGTAAAATTATAATGCTAAATAATGCTTTCTTATTTAATTGAAATAAATATGGTTCAATGTGAAAATAATATGCATATTTATATGAGGGTTGATCAATAAGCAATGATAATCGGTTATTTCCAGTTCGCATAAAATTAAAAAAAAAAATGTTATTTACTACTACATATACTCACTAAGTCAGCATGAAAAAAACATATAAATAGGCTACGATTCCAGGGAGCTACATTCATAAAAGTAGTAACTCGTCCCAATGAAATATACCAGAGTCTTCGACAGCTAACGGTATAGTGTGGAGCATATGCACTAAGTGACGCAGCAAGAAAAAGGTGAGGGTTGAGTAGGGTGGAAGAAACCACCCACCTAGAGCAGGGGAGTCAAAGTGCTGAAAGCACTAGCTCCAGGGAAATACAGTTCCAAGCGAGCTACATTCATTTGAATACGAACAGTTGAAGAGAGAACATGAAAATGTGGAAAAACGAGATTGAAGCTGTCATTAAGTGTTTGAAAAAACTGTCTACCAGAGGCATACACGGCGACATGGTGGAAACATTAGGGGACACTGTTCCTCTATATTCCACCGTTGCACGCTATGCCAAGGCGTTTAAGCTGGGAAAAACATCCACTGAAGATGAACACCGCGAAGGACGTCCATCCACATCCCTCACTGAAGACAACGTAAAAAAAGTCGAAGATGTCGTGTTGGAACATCAAAGAGTGACCTTCAGGCATGTAGCTGAGATCACAGGGATCTCATATGGTAGTATTCGAAAAATCTTTGCCAACAAATTACATATGAAGAAGGTCTCTGCGCGTTGGGTACCGAGAATGTTAACGGACGGGAAGAAAAAGAAACGAATCGACATTTCAAGGATGAATCTCGAGAAGTTCCAGGCAGATCATGAAAATTTTTTGTCACATTTCGTGACCATCGACGAGACCTGGATCCACCATTTTGATCCAGAAACCAAAATGCAATCGATGACCGCAAGAAATTCAAAGTGTCAAGTTCGGCAGGAAAGGTTATGGCATCAGTTTTTTGGGACGCTGAAAAATTTATTTTGGTGGAATATTTGGAAAAAGGAGCGACTATATCAGGCTCTTACTAAGCTGACCAAATATGAAGATTGCGAAAGACGATGAAGAAGAAAAGACACGGCAAACTGCGAGCCGGAGTTCTGTTTCTTCAAAATAACGCATCGGCTTCACTAGATCTAGCTCTCAGTGGCTTCTACCTCTTTCCTCAGCTCAAACAACACTTTCGGAGTGAGAAATTTGAAGATGATAGGGAAGTGATGGCCACTGTTGAGGCATTTTGGGAAAGTCCAGATAAAGAAGTTTTTTCTAAGGGTGTCCTGAGTTTGGAAAAAAGATTGACTAAATGTATTATCTTTTAAGTTTAATCACCTTGGTTTATATTCATTCTCATCACTTATTGATCATCGTATGTTTAACAAAGACAAATTAGAAGTTTAAAATTTACAACTCAAAATGATTCTATATCTATTACAGACATATCACTTATGTCTAAATCTTCTTCTCATTTCCACCAACATTTTTCAAAATATCGTTTGGAGTCTCACAATCAAAGCAGCAACAATTATTTATTTTTAAGTGAAGAAAAAGTATTAGTGTCGGATAATATTTGAAGCCCTAACAAAACAATTGATTCACATTATTCAGAAAAAAATATCTAACTAGAATGCACATACTTTGGTGAAGTTGAGCTTGTAGATGCCCGAGGCTCCTGGGAGTCTGAAGTGGATGGGACCACATCACTGATTTTTGCATCATCACGATTTAATTGAACGTTACCATATTTAAAGCAATATATATGACTTTATAATCTTTATATTTTAGACTTTATAATCACTATTAGAATTTCAAAATCAGTCAACTGTCACTTCTGGTTGTCACTTCTAAGAAAATGCCATGAGCGCGTTTTTGTATTTTTCATGAATTTCCGCCACCACATAATTCAGGAAGTTTCGTTTCATGAACGCGACTGAAAGTACACGAACAGAGCTATTGAAAAAAATGTGATGGACAAGATTGTAAACAGATGAGTGCCAGATTATTCCGAAATCTAAATTTAAATGCTAAAAATAATGCTAGATGCTAACTCCGAATTTTGAATGCCGTTTTGGAAAAAATAATGCTAGATCTAGCATTCAAAATGCTAAAATGGCAGCACTGGGCATGACATTACCACCATCATAGGCTCAAAATTATATCTGCTAAATACGAGGCATTTCTAGCTCCTGAACAGTCTACAAAACTTAAGAACCTTTCTTCGACTGCTAGCTCTTTAGCAAATCTGACAACCACGAAGAGTTGTTCCTTTTTGTGGACCGTTGCTTCGTCTGCCATAACGGATATCAGTCCGCACTCTTTTATTTCAATTGTTTTTATTCATTCATTTTGTGTTTTGCCTTTACATTAGCTCGCAATCTTGTTATGAAAATGTTTTTCAAAATTCCAAAAAAAATTCACGGTTATTACTGGCACCACTTTCATCATGTCCTCTGAAAGCACGTCTTTGGTGATTGAGACACGTCGTAAAGTCGATAATCTTATCCAAATAGTTTCGATTTATCTTGACAATATTCCAAGACTATTCAAGCACCATATCACTTACTGTTTTTCAACCACTATTTGAGTTTTATTATTGTTGAGTTTTTATTATTGTATGCAGTATGTCCTTCAACACATTGTGCGTGAATTTTACTATCCGGTGAATTTATCCGAATCGCGAAGTTTGGTCGAGCTGAAATTTTGGTGTATTTTTGGCGACAAAGGAAATTCTATGGAAAATTTCGCATTGTGATGATTTCACACCGAGTCATCAGATCATCACGAAATTTACAAGACTCATCAATGGGCATAAAAAATAAGTTTCTGTCGTTTTTAAATAATGTCTGGGCAACTTTGTAGTCACCATAAGTACGTAAACACAAATCTTTCACACCATTGACTCCCTGGTATTTTTTTCGGCTTTTAGAATAAAATGCAAATGATATACAGTTAAATTTAAACTTGTGAAATTCCCAACCACCTGGTACTTGCGTGTACGGCGTCTCGCGGCCGGATAACATTCACAGGATATATTGGTCTTGAGTAGATACAGGTCTGACAAAAGTTTGATGAATATGATAGGAACTATGTCACCATGAAAAAACGCTCGGTGAAATTGAAGTGCTATGCCTTTTAACTTCTGATGCAGTTCTCAAATTATAATGAAATGCACACACATTTAACCTGATTGTAAACCACGTAAGTCAGAATTTTGGTCGTAATGTTAGGTCCGCGCTGCCAGCATCAACGATTTGATTCATTTTTTCCTGAAAATCGGTACTATTATATTTTCAAATAATAATGATTTCATAGTGAAAATAAGCCAACAATATTTCAATTTCAAAAAATTTAACACATTCGCGGAAAGTAACTCCAAACACCCTTTTTTTTCTTATAACTACCGACGCTTTCAATGGATCAAAACCAAAGTTATAGTGTAAGTTATTTTAACGGGATGCAAGTTTGGTAAAGTCTTTGTTGTGGTGGTGTCAAAACGTTTACAGCAGCAATCTTGGACTTTCCGAGCTGTTCAGTATGGACTTTTTGACTCAAACCTAATAAGTATACTTTATTTTACGCAAAAGTCAAAGATACACGCTCTCAAATATGGAATAAGACTGTGTTTGGTTTGCTTAATGTTAGGTATGAATGTGCTAATTGTATATGATCCCATCACGAAAGAGTAAGCGCAGCGAAAATTGCTCGCAATAAACAACATTGTCTTGAGGAGGTAGCATAAAAATGGAAGGGATGCGATTTTTGTTCTCCAAATGACTTCGAAAATTGTATTCTACGTTAATTACCTTATTGCCTACCATTTTAATACTCAGACTATGTTTTGTGAAAACATAATTGCATAAAACGCCAGTTTATATAAGAGTTCTTATATAAATACCTGTATATTGCCTATGAATGAACAGATAATCTTAGTGAAAAAGGGATGATTGGCGAGGCGCTTTTAAACTTAAAGCGTTAGAACTGAACGTATATCTTGTCGAAATTAGATATTGCCGTCCATTTCTCGAGATAAATCCCATAACATCATAATTAATACCGCAAATAACGCAGTCTCTATGTTATAAGTAGTGTGTATGCTTTGGTATAGGCTTACACTACTGGACTACACAACTCTTGCTGTAACCACAAAAACCAAAGAGGCGAAAACTTAAGTGTCTGCTCTTGGAAATATTTATTTTTCTGGGAGGGGCCAGCCTAGGGTCTGGGGGGGTCCCGGCCCCCCCTGGCCCCCCCTACGGCGCGCCTATGACAGCAATAGGTCTTGGCTCGTTATGTCCCAAACCACACTAACCCAAAATTGGCCGATTTTGTCCGATTTCAGCTACTTTTGCCCAAAATACTTTTTGAACAATTGAATAAAATACTTGCCCAATTTCCCCTATCAAATTTTTTTTCGCCTTTAATATATCACTAATATACTCCCCGACCACTTTCAATCCTCGAAAGCGCTGTAAAGGCAGTTTTTATTCATATCGTTCCAAAACTAAAAAAACCTCTAGCTCATCAGAATTGCTAGAAAACTAATTTTCGAAGAAATGGTCTTTGAGTGACAAAAACGTGTGGAAAGACGTAATACACTTTTTTGTAGAATCATATCAACCATTGCTTATCTGCAGCAACAAAACTCAACTATAACACAAATGATGAAAATGTGCAGTGCTGGCAACACTTTCCCAACGAAACAGCAATAAGTTTACCATAATAAGCTCATACTTCAATCAACTTATCCTTTGAATTTCGTTCTCATCGCAGGATTTCATCGAAAGTTTCAGCGGTTAAACGTTGTTTGTGGCTGCCATCCGAAAATGTTCAAAACTCGGAAAATTTAAAAATTGGTTTCTTATTTTTATCGCAAATGTTTTGCATATGAGTACGTAATTTGAAGCATCTGTTGGTGCAATATTTACGAAAATAGCTAATGCTGTTTACCCTGTGTCAGCAGCAGAGCAAAATATATACCAAATCTGCTTGACGTTAAGTTAAACCCAACCAGTAAATTTTGTTTCGATTGAATCACTGCGCTGGAAGCTATACGGGTGAAAAGAATTTTAGGGTTACCACCCTCAAAACTTTTCAAATTTTTAAAGCGTTGATATTTGTTGTAAATTTTCATTGCAGGATTATTCCCATTTGCAACTCTAATGACATAATCGCTCAGTAAAGAAATTCCACAAAATTACAAAAATGGTCATAGGTGGCAGCCCTTTCATGATTTTTGTTTGAAATTCCTACGAAATTTACTTCACATTAAGGTCCATTTACTGCATGAACTTCGTTTTGATTTCTGCACTGGACCGGAAGCTATAAGGAAAAAAGCTTTATTTTGCTGAGCAAATTTGCAAGATTTATGAGACAAATATCACCATAGCTGGCAGCCCTATTCTAATCTTTCATAGAGTAAGATCCGAGTACTGTGTGAGTTTTGTTAAAATCTGATGGCTGAATCGGAAGTTATAGGCCAAAAAGCTGCTTTTTTCTTAGCGATTTTTCAAGATGGTACCACTGCCACAGGGTATCCCGCATTTCAAAATTACTTCTATCAGACCTGATCCTAGCTAATACCAACATGTCCTGTGAATTTCATTATGATCGGATAATCCGATCGTCAGTTCTTTCAGAACTGTCAGAACTTTCGAGTGCTGAAAATAGAGGTAATTTGGTGATGGGCTGCCGTTCTTGTGGAAACCGGAATTTTCAAAATTTCAATATGAAATGATGGAAAAAGGTTTAAATTTATCAATGATTTGAAATTTTTGTCAAAAATCAAAATTTTTTGAGGAAGCTCAATGATTTGAAGGATTTTTATTCACGAGCCTGCCGTAGCTACAGGGTAACCTGCACTATCTTGAAAGTCCATGTGTGTTTAATCTTAGCCAATGTCAATACGCTCTACGAATTTCACGGTGATCCAATGTTTTTGTCAGAAGAAATGACAAATCAAAATTTGAAAAAAAAATCTTGCCTACTTTTAGGCACTTAGCACCCACACACGGCTCAAAAATTTCAATTCTTTATCCTAGACAAGCTTAAAACATAATTAATTTTCATTCCCAATACTTTTTTTAACAAAAATTTACACTGCTTCGAAATCTAGGAGTACTTCAAAATTCACTAAAACGCTCGCCGCGGCCAAAAGGTTTAGGATATCTGAATTTGAGAAAGTCGTGGACCTACCTACTAAATATATCTACGTTCTCCGAAAATTTCAGCTTAATCGAATCGGCCACTCCAGAGATTATCTCGGAAAATCATTTTGCTGCTATATATATATATATATATATATATATATATATATATATATATATATATATATATATATATATATACATATATATATTGTTCAGAAGGATTAGTGTTTAGATCAAATTTATGTCCAATGTAATCATTCAATCTTAATTAACTTAATTTAACTTCATTTTATTTGTTGTAATCATTTATTATTAATTACGTGCATAGAGCTTTCTTTGTATACAAATTGTAGTAAATTGGAATTGTTTTTGCGGGATGATTAAAATTGAACAACTTTTTATTAACATTAAAAATTTTAATTTACATTGAAAATTCTATTTTGACAAAGTGGTTTCGAAAGTATGCACTGTTTTTCATCAGACACCAGCACACAGTGCATACTTAACTGGCGTGACCACTTGCAGGTGGAAATCATTACATTTTTATTTATGCTAGTTGTGACAAATTTTAACATCTCCGACTTATATCCATGGATATAATTTTTCTTAGTAAAGGTAATTGAATTTGATCACGGTTCCGTTCTTGTCTATAAATCAGCATATAAGTCGGAGATGTTAAAATTTGTCACAACTAGCATAAATAAAAATGTAATGATTTTCACCTGCAAGTGGTCACGCCAGTCAAGTATGCACTGTGTGCTGGTGTCTGATGAGAAACAGTGCATACTTTCGAAACCACTTTGTCAAAATATAATTTTCAATGTAGATTAAAATTTTTAATGTTAATAAAAAGTTGTTCAATTTTAATCATCCCGCAAAAACAATTCCAATTTGATTCTGCTTTCGGAGGCTGATTCCGCAAAACGATCGAGTTTCCCGTTTCAATATGCTTGGCTTCGATCAGCTGTAGAAATGATATACGTTGTCCATGCTGATTTATAGACAAGAAGGGAACCGTGATCAAATTCAATTACCTTTACTAAGTAAAATTATTTCCATGGATATAAGTCGGAGATGTTAAAATTTGTCACAACTAGCATAAATAAAAATGTAATCATTTCCACCTGCAAGTGGTCACGCCAGTCAAGTATGCACTGTGTGCTGGTGTCTGATGAGAAACAGTGCATACTTTCGAAACCACTTTGTCAAAATAGAATTTTCGATGTAGATTAAAATTTTTAATGTTAATAAAAAGTTGTTCAATTTTAATCATCCCGCAAAAACAATTCCAATTTGATTCTGCTTTCGGAGGCTGATTCCGCAAAACGATCGAGTTTCCCGTTTCAATATGCTCGGCTTTGATCAGCTGTAGAAATGATATACGTTGTCTATGCTGATTTATAGACAAGAAGGGAACCGTGATCAAATTCAATTAAATTGTAGCACTTTAATCAAGCATAAACTCAATCAATTATCGATACAGTCAATTTCGCAATTCAGCAATTTACACTATTCATTGTACTTGCACGATAAAAGAACACTTCATGTATGCATCAGCTTTTCATGAGTTGATCAATGTACACTTAACATCAGCATTAATTTCGCATAAAAGAAAATAATTGATTCAATAAAGTCGTTGTTCTTTGGTAACCATCGAGCAAATGCGTTTCATTAATTAAAGTTAAACCTGAGCTTGGAAGTACGGAAACCTGCTTGCAACTCTTGCTTTAACATTTGGTGACCCCTGAGTTTGAATAATCGTGGAGTTTATTTCAAAGTTAATTCAAATAGTTCGATCTAAAAGATTGATTTGTGTTTCGTGAAACAAATTACAGACAGACAATAGATTTTTGTGCATAGACGATAATTCGGTCAAGTTATATTCGGAACTTTTGGTTGTACATATTTGCAAAGTGATTTCGCGTTCGCAAATTTAAAAAATATTAAGCTTGTGTTGGTGTATAAGAGTGAATAAAAACAAAATAAACAAAGTTTAACAAGTTAAACCTGAGTTGAAACTAAGGAAACCTGCTTGCAACTCTTGCTTTAACATTTAATAATTAATAACAAACGTGATTCTTGTGCGCGTACGCTTATATTTGTCTTGTGAACAATCGCACCGAAGTTAGGTCAACAACAAAAGCCAATATGGAAGGCTTAGTATTACGGCAGACAATCGTAGGTAAAGAAATCGAGAAGATCACGAATGCCTGCTACAGAGAGTCGCCGAACAAAAAAACTATAATTTACTTGAGAGAAAAGCATCTCGTATTACTTCAACTTTGGAATGAGGTCGAAACTGTAGACACAGAAGTAAGAGACAGTTTCAGTGATGCAAGGGATAATAAATATTTCACGGAAGATTATTACAATAGAGTACGTATGGCTCATGAAAAGGTAATAAGTGAAATTAATATACTCATTGAGAGTGTTGAGTCCCATGATAAGGAGCAGCAAGCCAAGGAAACTGTGGCTAATGCTGGACCATCAAAAACAATTTATAAGCTCTCACAACAAGAAGAAATCGGAAAAAAGGCACGAAAACAACGTGTGCTGCTTCTGAATTTAGAAAGAATTTTAACAAAAATTTTATCAGAAACTGGAGATCGAATTTTAGAAGAATATAACATAATGAAGGATTTGATCAATGACCAGTACCAAGAGCTAGTGGCCACTCACAATCTTTTGTGGGAAACATTGGATGATCCGAGTGAGCACGGATATGATTCTAATAAATATTTCGTTATCCAAGTATTGCATCCAAAATTGGTAACACATGCACGAAGTGTTGTTAATAACAATAGTGCCCTGACTCAAAATGAGCTACACTTATTGCAGCCGATGGTCAAGTTACCAAAAATAGAGCTACCAAAATTCGATGGAAAATATTTGAAATGGCAACAATTCTATGATTTGTTTAGCCAAATGGTCAACTCACAAGCGATGGGGAATGCTCAAAAATTCTTCTATTTAAAATCTCAATTATCTGGTGTACTGGAAAAGCTCATTCGACATATCACAGTAAGTGAAGAGAATTATAAAACCGCTTGGGAAATCCTTACCACCAGATATAATAACAAAAGACTATTAGTGGCTGCACTAATTGACAAAATATTAGCACAGCCGACTTTATCATCAGAATCAGCATCATCAATCAAAACAATGCATGATACGATCAAAAAATGTGTTCTTGGTCTAGAGAACCTTGGGTTGAATGTGCGCGACCAATGGGATCCAATTTTACTACAAATCTTAGTAAAAAAATTAGATCGAGACACACATACATTGTATGAACAGTCTGTGAAATTCCCCAGAGAACTACAGTCACTTGAAGAGTTTTTAGGCTTTTTGGAATTAAGATTCCAGTCACTAGAAGCATTGGGACCAATAAAAACGATGAACAAAGATAGGCATAGTAAGATTGTACATGCTTATACGATGACTCACAGCAACAAATGTGAGTTATGCAGTAGTGATCATCCAATTTACTTCTGCAGTAATTTCCTAAAACTCACTCCTCCAGAACGTCAAGCAACTGCAAAAAAGTTGGAATTATGTATAAACTGTTTAAAAAGTGGCCATAAAACAAGTAGTTGCACTTCGAGGAGCTGCTCATCATGCCAAAAGAGACATAATTCGTTGCTTCATTTTGATAATAATAATAATATTTCGTTGCTTCATGAAGCCCGGAAGGCAGAAAAAGGACGGAATAAGACGGCATCAATAAAATTCAGTAATGATGCAGCAGTTCACGTGGGCTCTACAGAAGGCAATGAACAAAGCAGCTATGTATTCTTGGGCACAGCCGATGCAACCGTCACTGAAAATCATGGCAATCAAGTCAGAGTTCTTCAAAGCAACGACCATAAGAAACAGCCAAGGTAGATATGAAGTTGCATTACCATTATTTTCAAGCCCAAAGTTACTTGGCGATTCTTGGAAAATAGCAATGAGTCGCTTCATGAGCATGGAACGAAAGCTGTTAAGAGATCCAGAGCTGCACAAACAATATGCAGATTTTCTGGATGAATATTTACGGCCAGGGCACATGCAAGAAATACAAAAGGAGCAAATTTCAGGCTCACACTATTTCATACCACATCATCATGTATTGAGGCCACACTGTAGTACAACAAAATTGAGAGTAGTTTTTGATGCTTCTGCGAAGACAACCACGCAGCTCTCATTGAATGACTTAATGGTTGCTGGCCCTAGAATACAAGATGAACTGTTCGACATAATATTACGATTTCAAACATACAACTACGTCTTCACCGCAGACATCGCTCAAATGTACCGTCAAATATTAGTTGACGAAGAAGCCCGAAAATTGCAACTCATAATTTGGAGAAAAACCCATTTGAAAAACTTCGCTACTTCCGATTGTGTACAGTCACATATGGAACCAAGTCAGCACCATATTTAGCCATTCGATGCTTGAAACAATTGGCGGAAGATGAATCCATCCGATTTCCTAAAGGATCTCAGGCTATCAAAGACTTTTATGTAGACGACATAATATCAGGTCATAATAGCTTGGCTGAAGCTCTTGTCATCCAATCTGAATTGATTAAGATGCTAAACTCAGGAGGTTTCAAGCTTCGAAAATGGTGCTCAAATCACCCAGCACTGATAGCTCAATTTTCAGAAGAAGATCTCGAGAAACAAATAAATTTTTCGGAGAGTCCAGAAGGGCATATTAAAACTCTTGGACTAATGTGGAATCCATCCAGCGACTGTTTTGTAATAACTACTACCTGGCCGGAATGTGCAAAAATAACCAAACGGTCTGTTTTGTCAGATATGGCTCACTTGTTCGACCCTTTGGGACTAGTGAATCCCGTAGTCCTAACTGGGAAAATATTTTGGAAGGCAAAGATAGAGTGGGATGAAGAGCTATCAGATGAATTGCGTGATAACTGGCTACAATTCAGACAAGGAATAAGCACCTTGAACAATTTAAAGATTTCCAGACAAGTAATAATTGGGCCGGTTCCATGGAAAATTGAGCTACATATATTTGCTGATGCAAGCGAAAAGGCGTCCGGAACCGTAGCATATGTTAAATCTATTGACAACGAAGGCAACGTTCTTGTCAAACTTCTTTGTGCCAAATCAAGAGTAGCACCTATCAAAGTGACCACGTTACCAAGACTAGAACTTTGCGCTGCAAGGCTTGCCACACAATCAGGTGAAAACATCCTTCGAAACATTAATATACAGCTTGAAAAAGTGATGTATTGGTCAGACTCTCAAATAGAATTGTCATGGCTTCGTGGTGACCCGGCGACACTAAAAACATTCGTCGGTAATCGAGTTCAACAGATACTCAACAAAACAAAGCCCAACCAGTGGAGGTACGTTCCAACGAAGGAAAATCCAGCTGACCTTGTATCACGGGGAACTACTGCTGATCACTTAACAGGATCCGAGTTTTGGTTCTTTGGGCCAACGTTTTTGCAAAAAGAAGAGTCAAATTGGCCAAAAACATCAAACGAACACATCCGAGCACTAGAAGAAGAAAAAACTACGAAAATTGTATTAAACTGCAATCTGGTAAATAGAGAAGACCATTTTGTACAGAGAATTAACCATCAGAATTCCTTTCTAAGGTTGCAACATGTAACAGTTATTCGTGCAGCAAAGATATTTAAAAAAGAGCTAACGAAGGACTCGATTCCAGAATTCATACAAGTCAGTGAAATAAAGCAAGCTACGGCTGTAATTTTAAAAGAAGATCAACGCATGAAATTTGACGAAGAGATCACCACCTTGACAAAAGAAGGGAAGGTCAAAAATGGTAGCCGACTCGCGTCTCTTACACCATTTATTGATCAAATGGGACTAATACGAGTTGGTGGACGATTACAAGCATCCGAGTTATCTTGTGAAGCCAAGCATCCCATTCTTCTGGCAGGTGATAGTACCATATCAAAGTTGCTGATGAACCATTTATACCAAAAGCATCTGCATGCCGGACCACAGGCTCTGCTTGCATTCTCTCGTCAAGAATACTGGATTCTTCAAGGTAGAAACCTGGCTAGATCGATAGTCAATAATTGTGTACCATGTACTCGGGCCAGATCACAGCTATTGAAACAGTTAATGGGACGACTGCCTTCAGAAAGAATTATACCCAGTAGACCGTTTTTGTCAACTGGGGTGGACTTTTGTGGACCTATAATGACACATTATAAGATCCGCGGTAAAAGACCTCAAAAGACATATATTGCCGTATTTTGCTGCCTCACCACTAAAGCAGTACATCTAGAGGTGGTCTCCGATCTTTCAACTGACGGATTTCTTGGAGCACTAAAACGATTTATTGCCCGTCGTGGATTATGTCCAAACATATTCTGTGATAACGGAACCAATTTTGTCGGAGCCAAAAACAAGCTCGAGGAAATTTATAATATGCTCCAAGCAAAAAGCTCAAAACAAAAAATTGCAGACACCTGGTCATCACAAAGAATCCAATTTCATTTTTCACCACCTAGATCACCGCACTTCGGAGGAATATGGGAGGCGGCTGTCAAGTCATTCAAGACATTATATACGAAGACAGTAGGCTCAGCCGCTTTAACATACGAAGAATTAGCTACTGTAACTGCAGAAGTTGAAGCAGTTTTAAACTCGCGGCCTTTAACACCATTGTCGTCAGATCCGAGCGATCTCACTGCTCTTACACCAGGACATTTTTTGATAGGAGAGCCACTGAAGTCTTTACCAGACCAACATACAGTAGAGAAGATGTCAGCAGCATCCCGGTGGAAACTAGTGAACTATGTACAGCAGGAATTCTATAAAAGGTGGAAAACTGAATATCTTCACGAACTTCAAAAAAGGGTGAAGTGGACTGGCGAACAGGCAAACATCAAGGTGGACACTCTGGTCGTCCTAAAAGATAATAACCTCCCACCACTTGAATGGGCAATGGGTCGCATTGTGGAGATAATTCCTGGACCAGACGGATTAGTACGAGTAGTTAAAGTAAAAACAGCATCGGGCATATTTACCAGAGCTATTCATGGGCTATGTCCTCTTCCAGTCGAGACAAGTGAAACTCCGTCCGCGCAACCGTTATCTCCAGTTTCTACATCATCATCTCAGCCAACACCAATCATGCGATCTTCATCGGATCCACAGTCATCAGCTAAGGAGTCCAGAAAAACCAGAGCAGAAAACAATGAATCATCCCAGAAATCAAAGCGGCGGAAGATAAGAGCTGCCTCAAGTGCATTAGTATCCGCGCTGCTTACTTTCGTAGTTTTTCCAGTCACAATATTAGCCGGACAACCAAATCAGCAAAGTCTTCCCTTTGAAGTAAAACAGTTTCAAAATAAACCGGGCCTGTATTTTGAGAAATTGGGACAATCACAGATCACATCACACAAATGGCAGTGGTTTGTCTAC
This sequence comes from Nemotelus pantherinus, assembly GCA_963978885.1. NCBI lineage: Eukaryota > Metazoa > Arthropoda > Insecta > Diptera > Stratiomyidae > Nemotelus > Nemotelus pantherinus. Next base: position 93,966,364 of record OZ022264.1, read on the forward strand.
TTTGACATGATCCCGTACTGGAAAATGGGTAAAGATATTGAAGCAACTGTCTTCAAATTGGAAAAACTCAGAAAAATGACAGTCAATACTTACTTTGATATCATGGTGAACCAATATAAGTCAAGCTTGATGGAAATTGCTGAGGTAAATGAGATTATTCTACATCATCAAGGGTTCAAATTAAGACAAAGATCTAAAAGAGGGTTGACAAATGGTGTCGGCGCTGTCGCTCGTCAGCTATTTGGTGTTCTAGACGAAGAATATGCAAACATCATCGCAAACACAATCAAGGAAGCAAACTCGAATGAAGGTCACATGCTCAGATTGCTTCGTAACCAAACATCGATCACAGAAGCAACCGAATCTCTTCTTAAACAATCCGATATAGACAGAAGTAATCAAATGAAATCGATAGAGCTACAATTCAACAATATACTCCGAGACATATCCAATATGACTCTCATTCAAAAGCAGCAACATGTCATTCAAACATTTTTGACGGTAGCGACGATGTTATCACTCCTCATTACTGACTATCGGCGAGTTCAAGATAAGCTATTGGACATTGTCACGGATATACATCATGGTCAGATGAATACGTTAATAATGTCACCCGAAACTTTAAGACGTCAAAAATCCATCATAACTGAGCACCTTCCACGATCTATATCTTTACCTACCAAAGATGTCACGAAACTATACCATTTAATGAACGTGAAGGTCAACGTCTGAAATTTGGCGAAGAGATCACCACCTTGACAAAAGAAGGGAAGGTCAAAAATGGTAGCCGACTCGCGTCTCTTACACCATTTATTGATCAAATGGGACTAATACGAGTTGGTGGACGATTACAAGCATCCGAGTTATCTTGTGAAGCCAAGCATCCCATATATATATATATATATATATATATATATATATATATATATATATATATATATATATATATATAAGTATATATATATATATATATATATATATATATATATATATATATATATATATATATATATATATATATATATATATATATATATATATATATATATATATATATATATATAAAGAAATATGAATTTTCGGCGAAACAAGTTTAATACTAATGTTCTTCGAACATTAGTAAAAACTACTTGCAAGTATTTTGGAACGATACTCGTATCGAGTATTTTAGAACTTGCAAGTATTTTTGTATCGCATATTTTTGTATAGAGTATTTTCGTTCTTGCGAGTATTTTGGGACTTAAGGTTTAGGTTTTTAGGGCAAAAATAGCTGAAATCGGACAAAATCGGCCAAGTTTGGGTTAGAGTTGTTTGGGACATAACGAGCCAAGGCCTATTGCTGCGTTACAAAAATTTTGGTTTTGTAAGGGAGGAAGGGGTTTTTGGCCATAGTTTGTCAAAAAACTGCCTTTACAGCGCTTTAGATGATTGAAAGTGGTCGGGGAGTATATTAGTGATATATTAGAGGCGAAAAAAATTTTGATAAGGGTAATTGGGCAAGTCTTTTATTCAATTATTCAAAAAGTATTTTGGGCAAAACTTGCTGAAATCGGACAAAATCGGCCAATTTTGGATTAGTGTGGTTTGGGAGATAACGAGCCAAGACCTATTGCTGCGATACAAAAATTTCGGTTTTGTAGGGGAGTTTGGGTTTTTTGGCCATAGTTTGGCAAAAACTGCCTTTACAGCGCTTTTGAAGATTGAAAGTGGTCGGGAAGTATATTAGTGATATTTTAAGGACGAAAAAATTTTTGATAGGGGAATTTGGGCAAAAACGACCATATTTTCCAAAAATTTTGTTGTGGTTTAGCATGAATTCAGGGACCTTTCTGAGTTGTTTCGGGCCAAATTTCCATAGAAATCTAGGAAAAAGCAGCCTAGTTTCGAAGATATGGCGAAAGTAGCTGAAATCGGCCAATTTTGGGTTAGAGTGGTTTCGGACATAACGGGCCAAGACCTATTGCTGTGATACAAACATTTCGGTTTTGTAGGGGAGTAAGGGGTTTTTTGCCATAAATTGGCAAAAACTAACTTTACGGCGCTTTCGATGATTGAAAGTGGTCGAGGAGTACAATAGTGATATTTGAAGGGCAAACAAATTTTTTTATAGGGGAAATTAGGCAAAAACGTAAATTTTTTCAAAAAAAAAATTTTTTGGATTCGAGGATCTTTCTGAGTTGTTTCGGGCGAAATTTCCATACAAATATGGGAAAAAACGGCCTAGTTTCCAAGATACGGTAAATTTAAATCGGCCGGAAAAACTGAAAGTAGCACTAAAAATGTTTAGATCTGTTTTGGTTCGCCAGTTGGCTTCTCCGGCTGTGCTGAAGCTCTTCTTGTGATTGCCCTCCAACCCTACCGGGGCTGTGACTCATGTCCAGCCTTACCGAAGAGGTTGGCCCCTTAGTGGGTGCATGTTTAATAGAAGTAACATTTTTTTATCATTTCTTAATAAAATTTTCGACAAATTCATGCTTCAGTGAAGCGAAGTGGAAAACCGACTGTTTTAGATTAGCCAGGAAAAGTTTGATATCAGGCATCGATCGATGAAAAGTCATATAGATGGCAACAGGATTAGTTGGTCCTGTCATAGTAAATTTTTTGACACTGGTAATTTGAACGAATACAGGAGGTGTTTTGTGCATATATTAAAATGAAAATCAAATTAAATTGATTGAATTTGCTTGTTTTCCCTTAGATGGCTCCTAGATTGGAGAAACAATTGCCAAATAAGTGACCGACCATTGGATAGTTACGAACAAGCTGCACGGACTAATGGATCATATCCTTTGACGGTCAACTGCATCATCACCATTCTAGCCTGGAAACTTTGTGTCTGGTGGGTGGGGGAGGGCATATCATACCGTTTCATTACATCACTGCAAATTGCATGTACTTGTGTGTATATATGTACATACTTCAAAAAATACTAGCTAGTATTTTTGGAACGGGTATTTTTTTGTACTCGTACTCGGAATACCTAGTATGTAAAACTCCGAGTACGACCCGACTCTAATTTGAATATTTCTTTCATTCAGGAATTCTAGAATAGGCGAGGCTTTAAACCCTAGTTCGTTATCTCCGACGATTTTTCCTGGGTTTCCGTGGGTACTGATATATTGAAGCAGAGAACGTTTAAATTCGGTCCAAGTTTGTCCATTTATTTTAATGGCTTGTGCGAATTTGCTAAATTTATCAACTATCGTTAAGAATAGTTCCCCTTTGAAACTGTAGAATACGTCGACATGTAAGATCTCATTTGGTTTGGAGGGTGTTTCTGTAATTTGGTATTGAATTTTTGGTGGTTTTCGGTCGTATTTTTCTGTAGTGCAAATTTCGCAATTGTTCATGAGCTGTGTGATTCTAATTTTCAACTTTGGGTGTTAGATTGCATTCTTTAGTTCTTTATAGACTGTTTCTATTCCTCTGTGGTTATTTTTCCTATGTTCTTTCTCTATTATTTCTGTAAGTTTAGCTTCATCTTTTATGTCTTCTAATATGGTAAAACATCTAATTATTCTAAATTTGTCATTAGTGGGGAAATGGCTGGTAAATTGTTCAATGAAAGCATCATAGAATTGGTCATCTATAAGTACGGCATTTAATTGCAGGGGATTAAAATGATTTTTCAATAGGAGCCTTGTTGTCTCTACATCCATACCTTTGAGGTAAATTATTTTTCTGTTATGTTTGAATATCTTCATATTTCTTATTCTTAGGGAACCGGACATAACCCTTTTTACTATGATTTGGTTTTTAAATACGTTAATAGCAGATTTTGATACTGGAATGGTGGTCAATTCTTCTGTTACATTTGTTTCTGGAATATCTATGGGTGTATTTACGATTCTGGATAAAGCATCCGCATTTGAATTCTGGGAACCTTTTTTTATATTTAATAGTGTAGTCCTATTCAGATAAGCTCTTGTTTAGCTCCAATTATACGCCTGAGGACCCGTCTTTCGAAGGCGTTCAATATATTTGCGGACGTGTGGGTAAGGGTCCAAGTTTCACATCCGTAGCACAACACAGGTCTGATGATTGATTTGTAGACTTGGAGCTTCGTCTTCCTGTGTATGCAGCTGGTCTTTAGTAGGGCCAGAACGGAGTAGAAAGTTTTATTAGCGAGCTGTATTCTCCGTTTAATTTCGTCAGTTTTACTGCCTTTCGTTGTCAATTTGGAGCCTTAGTATATAAATTCGTCCACATTCTCTAAATTATATTCGTCCAAAACTATATTTTGTCTAATGGAGGTCTTTTTTCTTGTTTGCGTCTTGATTTTTGTTTTCGTCTGATTGATCTTCGGGCCTACTTCTTGGGCTTCCTGATCAAGTTTCAACAGGAGTTCTTTGGCGGATGTGAAGGAACGGGACAAGATGTTAATGTCATCCACGTAGGCCACTAACTGGTTCGACTTATACAGAAGCGTACCCTCTGTGTCGACAGCAATCTCCCTTATCACGTACTCAAGTGCTAGGTTGAACAGCAGAGGGGCCAACCCATCTCCTTGCTTTAGTCCGACATTTGTGCCAAAGGCGTCAGTCAGACCGTTGTTGATTCTGACTTGTGATGCTGTCGACGTCATCGTCATTTTGGTTAGCCGGACTAGTTTTGCCGGGATTCCGAAGTATAGCATTATTTTGTACAGTATGTTTCGGTCAATACTGTCATATGCTTGTTTACAATCCACGAAAATCTGGTGGACATCGATCCAAGCATTTTTCAAGCAATTGTTTGACTGTGAAGAGCTAATCCGTAGTTGATCTGCCAGACCTAAAGCCTCGTTGGTACTCCCCAAAGACCTTTCCTACGTATACATTTATTTTATCTTTTAATATTTTCGTCAGTATCTTATAGGATGTACAAAGTAGCGATATGCCTCTGTAGTTTTCGCACCGAAGTTTGTCTCCTTTTTTGTGGATAGGGCATATGATGGATTTACACCACTCCTGCGGTATTTTTTCTTGACCCCAGATGTTCTGGATCAATTTGTGGATGGCTTTTATGAGGCAGCTTCCCCCGTATTTGATTAACTTGACCGGAATCTCGTCAATGCCCGGCGATTTATTGCTTTTCTGGCTTTTTATGGCAGACTTGACTTCTTCCAGCGATAGAAGTGCGATCGGGACTTCGTCAGAGATGTCTATCGGCTCTGATATTATTGAGCCATGTGCAGGATTAAGGAGTTCTTTGAAATAGCAGGCCCACATCTCCTTAATCTGGCTATCTTCGGCGATGATGTTGCCGATTTCGTCTTTACAAAGAGTCGTCTTGGGCTGATATCCGCGTCTTAAACATTTCACTACTTTGTAAGCTTGCCTAGTTTTATTGCTCGCCAGATTTTCGTCAATGCTCTTTAATTGCTCGTCATGATATTTTCGTTTCTTACATCTAATGATCTTATTTGCTACTCGTCGGAGGTTTTCATATTTTTCTCTCTTCGTCCTGGTGTTCCTTTCAAGGAACTGTTTATATGCCTGATTTTTCATGTTCAGCGCATCCTGGCATTCGTTGTCGAACCAGTTGTTTCTTTTGCGCCGAGCTTCATACCCAACCACTTGTTCTGCAGCGGCTTTGATTGCTGTCTTCATCTCCATCCAGACTTCGTCAACCGGCCTCACTGTGTTATTTTGTAGGATGGGGGTTAGCTTAGTCTCAAGAGTTTTTGAGAAGTTTTCTGATACTGACGCCGTTTGGAGCTTTCCGATGTCAAACTTACGCAGAGGACTCGTCTTCGTCACGTACGCCTTTGACATGCGACATCGATATTTGGATTTGACCAAGTAGTGGTCCGAGTCACAATTTGCTCCCCGAAACGTCCGAGCGTCAAGTATGCTGGAAGCCCATCTCCGCTGAATAAGGACATGGTCGATTTGGTTGAAGGTATTGCCATCTGGTGATGTCCATGTTCTTCTGTGGATGCGTCGATGTGGGAAGCATGTCGAACTTATGACTATATCCCTACTACATGCAAAGTCAATCAGGCGTTGGCCGTTGTCGTTAGGTGCATCGTGGAGACTGTGCCCTCCAGTTGTTCCCCGATGTACTTCTTCATTCCCGACTTTAGCGTTGAACTCGCCGAGTATTATTTTGACGTCATTTGAGAGCAATGAGTCGAAAAGCCTTTCCAAGTGGTTATAGAATGCGTCTTTCGTTTCTTCGTCTTATTTTTCTGTCGGGGCGTAAACATTTATCAGCCATATTTTGAAGAATTTTGCTTTGATGCGGTTCTCACACAAACGTTCGCTTACTGCCTTGAAGTCCATAATGTGTGGCTTGAACTCCCTATCGACAATGAATGCCACTCCAAATTCACGGCTTCCCACTCCTGAATATTGTGTGCGATCTCATGTCTTGAATCTCGCTTTCAGTCCATTTCGTTTCCTGGACTGCCAGCACGTTCAGTTTGTACTGAGTGGCCTGTAACAATAATTCTTTTACAGCACCAGGTCTATTTAGTGATCTGTGCTATAGTTAATTTCGTGCTCGTTTAGCGTGCAGCTTGCATAGCATACGGGATGATTCTCCTGTGACAATACGGCACCCATTGCATAATTACTGGTGTCTGTAGTCAGCGTAAATTCTTTATTTTAAAGGGTATCTTAAAATGGGGCCAGTTATGAAAAGCCGTTTTAGGGTTTCGAAACTATTTCGGTATTCCGGATCTGATAATTTAATTTTTGAGTCCTTTTTCAGACACTGGGCCATAGGTTTTGCAATTGTTGCGTAGTCTTTAATAAATTCCCTATAATAGCCTGTAAGGCCAAGAAACTGTTCGATTTGCCTTGCTGTTTTTGGTATAGGGAATTTTTGTACATATTCAATTTTCTTAGGATTGGGTTTTATGCCTGTTGGAGTGACAACGTGACCAAGAAACTCTGTTTCCTTTTTATGGAGCTCTGATTTGTTGAGTTGTACCTTTAAGTTAGTTTCCTTGAGACGTTGGAAAGCTTTTCTAATTGAATCTTTATGCTCTTGTAGAGACGTGGAAAAAATGATTATGTCATCAAGATATATGAGGCAAATTTTGTTATTCATAAGCCTCGATGAGGCGAATTTTGTTATTCATAAGCCTCTGGAAAATTGCCGGTGCTGTCTTTAATCCAAATGGCATTCGCAAAAACTCAAAGTGCTCATTTTCGACACTTAAAGCAGTTTTTGGAATATCCGACCCTTCCACTTCGATTTGATGGAAGCCTTTTGCCAAATCTAACGTCGTAAAATATTGGCACCTTCCTAATTTGTCCAATATTTCATCGATGTTAGGTATTGGGTATTTATAGTCTACAGTTACCTCGTTCAGCTTCCTGTAGTTTATTACCATACGCCATTTCTTCTCACCGCTGGCGTCCACCTTCTTGGGTACAATCCAGACGAGAGCTGAATATGGGGAATTGCTAGAACGGATTATGTTATTATCTAACATTTTCTTTCTTTGTTTTTGCACTTCGGCCTTATGTACGTATGGGTATCTATATGATTTATCTTGAATAGGTATGTTGTTGGTTGTTATTATTCTATGTTTGATTGCGTTTATGAATGTAAGATCCGAATCTTCGTCGTAAAATATTGTTGAGTAATCTTAGATTACTTTCAATAAACATTTTTTCTCTTCGAAATTCAAATGATTTGTACGAATTTGGCTTAATAGTGGTTGGGGAAGTTTTTCTTCGATTATATTGAAATTTTCGTGATCTACTGTTTCAGTTTGGATATCTTCGGCAGCTACTGATTGTATTTCATTCTCTATGGTATTTACTTCGATATCGACAACGTGATCTTCCACGTTATAGATACGTTCTTCGATGTTTATTTTGCCACTGAATAACTCTTGTCCTTTGACCAAAACTAAACCATCGTTTTGTTTGACTTGTATTTTGGTGTTTTAACATTGCCGTTGTTCAAAGTGAACGCCCACTATTAATTGATTATTCTTATAATTCATTCTTCTAAGAAAATTATTACCAATTAGCCCATCATAAAAGTTATGGAATTTAGAGATAAGGAAATCTATCGTCTCAGATGGATCTCCTAATTCGGCAAAGAGAGGTATTTTAACCTTCTTTTCTACAACTACCTAATGTTGTAAAGTCTTTAACGTTAGCGGTTTGATTGGGGTTTCCCACCTAGGGTGGCAGAGTTCTGGGTTTAGTATAGAGTGAGTTGTTCCTGTATCTATTATTATTTTGAGAGGTTGGAGCTTTATTTTTACAACTATATAGGGCAAGTTGCTCCTGAGGCTGTCTATGGAAAATTTTCCCTAACGTCATGAGTATTAATGTCCATTGGTTCGGGTGGTGGTTGTGTGGAAGTTTGGGTGGCATTAAAGTTATTGTGGTTATTCCAGGTACTGGTTGCGGGACCTTGATTATTATTGGAGAAATCGTTTCTGTAGTGAGAGTTGGACCAACTATTATTTTGGTAGCTGTCATGTCGTGGTTGGTATCGTGAATTATGTTTATGTGGTTGCGATTGTCGGTTATGGGACGTAAGTTGAGTCTGTTTCAAGTGAGTTTGGCGTCCATTGTGGTTGCCGTGATTGTTTGGGGAAATGCTAGAAACATGTCCTTGGTTGTTGTGATTATTTCGTCTTCTGTCGTTTTTCTCTTCGTGTCTGTAGGGCTTGTAAGAGAAATTGTCGTTGGGGTTTAAATGTGCATACCCTACTTGAAATAGGATGTCCATAGCGGACTCAAGGCTATCGGGATTTCTACATACAAGAATAGCCTTCATTGGCTCTGGTTTCTTACTTTTAAAGATGTTGAGAGCGGTTTTCATATTATTTTTACCGCAGTCATGTGACACGGGTTCACACCTAAGCCAGCTAAGGTTTTATTGTTTAGATTACGCAATTTAGTTTTGACTTCATTGTAAAATTCGATGGTATTAGTCCTAAACGTGACTGCTTGGAGCTCATCAAATAGTTCCTCGCAGTTTCTTCTATCGTCGAAGCTATTTCGAAGTATTGTTTTTATTTGAGACCAACTAGTAGCCTGGTAATTTATTTCGATCGCCTCGCGAGCTCTACCTTTCAGTCTACTTTTAATGAGGTCTGAGAACAGGAGTTGTGCGGACTGGTCGAAGGATTGCAGGAAAGGGTATATACGATCGACTAAGTCGATAAAGGATTGCAGTTACCGTCTATTTCCATTAAATTCTGGAAGTTGGTTTAAATATTTAATATTTGATGAACTCCGAGCAGTCACGTTTAGGACTAATATCATCGGTCGATAGTTATAGTTCGTGGTTCGGTCGTCATTTAACTTATTATACTTGAGGAGGAAAAGAAACTAGAGCCTTGTTTTGTAAGAAAAATTTTGAGTGCCGAGGTTTTGGAAGTGAAAACAATTCATAATGAAAGAGAGATAATGGAGAAAAAGATTTTTACAATAAATCTGTAATTGATAAAATTTGTGATATTTAGTATATATGTATGTAAATATTGTAAGATCACAGCTTTAAAAATTCAAATTTAAATCCACCACATGTACTTTGTTAAGTCTACGGAAAGATGTCGCTGTAATAGAATAAGTAGAGAGAATTGTCAAATATAGAGAACAAAGACATTGTTAGAGAAGGCGTCCCATCGCATATACGCGTTTTATTTGGTGTTCTAAAACGGACAAAAGTGATATAAAAAATCAGGTGTGGGGTGCGATGACGAAAAAGCCAGCAATGAAAACCGAGTTATTGCGAATCCTGAAAGACAGTGGTGTGAGAGTGCCGCCAACTGCGACGGTAACTCAGCTTAGGAAGTTATTGGATAGCATGTTTGAAGAGGAGACGCCACCGATGCTGGATCCCGACGCCTTAAAACCACCAGAGCACGCTGCCCAGATGTCGCTGCCTGTTATGCGAGAACAAAGGCTTGAAACCTACGACGCAATGCCGTCACATGAAGCTGAGAAGATGCCGCTGCCATTAGTAATAGATGACGATGTTGTAGAACCGCCGCTGTCTGACGCTGATGTTATACTGCAACCGAAGCCCGACGCCCAGATGCTGTTACAAGCTGCCCCAGATGTACCGTGTGAAATACATACGCCGCTGCTGATGACAGATGTCCATAGAGGACCGTATGTTCAAGCGCAGTTTCAATATGCCGTACGAGCGCCGCCGCCATATGTCAATGAAATGTCACCGCTGCCCGATGCTACGCGGTCCGACGCTCAGATGGCCCAGGCAACCGCCGATCATATTCCGCCGCCATATGCTAAACAAAAGACGCAGCTTTCATATGTTCATACTCCGCCATTTGTCATGGAGAAAATGATGTCGAGGCCCACCGCCCATATGTCACCGATTGAGGTTGGAATGAACAATTCGTAATGAAAGAGAGATAATGGAGAAAAAGATTTTTACAATAAATTTGTAATTGACAAAATTTGTGATATTTAGTATATATGTATGTAAATATTGTAAGATCACAGCTGTAAAAATTCAAATTTAAATCCACCACATGTACTTTGTTAAGTCTACGGATAGATGTCGCTGTAATAGAATAAGTAGAGAGAATTGTCAAATATAGTGTTAAATTTCGCAAATATCCATCCGAATTGGTCGCTGAGTCAACTAAGCCATCACGTGTACATTCATTAAAGCAACTCAAGTTTCAATATCTAGCCAATTAATATACCATGAAAAATTACTCATAAAATTTTTTAGATTTTCCAACTTGTGTAAAATGCATTGTAATCAGATCTACATTAAATTGAAAATCAAGTCAAATATGAGTACTCGATTACGCCAGACTGTGTGCTCAGCATTTTTTTTTTGTATCAAATATTGATTCCACCAAATGTGAAATATTTGCAAATTCAATTTTAGTATGTAAGCACTTTTGTACCTATAAAATAAGTAATGTTCTGGTAAATAAATCATTAGTATTTTTGAAAGCAATAAGCTAAGCCTTCTTTATTACTCTTGTTGAGGCTGACAGGAGGTTGCGTTTTCAATAAGAATCATTGTTGCACTGGTTTTGTACTAGGGTAGCATTTCTCCATAAGATTGTATAGGTTTTGTACCTAAGCAATCAGTCACGGATTTCTTGTTACAACCAATTCGCACAGTTGCACTGGTTTCTGTACCGGGGCAACATTAGGGGGATTGTATAGGTATTGTACCTAAACAATCGTTCGCGAGCGGTATTCATCGCTATAGAAAAAACATTGGTGACCCCGACGTGATTACCTTGTAATCATTCAACGATTTTATATGTAACGTTTGTAACTTGGCACAAACAATCGTCGGTTTTGCTCGATCATGGAGGCTGTAGAACTACTACACGAGCAAGACAGTGTTGGCAACAACTTGGAAAGGTTGCTAATCAACTTCAACAAGGACTCGATCCAACGTAAAACTGAAGAATACGTTTCGAAACGCCTTGAATTTGCAGAGAGCTACTGGTGCATCATCCAGGGAAATCACGCTAAGCTAGCTCCATTAGAGAACGAGCTATCTGACGAGCCGTATTTCCAAAACAAATACTTCGAAAAACTACAGACGGTGTATAACACTTTGAAGGGTCTACTGCTGCAGCAAAAGAACGAACTAAATCAGCAGTTAAAGGCATCCAAACCTTCATCATCTGCTCTAGGGTCCGAAGTCATAGCACCAAACCCACGAGAAAACGACGATGATGGTCGAATGGTTTCAGTTACCAACCAGTCAACTGTGAGCGAAGATATTACTAAATCGATTCGCAAACAAAATGCGCTAATGAAATTAACGACTCATCAGCTTGAAAGCATCGCATCTAAGTGGGAAGAACAACACCCGAAGTCCTATTACCTTCTGGAAATCGAAACGTTGCAAAAACATCGCGCAGAATTGCTGGAGAACGATCAACATATTTGGGAGCTTTCATCGGAACCAAAACCCCTAGGCTACGAAGCCAATCTGTTCTAAACTCTGGAATTGTGGGCTCAAGATGTAATCATCCAATTACGACAGCACATTGACGAAACGCAGAGCAGCGAAATACCTCCAAGAGGTTCCGTGAAGCTACCAAAAATCACGGTTCCAACATTTGATGGAGACTATTTGCGATGGACACAGTTCCATGACTTGTTTCTTCAACTAGTACACAATTAGCCAATAACAAACATCGAGAAGATGTTTTACTTAACTACGAACTTGACTGGAGAAGCTAAGGCTCTAGTACAGTACCTACAAGCGTCTGAAGAAAACTATCAAGATGCGTGGAACATTTTGAATGCTCGTTACAATAATAAACGATTACTTGTAACAGCCTTACTCAACAAGCTGCTGTCACAGCCGACAATCCATGTCGAATCAGCACAAGCTATAAAAAATCTACATGACACAACAAATGAATGTCTGTTTGGATTGAAAAATCTGGGATTGTCCATAGAAGCTTGGGACCCCCTCATAGTGCATCTAATGATCAAAAAGCTGGACAAGAATACTCACGTAATGTTCGAACAATCTCTCGAAAATCCAAGGGAGTTGTCAACAATGAAGCAGTTTCTAAAGTTCCTGGAGAACAGCTTTCAATCATTAGAAGCTCTTGGAACTAAAAATGCGAACACTTCGAGAAACTTTGAGAAACCTGGCCAGCATAAGAAAACGTCGCTTGTCGCAGTTCCAGCCAAAGGGAGCTGCGTACTTTGCAACAAAAATCATTCATTATACAATTGCAATGATTTCCGATCTCAAACTCTACAACAAAGACGAGAAGTGCTTAAGAAACATCAACTTTGTTTCAATTGTATGAAAGGAGGACATTTCTCTTCTCAATGTTCCGGACAAACTTGCAGAAGATGCCACGAAAAACACAACACGTTGATGCATCTCGAAGACATTGAGAGAAAATCTGTGGATGGTAACCATCCGAGTAAGCAACTGGACTCTAATAAACCAAGCACCAGCAAAAATAGCCCAAGTTTAAAAGATTCCACCATGGCATCCTCCAGCCCGAAAGCTATAACGTTAGCAGCAGGTACAGAAAGGCCAGGAAATGAGCACGTATTGCTTAGCACTGTCCTCGTTAAATTGAAAAGCAGCAAAGGAATTGAGGCCGAGTGCCGAGCAGTGCTTGATTCAGGATCCCAGTTGAATTTCATTACTCAACAAATGGCCCGGCAGCTAAATTTATTAGAAACCTTTGACCCTTTGAATATTCAAGGCATTGGCCAAGCACCGCAGCGTACACAAAACCGGATAAGCTTTGAGTTGATATCCAACACCCTGAACTGGTCAATTCAAGTTCAAGCCCATGTCTTGCCGCAAATAACAACACTTCAGCCATCGCAGCCAGTAGACATCAAAACCTGGTCCATACCTGATGGGATTCAACTGGCGGACCCCTCTTTCCATCGTCCAGGAAAGATTGACTTGCTCCTAGGAGCAGAGCATTTCTTTGCGCTACTCTCATCAGAACAGATTCAACTAGGAGATGGCGTGCCGGTGCTGCAAAATACCAAGTTGGGTTGGATTATCGGAGGAAAAAGCATAAAACCACCATCGACCTGCGGCATATGTTCAGAAGAGACGTGCAGCCTAGATGAGCAAGTAGAGAAATTCTGGAGACAAGAAGACCCTGATATTGTGAAGCCATCCTTTTCGACATCAGAACTTAAATGCGAGTCGCATTTCGCACAAAACGTGAAAAGAGATAGCACAGGCCGCTTCATAGTGAAACTCCCCTTTTCAAGCGATCAGACAACTCTCGGAGAGTCAAGGCACATTGCTCTCAGTCGATTCCATGCAGTGGAAAAGAAATTGATGAGAAATCCAGAACTAAAATCTCTATATGTTGAGTTCATGAACGAATACCTCAAGCTTGGACATATGGAGGAGGTTGATTTAGAAAAAATTGAGGCTCCATATTACATCCTGCCACATCATTGCGTCATTAAACCCGAAAGCACAACTACCAAACTGCGTGTGGTTTTTGACGCTTCCATGAAAACATCGTCAGACGTATCGCTCAACGAAATTTTATATACTGGACCTACAATTCAAGACGAACTCTTCTCAATCTTGTTACGATTTCGATTGCCGAAATACGCTTTCACTGCGGATATTGAGAAGATGTACCGCCAGATAAAAGTTGATCCTGGTGACAGAAAATATCAACTAATCTTCTGGCGAGATGAGCCATCTGCGGAACTTAAATGTTATCAACTCTCCACCGTCACCTACGGATTGAGAACGGCTCCATATCTAGCCACAAAGTGTTTGCAACGATTAGCAATTCAATCAGATGGGGAACGCCCGTTGGGAGCCGCTTCACTTAAAAGAGACTTTTATGTGGATGACGTCATCACTGGGAGTAACTACCTTCCAGAAGCCATGGAAATTCAGGCTCAGTTGATTCATATTCTTGAGTCCGGGGGATTCAAATTACGGAAATGGTGCTCCAACCATCCTGCTCTACTGCAAAACATACCTACAGAAGACAGGGCACCAGAACTAGAATTTTCTGAAAACGAGGACTGTCATGTCAAAACTTTGGGTCTGAGATGGTTACCGCGATCCGAAGAGCTCTCTTTCAAAACTCAGTGGAAGGAAAAACTATCGATAACTAAACGACGTGTATTGTCAGACATTGCTCATTTGTTCGATCCACTTGGGTTAATGGCTCCTATTATAGTCAAGGCTAAAATTTTCCTGCAAGAGCTATGGGTGCAGCAATTTGACTGTTATGACGAGTTACCAGAAGAATACACGACCAAATGGATTGCTTTCTTGCAGAATCTCAGCAAACTGACAAGCATAAAAATTCAACGGCATGTGAATGCTGGTCACATTCCGCAGTCGATGCAGCTGCATACCTTTTCGGATGCTTCAGAGCAGGCTTTAGGCGCGCTATCTATGTAAGGTCTATGTTCCCGGATGGACGTATCATAGTGAGATTACTGTGCGCTAAGTCCAAAACTGCCCCGAAGAAGAACGTCACAATGCCGAGATTAGAGCTATGTGCTGCAAAATTAGCAGCAGTTCTATCGGATCGTGTTAAGAAGGATCTAGCTTGGAAACACAGCTGCTTCTATTGGACGGATTCTCAAATTGTGTTGGCATGGCTACATGCCCCGTCCTCTTCACGATATACATTTGTCACGAATCGAATAGCTGCAATACAAGAAGTAACTACGGCAGATCAATGGTTTCATGTCAGTTCGGCACACAATCCTGCAGATTTATTGTCTAGAGGAACAACATCCGAACGATTAAAAGAATGTGTGTTATGGTGGTATGGACCACTTTTTCTTCATGGAGCTGAAAGAGCATGGCCACAAAAACCTGAAAATTTGACTACCGATTTAGAGGAACGACAACCAAAAACGATATTAGCTTCGACCACCGCGAGTTCTGTACTGGACAGTATCAATCATCGCAATTCTTTTCATCACCTGCAAAGAACTGTCGCTTACATGCTGAGGTACATTAAAAACAGTCGAATAAAACCAAGCGAGCGCGAAAGAAATCATCTAAATGTCAACGAGTTGAATAATGCTTTAATTGTCATCACAAGAGAAGTACAACAAGAAGGTTTCGCCGAAGAATTAGCACAACTCAAGAAACATAGACATGTCAACGCCAACAGTAACTTACTTACACTCACTCCATTTTTGGATAGAGACGGAATCATTCGAGTAGGCGGTAGACTGCAAGAATCTAAGTTAGCTTACGACGCCCGACATCCAATCCTCTTACCATATAGCCATCAGATAACTAAGTTGATCATTACGCATATTCATAATACAAACCTGCACATAGGCCCTCAAGCACTATTGGCCTTGACGCGGCAGAAATACTGGCCCATCAAAGGAAAAACCATCACCAGATCAATAGTTCAAAACTGCGTTTGCTGTGCCAGATTCAAGCCAAAGCTTTTAAAACAGCTCATGGGAAACCTGCGTCCTCCCAGAGTCCAAGAAGCTAAAGTATTCTATAATACCGGCATCGATTTTTGTGGGCCTTTTTGGATCCATTTCAATGCAAGAGGAAAGAGACCACAGAAAAGCTATGTGGCCATATTTTGTTGCTTTGCGACGAAGGCTGTGCACATAGAAATAGTGAGTGACCTCAGTACCGACTCCTTCATAGCAGCTTTAAAGCGGTTTATCAGTAGACGAGGCAGATGCCGCAATATTTATTGCGATAACGCAACGAACTTTGTCGGAGCTAGAAACCAATTAAAAGAAATCGAAAGAATAGTGTACAGCAAACACGCACAAGAAAAAATTATGCACTTCTTCACTAACAAGCACACAGACTTCCATTTTATTCCACCTAGGTCTCCTCATTTCGGTGGGCTATGGGAGGCCGCCGTTAAATCAGCAAAGACCTTATTTAAAAAAGGTGTCGCAGCTGCGTCACTCACTTACGAGCAACTCCAAACAGTGATGGCAGAAATCGAAGCAATCCTCAACTCAAGGCCACTTACCCCAATGTCCGAGGATCCAAATGATCTTGCTGCATTGACGCCAGGCCACTTTCTGATCGGAGAGCCACTAACAAATATGGCAGACCCTCACGCCTATTCTACAAAAGGATCACTGAGTAAAAACTGGAAACAAGTATCCGAACTCCGAAGCCAGTTCTGGCAAAGGTGGTCAAGAGAATATCTATGTGATTTACAACAACGTTTCAAGTGGAAACAGCATTGTGACAACGTGAAAGCCGGTACTATGGTTATCATGAAGGACGACAATCTTCCACCACTGAAATGGAACTTAGGACGCATAATCAAAACCATCAAAGGAAATGATGGTTTGGTACGCGTGGCAGATGTCCAAACTCGGTCCGGAGTGCTCAGGAGAGCAATACATACACTGGCACCTTTACCTGTTGACAGCTACAGCACCGATAACTCAGAGCTGCTTGATTCGATAAATAGTAGTTCAAACCTTCAAGACGTGGAAGAAGTCTCAAACCACGACGGCGGAAAAAAAATCATCACACGACAAGGCACCTAAAAGAACACGACGAATCACTTCTCCAGTAAGTCTCCTTCTATTGGTAGGCTTAATATTACCAGCATTCGCCATGAACCCAGTTACTATTACCCCGTTCAAAACCGATCCAGGATTATACTTTGAAGGTTTAGGGACAACTCACCTTTCTCCTAACGATTGGAGTATAGTCGTTTATTATGAAATGGATTTCTATTGGAAGGAATTAATAAACATAAAAAACGGCATACAAATATTAAGCAAAATTTGCAACTCCACAAGGAAAAGTGAAAACTGTCAGCCAAGTATAACTCAATTCTCCATCACGATGTCAGGACTTGAAAATAGCAATGAACTCCTTACCCATGATTCTGAGCTAAGACTAAAACGATCACCCATGGACATTGTTGGAAACATCGCTCATTCCTTATTCGGAGTATTGGATTCATCCTATGCAGAAAAAATGTCTGACATCATAGGCGACCTGGAGAAAAATCAGCATCATTTGCAACATTTAATAGAAAATCAAACATCGATCGTTGATTCGACTATCAACCTGGTCCAGAGATCCACAGAAATGATGCAACAACAACTACAAGGTTTTGAGCACTACTTAAATCAAACAATATTTCAACTGAATGAAATAACGAAGGAAGCAACGCGCTTTGGGACTGTTCAATTCATTGTCAATACGACTAACCTTAGCAATAGCCAACTTTCAACGAATACAATCAATTATACTGAGCACAATAATATACACACATCATAGTCGAATTAACCCATTGCTACTAACACCAAGGCAGTTGCGACAGCAGCTAACACTCATCAAGAATAGTCTGCCATCGACACTGTGTCTACCAACTGGAGGGTCCAATCTTTTAGAACTATACAATCTGATGTCCATCTGTCAATCTGTCCATCGAAGTTCGAGTTACGAAGGCGCAGACAATATTCCGAATTAAGATTCCACTACTGTTGAACAAAAAATTCAATCTATTTCGAATCATTCCTGTTCCAGTTTTTGTGAACAGCTCGTTTTTGGAAATCAAACCCTCATCGAAGTTTTTATTAATCAGTTTGCATCACGAAGACTACTACTTCCTGTCTGAGCCAGAATTAGCCACATGCTCTCACGTAAGATCATCCAGCTACCTCTGCAAGCAACTTGAAAGATAATTAATAGCAAATTGATTATAGTAATTTAAAATACTTGAGTGGTCTAGTTGGTAGATTACTGACTTCTTGCTTGTGGGATCCCTGATTCGAATCCAAGTTCAGACGAAGGCCCACAAACCGAGCTTTGAGTTCACCTAGCTCTGATTAGGTACGTGGTTAAAAATCAGGGGTAAAGTGAGTCGTTGAATTCCACACTCGTATTCACATTGATTGAAAAAATTCTAAAGAAGCTCCTCACCAGCTTCAACTCCTAGACCCGTACGAGGGTTGTCGTTGGATTACTTTTAATTTAATTATGGCTTAAAGATCAGTTTTTTTCTCCTACAAGCCAGATTTAGTCTAATTTAGTCAATTACATAGTTATAACGAGGGCTATTTGGCTTTCTCCTCAAAGCCCATCAGTGAAATATTATGCTAATAGTATAACAAACGGATGTTTAATTTAAATAACATTGGAAAATGTTTAAGAGCCAAGTAAGATTTCAAAGATGACTATGGTAAAAGGCAAGTAGTAAAATAAGCTTTTAAAGCATTCGGCATAAATATAAGGTTGAGTTTACGTTAGAATTAAACTCATTTACAGTGCATCGAAAAGAACACCCTCGAATAAATCAAAAAATACATAGCATTATTTCAAAATACAGTCAATTAAAGATGCAGTGTTGGATGACGAGGTGTCAATAGAGATGCTGATAGCCCAAGTGAAGGAGCGTCTGATTATTCATGAGAAGGCTACAGGCGGATACAGAGATGTCGCTGTGAGACAGTGCTGCCAGAACATTTTCGTTCACGGAGCCCAATTTGGCTATTAAAATAGCCCAAAAGAGCCCAACACTACCACAAAATAGATCGAGGCCAGAATAATGCCAAAAGTATTTCTTATTAGATACAAAAGTAAATTTTTACATCCTTTTTCGCATGGATATTAATTTTTTGTTTATTTATATACAATACATATATGAGAGGGTCGAAAATTATATTTACAATTTCATTTTTTGATGCAATAAACGTGTAAATTGAAGAATCCATAACTTGAATCGTGTCTGGTGGTATTTTATAGTCATTGCAACATATTTTGTTAAAATTCAACAGAACTAGAATAAGCATCAAAGATATCAAAAAACTTTGTTGCATTTCGTTTCCAATTTTAGTCTTTATGTTATTTACCATACTAAACATATATCGACTATTGTATTAGATGCAGGAAGATATAGTAATAAAAAAACCAGCTCGCATATATCTTTGAAAATTTGTTTTCCAGCAGCAGATTTTGCTTCATTGGATTTTGCCCAAAATTTTTCTATGCTCAGTGTATTTTAATCATTTGCTTATACTTATGAGTTTTACCAGCACAGATTTAAATTTCAATCTTCTTGCGGGCCACGACGGTCAAATAAAAAACTTGAAATAAAGTTTAGTTCAACCGGAATTTAAAACATGAAGTGAAGATTTTAAACTTGATGTGAATATATAAAACTTGAAGTGAAGAGAGTTCCGTTCATGATTGAGGAAACCGATTGTGAATTCAAATATATATATTTTTAACAGTTGAAACCTGGACTGGTAAGCGGAGCCCAAAAAGTCACCAGTAGCGCAAATTTTAATTTCGTCGCCAACTGCAAGGGAAAGATAGCCCAATTGGCGAGAAATCGCCCATTCTGGCAACAGTGCTGTGGAATTCAAACATCAACTGAAAATTCTTCTACTTCACTGACACTTGGTCACGTTTCAGTGCAACCAGGCGATTTCGTTGGCTGCGCTTGGTCACTGATGGCTGCGCTTCGCTGCGTCAACTGTAATTCAGGCATAAAGCTCGTAAATAGTGATTGCCACTTGCCATTCGATCGTTTTGACGAGTATAGGCAGCACAGTGTTTTATTGGAATTGTTCGT
This sequence comes from Nemotelus pantherinus, assembly GCA_963978885.1. Classification (NCBI taxonomy): domain Eukaryota; kingdom Metazoa; phylum Arthropoda; class Insecta; order Diptera; family Stratiomyidae; genus Nemotelus; species Nemotelus pantherinus. The sequence continues at coordinate 93,986,354 of OZ022264.1, forward strand.
CCCTTCACCGAAGTAGTGAATTGAAATCGGGGTTAAGTAGCTGGCCCGTGTGCCTTTCAATCATCAGTTTTATACGTACGTTAGGAATAATTGCATTATGAATGCATACATGGAACAAGTTTCCTCCCGAAAAGTTTACAGTGACCAGGCATGTGCTTTACATGCGCATCTAATTTGTGCGTGACAGTGGATGCGGGCTACAGATTGTGCTTTGTGAAATGTCTGCGATGTGAACATAATGTTGATTCGGAGACCCGAATGCTTAAAACTAAGGACGCCGGAGAGGTTCTATTCCGTAGTTGAAAATTCTAGTATTATCACAATAGTGCACAAATGCGTATGAATACTTAAAAAGTTCCGTGTTTAAATCGTTTTCGTTTTTCCGCTAAAAATTTAGAACGAAATTCTCACCTGAATACGTGCATGGAAAATACATTTATATATGCATTTTTTTTTTGTTTCAAATCGTGATACTTTCGGTGGTGCCCCAATTTATACTTGTTGCTGTTGCAATGTATAGGTAATGAGCAGATATATAGTTCACTGAAGTTATGATCCAAGGCGTCGTACGCGTTCTTATTTGTTACCGTATGATTTGTGACCATACATGTTGGCCAGGAACAACAACTAAAGTAAAGTGTGTGCAGACGTCAACTGAAGATTTTGTCTGCAAATCTGTCCATTTGCATCAAGCATATTATGAACTAACGCTAACCAAGCACATAAGGACATCCCATTTTCAATGGAAATCGAAAATAATGAGAAACTACCCTTCTTGGATTTAATGGTCATAAGGAAAGAAGATCTTCTTAGATTTAATATCTACCGGAAGCCCACACACACCCAGAGGACAACACCATCCACGTCTGATCATTAGCATTCCCAAAAATGGCCCCCTTTAATGCGATGATTCACTTATAGCCGCAAACATCCTTCCCAATCCCATCCATTTAGCTTCTATCCCAATAGTATACCTTTGGCGTTAGCTTCTTATGTGTTGTTTTTTGAGCTTTAGGCTCTGGATGCAACCTGGAGGACTACTCTGGATTCTACTGGAGCTGGTAGTTTCGTTAGTAACCAGTCCAAGTTGTCCAAAGGGCCCCTGCCCCTCTTTATGTTAGAAGCTACGCCATTTTGTGACTTGGAGTGGTCTAGCATAGGGCAATTTTTTTGGGTCTGGTTCCAACTAATGTTTGGAACACGTGTGGTTGGTGTGTTGCCACTATTGCGTCCCGTCAGTTCGACCAGTACTTTGGAGGATTGTCATATGTTGGACGACTGCAATTTTTACTTTTTGTGTTCCCTACTCCTCTCTTTTTGTGGGAATTTCGGAGGAGGTGGACAGACCTCCATAATGGGCGTTTTCATTTGTTAAGCGATCCTTACTATAGTTTTGTTTACTTTAATATTCAACTGTAACTTTTTTGTAATTCGTAAAGTAAAATTGCATCAGTCATGAATCAGCCAGCCAGCAGCGGACCTGGTCGAAAGTTCTGATCGGGTTCCAGCCCAATAAGTGGGCCAACATAAAGTTTTCAATAGACAAATTTATTTTTCTTTTGATTTATTGTTTATAGATTGCATTCTAATTAGCAGCTTTATTCATCTTAAGGCAAATCATTTTTCGCAGATGGTTTTTTTAAGAAACATTTCAAAACTCAAATCACTTGATTTAATTCCCACTTTTCTCTATTGTCAACATTTTTATTCTTGGCCGGCATTTCTAATAATCACTACTTGAATAATATCTGGAAGTTAGTTATTTCACTCTTCGTTGCTCACATTTATACCTTATCAAGCTACACGCTACTGTCACACTCTTCAATAAATCTTTTGACTTTTGCACGATGTATCCAAACAGGGACTAAGACGGTTTTGCGACCAGCTCTTCATCTTATTCTCAGTATGTACCAGCTCAATTCAACGACTGGGTCCTCAATGTCATCAACAGTTAGAATTTGAGGTATTCCATGCTGAAAGGTTCTATGCTCATCGAGCTGTTTGTATTTCGCGTGAAAGCACACACGCGCCAAACGCTCGATGGTGATTTCCACCTTCTCTGTCAGCACGCTCATCTTTTGTTTGTTGGGCCTGCGGCCAACTGGTTCTGGAGATACCATCGGATCAACGGAAGTATCGAATGGCACTCACTACGCAATGCACTTAAAGAACGGTTCTGGAACTTCATTAGCGATGAGGAGCTCTTGGAGCAAATAAGTAATCGCTATCAAGAACCGGGTGAGTCATTCGACACATTACACTTGGATGTGCTCCGGCTAGTTGACCGCATGGTCGAACCAAGGGAGGATGGTGAGCTGGTAAGAATCCTTCGCCACAACCTGCTGCCCAACGTGCAACGACGCATATTGTTTTTGAACCTTCCCAGCGTTAGGCTGCTTCGCCAAGCCGTCCTCAGAGAGGAAAACTTTGAGGCGGAGATTGGCGGACGTAAGGCGTATGCCGGCGAGATGCTCGGGTTCTCCGATCACCAGGCTCCCGATGTGGGTACTGGGCACCCGCCTTACGCCACCTCTGCTACTGCATCTCATCTATCTCCACCCGAAAGCATCGGACTCCCCTCGGATGCAGCGTCAACAACCCAACGTCACATCTGCACTCGCAAGCGCCCACAAACCAAAGTGCTCATCCCTATAGCTTCGTCTCTTCTGGAAAAAGGTTTTACACGGTTGACGTTTCAGTCAGCGTAGTTCTGCTCTGAAGGGACTGCAGATTACGCTTCAGAAGAGCACAATCCTTAAAATCCCTTTGAAAGCGCCTCCTCAAACAATTCATTCTAGGTCCCACGACTTCAGCCTATTCCCGGTGAAACTCCCTGATCTGTGGAAAAGGTTTCATAAGGTGGAAAACACCTTTTGGACCATTGGGGAGCTCCTGAGGAGAATGCAGCACATGAAGAAGCCCCGAGGTGATTTATTTAACTAGTTCACGCACCTTAATTCCTTAAATACTTCTTCTTTCCTATCCTCCCTCCGTATCTTGAATTATGTTCATTTAGGTCACTACATTTTCTTTCAAGATACTGCAATCAATCATTTTAGTACACGTTATTCACTAGATTACCTATTATTTTTTACTTCAAATTACCCCGTTCACCTTGTTCACGTTTGGATAGTAAAAGGCATGATCACCTGTTCACGTCATTGTCCTTCTTAGATTACATCCATCCTTCAGCTCCTTCCACGCACTTGCCCTTGTAGAAAGACCTGTGTTGTGGCACCCAGTAATTTCAATCGAAATTACTGAGCCAACTATTTCGACGCACACTGTACCGTGCTCGAAATTGCCACATTTTTCAATCGGACTAGCTGTAACTTGTTGTTCGATTTGAAAAATAGCAAGGTACAGTTAGTCCGATATGACTTTGGCTGACTTGATTACGATTACGGGATTTTGTTTTCGCCTCGAGTATCAAATCAGACTTCGGGACAGTCTCTTGGAAATCGTGGCCACGGCCGGAGGCCGGCATGCTCGTCGACGCGAGGACATGAGAAAACCGAAAAAGGTCTGCTTGGTGCACACGGTAGTTGTCGGGTCACGGACTTTTCGCACTTTTCGGTGATCATTTAATAAGTACAACCAGAAAAATTTTTCACGACAAGTTCTGGAAAAGTGATCGTAAATGTGAAAATTACTCTTAACCACTCTTTTTATTGCGTTTGTGAAATCCGGGTTCCAGTCTCGCTGAAAAGAAAAGCTTTCGGAATTTTGATAAACAACCAGGTCAAGTATCGCAAAACCATAAATTCGGTCGCGAGCCAAGTCGTTTGTGCATCGGTTCGACACAGGCGAGAAAACTTAGAAAAACGGAACGAACGCTTACGAGCTGAACTAGCGAACGCGTGGTAATGTGCGAAGTCTGTAGCTAAAATCCCCTTAATTTTCCTTTAGTTCTAACGTTATTGATCACCAAAACCGGAATCATCGCCCCCTAATTGAATACACAGTGTTGTTGTTGAATAACTTCGCCTGGTTAAATTTCCGATTTAAAGCTCGTAGTTCCCGTACGAATATGTCACCGATTAGTAGTGATTTCCACTTGCAATTCGATCGTTTTTCCGAGTAAAGCCAGCACAGTGTTTTATCGCAATTGTTCGTCCTGTCACCGAAGTAGCGAATTTAAATTGGGGTTAAGTAGCTGGCGCATGTGCCTTTTAATCGACGGTTTTATACGTACGTTAGGAATAATTGCATTATGAATGCACGCATGGAACAAGTTTCCTCCCGAAAAGTTTACAGTGACCAGACATGTACTTTACATGCGCATCTAATTTGTGCGTGACAGTGGATGCGGGCTACAGATTGTGCTTTGTGAAATGTCTGCAATGTGAACATAATGTTGATTCAGAGATCAGAATGCTTAAAACTAAGGACGCCGGAGAGGTTCTATTCCGTAGTTGAAAATTCTAGTATTATCACAATAGTGCACAAATGCGTATGAATACTTAAAAAGTTCCGTGTTTAAATCGTTTTCGTTTTTCCGCTAAAAATTTAGAACGAAATTCTCACCTGAATACGTGCATGGATAATACATTTGTGTATGCATTTTTTTGGTTTCAAATCGTGATACTTTCGGTGGTGCCTCAATTTATACTTGTTGCTGTTGCAATGTATAGGTAATGAGCAGATATATAGTTCACTGAAGTTATGATCCAAGGCGTCGTACGCGTTCTTATTTGTTACCGTATGATTTGTGACCATACATGTTGACCAGGAACAATAACTAAAGTCAAGAGTGTGCAGACGTCAACTGAAGATTTTGTCTGCAAATCTGTCCATTTGCATCAGGTATATTATGAACTAACGCTAACTAAGCACATAAGGACATCCCATTTTCAATGGAAATCGAAAATAATGAGAAACTAGCCTTCTTGGATTTAATGGTCATAAGAAAAGAAGGTCTTCTTAGATTTAATATCTACCGAAAGCCCACACACACCCAGAGGACACCATCCACGTCTGATCATTGGCATTGGCAGCATTGGCAAAAAAAAGAAAAAGTATAGAATACAGCGTGATCTCTTAACGACGCTTTTTACGCAGGAAAAACAAGAAACAGCCATAAGAGTTCCGCTTTGATATTAAAGCAGTACCAACCAGTAAAGCTAAAAAACTAGGTACTATACTATGTCACGTGAAAGACAAAAAATAAAAAGGAAAAATGTGGAGTTTATAAAATTACCTGCCCAGAATGCGACAAAATATACATCGGCCAAACGAAACGGTTAGTTGGTGTTAGACTAACGGAACATAAACGGGAAGCAGCTTCAGCGAGGAAAAGGAATACAACATTAGTACGTTCAGCAGTAGCAAAGCATGTGCTTTGGAGGAGGATCACAACATAACTTGGGACAACGTGGAGGGGATTAAGGAGGTACAGCAGGTGCAAAAACTGGATGCGTACGAAAGCCTGCACATATGGAAAACCCCTATGCATAGAAGACTAAACACAGACCAAGGAAACTGTGCATCACCATTGTTCAGGCTAATTTGAACATTCATTTGATAGTGAGGAGGAAAATTTAATTAATATGGATAGTTAAATGTATTTTACTAAAGTAATTAATAGGCAATTAATTGGTAATTAGTATAAGTCAATTAATAGACAGTTAGTTGGTGATTGGTATAAGTCAATACTTTAAAAGTAAGCTCTATAAATAAAATACATAAGTTAGATTAAGATTAGACCGATAGGCACTGAAGAAGAGGGTAGATTACCCTCGAAATATCGATATTTGTCACAAAATTCAATACATCTAGCTTTGAAAGGAAAAATCGGTTTTTTTATTAAAATAAACCTGATCTTCCAAACGAAATAGGGTTTCAGCGCTAGAAAACTTGCGTTAACTGTTGAATAAGTAATCTATTTCGCGGGTCTCTACATAATGGTATTTAGTTGAAAACAGAAGCATACTGTCTGATGAACCCACCAGCTGACTTAAAATTATACAGAGCAATCAAGTCTGCAAATGATTTTCATCAATTACAAGCTGACTTGTTTGCTCTTAATCTCTGGTCTCAAGACAACTTCTTGCCACTGAACATTTTGAAGTGCCATCAGATGTCTATTGCATATAAAAACACTCCAAATGTTTTCACTTATTCTTTGTCTAGTATTTCCCTGTCAGTTGTCCAGTATTTCAGAGACCTGGGTGTGGTGTTTGGCTCAAAGTTAAGAATTTATGTTCATGTCATGAATATGACGTCCAGGGCCTCTAGAATTGGTGGATTTGTCTTGCGTTCTTCGTATATGTTTATCAACATTTCCTCCTGTATTCATTTATGTGTCTCTTTAGTACGCAGTATTCTAGAATACGCGTACCAAATCTGGTCACCGCGCTCTCAGTATTTATCTGACGCCATTGAATCTGTTCAGCGCAGGTTCACTCGTTTGCTTTCTTTTAAATTCAATATCCCCTATTGTTCCTACTCCTCTCGTCTTTCTTTCCTTCGTATGTCCTCGTTTCAATCTCGGAGATTGTTCCTCAATGAGTATTTTCTCTTTACACTTTGGCAAGGCATTTTTGAACCGCAAAAGAATGCTGCATCTACCCAGAACGCATAATGCCCTTAAGCATATATATTTCAACATATTAATTTTTGATCAAGCCGAAAAAGATATGGAAAAATATATAAGAACAACACAAACAGCAAAACTCAATTTATTAAGGAGGCCACGGTTGGCCGCGAAAATTGCAAACACAGCTAGATCCTAACGGTTTTGTTATGCATTGATATGTTATGAAATTTAAAGTTAATGTATGGCATTGGCGAAGAGAGAAGAAAACAATACATTTAATATATTAGCTATGTAATGTTGTGGAAAATAGGTAGTATATATTTTAAGAAAAAAATTGTACGCATGCCTTCCTCTAGTTTAAGTGATACTACCAATGATATGTAAAAAGATCGCGGTATTTTTCTTCTTGAAAGTAAAGTAGTTTACCACAAAGGTTGTAGATGAACTGCATAAGAACAGAGTTGAATATTCATTCAAATATTGGATGCGATGCACTATGCACACACTGGATAATAACTTACAAATATTTAAATTTTTTCATACATCGGTCGATGGAACCCAATTTTTTTGTATGCAAGGTATTGCATTTGAGCAAACAAATTTACTTTATGGATAATGAAAAGATGCCAACAATCTTTTGATATTTCTTTTCAATGTAGATTTCATAATTGATTTGTACGGCATACACGATATTTTTCGACTTGTAAGTCAATTTCCAAATCATTCGGGATTTAGGATGGTTTTAAAATTTAAGTTACCTATTTGCATTTGTTTTGTTTTTGAGAGGTGTTTTCAATAGTTATCAATCATAATGGATTTCTATTAATTCAATTTTTGGGTCTTCTTATTGGGCGAAAGCCCGGGAAGTTCTTTCTTTTTTCAGGGTTCACGTATGGCCTGGCTGGCCAATGACTAGTTAAATAGTCTTGTTTTTGGATTTTTCAGGCTTTACTTGCCAAGGTTTTTTTTAACTTCACTATTTAGATTTTTGATTTCTGAACATATGGCCAATATCAGTGGGTGGAGGACCCCAGATCATCGGGGTGAGGGCTCCGCCACCATCGGGGGCCTGGGGCTGTCTGCCTCACCTGGGTTCCTTTGAAAAGAGAGGCAGTGTTTTACCCCCTTTTCGTTTTTAGATTTTTCAATTTTCTGGCTCCGTGCGTCGTCACGAGCACTGGATCTGCTTAGTCAGCCCATGTTACAGAACCACGGGTGTTTTCCTTAACGGAACTATGCTCCTTTGTCCCTTGGGTATTTTTATATACCAGTTTGCGGCTACGATATTATTACGGCTGAATAATACGTAGCATCCCGTTTTCTTATTGAAAGAACCAACCCAAGCCGTAGCGAGCTAGGAAAGCGGCACCCCAACATCCGCCGGAGTTGGTTAAAGGGTGCTCCATCAATGCAGACGAGGGGCCTTCACGGCCATTTCTAGGGCACCCTGGTCTCGGGCCAATTCTTTTTTTATTTGAATTTGCCTCTTCGATGGCATTAGCCATTTCACCTTTTTCTGGACCTTAGCACTCTTGGTTCCGGACTTCGGTTTGGTTCTGAGTTGTGCTAAGGCTACACATCTCAACTACATTTTCACTACAATGCTGATTTATAGACAAGAAGGGACCCATGATCACAATCAACAACCAACCTTTACAAGTAAAAATTAAATCGATGGATATAAGGCGGCCTAGGGAAGATGTCCGGCTGAGGCTCCTTTTGGGTCCCGGTTCAACTCATCAAAGACGGGTCGTGCGCGCCACTTGCTCACCCCGAATAATATCCCCTATATTTGTGCCCTCAACTAAACCCCTGCTTCCGGGGTCAATATTAATTCCCCGAGGAGACACCTGCCAAGTCCCACCACGACATTCTCCTACTCGGCCTCTACTCCCCACGGAAATGCCAATGTGCTTAGGGACGCGTCACATTCAATCACTTCTGACCGAGCTTTAACACGACAAGATTTCCAAGATACTCGTTTAAACCTATTCTGCCACTTCAATATGCCTAAAACACCTTTGACTCACAACACGGATTTCAAATTAACGTATTCTACTTTATTTCACAATTTCAAGTCCTATCCCGAACCAAGTTTTCCTATTCTATGCTAATACACGATGTGCCTAAGTAGCTAATAGCGACACGCCAGTACGACCACGATCTACAATTCTTGATTTTACTCTTTACTATTCAATGTCGTTTCACACACTGGCGACTTTTTACGTCTAACTTTCCAAACGCCGAGATTTCTGTTATGCCAGTTCTCACAAAATTCTCATAAATTGAATAAAATATTTCCAATTCATATAAATATGGTAAGAAAATTAAATAATTTTTCAATCATTCACTAACCTTAAATGAAAACAAAAAGTTAGCTCTGCTTCCACGCTCCAATCGTAGGCTCAGAATTGTGTTGTTAACTCACGGACCTACAGAGAAATTCGTTTGAAGTCACTAGTCACATCATCATAGCCTGGGCCTCGAACCCCGACCTGCCTAACTGGAAATGGGCGCTGGAAACGGTCGATCACGTTTATCGGTCCCCCATCAAGAAGGGGCTTTGAAACCGACACTGCTTAGCTTTTTGTCACTGGTTTTTTATTTAATTTAAATTCCTCTGATTCATTTTATCCACTGGTTTTTGGTGTAATATAAATTCCTCCGATTACCTCGTTCCACTTTTCATGCCAGCCACGGACAGAATCTCAAATTTCTGCTTCTGTACCTGGTAGTATAAAATTACTCCGTTTAACAAGATCCACTTTGTTCGCCAGTTACATAAAGATTTTTGAATTTTTTCCACATTTTTCCGAAATAAATACCAAGTATTATAAAATTACTTCGTTTAACTAGATCCACTTTGTTCGTCAGTCACATAAAGATTTTTGAATTTCTTCAACAATTTTCCGAAATAAATACCTGGTAGTATAAAATTACTCCGTTTAACTAGCTCCACTTTGTTCACCAGTCACATAAAGATTAAATCAAATCCAGCTCGTTTTCACTTGCGCCTCTTCTTCGGTACCGCTTTTCCAACAGAATCTGCATATTCGGGTCGATGGCCAAGTCGCACGTGCCATCTCAGACCCAAACCCCTTTTTTACAGCCCCTGGACACGGACGGTATAACTTTCCACCATAAGCCCCTTCAATCCTCTCGCGCACAAAGCATGTTAAAAATGCCTAGCAGTCATGGTCAAATTGGAGGGGAACTACTTGGATTTGACCCGATTTGACAATGCGTAGCTAAAAAATTACTACCATCCCCTTCAATGTAAATCTTATGGGCATGTCCATTCCATTTCTACTACCTCACTGTTCAACTAGGGCATTATGCCATTATGGCAAGCAGCGGATGCGTAGATTGTCTGAATCAGCTGCGTATCACAGCTGCGCTGACATTTGGGATTGTCAACGGCTACTGACAATTCGATAGTGTTTGTTGTTTATCGTTCGGGCTCCTGATGCGCTTTCGCTAGCGTGGAAGTTTATAGCTTTCCCCGAATTGTGTCTTATGTGGAAAATACATATTGGCCGAGCCCAGGCGAGCCGAGTGTGTGGGCGGTCCAGATGAGCGACTTTGACAGGTGTCACAGGCGCTTGTGCCACATCCGATCGGAATGGATGTTGAGCACGAGCCAAAGCGATTCGTGACGAGCTGTCAAATGCCGTCCACATGTTGGCGGCCTCATCTGACTTCGGCTCGCCTGGCCTCGGCCAATATCTATTTGCTACATTAGGATAAGACTGGCCAACAGGCCCTACACTCGATAGAAGTAGTAGTCAGGCAAGTGCTGGTATTAATTTCATAATAAGTTTAAATACTTGGTGCGGAATTTTCTTATGTTGTAGGTAGAGATGGGCGAAATGCCTCATGGCTCATGAGGCATAGCTCTTTCTTACAGTGCAGCGTATGAAAAAAGCACAGCATAGTCTGTGAGCGAAAGCCTTCGTTTGAATAAACTTAATGAAATGCGAAGCGAACAGTGTACTGAGAATATGGCGCAATACTGTAAAATACTCTAAAAAAGAGCGATCAGTGGTGTGTCATGAGGCATTTTGCCCATCTCTACTTGTAGGTCGTCGCTGGCGGAGAATTCGGTTAGCAGAAGAATATCTAGTAGATCTAGTCGTAAGCAGTTACTACGAAGGAGACAGCATCGGATCAGTGGGCAAATTGGAAAGTCTGTATAAGTTGGAAATTTGTGGATGGACGGCAAGTCTAGACCAGCTTCTTCAACTGCTTCATGAACTGAGGCTGCATCGTGACGAGGACTTTTACACTCTGGATGTTGCTAGTAATTTGTGCTACGAAACAGAAGTATCACGAGATATTTCGAGCAGAATATCCAGGTTTCGAAATATGACGAAGTTAACGTAGATCTATATATCATAGGTGAGCATGTTGAGTTAGTTTTGTACTGGAATTATCGATGCGTGTGTTCCCCCTTTTTTTTGTCCGAATCGAATTGACCGGGCTATTCGCGATCTTTGACGAGTTCGTTTCGACTTGTCATTCCCCGTCCGTCGTGTACTTAAATTACTTAACCTAGGTTAATCTACCCGCCAAGTACAAGACACAAGGCGGCTTAGTGCCTATTGTTTCACCCTATGGCCCCACGAGTGGTGGTAACAACGCTAACCTACTGTACTGAGTGGTGGCTTCGCGATTTTTCTCTTCGGGCAGTCTTCCTCGGGGAAGATTGCCCCGCTTTTTTTCCTATTTAGAAGTATGGGTGGCCGTACCGGTGCGGACCCTTTTGTTGCTCCGTAACAACTCCCCCCTTGCCGGAAGAGGATTTCGCCGGAAATCCAATTTTTGCCTAAAGTATTTGCGCGTTGAATTTCTTAAGTTTCTAGCCGCGTACGGACTGAATCCTAAATCGCTTTGATGTAACACTGGCACAACCAAGTTCTTATATCCCCCCGTATCTACGCTATTCCTAGTCGAACCTTAGCCTACCACTAACCTAATCGTTTTATACTAATGTTCGGAGAAGAACATAAGTATTAAAATCACTTTGGCTAAAACTCATATATATATATATATATATATATATATATATATATATATATATATATATATATATATATATATATATATATAAATATATAAATATATCACCAAAAAATTCAGTGAAAAAATCTCAGGAACGTCCCATCCGATTGAACTGAAATTTTCAGGATGCATTGATGTATATGCAAAATAGTGCCAGGTCTCACAAAAAAATTAATAATCTTTAATCCTTTGGGTCCGGTGGCTATTTTCGTGATGTTTTAAATATACCTATTATTCTGTCCAAAAATTACTTTTGCAAAATTAAAGTATATAGAATGAAGTCTGAACGTGTTTTAAATGTGAATATTATAATGTTTTTGAAATTGTTAATACTTTGTGTGCACTAGGCGCCTAAAATGAGATTGGAAAAATTTGAAAGTTTTTAAATTGCGATAACTTTTTATTTGATTATCAGATCATTATGAAACTTACAATACATATAAATGTTGCTAAGTTGCACACTTGCGTAGTTTTTAATGAACGTAATGGCAACCCTGTAGCTACGGCAGGCCCTGAAAAAGAAAACATTCAAACCATCGAATATCCTAAAAAATGGCCATTTCTTACAATAAAAACCAACTTGTATACAAACCTTATGCTTTACCTATACAGTCAAACTAAACCTTTGGAAATTTCATGTCGGACAAGAACGGTAACCCTTTCCAAATTTACCTATATTTTTAGCATCAAAAACTTCTGTTCACGGGAACTCACGAACCAATCATCAGATAGACTTGAAATTTGCAGAATACATTGAACTTGAATAGGACCAGGTCTGATAGAAGCGATTTAGAATTGTGGGTAAATCTGTGCCAGTGGTGCCATATTGAAAAATTACAAAGAAAAAAAACTGCTTTTTGCCCTATGAATTCTGATTCAGTTACCAGATTTTCATGAAATTGACACAGTAGCTGAACCTTAATATAAACCGTGTTTGGTAGAAATTTGATTGAAAAATTCGATTGGTGCTGTCAGCTATGGCAAATTTAATGTCTTTGGTTTTGAAAATTCGCTCAGTAAAATAAAGCTTTTTGCCCTTTTACTTCCAATGCAGTCATGAAATCAATACGAATTTCATACAATTACTGGAACCTATTACAGGCATTATTCAGGTCGAATCTGGTTGAAAAGTTACGATAGGGTTGCCAGCTATTGTTGGTTTTGTGTTTATTTGCAATGTCTTTAATAAGCGATTTCATTGTAAAATTTTCAAATGGTAATGATATTGTAGTGACAATAAACAGCAAATATTAAGTTTTCGATTATTTGAAAAATGTCGCGGCTGGTAACCCTTAATTTCTTTATATTCCTATAACGTCGAATCCAGTCATCGGATCGAGAAGAAATTTGTACGGTAGGTTAATTTCAACGTGAAACAGATTAGAGATATTTTTGATTTTGACACTGGCAAAAGGTTGTCAGCACAAGTCGGTGGTGCCATTTTTGTATCAATAAATGCTTACAGTTAGTATTCATACCGGAAACATTTACAATGAACATAAATAACCAATGTTTCAATTTCCAAAGTTCTGCAAATTTTTCAGATCGCAGCCCCAAACACCAACTTCAGTTACAGTGCTGTAGGCGCTGAGCGTTTTCTTCATTGATGTTATATGAGATGCTGCTTTCAAAATGTGTTGTGATAAAAAGTATAATTAACAAGTGTCTTGCTCTCATAAACTTTGAAATTCATGCCAGTTGTAATATCTGAAACCTTTCCACCATATGAGTTATAATGCATTCTTGAGACCAAAGTAAAATGTGGCGTTTGAAACAGTTTGACTGTAATAAGCAGCTCGTGTGGTAGAATATTCACTCGAAATCTGCACGGTTCTTCTACTGTTCTTCGAACATTAGTGTTTCTAGCGGTTCAAGTGCGCTAGAGTTTTTTTTCTTGTCCTAATCTTATTGTGAGCTCACTTAATTCATACCCGCTCCCTAAGTAAACCTTATACTATTCTTTTAATCCAGGTTTCCCTCTGTACTTCGCTGCCTGCTCTCCAGACTAACCTAATACTATTCTAGTAATTCATTTTTTTTATCTTTTATTTCATTGCCTGTACGCTAGGCTAACCTAATACTATTCTAGTAATTCATATTTTCCTCTTTTAATTCATTACCTGTACTCTACACTTACCTAATACTACGCTACTAATTAATGTTTTCCCCTTTTAATTCATTGCCTGTACTCTTAATTAACGATCCTGTAACTGTCTACTAACACTGATCAAATTCCGGTACTGATAGCACTCTCACCTTTTATTTTAGGCCCTACTTGTAAAGCTTGACCAGAGGAGGTACATTAATGTTCGTTGAGGTAATCTGGTGCAGCACCCGAAAAAGGGTGGAAGACAAAAAAAATAAAGAAAAAGGAAACAAACACCGAAACCCCAGACACTGAGGAGGGATTACGTAATACATGGCTGGGACGAAGTGTATCTTCCAGATTGCTATCGCAGGGAGGCTGGTGCGTTGTGATGCTATTTGGGTTTGTATTTCTTTGAAATTTTGACCATTGTATAAATAACATTTCATATAAGTGTCCCTCTCCGTACTAATTCATTATAAACGGTATAATAATATATTTCGATATGATTCCTCCGGTTCGTCCCTCTAGTCGCGTCCCTTCTCACAGTTTTGTCGCGCTTTACTAGTCGAAATAATGTTTTAGCTCCTTGACGTGCTATATTCCCGCGTCTTTTCCGTTTTTATCACATAAGGCATAAGTCCAACCTAGCATTCGCTTGACCACCCAATACGGTCCTATATACTCTGGTGCTAATTTCGCGGAATAGTATTCTATCGCGTCAGAGAGCGTGTAATTTCCCATACCGAGTCTCCCTCTTCATAGCTCACGTCCCGCTTCCGCAGATTATACCTTTGGCCGCTGTTTCGAGCCGCCTGTCGCATACGCTTCAATACGTTCGCGTGCACCCTAGCGAGCTCTTCAGCCCTGTCTACAGGCTCCAAAGTGCCCGATCCGCCCTCCGGACGTTCACTCCCTTCATGAAATGTCACCATCTCTCGACCGAAGTTACAAAAATATGGAGTGATTTGCGTCACATCATGGTTGTAGGTACGGGGCGCACATGCAATCTTTGCCAGAGTTTGGTCCCATGACCGATGGTTCTCCGCAACGTAAGATCGCAGCATCCACTTTATGTCTTGATTCCTACGTTCGGCTGGATTGGCTTGTGGATGATATAGTGCGGTATACCTAATTTGGGTCCCATAGGTACCAACTATTTGTGGCAATTGCTTACCCCGAAATTGAGCACCCATATCGCATACCAACCACTAAGGTGCCCCAAATAGTAGAAATACCTTATCCTCCAAGGCTCTAGTTACCGCAGAAGTCGTCGTCTGCCGCAAAGGAAACAACAAGGTAAATTTGGAGACATAATCTAGGACGGTCAGCATGAACGTGTGCCCGTGACTAGAACGTGGGAATGGCCCCACCAAATCCACGCAAACCATCTCCCAAGGCTGTTGTGGATCCCCTTGTTGAGAGGACATGAGTCCCGCCGGAGCTTTCCTCTCCACCTTATTAGCTTGACAGGTTTTGCATCTACGGACATAGGTCACCACATCCGATGACATCTTTGGCCAGTAATATCTGGCTCCTACCCTACCCAGCGTGTGACTGATCCCCATGTGTCCGTGGGATCATCATGACACCTCTGTAGAATTTCTTTTCTCTCCGTTTAGCTACTACCCTCTTCCACGTCTCGGCTCCCTCCAATCCCGGGTAGCGTCCTGGCAGATGTTTCCATATCTGTCCATTCGTCACTCTCCAATCCGCATACTGCGCATGAGCCTTGGCTATCTTCTCTTTCATTCCTACATACCAACGATCCCTTTGTGGTTCTACCGCTGCCACTTGATTCCCTGGCAACAGTCAAAACAGTGCATCGGGCACCAGATGCTCCTTCCCCTTCCTGTGGATAATTTCAAACGGATATTGTTGAAGACGCACGGCCCACCTGGCCAGACGTCCCATCGGATCCTTGAGGTTATTCAACCACACGAGTGAGTAATGATCCGTGATTACCGAAAACTTGGCTCCTTCCACGTATGGCCGCAATTTCTCTGCTGCCCAAATTACCGCCAGACACTCCTCTGTGGTTGAATACCTTCGGTCTGCTTTCGTCAGGGAACGACTCAGGTAACATATTACCCTCTCCCCATCAGCATACTGCTGCGAGAGCAACGCCCCCAAGCCTAAGTCCGATGCGTCCATCTGGATCAAGAAAGGCAGATTGTAATCCGGACAAGTGAGGATGGGTGCTGTTGATAATTTCACCCTTGCCTGTGTTAAAACCGTCTCGCAGTCTTGGGTCCACTCAAACTTCTGATTTTTCTTGAGAAAGTTGGGTATAAGCATCCTGTACCACGAGACCATCCCCATGAACTCGCGTACTCCCTTCACATTGGTAGTCGCAGGGATCTCCATCACACACTTTACCTTGTCTGGATCCACATTCAGGCCTTTCTCATCCACGACGTAGCCCAAGTACTTTAGTTGTGGGCGGCAGAATTCACACTTCTCCTTTGAAACCTTAAGGCCAGCTTCCTTCAAGCGACTAAATACCTCCTTCAAAATTTCCACATGCTTCCCAAAGTCTTGCGTTACCACTATAATATCATCAAGATACGTGAATACATACGGTTCCAAGTCTGGACCTAGAGCTTGGTCTATCAGACGCTGCCATGTCGCCAGTGCGTTCTAAAGCCCGAAAGGCATCCTCCGAAACTGAAACAACCCACGATGTGGTACAGTGAAGGCTGTGTATTTCCGGGACTGTTCTGCCATGGGCACCTGCCAATACGCGGATTTAACGTCTAGCGATGACAGGTACTTTGCATCCCGTAATCTGTCCAGCGTAGCCGACACATATGGCAATGGATAGGCATCATGTTCGGTGACTGCATTCAGTTTGCGGTAGTCCACGCAAAAACGATACTTGCCATCCATCTTCTTAACTAGGATTATGGGCGAGGCCCAGGGACTAGATGATGGCTCGACTATACCTTGTGCTAGCATTTCGTTCAGTTCGGAATCGACATGTTGCTGAACCGCAGGCGAAACAGGTAATATCGCTGTTTTATCGGTGTTGCCGAAGTCCGGATGACATGCTCAACTCTATCCGTACATCCAATGCCCTCCTCCATGTCCTCAAATTCCTTCTGCACCAGCTGGCTGAGAATACTTTCTCCCTTCTCGGTCAAGTGGCTCCTTGGTATCAGCTGTTCTGTCTCTCCTCCTTCTATCGTTCCGACGAACTCCCAGTGCTCCTCTCTGAGAATCAGAACCAGTCCAAACTGTCGCAAAAAATGTACCCCGAGTATTGAAGGATGTGGAAGCTCCGGAACCACCGGCACTCTTAACCAGTCCACCTTTCCCTCCAGTTTAACCCGTATGGCCACTGCTCCCGCGATTGAACACCCCTGGTTATTTGCCATTCTGATGGACTGTCGCTCGGATTTCAACAGCTCCACTCCCAGCTGTTCCCAAACCCACCATCGTTCTCCACCCATCACCGAATGATAAGCTCTTGAGTCCACAAGCCCAAGGAACTTGTGACCTAAAATTTCCACCTCAGTATATGGCCTATTATCCCCTTGCTTCCTAATTAGCTAGTAGTTGATCTGCGCGCCCACTGCGGCTTTGTTCCCTGCCGGTTTAGTGTTTCCCGACTGTTGATGCGTAAGGGTTACTGGCCCTAATCTACCGGCACTACATTGGGAATTGACTCTGCCCTGGTTCATATTGGAATGACCCCTGAAATTTCGTCCTGGATTTTGAGCTCCTCGACAATTAGGGCAGGCTGCCTTCCTCACCCCAGATCGGCCACAACCAAGCATTTTTGAGGCTCTGAGCAAGTTCTGGTCGTATGCCCGACACCTTGGCAATTCCAACAGCGCATTTCTTCTCTCTCTAAGGAGGCAAGGTTTGATCCGGGATTAACTCCCACGTAAGCCAAATCCGGTTCTAGGAGTCGTTGGGATTTCCGCGTTGGGGGTGGCATATATACTTCCACCGCGACTCAAGTTGCCTCCGACGAGCGTCCAACTTTAACTAGCAACGCAATGGTCTTCACGGGTGTCAGCGCCAATTGAGTCTGGTAGAATGGGGCTATGTTCTTGCGAAAGATCTTCAATTTTTCTTCCTCTGCGCAGGGAATGGCACGACGTCGGAACAACCCCTGCATTGCTGACACGTACACACCAATGGTTTCATCCGGCCATTGTGTGCGTCTCCCTATCTCCATGAGAAGCCGATCGTCGTAATCTGGAGGTAGGAACTCGTCGCGCATCTCCACGACCATTTCCTGCCAGGAGTTGACGCGCGTCCGATTTGCACGATATCAAATCAGCGCTTTCCTCTCAAATAACTCAACGGCTGACTGGAACAGCTGCCTTGTTGTCACTCCCCTGGCTTCTCGCAACTCTTCGGCTCGTTCAAGAAAGGCATTCAAAGACCTAGAATCACCACTATAGCGAAGTCCCCATTTAGCCACATCCTGACTCTTCGACGTCCCAACAGTCACTCTTGTTGTGGACTATTTGTTACTTCCGCGCGTAATTTATGGCCCCACGTTGGGCGCCAATTGTTACCCTCCCGGCCTAGGGATTTCCGGCTGAGGTTCCTTTTGGGCCCCGGTTCAACTCTTCGAAGACGGGTCGTGGGCTCCACTTGCTCACCCCAAATTTGAGCCTCAAGAGCCGCAAGCAATTCTCGGCTCGCCGGATATCACCTATAGTTGTGCCCTCAACTAAACCCCCGCTCCCGGGGTCAATAGTAATTCCCCAAATATACCCCTGCCAAGTCCCACTACGACGTTCCCAAACTCGGCCTCTACTCCCCACGGAAAACCCAATGTACTTAGGGACCCGTCACATTCAATCACTTCTGACCGAGCTTTAACACGACAAGATTTCCAAGATACTCGTTTTAACCTATTCTGCCACTTCAATATGCCTAAAACATCTTTGACTCATAACACGGATTTCAAATTAACGTATTCTACTTTATTTCACAATTTCAAGTCCTATCCCGAACCAAATTTTCCTATTCTATGCTTATACACGATGTGCCTAAGTAACTAATGCCGACACGCCAGTACTACCACGATCTACTACAATTATTGATTTTATTCTTTAACATTCAATGTCGTTTCACACACTGGCGACTTTTTACGTCTAATTTTCCAAGCGCCGAGATTTCTGTTATTCTCAGTTCTCACAAAATTCGCATAAATTCAATAAAATATTTCCAATTCATATATATATGGTAAGAAAATTAAGTAATTTTTCAACCATTCGCTAACCTTAAATTAAAACAAAAAGTCAGCTCTGCTTCCACGCTCCTATTGTAGGCTCAGAATTGTGTTGTTAACTCACGGACCTACAGAGAAATTAGTCATGTCATCATAGCCTGGGCTTCGAACCCCGACCTGCTTAACTGGAAATGGACGCGCTACCGTAGCGCTACAAAGCCACTTTCAAGCTCCGTCTCGAATTTCGATCACGTTTATCGGTCCCTCATCAAGAAGGTGCTTCGAAACCGATACTGCTTAGCTTTTTGTCACTGGTTTTTTATTTAATTTAAATTCCTCCGATTCACTTTATCCACTGGTTTTATATATAAGCTCTGTTCGCGTACCTGAATCTATTACAATATATTAAAATAGATTCGCAGAAAGTCGTTTTTGTACTTTTACTGGATGCCAAATTTTGCAGCAAAAAGAAGCCAGCTGCCAAATTCTGTTACTGCTGCAGTTTGCTGAAGTACGTGAACAGACCTATAAATTCCTTCGATTATCTTGTTCCACTTTTCACGCCGGTCACGGACAGAATCTCAAATTTCTTCTTCAATTTGCCACAGTATGTACCTGGGGTGTGTTCAATGTGCATGCTATAGCAGCTATTAGCTGCTATTTTAGCAGCTCTGGCTGTCCAATGTCACGATATAGCTACTTTTTTATGCTTGCTATTTGACAGTCGGGCTGTCCAAGATTCCGGCGTAGCTGCTAAGGTAGCAGCTATTTGCTGCTCGCAGTCTGGAGGATAGCAAGAAAGTAGCTAAGGCAAAATGGCTGTGCATACACGTCATTTTCAATTGGAAATTGAAATGAAAAGAAGTTTTTGCGCTTTTGTGACACAAGAGATGAGGAATGAATTTGAAAATAGTGACAGCATAAATTAAATACGGGCTTTTAAACACTTCAACTCAACTCGAGTTAAGTCGGCTTTCACACAGTGCAGCTCATCTTGAGTTTTTAGCAGGTGAACATGAAGCGCAGAAGGCCGGGTGCACTGATTCATGTGCCATCAAATTTTCAACGATTATTTTTTGCTCTTTTTCACATATATGGCGTCAAAAGCCCGAAATAAGTGATACGTTTTAAATTCATTAGGAAAATTTTAATGTTTTCTGCAGCTGTATGTTGAAAACTCCTAAATTTTATACAATTTCCAATGTGCAGTGGAAGTATTGAACTAATGCTCGAAAACACAAATATTAAAATTTAAAAAAATTTTTGAAAAAGTATTTTTGAATTTGCTGACCTTCATAGCAGCTCTTGGCTGTCCAATATCCATAGCTGCTTCACCTAGCTACTTCCAATTTTGACACTTGCTAAAGTGATGCTATGCTATGCTTTTGAAGCAGCTATAGCATGCACATTGAACAAACCCCTGGTAGTATAAAGTTACCCCGTTTAACTAGATCCACTGGTAGTATAAAATTACTCCGTTTAACTAGATCCATTTTGTTCGCCAGCCACATAATGATTTTGGAAACTCTTCAACAATTTTCCGAAATAAATACCTGGTAATATAAAATTTCTCTGTTTAACTAGATCCACTTTGTTCGCCAGTCACATAAAGATTAAATCAAATCCCGCTCGTTTTCACTTGCGCCTCTTCTTCGGTACCGCTTTTCCAACAGAATCTGCATATTCGGGTCGATGGCCAAGTCGCACGTGCCATCTCAGACCCAAACCCCTTTTTACTAATGTTCGAAGAACAATAGTATTAAACTCGTTTCGCCGAAAATTTATATTTCTTTATATATATACCTATATATATATATATATATATATATATATATATATATATATATATATATATATATATATATATATATATATATATATATATCAGCAAAATGATTAAGGAAGATAATCTCTGGAAAGGCCGATCCGATTGAGCTGAAATTTTTGGAGAACTTAGATGTATATAGTAGGTAGGTCCGTGACTTTCTCAAATTCAGATACCCTAAACCTTTCGGCGGCGGCGAGCGTTTTTGTGACTTTTGAGGAACTCCTATATTTCCAAGCAGTGTAAATTTTTGTTAAAGAGAAGTATTGGGAATGAAAACTAATTATGTTGTAAGCTTGCCTATGATAAAAAATTGGAAATTTTGAGCCGTGTGTGGGTGCAGGGTGCCTAAAAGTAGTAGAAAAGGATTTTTTTTTCAAATTTTGATTTGTCATTACTTGTAAGAAAAACAATGGATCATCGTGAAAATTACAGAGCGTATTGATGTTGACTAAAATTTGGCACATATAGATTTTTAGCATAAAGCGGGTAACCCTGTAGCTGTGGCTGGCTGCTGAAAAAAAATCCTCCAAATCATTGACCCTCCTGAAAAATTTTTGATTTTGGACAAAAATTCCAAAACTTTGATAAATTTTATCCTTTGTCCTTCATCTCAAGATAAAATTTTCAAAATTCCGATTTGCATAAGAATGGCAACCCATCACCAAATTACCTCTATTTTCAGCACTCGAGAGTTCTACTCGCGAGAACTGACGACCGGATAATCCGATCATAATGAAATTTACAGGATATGTTGGTATTAGCTAGGACCAAGTCTGATAGAAGTGATTTTGAAATGCGGGAAACCCTGTGGCAGTGGTACCATCTTGAAAAACCACTGAGAAAAAAAACATCTTTTTGGCCTATAACTTCCGATTCAGCCATGAACTTTTTTACAAAATTTACACAATACTTGGATCTTACTCTATGTAACATGTGGTGAAAATTTGGTTGAAAAATTAGTATAGGGCTGGCAGAATTTTTGTCTCATAAATCATGCAAATTTGCTCAGCAAAATAAAGCTTTTTTCCCTATAGCTTCCGGTCCAGTGTAGAAATCAAATCGAAGTTCATGCAGTAAATGGAACTTAATGTGAAGTAAATGTCGTAGGAATTTCGTACAAAAATCATGAAAGGGCTGCCAGCTATGACCATTTTTGTAATTTTGTGGAATTTCTTTACTGAGCGATTATGTCATTAGATTTCCAATTGAGAATAATCCTGCAATGAAAAGTAACAACAAATATTAACGTTTTAAAAATTTGAAAAGTTTTGAGGGTGGCAACGCTAAAATTCTTTTCACCCGTATACCTTTCAGCGCAGTGATTCAATCGAAACGAAATTTACTGGTTGGGTTTAACTTAACGTGAAGCAGATTTGGTATGTATTTTGCTTTGCTGCTGACATAGGCTAATCAGCAATGTTCCATTTCCGTTAATATTGCACCAACAGATGCTTCAAATTACGTTCTCATATGCAAAGCATTTGCAATAAAAATAAGGAATCAATTTTTAAATTTTCCGAGTTTTGAACATTTTTCGGATGGCAGCCTCAAACAACGTTTAACCGCTGAAACTTTCGATGAAATCCTGCGAAGAGAACGAAATTCAAAGGGTAAGTTGATTTAAGTATGAGCTTGTTATGGTAAACTTATTGCTGCTTCGTTCGGAAAGTGTTACCAGCACTGAACATTTTCATCATTTGTGTTATAGTTGAGTTTTGTTGCTTTGGATAAGGAATGGTTGATATGATTCTACAAAACAGTGTATTACGTCTTTACACACTTTTTTATCACTCAAAGACAATTTCTTCGAAAATTACTTTTCTAGCGGTTCAGGTGCGCTTGAGTTTTTTTAGTACTTCAACTAGGGCATTTTGCCATTATGGCAAGCAGCTTATGCGTGGATTGTTTGAATCAGCTGCGTTCCACAGCTGCGATGACATTTGGGATTGTCAACGGCTACTGACAATTCAATAGTGTTTGTTGTTAATCGTTCGGGCTCTTGATACGCCTTCACTGGCGTGGAAGTTTAAAGCTTTCCCCGAATTGTGTCTTAGGATAAGACTGGCCAACAGGCCCTACACTCGATAGAAGTAATAGTCAGGTAAGTGCTGATATTGATTTCATAATAAATTTAGATACTTGGTGCGGAATTTTCTTATGTTTTTGGTCGTCGCTGGAGGAGAATTCGGTTAGCAGAAGAATATCTAGGAGATCTAGTCGTAAGCAGCAACTACGAAGGAGACAGCATCGGATCAGTGGGCAAATTGGAAAGTCTGTATAAGCTGGAAATCTGTGGATGGACGGCAAGTCTAGACCAGCTTCTTCAACTGCTTCATGAACTGATGCTGCATCGTGACGAGGACTTTTACACTCTGGATGCTGCTAGTAATTTGTGCTACGAAACAGAAGCATCATGAGATATTTCGAGCAGAATATCCAGGTTTCGAAATATGACGAAGTTAACATAGATCTATATATCATAGGTGAGCATGTTGAGTTAGTTTTGTACTGGAATTATCGGTGCGTGTGTTCTCCCTTTTTTTTGTCCAAATCGAATCGACCAGGTTATTCGCGATCTTCTACGAGTTCGTTTCGACTTGTCATTCCCCTTCCGTCGTGTACTTAAATTACTAAACATAGGTTAATCTACCCGCCAAGTACAAGACACAAGGCGGCTTACTGCCTATTGTTTCACCCTATGGCCCCTCGAGTGGTGGTTATAACGCTAACCTACTGCGCTGAGTGGTGTTTTTCCTATTTAGCAGTATGGGTGGTCGTACCGGTGCGGCCCCTTTTGTTGCTTTGTAACAACTTCCCCGTTACCAGAAAAGGATTTCCCCGGAAATGCGATTTTCGCCTAAAGTATTTGCGCGTTGAATTTCTTAAGTTTCTAGCCGCGTACGGACTGAATCCTAAATCGCTTTGATGTACCACTTTTAGTGCGGTAGTTTTTATATCCCCCCGTATCTACGCTATTCCTAGTCGAACCTTAGCCTACCACTAGCCTCATCGTTTCCTATTTTTTTGTCCTAATTTTATTGTGAGCTTACTAAACTACTTTGTTAAGTTAATACCAACTCCCTAAGTTAACCTTATACTATACTTTTAATCCAGGTTTCCCTCTGTACTTCGCTGCCTGCTCTCTAGACTAACCTAATACTATTCTAGTAATTCATATTTTCCTCTTTTATTTCATTGCCTGCACACTAGGCTAACCTAATACTATTCTAGTAATTCATGTTTTCCTCTTTTAATTCATTGCCTGTACTCTACACTTACCTAATACTACGCTACTAATTCATGTTTTCCCCTTTTAATTCATTGCCTGTACTCTTAATGAACGATCCTGTAACTGTCTACTAACACTGATCAAATTCCGGTACTGATAGCACTCTCACCTTTTATTTTAGGCCCTACTTGTAAAGCTTGACCAGAGGAGGTACATAAATGCTCGATGAGGTGATCTGGCGCAGCACCCGAAAAAGGGTGGAAGGAAAAAAAAATAAAGAAAAAGGAAACAAACACCGAAACCCCAGATACTGAGGAGAGATTACGCAATATACGACTGGGACGAAGTGTATCTCCCAGGTTGCTATCGCAGGGAGGATGCTGCGTTGTGATGTTATTTTGGTTTGTATGTCTTTGAAATTTTGACCATTGTATAAATAACATTTCATATAAGTGTCCCTCTCCGTACTAATTCATTATAAACGGTATGATAGTATATTTCGATATGATTCCTCCGGTTCGCCCCTCTAGTCGCGTCCCTTCTCGCAGTTTCGTTGCGTTTTACTAGTCGAAATAATGTTTTAGCTCCTTGACGTGCTATATTCCCGCGTCTTTTCCGTTTTTATCACATAAGGCATAAGTCCAACCTAGCATTCGCTTGACCACGCGATACGGTCCTATATACTCTGGTGCTAATTTCGCGGAATAGTATTCTATCGCGTCAGAGAGCGTGTAATTTTTCCTCCATACCGAATCTCCCTCTTCATAGCTCATGTCCCGCTTCCGCAGATTATACCTTTGGGCGCTGTTTCAAGCCGCTTGTCGCATACGCTCCAATACGTCCACGCGCACCCTAGCGAGTTCTTCAGCCCTTTCTACAGGCTCCAAAGTGCCCGATCCACCCTCCGGACGTTCACTCCCCTCATGAAATGTCACCATCTCTCGACCGAAGTTACAAAAATATGGAGTGATTTGCGTCACTTCATGTTTGTAGGTACGGAGCGCACATGCAATTTTTGCCAGAGTTTGGTCCCATGACCGATGGTTTTCCGCAACGTAAGATCGCAGCATCCACTTTATGCCTTGATTCCTACGTTCGGCTGGATTGGCTTGTGGATGATATAGTGCGGTATACCTAATTTGGGTCCCATAGGTGGCAACTATTGGTTGCAATTCCTTACCCCGAAACTGAACACCATTATCGCATACCAATCACTTAAGTGCCCCAAATAGTAAAAATACTCGAACCTCCAAGCCTTTAGTTACCGCAGAAGTCGACGTCTGCCGCAAAGGAAACAACAAGGTAAATTTGGAGACATAATCTAGGACGGTCAGCATGAACGTGTGCCCGTGACTAGAACGTGGGAATGGCCCCACCAAATCCACGCAAACCATCTCCCAAGGCTGTTGTGGATCCCCTTGTTGAGAGGACATGAGTCCCTTTCCTCTCCACCTTATTAGCTTGACAGGTTTTGCATCTACGGATATAGGTCAACACATCCGTTGACATCTTTGGCCAATAATATCTGGCTGCTACCCTACCCAGCGTGTGACTGATCCCCATGTGTCCGTGGGATCATCATGACACCTCTGTAGAATTTCTTTTCTCTCCGTTTAGCTACTACCCTTTTCCACGCCTCGGCTCCCTCCAATCCCGGGTAGCGTCCTGACATGCTTCCATATCTGTCCATTCGTCACTCTCCAGTCCGCATACTGCGCTGGGGCCTTGGCTATCTTCTACTTCATTCCTACATACCAACGATCCCCTTGTGGTTCTACCGCTGCCACTTGATTCCCTGGCAACAGTCAAAACAGTGCATCGGGCATCAGATGCTCCTTCCCCTTCCTGTGGATAATTTCAAACGAATATTGTTGAAGATGCACGGCCCACCTGGCCAGACGTCCCATCGGATCCTTGAGGTTATTCAACCACACGAGTGAGTAATGATCCGTGATTACCGAAAACTTGGCTCCTTCCACGGATGGCCGCAATTTCTCCACTGCCCAAATTACCGCCAGACACTCCTTCTCTGTGGTTGAATACCTTCGTTCTGCTTTCGTCAGGGAACGACTCAGGTAACATTATACCCTCTCCCCATCAGCATACTGCTGCGAGAGCAACGCCCCCAAGCCTAAGTCCGATGCGTCCATCTGGATCAAGAAAGGCAGATTGTAATCCGGACAAGTGAGGATGGGTGCTGTTGATAATTTCACCCTTGCCTGTGTTAAAACCGTCTCGCAGTCTTGGGTCCACTCGAACTTCTGATTTTTCTTGAGAAAGTTGGGTATAAGCATCCTGTACCACGAGACCATCCCCATGAACTCGCGTACTCCCTTCACATTGGTAGTCGCAGGGATCTCCATCACACACTTTACCTTGTCTGGATCCACATTCAGGCCTTTCTCATCCACGACGTAGCCCAAGTACTTTAGTTGTGGGCGGCAGAATTCACACTTCTCCTTTGAAACCTTAAGGCCAGCTTCCTTCAAGCGACTAAATACCTCCTTCAAAATTTCCACATGCTTCCCAAAGTCTTGCGTTACCACCATAATATCATCAAGATACGTGAATACATACGGTTCCAAGTCTGGACCTAGAGCTTGGTCTATCAGACGCTGCCATGTCGCCAGTGCGTTCTAAAGCCCGAAAGGCATCCTCCGAAACTGAAACAACCCACGATGTGGTACAGTGAAGGCTGTGTATTTCCGGGACTGTTCTGCCATGGGCACCTGCCAATACGCGGATTTAACGTCTAGCGATGACAGGTACTTTGCATCCCGTAATCTGTCCAGCGTAGCCGACACATATGGCAATGGATAGGCATCATGTTCGGTGACTGCATTCAGTTTGCGGTAGTCCACGCAAAAACGATACTTGCCATCCATCTTCTTAACTAGGATTATGGGCGAGGCCCAGGGACTAGATGATGGCTCGACTATACCTTGTGCTAGCATTTCGTTCAGTTCGGAATCGACATGTTGCTGAACCGCAGGCGAAACAGGTAATATCGCTGTTTTATCGGTGTTGCCGAAGTCCGGATGACATGCTCAACTCTATCCGTACATCCAATGCACTCCTCCATGTCCTCAAATTCCTTCTGCACCAGCTGGCTGAGAATACTTTCTCCCTTCTCGGTCAAGTGGCTCCTTGGTATCAGCTGTTCTGTCTCTCCTCCTTCTATCGTTCCGACGAACTCCCAGTGCTCCTCTCTGAGAATCAGAACCAGTCCAAACTGTCGCAAAAAATCTACCCCGAGTATTGAAGGATGTAGAAGCTCCGGAACCACCGGCACTCTTAACCAGTCCACCTTCCCCTCCAGTTTCACCCGTATGGCCACTGCTCCCGCGATTGAGCACCCCTGGTTATTCGCCATTCTGATGGACTGTCGCTCGGATTTCAACAGCTCCACTCCCAGCTGTTCCAAAACCCGCCATCCTTCTCCACCCATCACCGAATGAGAAGCCCCTGAGTCCACAAGCCCAAGGAACTTGTGACCTAAAATTTCCACCTCAATATGTGGCCTATTATCCCCTTGCTTCCTGTTTAGCAAGAGTTGATCTGTACGGCCACAGCGACTGCGTTCCCTGCCGGTTTAGTGTTTCCCGACTGTTGATGCGTAGGGGTTACTGGCCCTAATCTACCGGCACTACATTGGGAATTGACTCTGCCCTGGTTCATATTGGAATGACCCCTGAAATTTCGTCCTGGATTTTGAGCTCCTCGACAATTAGGGCAGGCTGCCTTCCTCACCCCATATCGGCCACAACCAAAGCATTTCTGAGGCTCTGAGCAAGTTCTGGTCGTATGCCCGACACCTTGGCAATTCCAACAGCGTATTTCTTCTCTCTGTAAGGAGGCAAGGTTCGATCCGGGATTACCTCCCACGTAAGCCAGATCTGGTTCTAGGAGTCGTTGGGATTTCCACGTTGGGGGTGGCATATATACTTCCACCGCGACTCAAGTTGCCTCCGACGAGCGTCCAACTTTAACTAGATCCGCAATTAGGGCATGCAATCCCGAGATTTCGGGATCTCGGGATCCCGACACATTTTGGACATTTTCGGGATCCCGAATTTTTATCGGGATTCCCGAGATTTCGGGATTGATAAAATTTAACCCATTTTGGGAATTAGAAAGCAGAACATAATACTAAAAGAAATATTGTTTTATGAAAACCGAGGCGGAAGGGCTCATTATTTAAACTGACGTATGATTACATGCGTAATAGCTAGTTTAAATTTTGAAACTCTTGACGAATTATGTTTATTAAGAGCATATTTTCAAAACGAATCAGCAGTTTGAACCAATCGATATTATTACTTATCACTTGTTTCATTGAAAAGCAATATCATTTTGTAATTTATATGTAAACAACTAAAAAGAATAATGTATTTTTATTATATTATTGTAACATCCGTTATGCTGATTAAATTTCAATTCGTTTTGAACTAATTTTATAAGTAACTATCATGACCAAATAAAGAGCTTTATTGGACAAAAATATTAGAAATTAGATCATAAGATTAATTTAGATGCAATTATAGATTAACGTCTTACTTGCTAGCACCCATTTACATATATGCATAAATTTAACATTATACTGAACTTAGCTTCCGGTTTTACGTATATATAATTGAAATAAAGTTTTAATTGAGTACAAATAAGCCAATATATCTGTTTAAATTGCCTTAATATAATTTTATTTATAAAATCCCCAAATCTCGGGACTGTCTCGGGATCCCGAAAATTCTTATCCCGAATTTCGGGATCTCCATTTCAATCTCGGGATTAATGCCCTATCCGCAATGGTCTTCACGGGTGTCAGCGCCAATGGAGTCTGGTAGAATGGGGTTATGTTCTTGCGAAAGATCTTCAATTTTTCTTCCTCTGTGCTGGGAATGGCACGACGTCGGAACAACCCCTGCATTGCTGATACGTACACACCAATGGTTTCATCCGGCCATTGTGTGCGTCTCCCTATCTCCATGAGAAGCCGGTTGTCGTAATCTGGAGGTAGGAACTCGGCGCGCATCTCCGCGACCAACTCCTGCCAAGAGTTGACGCGCGTTCGATTGGCACGATACCAAATCAGCGCTTTCCCTTCAAATAACTCGACGGCTGACTGGAACAACTGCCTTGTTGTCACTCCCCTGGCTTCTTGCAACTCTTCGGCTCGTTCAAGAAAGGCACTCAAAGACGCAAAATCATCACTATAGCGAAGTCCCCATTTAGCCATATCCTGACCTATCTCAACCAATTTATCCTTCATGGCCATCATATCCTCCTCGAGGGAATAAGGGTAGTCCCGCACAGACACCAAAGAAGTATCCATCGACGCTTCTACCCTCAGCGCGACTCTAAGTGTTTTCCGCATTGCCTCCACCGTTCCAGTCTGCTGGCCCCTAACCTCCAGCTCATCCTTATTTAGCCTGTCGATCAGGATCTTGGTGTTGCTTGACATTCTGTATGAGCTCTCAGTCCTTTATGTCTGATAATAAGAATAGTATATAAGCTAAAGAAACACCAAGTACTATAGTTTTTTTTTTACTATAGTACTATAGTAGAGGCTGAGTTGGAGAACGTCGTGGTGGGACTTGGCAGGAGTGTCCTCGGGGAATTCATATTGACCCTGGATCAGGGGTTTGGTTGAGAGCACAACTATAGGTGATATACGGCGAGCAGAGTCTCGCTCGCGGCTCTTGAGGCTCAAATTCGGGGTAAGCAAGTGGCACCCACGACGCGTCTTCGACGCTTTGAACCGGGACCCAAAAAGAGCCTCAGCCGGAAATCCTCCTTAGGCCGGGAGGGTAACAATTGGCGCACATTGTCACAACTAGCGTAAATAAAAGTTCATGATTTCCAACTGCAAGTGGTCACATCAGTCAAGTATGCACTGTGAGCTGGTGCCTGATGAGAATCAGTGCATACTTTCGAAACCACTTTGTCAAAATAAAATTTTCAATGCAAAAAAAATTTTCATGTAAATAAAAAATAACAAAAATTCAATTTTAATCATCCCGTAAAAACAATTCCAATTTGATTCTGCTTTCGGAGGCTGATTCCGCAAAACGATCGAGTTTCCCGTATCAATATTCTCTGCTTTGATAAGCTTTAGAGGCGATATACGTTGTCTATGCTGATTTATAGACAAGAAGGGACCCATGATCACAATCAATAACCAACCTTTACAAGTAAAAATTATATCGATGGATATAAGTCGGAGATGCTAAAACTTGTCACAACTAGCTTAAATAAAAGTTCATAATTTCCAACTGTAAGTGGTCACATCAGTCAAGTATGCACTGTGAGCTGGTGTCTGATGAGAATCAGTCCATACTTTCGAAACCACTTGGTCAAAACAAAATTTTCAATGTAAATAAAAATTTTCAATGTAAATTTAAAAAAAATGTTCAATGTTAATCATCCCGCAAAAACAATTCCAACTTAAATTATTCTTATTTAATCATAATTAAAGTTTTCGAAAGTGATGGCCAGTAGTTTAAAAGGTAGGTGAATTTCAACACATAAGTCGGTTGAAGCGTGGTACCGGAAGTTTGATTAGGACTGCTAGTGAGTGTGATAACAAAACATTTGTAGTAAAACTATTATATATCACTTATATCATTTACATAAAGAAGATAAAATATTAAAATTGATAATGCTAATTTACTTAATGGATAAAAAACTATTTGCTTATGGTAAATGAATTTATTTCTGAATTTAAACTGGTTCCTTTGTTTATTACTGGATGTGTTTCTACGGTGATTTTTTTCAGCGGCTTCCACATACGTACATATAAGATGAATATCTCCACTTTTCTGCTAATATTCTTGGATTTTTTCTTAGGTCTTTAACCTCCCGATGAAATTTCAAATCGAAAGGATTGAAACATCGACAGCCACACAGAGACATAATACACACAATTTAGACTCTAAAAATTAATTACGAAAGTAATCGTCACTGCAAACGCTGACCAATAACTCAAATAATAACGGAAAATTCGAAATGGTTTGGCGCCATATATATAATGACCGTGTTCCATTATTACTATTTAGTACTCGCAAGTACTTCTGGCTACTTCCAACTTCCAACTACTATAGTACTATAGTAGAGGCTGAGTTGGGGACCGTCGTGGTGGGACTTGGCAGGAGTGTCCTCGGGGAATTCATATTGACCCTGGAGCAGGGGTTTGGTTGAGAGCACAACTATAGGTGATATACGGCGAGCAGAGTCTCGCTCGCGGCTCTTGAGGCTCAAATTCGGGGTAAGCAAGTGGCACCCACGACGCGTCTTCGACGCTTTGAACCGGGACCCAAAAAGAGCCTCAGCCGGAAATCCTCCTTAGGCCGGGAGGGTAACAATTGGCGCACATTGTCACAACTAGCGTAAATAAAAGTTCATGATTTCCAACTGCAAGTGGTCACATCAGTCAAGTATGCACTGTGAGCTGGTGCCTGATGAGAATCAGTGCATACTTTCGAAACCACTTTGTCAAAATAAAATTTTCAATGCAAAAAAAATTTTCATGTAAATAAAAAATAACAAAAATTCAATTTTAATCATCCCGTAAAAACAATTCCAATTTGATTCTGCTTTCGGAGGCTGATTCCGCAAAACGATCGAGTTTCCCGTATCAATATTCTCTGCTTTGATAAGCTTTAGAGGCGATATACGTTGTCTATGCTGATTTATAGACAAGAAGGGACCCATGATCACAATCAATAACCAACCTTTACAAGTAAAAATTATATCGATGGATATAAGTCGGAGATGCTAAAACTTGTCACAACTAGCTTAAATAAAAGTTCATAATTTCCAACTGTAAGTGGTCACATCAGTCAAGTATGCACTGTGAGCTGGTGTCTGATGAGAATCAGTCCATACTTTCGAAACCACTTGGTCAAAATAAAATTTTCAATGTAAATAAAAATTTTCAATGTAAATTTAAAAAAAATGTTCAATGTTAATCATCCCGCAAAAACAATTCCAACTTAAAGTATTCTTATTTAATCATAATTAAAGTTTTCGAAAGTGATGGCCAGTAGTTTAAAAGGTAGGTGAATTTCAACACATAAGTCGGTTGAAGCGTGGTACCGGAAGTTTGATTAGGACTGCTAGTGAGTGTGATAACAAAACATTTGTAGTAAAACTATTATATATCACTTATATCATTTACATAAAGAAGATAAAATATTAAAAATTGATAATGCTTATTTACTTAATGGATAAAAAACTATTTGCTTATGGTAAATGAATTTATTTCTGAATTTAAACTGGTTCCTTTGTTTATTACTGGATGTGTTTCTACGGTGATTTTTTTCAGCGGCTTCCACATACGTACATATAAGATGAATATCTCCACTTTTCTGCTAATATTCTTGGATTTTTTCTTAGGTCTTTAACCTCCCGATGAAATTTCAAATCGAAAGGATTGAAACATCGACAGCCACACAGAGACATAATACACACAATTTAGACTCTAAAAATTAATTACGAAAGTAATCGTCACTGCGAACGCTGACCAATAACTCAAATAATAACGGAAAATTCGAAATGGTTTGGCGCCATATATATAATGACCGTGTTCCATTATTACTATTTAGTACTCGCAAGTACTTCTGGCTACTTCCAACTACTCGCGCTCTCGTTCGCGAGTAGTTCATGAGTAGTTACGCCTTTTTTTGCCGTGAGGTGGCTATTTAATTGACAATAGGTGGCTTTGATTTTTTCATGGTTATGTTGAATGTTTTCGTAATTAGGAAATTAGAAGTAGCCCTCATAATGTGTAGAAAGTTAAAAGATGTAATTTTCTGTTAGTTGTTTTTATATTTTCTATCGATTGCGGTATTTTACACTCGTTATTTTCTCCCTTTATTTTCAACTGTATTACATTAGAAAACTACACACAATTTGACAGGTTAGAATCTGCTCGAATGAACGAAAATGGCGTTCCATTTGTGCTGTTCTTGGAAGTACTTGGGAGTACTAATTAGTAAAATGGAACACGGCAAATATGGTGATCAAATATATTAAATAGGATTTTATAAGAAAATAAATAATAAAGTAAACCTTTTTCAACTAAAAGATGGCGCTACTAATCCTATTTCGATATCAATTTTTGTTTTTGATCTTACTAAAAGTTGCAAGCAAACTCTCGGTACCACACCCCATACGACTTGTATGCATTGAAATTCACCTACTTCTTAAACTACTGGCCATCCCATTCTAAAACTTTTATGATAAAATAAGAATACTATAAGCTCTGGTCCAAATTATTCAAAAAACGAGTTGAAATTGTTGCTTCCGGTCTCACTAAATTTTTAATTCCATTTTTCAAATCTAATTTCAAAATTAAAAAGAACAGCTAGTTTTCTACAACAATCAGTATTTATTATGTTTTTTAGATTTTCTTTTTGAATACTAGAAACCGCTTCCAAAAAAACCTTTCATCAATGTCATCCATTTTTCAGAGGCCCATAACTTGACAACTAAAGGCTCAGTTAGTAAACCTCCTTCGCGTCCGCTCCGTTTGAGTTGAATATAAAAAGTTCCATATACTTTGCATTTGAAGACGGAGCGATGGCTATCCCACCGGTGCGTCCGACGGAACGGAGCGCAAGAGATGATCAAATTTCATCTTTGGACGAATCAATGCCTTCTAGAAATACGGGCCGTCATGCAGAATGATGACGTCACAATTTGCGGGAAAAATTTCGCAAAAAAATACACGTAGTCTTATGGGGCGTCCGCGGGAAAATATTAATTGTACAGGTTGTGTTAAAGTGAGTAAAACGAAAATAAAGTGAAATCTGAAGAACATTGCTGGTGAACAGCTAAAACATAAATTAATGGGGTCGTGCGGTATAATTTGACGAATCCATTACAAAATGTTTATGAGTTGTTGTAAGGTTATGTGATGTTTTGTGTCGATTCACTGTCGATAAAATTGATTGACACAAAATGCAAGTTATGACTAAATATTATTACTACAACGCACCCACGCACAAAAACTAACTTGTTATTCATATTTTAGCTAAAAACCCGCACGTGGAATTTCTTTGTATACCGACATCGCCTGGTAGAAATGTCAGACTTCCCCGATTAATTGACGTCATAGCTAAAACGATTACGTAGCATGACGGCCCGTACTTCTAGAAGGCATTGGACCAATGCCTTCTAGAAGTACGGGCCATCAGGCTACGTAATTGTTGTCGCTGTGACGTAATGAGTTTAGGAAATTCTGACATTTCCACGAGGCAGTGCCGATGTACACGGAGATTTCACTTGCGGTTTTTTGATAAAAGCATAGTACTGAGTTCGATTTCACGTGAAATTTTCATACAAAATTTCACGTGAAATCTGTTTCGGCGAAAATTTAGCTTGAAAATAAGCAAGTTTGGTACTGTGTTCTTAGCATGAAAAGTTGCTTTGAAGTGTTTGAAGTTGCTTTCGCTTTGAAAACATAGATGGCACTGAAACATGTTGTCTGTAGGGACCGCAAGGTTGGCTACAATGCATACCGTAGTATCGAAATTTCCCGCATCGTGCCGACACCATCGCTTCGCAAAAACGTCACGACCTTTCCTTCTTCTTCTTGCGGACGCCGTCGAGAGTGGTTGTGTTCAAGTGTTGATATATATATATATATATATTTCTTGTGATAATAAATAGTTTGTACATAGTAGTACATCTGTTTATTATTCTGTGCCCATAGAATTGGTGACCCCGTACGTCGAAAATTAGCAATATCAGCCTCGACATCGAGTATAGCAGAGACAATTTGTGTTGTGATAATCGACGCCATTTGTGATTTTATTCAGCCCACGCTGATTTTGAAATTGCAACGCCACGATGTCGATCCCAGACCACGCATCGCCTAGCAGGCCCGAAGGAGCAGGGAATCCGCCACCAAGCACGCCACGCAGCCTGCCCACCCAGTATACGTGCAGGCAGCGCGCATTAGTAAATTTCCGGCATTTTACAAAGCCGATCCTGCGTTCTGGTTTGAACAAGTCGAAGCCGCGTTCCACACGCATGGAATAACGCAGGACGAAACGGAATTTAAGTATAGGATTCAACATGCCGAGGCGGAAATCATGCCTCATGTTAAATCGATCGCCAGAAATCCGCCACCAACAAATAAATACGAAGCCGTCAAGCAGCGAATTCTTTCAGCCTTCGCAGAATCTGAAGAAACAAGACTTCGAAGAATTCTGCAAGGTCATAATCGCGATATCTCCAGGACTTGAAAAACCTGGGAGGAAATCATGTTAGCGATGCCATTCTAAGAACACTGCTTTTAGAGCAGCTGCCGGAGCAAATACGAGTGGTCCTGGGCATTTCCAGTGAACTGGACGTTGAGAAGCTCGCTAAGATGGCCGACATGATGCTGGAGCTACAACAGCCGCCTAATGTGTCTGAAGTGCGAGAAGCGACGCCTGAAGTGTCACGTGACGACGTCATGGCGCAACTAGTCAATCAGCTCAGCCGATTAGAAACACGGTTCCGAAGCAGATCTAGAGGACGATACCACGGATCGCGATACCGATCTAAATCGAGGGAGACGAGAAATGGCAGATTGTGTTACTTCCACAAAAAGTTCGGCGGTAGGGCGAGAAATTGTCGTTCACCCTGCCAGTGGAAAAGTAACAAGCCAGCGGAAAACTAACTTCGTCGTCTCGTGTTAAGGCGATCGGAGACGACGGAACTGCCAAAAACCGCCTAATTATTACTGATAGAAAAACTGGCATGCGCTTCCTCATTGACACCGGATCAGACTTATCGGTTCTTCCACGATACTTTTCACCGAAATATACGGAACCGACGAATATTAAACTGTATGCTGCGAATAATACAACAATCGCCACGTATGGACAAAAAGTTTTATCGTTAGACTTTGGGTTTCGACGCCTTTTTAACTGGAGTTTCACCGTCGCAGACGTCTCTCAGCCGATAATCGGAGCGGACCTGTTGAAACATCACGGAATTGTGGTAGACTTGCGAGCCCGGAAGGTTATCGATAGCCGAACTAACCTCTCCCGTACCGCCAACATCAGCGAAAAGCCTACTCAACAAGTCTCAACGATTGCAGATAACATGGCATATGAGGATATACTGCGGAAGTTTGTTGATGTTATGATCGCCTCTAACGTGAAAAAGGTAATCAGTCACAACTTCGTTCACCACATTTGCACGGAGGGACCACCGATTGCGCAGCGAGCCCGCAGACTTACGCCAGAAAAGCTCAGAGAAGCTAAAGCGGAGTTTGACTTCATGATCGAGCAAGATGTTTGTCAGCCGTCCAGCAGTCAGTGGGCCAGTCCGCTACACCTTGTGCCCAAAAAGAATGGTCAGTGGAGACCATGCGGCGATTACAGACGCCTGAATGCTGCCACCGTCCCGGACAAGTATCCGATTGCACACTTGCACGATTTTTCGCAACGGCTCAATGGATGCAAGTTATTTTCAACATTGGATTTAATACGAGCCTACAACCAGATTCCTGTAGCGCCAGAGGACGTACCGAAAACTGCCGTCATAACACCGTTCGGCCTCTATGAATTCAAGGTTATGACCTTCGGACTCTGCAACGCAGCGCAGACGTTTCAGCGTTATATTGACTTAGCGCTTCGAGGACTTGATTTTGTATACGCTTACATCGACGATATCCTTGTTGCTTCAAAATCTCATGAAGAGCACCGACAGCATCTCGAAATAATCTTCCAGAGGTTACGAGAATATGGACTCTCTATCAACGTTTCGAAATGCGTTTTTGGAGCAAGTTCGGTAAACTATTTGGGATATGCTATTGACGAGCATGGCACGAAACCGCTTCCAGAACGAGCACAAGCAATTTTGAATTTCAAAAAGCCAGCCAGCTTCGCAGACTTACGAAGATTTTTAGGCGCAGTCAATTTTTATAGACGATTCATCAAAAACGCGGCGAAAACTCAATCCGCTTTACATGAGTTACTGGCTGGAGCCAAGAAAAACGACACACGTTTGATTAACTGGAACCCAGCTACCGAAACAGCTTTTGAGCAATGTAAAAAGCAGATCGCCGATGCAGCACTTCTAAGGCATCCGATCGAAAATGCTATTTTAGCAATTCAGTGCGATGCATCGGATACATCTATGGGCGCAGTTCTCGAGCAGCTAAATGGTGAGATTTGGGAACCATTAGGATTTTTCTCGCGGAAGTTCAGTGACGCCCAGCGCAAATACAGCACGTACGATCGGGAACTTCAAGCCATCTACAGTGGAATCAAATTCTTCCGGTACATGTGCGAAGGTCGACAGCTAGTCATCAAAACCGATCATAAAACGATCACGTTTGCTTTTCAACAGAAAGCAGAGAAAGCTTCTCCACGGCAACTTCGACAGTTGGATTTTATCGGCCAATTTTCTACGCACATAGTTCATGTGGCTGGAAAAGATAATGTTACAGCAGATGCCCTATCGAGAATCGCCAGTTTGCAGATGCCAGTTGCAATAACTACAAACGATCTAGCAATAGCTCAACAACAAGACGATGAACTTCCATTGCTTCTGGAATTAAATACAACGCTAGATTTGCGCAAGCTTCGAATTGACGACACCGAAACTACAATATATTGTGACGTCTCGACAAGACATATTCGTCCTTACGTTCCGAAAACACTAAGGAAAAGGATTTTTGATTTGAATCATGGCCTATCTCACCCCAGTGGTCGAGCGACGAAAAAGTTGATTCAACAAAAATTCATCTGGCCAAGCTTAGCTAAAGATGTGATTGGCTGGGCACGTACATGTCTCGCATGCCAACGCAGCAAAATCGGCAGACACATCAAATTTCCTCCCGAGCATATTCCAACGCCGGATACCAGATTCAGTCACGTGCACATCGATATTGTCGGTCCCTTGGTACAATCGACCTTAACAATGATCGATAGATTCACGAGGTGGCCAGAAGCGGTGCCAATCAAAAATATTACTGCTGACGTCATCGCAGACGCTTTTCATTCATCATGGATTGCGCGATTTGGAGCACCTACGATTCTGACAACAGACCAAGGCTCACAATTTGAAGCTGCATTATTCAAGGCGCTTGCACATTTAGTCGGATGTCAGAAAACCCGTACAACCGCCTATCATCCACAATCTAACGGCATGATAGAGCGGTGGCACCGGTCTTTGAAGGCAGCAATTGGATGCCATGACACACAAGATTGGGTGGAGGTTTTAACCAACGTCTTATTGGGGTTACGAACCAGCTTGAAGGAAGATATCGGCACAACGGCAGCAGAGCTAGTATACGGAACGACGTTGCGAGTTCCTGGTGAATTTTTCCCGAACGAAGAGATGCCTCCAGACCCGAAGATTTTTATTCAAAAATTCCGTCAACATATGAGACGAGTGCGAGCTACGCCAACGAGTCACCACGACAAGCGCAGAGTTTTCATACACAAGGATCTCTACTCTTGCACGCATGTTTTCATACGAATTGACCGAGTAAAACCACCACTAGACAATCCATATGAAGGACCGTACAAAGTTCTCAGCAGACCAATCGGATAACGTTTTTACCATAGACGTAAAAGCATGGCCTTCATATAAAAGGCCTATCGCAAAAGCAATTAACGTACAAGATGGCGGACCTAAGCTACTTTTCCCAACCAGTCCGCACAGTGATGTTTTTTTTATGGTTATAAAGAAATTCACGAGATCCACCTACAGGAGATATGAGGAAACTCATATGTCATGTCAATCAATGTTTTTTTGGGATCTTTCACATTTAGATATAAAAAGCCTTTAACATCAGACCTCAATTCATCGGGACACTTATCCGAAATCTCGTTTGTATAGAAGAATTTGCAGATTATCAAAATTTGATGATTTTTAAAGTGGAATAAATCCTATCAACCACAATCGGCAATTGTTTATAATTCACATTGCCGAGAGTAGGTGGTAGGTATCCCAAATTGCAAAGTGCTAGCGTATACATCACATTAAACACATCACTTTCACGACACTTATCCGAAATATCTTTTACGCGACAAAAACTTCTAAACTAGTCTCCGGATAATAGGAAAATAGACTCTATTTCCGGATTCAACCGAGCAGCATCATTCACATTACGAATTGTGAGAGAAATGTCAAACAATTGTCATTGTGCAATTCCCAATAAATCTTAATAACGAGAGGACTACACCATTTTAAAAAGTAGCTTAATACCTGTCAGATTGCAAGTCGCGATAGGCCTTTTATATGAAGGCCATGGTACAAGGCAAAGCAATGAACATCAGCGCTGATCGAATCAAGCCAGCGCATATGGAGATACATCCAGAGGACGGAGATAACACAGCTACACCAACTCTCAGGACATATGCAGGACCTAAGGCCAAATCTACGAAAACTGTTCGATTCGCTAACTGTTGACGTTACAATGTCAAAGACACTTGGGGGGAGTATTGTAGGGACCACAAGGTTGACTACAATGCATACCGTAGTATCGAAATTTCCCGCATCGTGCCGACACCATCGCTTCGCAAAAACGTCACGACCTTTCCTTCTTCTTCTTGCGGACGCCGTCAAGAGTGGTTGTGTTCAAGTGTTGATATATATATATTGTAAGATAGATTATACAACCACTGCGGATACAGGCACCACCAATCAGCTGTTTCGTGCCGAAACCGCTGTAAACTTACATAGGACAAGTAAGAAGTCTGGCAACCGGGTAAAGTGGAGGACGCCGTTGTGTGAATTCGAGAAAGACAATAGGAGAAAAGACGCCATTGCAATCGCGAGTGACATGTCATTAGATTGTGTCGTAATATAATTAATAAATCATTTATCATTGTATTTGGTGTTGTGATTGCTTGAAGCTTCGTGTGAAGGACTCTTAAAGCTCAGGTGTGGGGTTATTACCCAAAGAAGTAATTGGAAAATGTCTACACGGAAAAAGAGCAGTGCGCCCATAACCCCGAGAAAACACGAGGAGGCCGCATCAGTTGTGAGAAGTCGCGGAAACGCGACAACGCCGGGGAAAAGTACGGGCGCGATTAAGAAAAACAGTACGACACAAAAAATAAAAATTGATAAAGTTCATGAACTAGAAAAACAGTTAGAAGAAAAAGTGCCGCCGGTCTCAGTGCCGAAACAGGGTAAAAATGCCGAAAATTTTTTCGAGAAAAAAAGTGCCGATTCCGATTCAATAAAATTAATAAAAACTTCAGCAATAACGGAAGATATAGAAAATATTACTCCCTCAATACGGTCAAAATCGCCAGATGAAGCAATTCAGTCATTATCAGTTGTAGCCAAACAACTACGAGAAGAAGAAGACATACTTATTCAGCAATTAAGAATAGCAGCACGGAAAAAAGAACTGTTAGAAATACAACAAGATATCCAAAATCTTGAAATAAATTTGGAAAAATACAAAACGAAAATACAAATTGCTGCAGAAGACACTGAAGTAAAAGAAGAAACTGAAGAAAATGAAGAAAATGAAGAAATTGAAGATAATATTCTGCCGCCTACAATTGCTGCCGCTCTAACACCCACATATGAATTAAATAAATACTTCAGCCAGATGGAACATCCTGTCAACTTTGCTGATCTCCAAACGGCATTGCCTGAATATTCTGGAGATAATAGCCAAAGTATTCGAAAATTCATTAGAAACCTCGAAGAAATACTAAACCTTGCGGGAGTTCAACAAGACAAAAAGTTAATATACCTAAAAAGATCACTAAAAGGCACGGCTAAAGCATTTTTAGAGGTATCGGAAACTTCAAACTATGAAGACCTTAAATTTGAACTCTTAGAAGAATTTGATGATATGCCACAAACAGAAGAAAACTTAAGAAATCTTAGAGCTAAAAGGTGGAAACCTGAAAATGAACCACTGCATCGATTCATTATTAATATCCAGGCCAATGCAAAGCAAGCTGGACTAGAGGAATTAGAAGCCATCGACATCGCAGTAAGTAATGTAAAAAAAAGTGGCTATGATACAGCCACATTAGTAGCCTGCAGCACAATGGGTGAACTAAAAAAAAGAGCGCGCCGATTTGCATATGAAGTTGAAACCAGCAGAATAGATGAACATCAAAAGCCACAATTTACTACGGCACCTACAACCAGTTATAACCTTCAGACAAATCGCCCTTTATATTTAAATGAAAAATATAAAAGAAATATGTCCCCACCACCAAACCGGCCGATGCCACGTACGTCATTCCGCCTTCCGCCACCTCCGTCAAACCGTATGCTGCCACCTCCGTCAAACCGTATGCCGCTACAGCCATCTAACCGCTTACTTTCAACACAAGAAGCAACTGAAGAAATAAGATGTTTCAATTGTTCAAGGACCGGACATTACAGCAGCCAATGCCCTTATGAAAAACGATTACAAGGAAGTTGTTTCAAATGCTGGAAACCTGGACACATCCATAGCGAATGCGTTTTTCCGAGGAAACAACTACTGCCCATAACTGGGAGTATTAGCTACACAAGGCCCTCATCACCAACAACATCAATGGCAAGAACGTCGGATGAAGAACAGGAAAATTGCCATAACCGAGTGGCAATATCAAATTGGGTAAGTGTCATATTTTCAACAAGTCTTGAGCACGGACGAACAGAGGAATTAACAAATATTTTTTCTCTATTTGACACTGGCAGCCCAATCAGCTTAATAAGTTTTAATAAAATGCCACTATCAGCAAACATACATCTAACTAACTGTCAAAAAATTAAGTACAAAAAAGAAGAACTCCTAAAATTAAGAGAAAATATTGGTTGCGAAAAGTCTTCCTTCCGTGCTCAAAATATTATAAAAAATAGGTTAAAAAAAATTGACTTATTAAACAAAATGAAAATAATAGAAGATACATTGCCACTTCAGCCTGTTAAGCCTTTCCCAACTAAAATACTTAAGCCAAATTCTCATACACTGCTGCCAAAATCTAAATTACATAAATTAGATTCAATTTCATTAGAACCAAAAACGGCACAATTAAATTCGGAATCAGCAGTACCAGACATATATAACATCGAAATAGAAAAGGAAGCTATATTACCGCAAATAAACCAACATCTATCAACCCTTAAACAAAAGGACTTGATGAATATTGTCAATACAACGTATATCCAAACATTTGACTCACTAATAGAACCGTTAAAATATGAGATGAATATTCATCTAACAACAGATGTCCCATTCCATTGTGCACCGAGAAGTGTAGCGATTTTTGGGATGCGAGTGGCCTTAGCACAACTTAGAACCAGACCGACGTCCAGAACCAAGAGTGCTAAGGTCCAAGAAGTGGAATGGCTGCTGCCATTCAAGAGGCAAAACAAAAAAAAAAAAGAATTGCCCCGAGAGCAGGGTGCCCTAGAAATGGCCGTGAAGGCCCCTCGTCCGCATTAGCGGAGCACCCTTTAACCAACCCCGACGGATGCTGGGGTGCCGCTTTGCTAGCTCGCTGCGGCTGGGGTGGGTTCTTTAAACAAAATGGGGTTAGTTTGCTCTCAAAGAAAACGGGAAGCTACGTAGTATTCATCCGTCATGAATTGTAGCCGCAAACTGGTATATAGAAATACCCAAGGACCAAAAAGGGGGCATCGTTCCGTAAAGGAAACCACCCAGGCTCTGCAACATGGGCTGTCTAAGCAGACCCAGTGCTCGTGACAACGCACGGAGCCAGAACATTGAAAACCTAAAACGGGAAAATAGGAAAAAGGCTGCCTCTCTTTACAAGGAACCCGGGTGAGGCAGACAGCCCCGGGCCCCCGATGGTAGTGGAGCCCTGACCCCGATGGTCTGGGGTCCTCCACCCTCTGATACTGGCCCCATATCAAAAATTCAAAAAAAAATCTACAAAAAAATCACGGAAACTACTAGTTGGGCCAGTATCCCTCCCTTGAAAGTGAAAAGCCGAGAAAAATCACGAAAAACTATTTATCATTGGCCAGCCAGGCCACGTGCAGACCCTGAAAAAGAAGAAGAACTTCCCGGGTTTTCACCCAATAAGAAGGCCTTGGTTTTAATTTAGTAATTCATTATTATAATTAAAAACTTTTCTCTACCATTAACATGCTAGCTTCTTTGCTACATACTCCATAATTCTATCCTAGTTTAGTAGTGATATGAAAGTTTAGCATTGAAATAAGAATAGAAGCTACAAATACATATTGATTTTTTTCATGAATACCGAAGAAAAATGCACAAAACTTTTCAGTGTAGTATACCGAGAGCCAGGCATGACCAAAGAAAAAAAAAAAAAGGTGAATCAAGGTTCTTTTTTTCTTATGTTTTTTTTTTTTTTTTTCTCTCTGCAGACTACTCATAAATGGTTGTGGGCCCACAGTCATTTGCAATTTCAATGAATATAAAATTCGTTTGAAACCGTAGGTATATACATTCACAAGATAACTAAAATTCAACCGCATTTATATCGAATGCCTATGCTCTCCGTTTTAAATACATGCGCTTTAGGTAATTTACCCCCTTTTTTTTTTCTTTTTCCACCTTACAAATTATGTGAAATTTTAAACTGCGGTTAAGTCATTTTCCGACTAACAACTAATGGATAATTTACATTTCCCTTCAACTTTACAACGAATTTGCGCTAACGCAGTTTATCGTATTAACACAATGGAGTGCTATGCACCGGGTACATCTCGCTAGTACCCCGTATGCGTACTTCGCTTTGGGTTCCAGATTATGCAGATGTAAATATTCACGAGGCTACCGTTTCAAATAATACATTTATCCTTTGCTAAGTTCATTTAAACTTCTACCAAAAACAACTATAGTAAACACATTGATTGTAAATGAAATTGATAATAAAGCCAACAAGGTAGGAAGTTCCTTATTTACAAGTTCATTATGTACGATACGTTAACACTATGTTAGCTTTGAATTGATTAAATAAAATTAATTTAACATATCCAAGC
The DNA here is from genome assembly GCA_963978885.1 of Nemotelus pantherinus. Lineage (NCBI taxonomy): Eukaryota > Metazoa > Arthropoda > Insecta > Diptera > Stratiomyidae > Nemotelus > Nemotelus pantherinus. Next base: position 94,030,234 of record OZ022264.1, read on the forward strand.
ATTGATGATTATTATAAAATTATTATTGAATAATTATAAGTTTTTTTTTTTTTTGTTGCAAATTTCATTATTTTTCTTTTACAACAACATCAATGGCAAGAACGTCGGATGAAGAACAGGAAAATTGCCATAACCGAGTGGCAATATCAAATTGGGTAAGTGTCATATTTTCAACAAGTCTTGAGCACGGACGAACAGAGGAATTAACAAATATTTTTTCTCTATTTGACACTGGCAGCCCAATCAGCTTAATAAGTTTTAATAAAATGCCACTATCAGCAAACATACATCTAACTAACTGTCAAAAAATTAAGTACAAAAAAGAAGAACTCCTAAAATTAAGAGAAAATATTGGTTGCGAAAAGTCTTCCTTCCGTGCTCAAAATATTATAAAAAATAGGTTAAAAAAAATTGACTTATTAAACAAAATGAAAATAATAGAAGATACATTGCCACTTCAGCCTGTTAAGCCTTTCCCAACTAAAATACTTAAGCCAAATTCTCATACACTGCTGCCAAAATCTAAATTACATAAATTAGATTCAATTTCATTAGAACCAAAAACGGCACAATTAAATTCGGAATCAGCAGTACCAGACATATATAACATCGAAATAGAAAAGGAAGCTATATTACCGCAAATAAACCAACATCTATCAACCCTTAAACAAAAGGACTTGATGAATATTGTCAATACAACGTATATCCAAACATTTGACTCACTAATAGAACCGTTAAAATATGAGATGAATATTCATCTAACAACAGATGTCCCATTCCATTGTGCACCGAGAAGTGTAGCGATTTTTGGGATGCGAGTGGCCTTAGCACAACTTAGAACCAGACCGACGTCCAGAACCAAGAGTGCTAAGGTCCAAGAAGTGGAATGGCTGCTGCCATTCAAGAGGCAAAACAAAAAAAAAAAAGAATTGCCCCGAGAGCAGGGTGCCCTAGAAATGGCCGTGAAGGCCCCTCGTCCGCATTAGCGGAGCACCCTTTAACCAACCCCGACGGATGCTGGGGTGCCGCTTTGCTAGCTCGCTGCGGCTGGGGTGGGTTCTTTAAACAAAATGGGGTTAGTTTGCTCTCAAAGAAAACGGGAAGCTACGTAGTATTCATCCGTCATGAATTGTAGCCGCAAACTGGTATATAGAAATACCCAAGGACCAAAAAGGGGGCATCGTTCCGTAAAGGAAACCACCCAGGCTCTGCAACATGGGCTGTCTAAGCAGACCCAGTGCTCGTGACAACGCACGGAGCCAGAACATTGAAAACCTAAAACGGGAAAATAGGAAAAAGGCTGCCTCTCTTTACAAGGAACCCGGGTGAGGCAGACAGCCCCGGGCCCCCGATGGTAGTGGAGCCCTGACCCCGATGGTCTGGGGTCCTCCACCCTCTGATACTGGCCCCATATCAAAAATTCAAAAAAAAATCTACAAAAAAATCACGGAAACTACTAGTTGGGCCAGTATCCCTCCCTTGAAAGTGAAAAGCCGAGAAAAATCACGAAAAACTATTTATCATTGGCCAGCCAGGCCACGTGCAGACCCTGAAAAAGAAGAAGAACTTCCCGGGTTTTCACCCAATAAGAAGGCCTTGGTTTTAATTTAGTAATTCATTATTATAATTAAAAACTTTTCTCTACCATTAACATGCTAGCTTCTTTGCTACATACTCCATAATTCTATCCTAGTTTAGTAGTGATATGAAAGTTTAGCATTGAAATAAGAATAGAAGCTACAAATACATATTGATTTTTTTCATGAATACCGAAGAAAAATGCACAAAACTTTTCAGTGTAGTATACCGAGAGCCAGGCATGACCAAAGAAAAAAAAAAAAAGGTGAATCAAGGTTCTTTTTTTCTTATGTTTTTTTTTTTTTTTCTCTCTGCAGACTACTCATAAATGGTTGTGGGCCCACAGTCATTTGCAATTTCAATGAATATAAAATTCGTTTGAAACCGTAGGTATATACATTCACAAGATAACTAAAATTCAACCGCATTTATATCGAATGCCTATGCTCTCCGTTTTAAATACATGCGCTTTAGGTAATTTACCCCCTTTTTTTTTTCTTTTTCCACCTTACAAATTATGTGAAATTTTAAACTGCGGTTAAGTCATTTTCCGACTAACAACTAATGGATAATTTACATTTCCCTTCAACTTTACAACGAATTTGCGCTAACGCAGTTTATCGTATTAACACAATGGAGTGCTATGCACCGGGTACATCTCGCTAGTACCCCGTATGCGTACTTCGCTTTGGGTTCCAGATTATGCAGATGTAAATATTCACGAGGCTACCGTTTCAAATAATACATTTATCCTTTGCTAAGTTCATTTAAACTTCTACCAAAAACAACTATAGTAAACACATTGATTGTAAATGAAATTGATAATAAAGCCAACAAGGTAGGAAGTTCCTTATTTACAAGTTCATTATGTACGATACGTTAACACTATGTTAGCTTTGAATTGATTAAATAAAATTAATTTAACATATCCAAGCATTGATGATTATTATAAAATTATTATTGAATAATTATAAGTTTTTTTTTTTTTGTTGCAAATTTCATTATTTTTCTTTTCTTCGTTATTAGTTTTGTTTCACAGTAACAACATTAAATTACTTTGAGTATTCTTTTTTTTTTCATTAATCATACTTTCTACGGCCGGAGAGATTATGTAACATCGACAGTAACGTCGAGATAATATTCACCAATTTAATATCAAAAATAGTATTCAAATCAAGATAAATTCATATCAGTACTCACTGTCTTGTACAAGATACTGTTAATTCTAAATGCCGAGTGATTGTTAGACAATGCTTTGGAAATATTTTCCCATACACACAAATGATCGATCATGGCGAATGGCCATGGCGGATAGCTGAAGAACTGGTGACAAGCGATTCTCTCTCTCGATGCGGGGGGATACTGCGGCTGATGCTTTGCTACGTTGCAACTTACATTGCATCCTGTCTCTGTATCCAATCGTAAAAGCGATGCCGAGAAGTGTCGAATGGCTACCTGCTAAAACTCAATATATAGTAGACACAAAAAAAACCATACCAGCATTTTCGGCTGCAGCAATTGACATGTGCGGTTCATCGGTTAGTCGCAATGATGATGGGCCTGGTGGAGGCGCTTTTAATGAAACGAAATAGTCGCATTTGATTTGCTTCGTTTCTGATCGAAACGGAATTCCTCGCCCAAATAACAAAGCTCTACTCGACGATGGCGAGCGGCGGCGACCACGAAGGAAAATGTCTGGATATCTTGAGATCGCGGCAAAATACAACACCATCTTCAGCCTCCTCGACTCGAGACATGATCAAACCAATATCTGATGAACTACACAAAAACTTGATTTTCTTGTTAACCTTCTGGGATTCAAATCGATTTGATTCTAGGGCAACCACGAATTTTGAAGTTTTCGCCGCTTTAAACAATCTCGGAATTGAGCTGTCGAGCTGCTCTTAATTCGAAACGACGAACGCCACAAAGTAATTTTGCAAAAATCACGAGGGAAAAATCGTTTTGTTGAACAAATCTAAATTAGTCACAATCGTCACCAGTTGCGGGATATTCATGAGAAAGTTGTGCCAAACAACTTTTCACGTGCTCGTATGTGCATAGATTCAGTCCACCACGCGATAAACCAGGCAAATTGACGTCTTAATTCTGGGCGGATCACACAAGCCCGATGGAGTCTCGACACCCGATCCCATTGCAACGAAATTAATTTGCTCAAATTTGCTTTTGAAACTCCGGGAATCACAATGCGATCAAGCGAAAACGAAATTTTCAAACTCCGCACGAACCACTCAAACCGAACGCCACTCAATCGAAATTACGCCACCTCAGACAGAAAACATGGCACCAATGCCAATTATTGTTAAAGCGTTTGCTGCCTATCAAATCTTGGCTTAGAGTAATTGCAACTTTAAGTATCCAACTGATTAGAAGTGGTGACCGAAGTGACATACTATCAGCGGGAAGTCAAGCACATGGAATCACTCTATCACACTCCAAGAAAACTCGAACTATTTCAATTCAAGCACATATTTCCCGCTTTTTCCAGATTCAATGATAATTTTCTTCAGTTTCCAAAGTAAACTAACAGCCACATATTGTGATTGAATGTATGCACATGAACACTATTCAGGAAATTTCCACTTGCTAATATTATCACGATGCAAATAAGAAAAGGTACACACGAAAGGGGGTCTGTTATTTTTACGGAATCTTGTTTTCCTGGGGATCCACATTTACCGAACTTTGAAAGATTTTTTTTTTTTTTTCTCGTAACCGACGACAACAAATATATGAAAACTAATTCTAATTAGCTAAAAGATCCCAGCCGATCACTACCCGCCTCTGGCCACGTTTTTAGATCGACTCCTCTCCACAGCGACACTCCAAAGACTGCCACGAGCTTATCAGCTCCAGCTCGCAAATGCCACTTGCACAGCCACGAAGATCTAACGGGATTTTCTTTTGGCTGTGCAAAACAACAATAAGGTCACCCGGGGGACTTGCGGGATTTTGTTTTCGTGCAATTGAAATGTAGTTTCAAATTGCAAAATGTTGTAGCGTCTCCGATCCATACAGTGTGGGTCGGAGATGTGTGACCAGTAATTTTTAAATGAAAAAATATAAAAATTACTGGATGCTACAACACAGGTCTTTCCACAAGGGCAAGTGCGTGGAAAGAGCTGAAGGATGGATGTAATAATGGAAATATAATGACGTGAACAGGTGATCATGTCAGTTATTATCCAATCCTTTTAAGAAAATCGTGAAGAATGTGAACAGAACAAAAAGGGGTAATTTTTAATGAAGGAAATATCGTGAACAACGTATACTGACTTAATAATGGAAGTATCTTTGGTAGAGGAAATGGTGAACGAGGTGAACATCTCTAGATACTTTTCAATTGAAGCAGGAGTGACACCTGAAATAGGCGCAAATGGACGATCTTCCAAATTAAATTTGGAAATAATTCGTGAACTGGTGAACTCAGTGGGTGTATCACTTAGTGATGTCTTTCGCATGAAAGACGCCCACTGATCGTCCATTTTGATCGGCCAGCTGGTAATAAGCACCGCCGATCTTCTTAATTACCTTACTAGGTAAGAACTTCCGGTCCAGCTTTGCATTGTAGTGCGCGGCTGCGTCACTTTGCCGGAAGTTGCGCCTGTAGACCACTTCGCCAGGCTGGTATGAAACCACCCTGGAACGAAGGTTATAGGCCTTTGCATTTCGAGACTGGGCCTGGGTGGTGAGGTCGCGGATGGTCTGGCGTAGAAGAGCCAGGTGGTCAGGAGGTGGCAGAGTAGTATCGGGATCCTCGAGAAGGTGGAGTTGCCGCAGCAGATGGTAAGTGCGGCCATGGGTGATCATGGGTTGCCCGAATACTGCCTGATAGGGCGAAGTTCCTATCGTTGCGTGAGGTGCTGAACGTAGTGCGCAGGTTATTTCAGAGAGTTTGCCGTCCCATTCCTTTTGAACTGGATCAATATAAGAACGGATTGCCGCTAGTATGGAGCGGTTAAGACGTTCCGAGGCATTGGCTTGAGGGGAATACACGGCAGTGAAGGTATGTCCGATACCGAATTCCTGTAGAAAGGTCTGAAAGATAGACGACCGAAATTGTACACCATTATCTGTTACAACACTCTCCGGGACTCCAACAAGATGAAATACTCTTCTCCTCAGGATGTCGATGACTGCTTTCGCAGTGAACTTACGAAGCGGCTCAACGAAGGGGAAACGCGACAGATGGTCTAAGACGATGAGCGCTCCAATGTTTCCAGACTTGGACCTAGGGTAGGGGCCGATAATATCGATGTACAAGCGCTGGAATATGCGCTCGGGAACGGACTGCAGCGTCATTGGTGGACGAAGGGTGTGTGAAGGGGCTTTGGTGGTTTTGCATGTAAGGCATGATCCCACATAATCACGCACTTGAGCGGCCATTCGTGGCCAGAAAAACCATTGCCGTAATCGGCCGAGGGTTTTGGCCACGCCACCATGCGCACTCAAGGGTGGGTCATGAGCTCCCTTCACTAATTCTGCCGTCATTTCTGACGGCACCCACAACTTCCAGGCCAACTGGTCTTGAAGTCCGTTTCCGGTCGCATACTCAGTCCGCTTGTACACGAACCCGTCTACAACTTTTAGGTCCGGCAGTTGGTCTTGTTCTGCCTGGACTTTAGCCGCCAGCTCCGTATAGGAGGCACTTTTAAAGTGGGGCGACTCTAAGTCTAGCTCCATTGGAGTCTCCTCGCCCTCTGCCGGCGTCAACGCCTCGGCAGAGAACATGCGCGACAAGGAGTCCGGCACTACGTTTTGGCTTCCCTTTCGGTGGACAATCTTGAAGTTGAAACCTTGAAGTTTCAAGGCCCACCGGGCTAATCGTCCATTAAGGTCTGGTTGGTTCATTAGCCATTTTAGGGAAGCATGGTCGGTCACGATTTCAAATTCGTGACCTTCCACGTAGGCACGGAACTTCTTGATTGCCAACACCGCTGCCAGACATTCTTGCTCAGTGACGGTGTAGTTTCGCTGAGCGGGATTCAGTTTGTGGGACATATAGGCGATGGGGGCTTCAGCTCCGTCTTCGGTGCGCTGCACCAGCACGGCACCGACTCCATGTTGACTTGCGTCACATTGGATGGAGAAGGGCTTGTTGAAATCTGGGCTGTGCAGCACTGGGGCTGAAGCAAGGCTGTGTTTCAATTGCTTGAAAGCATTTAGCCTCTCATCGGTCCACACAAACTGACTCCGCTTAGAAAGCATGTCTGTCAGTGGTGTTGACAATGACGCATATTCCCTGACGAAGCGCCGATACCAACCGCAGATTCCTAGAAATCTTCGGAGTTGCTTCGTAGTAGAGGGAAGTGGGAAATCCATGATAGATTTCACCTTGTCAGGATCGGTTTGGATAGTGCCCCCACCAACAATGTGGCCAAGGTACTTGACGTCTCGCAAGAGGAACTTACTCTTTTCCACATTGATGGTGAGGCCAGCTTGCCTCAAATGGAAGGCGACCTGATGAAGTACCTGAAGGTGCGCGTCGAACTCGTCTGTGATCACCAACAGGTCGTCGAGGTACACAAATACCTGGTGCTTAAGTTGGGGCGGAATTACCTTATCCATTAGCCGTGACATCGTTTGGGGTGCATTACACAACCCAAACGGCATCACGACGAAATGGTAAAGGGGTTGACCGGGCACAGTGAAGGCTGTCTTCTCTTTTGACTTTTCCTCTAGAGGGATTTGCCAAAAGGCATCCTTTAAGTCAAGGCTGGAGATGAAATTTGCCTTAGGAAGTCTGCTGAGAATTCCATCAATCAGCGGCAAAGGATAGGCATCCTTCACTGTGACCGAGTTGACCTTCCGGGCATCCAGGCATAGGCGCACCTTCGAGGGCTTTACCACCAACGTTACCGGCGAAGACCATGCACTCTTCGACTCTTCGATTACGCCCAACGCTAACATCCGGTCAATTTCCTGATATAGGAGCTTTTCGACAGCTGGTGACACAGAGAAATGTCTCTGTTTTATGGGTTTCTGGTCACCAGTGTCGATGTCATGACGGATGAGCGTAGTCTTTCCCAAGCCCTCAACAGCGAACGAAGGAAAGCAAGCAATCGCAGACCGAAGTCTGCGATGCTGCTCCTGTGTGAGAGGGTGGGCGCAATCGTCGAGTGCGTCGAGGCTGTTGGTGGTGTCGACCTGTGGTGGTGGCGCAAACAGGTCTGTGGCCAGGGCGAAAAGACGGACGAAGTCCACTCCCAGATAGAGATTCTGACTGAGAGTGGGTATTATCCACAACGTCAACGTCTTGGTGAGCCCCCGGAACGTGATGTCGGCTGATACTCGGCCTACGGCTTGATGTTGTGTGCCGTCAGCTGTTTTCAACCCGAGAGAAGCTCTTTTCCAGGGAAAAGCGTTCCTCTCGAGGAAGGAGCGGGCTAGATCAGCCGCCATCACGCTCACGTTGGCTCCCGTGTCGATCAAACCCGATGTAAGTTGGCCGAACAACAGAACCTGAGCGTACGGTCGAACGTCACCTGGAGGCACGTTCAACAGAGTCGCACAATCCAATTGATAACGCCAACGACGGAACTGAGCGTAAAAACGCCTCATTCTCAACGTTGAGCGTTTAGGGGTTTTAAGGTGTTTGTGAATGGTGTCAATTTCGGAGTTAAAAATTCGGTTTCGGACCGCCGTGTATTTCCGCCATCTAATGTGGTAGGGCAGAAAAGCCAAAGGTGTAGGAGGCTCTGCCTGTAAGAGTGGGATTGATAAGGTGGTAGAGTCCCCACTCGGCTGAATACTAACATCATTGGTGATTGGGCCCACGGAATTTGGAGACAGATCATCCGTCCTGTCTACCTGCTGGAACGGGGTGGAGCTTGTTTGCCCTGTGGGAGGCGTGAGATCTTGTTCCGCGCTCCCTGCGGTCCGTTTTTTGTTTGGCAGTTCACACAATTAGGTTTATATGTGTCTGCCTTTCCGCAGCCATAACAGAAAATTGTTCTGGGCTCCAAACAATCGTCGAAACGGTGTCCCACTTGCTTACAGTTCCAGCAAGTAGGCAGGACCGTGACTGCCTCCACTCCAGGTTCTTCCGGGGAATCCTCATATTGGTCCAGCGGGTATTCCTCACGTAGTTCTTCTGTAGCATGTCTCCATTGGGAGGATCGGCGTCGACCTCCAAGCTCCATCTCAAAGTTTTCCGCACGGATGACGGCCTGACGGAGCAGACGAACAGAGGGAAGGTGTATTTGTAGCAGACCACGACGGATTTCCGGCAACAAATTGCGTCTAAGAATGTCAGCTAAATCCGCGTCAGCAATAGGGCGCTGTAGCCGGTCAACAATCTTGTAGACGTCCGCACTAAAATCGTCGAATGTTTCTTGAGGTCGCTGTTTCCTTCCTCGTATCTGCTCCATCAGGTCGGCATCCGTGAAGCGATCAGCGAAATGGTCGCTCAGGGCCGACTCCAAATCCCTCCAAGTGAAATCACGTCTGGAATTGTAAAACCGCCAATACCAATCAGCGGCAGGTCCAATTAAAAGTAAGTGCATATGCTGGCATAGCACATTAAAATTTCCGCCCAAGGTGTTTCTGGTGAGAGCCGCTACCCTGTTAATGAAGACTTCCACGGGCATGGAGGATTCACGACCCGAGAATTTTAGTCCCCACCCACCAATGATGCTTGCCACCTTATCGTGGTGGAACTGGACATTATTACCACGAGGGGTGCGAGGTGAGTAGGATCGCGGCACTGGAACAAATGATTGTGCGCGAGGGTTCAGTCTTGGCGACTCTACATTCCGAGTCCGGGACGGAAGGTCCAATTGGGCCATGCGCTCCAGCATCACACGCATGCCGTTCTGCAATTCGTTAATCTGTTGTTGAAGTCCGCTTAAATCTTGAGGCACTATAGAGCGCGCTCCTGCGGCTTCTGACGTCACATCTGAGATTGGGGACGCTTTTGATGACGGGCCAGGTGGCTGAACTAAACCTTCCGCCCCCGACTCGGCCTGTAAATCAAAGTCCCTGATTTCCACATCCTCATTGCTTCTCATGCCTCGGGTTCTTACGCCCGGCCGCTGGGTTTTGGGCCGAGCCCCTCGTGGCATAGATGCTGCAGCAGTGGGGGCCTGTCTGGCTCCTAAGGGGAGACTCAGTGGTCCACGGCACAGCGGGCAATCTGTATGATTCCGAAGCCATTGCTCCAGGCACGTTTCATGAAATGTATGACCACATTTTGTGGTGTACGTAACCTGGGCAGCAGCGAATGACTGCTGGCATATGGAGCACTGAGCCTCCACTGTGGTGCCAGACAGATCCTCACTACTGTGATGCAATGGCATGTCCAATCTGTGAAAATAATTGGCAAGTGATGAAAATTCAAAGAAAATGCACGATACTCGTGACTAACGAATTAATTACGCTTATAACTAAGGAGTTGCTGCAAATTCAAATGCAACCCTGTGCACAACGAGTGTGACTAACTCTTCCAAAGAGAGAAAAACAATCTTAACAGCTAAAGGGCAAGAAAAATGCCAAATATTCAAAGCTATATATAAAATATAGATATAAGTGGTTGCACACCAGTGGTGTGACTAACTCTTCCAAAGAGAAAAATCTTAACAGCTAAGGGCAAGAAAAATGCCAAAAATTCAAAAATATATATAGAATATATATATAGGTGAAAAGGAAATATATAATATATAAATATATATTTATGTGTGTGCACACCTGTGGTGTGACTAACTCTTCCAAAGAAAGAAAAACAATCTTAACAGCTAAAGGGCAAGAAAAATGCCAAAAATTCAAAAATATATATAGAATATATATATAGGTGAAAAGGAAATATATAATATATAAATATATATTTATGTGTGTGCACACCTGTGGTGTGACTAACTCTTCCAAAGAGAAAATAAAGCTCTTAAAGCCAAGTGGCTAGAATTCGAATGAGAAAGATATAGATTTCAAAAGAAAAGTTTTAAACTTTCCAAGTTAGGATAAAAATTTAATATTTGTCAAAAATTTTAATTTTCAGAAATGGCCTTCTTATTAGACGAAACCCGATCCATTCCTCCCCATTTCAGGTCCGCTGGCTGGCTGGCTTTTGATTTTAAAAAAACGCAAGAAATAGAAATTCTAATTATGAAATGTTAGACTGGAACAGTGTGAAAAATATTAAAAATTGTCAAAGTAAAGTGGATGTGTGATTGTGAAAGTATTGAAATTTTATACGATTGAAATTTGTAAGTAAAAACTTTAACTCGGGTCGGCTCCTGAAGGGTACCGCCCATTATGGGGGGACTGTTTACCCACCCGAAATTCCTCGAAAAGAGAGGAGCAAGGGACCAAAAACAACTATGTTGCTGCTTGACTCAACCTCAGCAAATGGTTCAAGTCTGGCCAAGCTGCAGGGACGTGTAGGCGGCACCACGCCAACCCCACGTAATCCACCACAGCTTGAACCAAACTCAAGCCAAAAGCCGAAGCTGGATCAAGACAGCAAGGATATGAAAAATTTGGGACAGCTTCCCAACATAAAGTGGGGCAGGGGCCCTTCGGTTGACCGGGACAGGAGCGGCGGTAAACCACCACAACCTGTTATCCGCGGCCAACCTCCAGGTTGCACCCAGAGTCAAAAAACTCAATAGGACGAACACAACGAGAAGCTGCCCAAGAGGTAAACTAACTAGGAAATGATTTTAAAAGGAAAGGATTGGGAAGGATGTTTGCGGCTAGTAAGGAAAGAGCGAGCAAGGCAGGTCTTAATAAAAGGGTTTTGTTCTCTCGAACGAAGTATTTCGAATCGCAATGGAGGCGATCCTAAGACCTGCTAGTGAGAATGGAATTACTAGGATTTAAAGACGTAAAGTCTTGAGGGGAGTATGAGTCGAAACTCATAAGTATTTTCTCACTGTGGTGTGGGTTGCCCAAAAACAAGTTTCGGGCCCCACGTTGGGCGCCATTTGTAGCGATTTTTGGGATGCGAGTGGCCTTAGCACAACTTAGAACCAGACCGACGTCCAGAACCAAGAGTGCTAAGGTCCAAGAAGTGGAATGGCTGCTGCCATTCAAGAGGCAAAACAAAAAAAAAAAAGAATTGCCCCGAGAGCAGGGTGCCCTAGAAATGGCCGTGAAGGCCCCTCGTCCGCATTAGCGGAGCACCCTTTAACCAACCCCGACGGATGCTGGGGTGCCGCTTTGCTAGCTCGCTGCGGCTGGGGTGGGTTCTTTAAACAAAATGGGGTTAGTTTGCTCTCAAAGAAAACGGGAAGCTACGTAGTATTCATCCGTCATGAATTGTAGCCGCAAACTGGTATATAGAAATACCCAAGGACCAAAAAGGGGGCATCGTTCCGTAAAGGAAACCACCCAGGCTCTGCAACATGGGCTGTCTAAGCAGACCCAGTGCTCGTGACAACGCACGGAGCCAGAACATTGAAAACCTAAAACGGGAAAATAGGAAAAAGGCTGCCTCTCTTTACAAGGAACCCGGGTGAGGCAGACAGCCCCGGGCCCCCGATGGTAGTGGAGCCCTGACCCCGATGGTCTGGGGTCCTCCACCCTCTGATACTGGCCCCATATCAAAAATTCAAAAAAAAATCTACAAAAAAATCACGGAAACTACTAGTTGGGCCAGTATCCCTCCCTTGAAAGTGAAAAGCCGAGAAAAATCACGAAAAACTATTTATCATTGGCCAGCCAGGCCACGTGCAGACCCTGAAAAAGAAGAAGAACTTCCCGGGTTTTCACCCAATAAGAAGGCCTTGGTTTTAATTTAGTAATTCATTATTATAATTAAAAATTTTTCTCTACCATTAACATGCTAGCTTCTTTGCTACATACTCCATAATTCTATCCTAGTTTAGTAGTGATATGAAAGTTTAGCATTGAAATAAGAATAGAAGCTACAAATACATATTGATTTTTTTCATGAATACCGAAGAAAAATGCACAAAACTTTTCAGTGTAGTATACCGAGAGCCAGGCATGACCAAAGAAAAAAAAAAAGGTGAATCAAGGTTCTTTTTTTCTTATGTTTTTTTTTTTTTTTCTCTCTGCAGACTACTCATAAATGGTTGTGGGCCCACAGTCATTTGCAATTTCAATGAATATAAAATTCGTTTGAAACCGTAGGTATATACATTCACAAGAGAACTAAAATTCAACCGCATTTATATCGAATGCCTATGCTCTCCGTTTTAAATACATGCCCTTTAGGTAATTTACCCCCTTTTTTTTTTCTTTTTCCACCTTACAAATTATGTGAAATTTTAAACTGCGGTTAAGTCATTTTCCGACTAACAACTAATGGATAATTTACATTTCCCTTCAACTTTACAACGAATTTGCGCTAACGCAGTTTATCGTATTAACACAATGGAGTGCTATGCACCGGGTACATCTCGCTAGTACCCCGTATGCGTACTTCGCTTTGGGTTCCAGATTATGCAGATGTAAATATTCACGAGGCTACCGTTTCAAATAATACATTTATCCTTTGCTAAGTTCATTTAAACTTCTACCAAAAACAACTATAGTAAACACATTGATTGTAAATGAAATTGATAATAAAGCCAACAAGGTAGGAAGTTCCTTATTTACAAGTTCATTATGTACGATACGTTAACACTATGTTAGCTTTGAATTGATTAAATAAAATTAATTTAACATATCCAAGCATTGATGATTATTATAAAATTATTATTGAATAATTATAAGTTTTTTTTTTTTTTGTTGCAAATTTCATTATTTTTCTTTTCTTCGTTATTAGTTTTGTTTCACAGTAACAACATTAAATTACTTTGAGTATTCTTTTTTTTTTTCATTAATCATACTTTCTACGGCCGGAGAGATTATGTAACATCGACAGTAACGTCGAGATAATATTCACCAATTTAATATCAAAAATAGTATTCAAATCAAGATAAATTCATATCAGTACTCACTGTCTTGTACAAGATACTGTTAATTCTAAATGCCGAGTGATTGTTAGACAATGCTTTGGAAATATTTTCCCATACACACAAATGATCGATCATGGCGAATGGCCATGGCGGATAGCTGAAGAACTGGTGACAAGCGATTCTCTCTCTCGATGCGGGGGGATACTGCGGCTGATGCTTTGCTACGTTGCAACTTACATTGCATCCTGTCTCTGTATCCAATCGTAAAAGCGATGCCGAGAAGTGTCGAATGGCTACCTGCTAAAACTCAATATATAGTAGACACAAAAAAAACCATACCAGCATTTTCGGCTGCAGCAATTGACATGTGCGGTTCATCGGTTAGTCGCAATGATGATGGGCCTGGTGGAGGCGCTTTTAATGAAACGAAATAGTCGCATTTGATTTGCTTCGTTTCTGATCGAAACGGAATTCCTCGCCCAAATAACAAAGCTCTACTCGACGATGGCGAGCGGCGGCGACCACGAAGGAAAATGTCTGGATATCTTGAGATCGCGGCAAAATACAACAGCATCTTCAGCCTCCTCGACTCGAGACATGATCAAACCAATATCTGATGAACTACACAAAAACTTGATTTTCTTGTTAACCTTCTGGGATTCAAATCGATTTGATTCTAGGGCAACCACGAATTTTCAAGTTTTCGCCGCTTTAAACAATCTCGGAATTGAGCTGTCGAGCTGCTCTTAATTCGAAACGACGAACGCCACAAAGTAATTTTGCAAAAATCACGAGGGAAAAATCGTTTTGTTGAACAAATCTAAATTAGTCACAATCGTCACCAGTTGCGGGATATTCATGAGAAAGTTGTGCCAAACAACTTTTCACGTGCTCGTATGTGCATAGATTCAGTCCACCACGCGATAAACCAGGCAAATTGACGTCTTAATTCTGGGCGGATCACACAAGCCCGATGGAGTTTCGACACCCGATCCCATTGCAACGAAATTAATTTGCTCAAATTTGCTTTTGAAACTCCGGGAATCACAATGCGATCAAGCGAAAACGAAATTTTCAAACTCCGCACGAACCACTCAAACCGAACGCCACTCAATCGAAATTACGCCACCTCAGACAGAAAACATGGCACCAATGCCAATTATTGTTAAAGCGTTTGCTGCCTATCAAATCTTGGCTTAGAGTAATTGCAACTTTAAGTATCCAACTGATTAGAAGTGGTGACCGAAGTGACATACTATCAGCGGGAAGTCAAGCACATGGAATCACTCTATCACACTCCAAGAAAACTCGAACTATTTCAATTCAAGCACATATTTCCCGCTTTTTCCAGATTCAATGATAATTTTCTTCAGTTTCCAAAGTAAACTAACAGCCACATATTGTGATTGAATGTATGCACATGAACACTATTCAGGAAATTTCCACTTGCTAATATTATCACGATGCAAATAAGAAAAGGTACACACGAAAGGGGGTCTGTTATTTTTACGGAATCTTGTTTTCCTGGGGATCCACATTTACCGAACTTTGAAAGATTTTTTTTTTTTTTTTTCTCGTAACCGACGACAACAAATATATGAAAACTAATTCTAATTAGCTAAAAGATCCCAGCCGATCACTACCCGCCTCTGGCCACGTTTTTAGATCGACTCCTCTCCACAGCGACACTCCAAAGACTGCCACGAGCTTATCAGCTCCAGCTCGCAAATGCCACTTGCACAGCCACGAAGATCTAACGGGATTTTCTTTTGGCTGTGCAAAACAACAATAAGGTCACCCGGGGGACTTGCGGGATTTTGTTTTCGTGCAATTGAAATGTAGTTTCAAATTGCAAAATGTTGTAGCGTCTCCGATCCATACAGTGTGGGTCGGAGATGTGTGACCAGTAATTTTTAAATGAAAAAATATAAAAATTACTGGATGCTACAGAAGACTATCCGTTTTTGAAAAACAAGAAGTCAAAAACATTACGGACTCCTTAATAAAAGATGGCATTATAAGACCTAGTAACTCTCCGTACGCTTCAGCCATTGTATTAGTCCGCAAAAAGAATAAGAAAACCCGCTTATGTATAGATTACAGAGGATTAAATAAACTCACGGTCAGGGACAACTACCCATTACCACTTATAGAAGACTGCCTTGAGTACTTGGAAGGAAAAAATTATTTTTCAGTTTTGGATCTTAAAAGCGGATTCCATCAAGTCCAAATGGCGAAATGTTCAATTAAATATACTGCCTTCGTAACACCCAATGGGCAATACGAATATTTAAAAATGCCTTTTGGCTTGAAAAATGCTCCTGCAGTATTTCAGAGGTTTATAAATGCAATCTTTCAGGATCTGATTGAGAGTAACAATATCGTAATTTATATGGATGATATCATGCTAGCAACAAAAACTTACGAAGAACACTGCAGCCTATTATCCGAAGTCCTGAAGAGAATCAAACACCGCGGTCTTGAGCTAAACCTAGAAAAATGTAAAATAGGATACGCTGAAGTAGATTTCCTAGGCTACCAAGTAACACCAAAAGGAATAGCTCCAAGTAAATCTCATTTGGAAGCAATTAATAAACTCCGTATGCCTTCAAATACCAAAGAATTGCAATCTACATTAGGACTATTCTCATATTTCCGAAAATTTGTACCAAACTTTTCAAGAATCGCTAAACCTCTACAAAACTTATCAAGAAAAGACGCTAAGTCCAATTTCACGGAAATCTGCCGCGATGCATTTAAGACACTAAAATCACTACTGATGCAATCACCAGTTTTAGCCATCTATAATCCGTCAGCCGAAACAGAAATACACACAGACGCTAGTGCGATCGGTTTTGGTGCAGTACTCCTACAGAAACAAAATGACAAAAAATGGCATCCGATCGCTTACTATTCAAGAACTACTTCTGAAGCTGAATCAAGATATCACAGTTTTGAATTAGAAACTTTAGCCATCATTTACGCCCTACGCCGATTTAAACCATACCTCGAAGGTATACCTTTCCGAATAATCACAGATTGCAATTCCCTTATGCAAACCCTAAGCCGAAAACAAATAAACCCCCGAATAGCCAGATGGGCATTAGAGTTAGAAAACTTTAATTACATAATCCACCATAGAAAAGGTACA
Organism: Nemotelus pantherinus; assembly: GCA_963978885.1. Lineage (NCBI taxonomy): Eukaryota > Metazoa > Arthropoda > Insecta > Diptera > Stratiomyidae > Nemotelus > Nemotelus pantherinus. Next base: position 94,046,845 of record OZ022264.1, read on the forward strand.
AGCATGCCTCATGCTGACGCTTTAAGTAGAGCACCAATAATTGCAGCCACAACAGAAGAAGATGCTGATCATCGCTTACAAATAGCCCAATCAGAAGATACTACTATAAAACTTTTAAAAAGAAAACTTCAAAACGAAAATATGGATCATTATGAATTAATTAATGGATTAGTCTTCAGAAAAGAAAATTCAAACCTCTTACTATACATACCTGCAGATATGGAAAATAATATAATTAGAAATGCTCATGAACTCGTTGGCCACCAAAGTATTGAAAAAACAATTCAAAAAATTAAAACAAGGTATTGGTTCCCAGAAAGACGATCTAAAATTGAAAAATTCATCCGAAATTGCATTCCTTGCATTATGTATGCTCAGCCAGCTAGTACAACTGAACGAAACCTTTACAATATTCCAAAAAAACCTATACCATTTGATACAATACATATTGACCATTTCGGACCATTACCTTCACTGCAATCAAAACGAAAACACATACTTGTTATAGTAGACTCATTTACAAAATATGTAAAACTATATCCGACCAACAGCACAAGCACAAAAGAAGTAATTGCAGCCCTTAAGAAATATTTTGAATACTACAGCCGTCCTCGACGAATTATCTCAGACAGAGGAACTTGTTTCACTTCACTTGAATTTGCCAACTTTTTAGAAAACAATAATGTCAAACATATTCAAGTAGCTACTGCATCACCTCAGGCAAATGGTCAAGTAGAACGAATTAACCGTGTTTTAAAAAACATGTTAGGAAAGTTAACGGACGAAATAGACCATGCAGATTGGGTATCAAAATTAACTGACGTTGAATATGCAATTAATAATTCTGTCAGTAAATCAACAAGTCAAACTCCAAGTAAGCTATTATTTGGCATCACTCAAAGAGGTAATATTGTAAACGAACTAGATGAATACCTGGACGATAACTATATAAATGAAGAAAGAAGTTTACCACTCATCCGTAAAACTGCAACTGAAACAATTCTTAAATCACAGGCCTATAATGAGGAATATTACAACAGACACAGTAAACCAGCGAAAGAGTATCGCGAAGGCGACTATGTTGTATTGCGAAATGTAGACACCACAGCAGGCATAAATAAAAAACTAATTCCTAAATTCCGAGGCCCTTATGTAATATATAAGAAATTAGACCATGACAGATATGTAATAAGAGACATTGAAGACTGCCAAAATTCACAACTACCTTATGATGGTATAGTGGAAGCTGGCAGGCTGAGGAGATGGCAATTAAAACCTAATATAAGTCAAAAACCTATAATTACAAAACTTGTTGAAAATTCAGACACAATTTTAATACCCCATAGAAATTTAGACACTGCTGAAACTTTAAATAGAGAATCTACTAACAACTTAAGAAATGTTCCGACTTCCGCTAAACATACAAATCCAAACCAAGAATCCAATTACGACAAAGATTACTTAACCCAAGACAACCAAAAGGAAGAATATTTAAATGAAGACGATTGGAACGCAGAATACTTAGACGAAGACAACTGGGATGCAGAATACCTGGATGAAGACAACTGGGATGCAGAATACTTAGACGAAGACAACTGGGATGCAGAATACCTGGATGAAGACAACTGGGATGCAGAATACCTGGATGAAGACAACTGGGATGCAGAATACCTGGATGAAGACAACTGGGATGCAGAATATCTAACTGAAGATGATGAAACCATACAAAACCCTTATACCACTGATGACACCAATGACAATCAACCTCCTGTTTCCACAACCCCTTCGATCGAGGTCGATCGACAGTCAGGTTGGCCGAGTTGTAAGATAGATCATACAACCACTGCGGATACAGGCACCACCAATCAGCTGTTTCGTGCCGAAACCGCTGTAAACTTACATAGGACAAGTAAGAAGTCTGGCAACCGGGTAAAGTGGAGGACGCCGTTGTGTGAATTCGAGAAAGACAATAGGAGAGAAGACGCCATTGCAATCGCGAGTGACATGTCATTAGATTGTGTCGTAATATAATTAATAAATCATTTATCATTGTATTTGGTGTTGTGATTGCTTGAAGCTTCGTGTGAAGGACTCTTAAAATATATATATATATTTCTTGTGATAATAAATAGTTTGTACATAGTAGTTCATCTGTTTATTATTCTGTGCCCATATGTCAATGATTTCACGCAAATTTAGTTTGTGCAGTTCATTCTTTCGAGCGAAAAAGTGACATTTAGTGTTTGAATTTGAAAATTGAGCAGTGCAAATGACTTTCCAATAAGAAAATCGATCGAAAATTGAAATTCTTGACATTTTATCCGTCAAGAATGAGCATTGTCTCTGCTTTTCTCTGTTGTCAAAATTTTCGCTCGAAAGAATGGTCTGATAATGGGGAAATGTCAAAATTTCACGTGAACTCGAACTCAGTACCAGCCTTTAAGCATAGTACTGAGTTCGATTTCACGTGAAATTTTCATACAAAATTTCACGTGAAATCTGTTTCGGCGAAAATTTAGCTTGAAAATAAGCAAGTTTGGTACTGTGTTCTTAGCATGAAAAGTTGCTTTGAAGTTGCTTTCGCTTCGAAAACATAGATGGCACTAAAACATGTTGTCAATCATTTCACGCAAATTTAGTTTGTGCAGTTCATTCTTTCGAGCTAAAAAGTGACATTTAGTGTTTGAATTTGAAAATCGAGCAGTGCAAATGACTTTCCAATAAGAAAATCGATCGAAAAGTGAATTTCTTGACATTTTATCCGTCAAGAATGAGCAGTGTCTCTGCTTTTCTCCGTTGTCAAAATTTTCGCTCGAAAGAATGACCAGATAATGGAAACATGTCAAAATTTCACGTGAACTCGAATTCAGTACCAGCCTTTAAGCATAGTACTGAGTTCGATTTCACGTGAAACTTTCATACAAAATTTCACGTGAAATCTGTTTCGGCGAAAATTTAGCTTGAAAATAAGCAAGTTTGGTACTGTGTTCTTACATGGCCTTCATATAAAAGGCCTATCGCGACTTGCAATCTGACAGGTATTAAGCTACTTTTTAAAATGGTGTAGTCCTCTCGTTATTAAGATTTATTGGGAATTGCACAATGACAATTGTTTGACATTTCTCTGACAATTAGTAAATATTAGCAATGTGAATGGTGCTGCTCGGTTGAATCCGCGAATAGAGCCTATTTTCCTATTATCCGGAGACTGGTTTCGAAGTTTTTGTCGCGTAAAAGGTATTTCGGATAAGTGTCGTGAAAGTGATGTGTTTATTGTGCTGTATACGCGAGAACTTTGCAATTTGGAATACCTGCCACCTACTCTCGGCAATGTGAATTGTAAACAATTGCCGTTTGTGGTTGGTAGGATTTATTCCACTTTAAAAATCATCAAATTTTGATAATCTGCAAATTCTTTAACACAAACGATATTTCGGATCAGTGTCCCGATGAATTGAGGTCTGATGCTAAAGACTTTTATATCTAAATTGCTTGTGAAAGATCCCAAAACAACATTGATTGACATGACAGATGAGTTTCCTCATATCTCCTGTAGGTGGATCTCGTGAATTTCTTTATAACCATAAAAAAACATCACTGTGTGGACTGGTTGGGAAAAGTAGCTTAGGTCCGCCATCTTGTAGGTTAATTGCTTTTGCGACAGGCCTTTTATATGAAGGCCATGGTTCTTAGCATGAAAAGTTGCTTTGAAGTTGCTTTCGCTTCGAAAACATAGATGGCACTAAAACATGTTGTCAATCATTGCACGCAAATTTAGTTTGTGCAGTTCATTCTTTCGAGCGAAAAAGTGACATTTAGTGTTTGAATTTGAAAATTGAGCAGTGCAAATGACTTTCCAATAAGAAAATCGATCGAAAATTGAAATTCTTGACATTTTATCCGTCAAGAATGAGCAGTGTCTCTGCTTTTCTCTGTTGTCAAAATTTTCGCTCGAAAGAATGGTCAGATAATGGGGAAATGTCAAAATTTCACGTGAACTCGAACTCAGTACCAGCCTTTACACGTGAAATATGCAATTTGGAATACTAGCCAACTACTCTCGGCAATGTGAATTGTAAACAATTGCCGATTGTGGTTGGTAGGGTTTATTCCATTTTAAAAATCTTCAAATTATTATATACAAACGATATTTCGGATAAGTTTCGTGAAAGTGCTCCGGTTATACTCTTGTGTGCCGAGAACCATTAACCGTAGTTGAAATTGCAGGTTCGAAAAAAGGCAAATTTAGCAAAGCCAACGTAATTGGATGTGATATGTCTCAACCTTCCTGTATTTTGCATCGTGGAACCAATGCTACGATTTCAAGTGATTTCTTGCCGTGTAAGATTGATTTAAAACTTCAGGAATTCATATATCATTATAAATTTCAATTTCCATCGTTCCGTAGCCGAAGACGTACCAGTTGTGAAAACAGTTGTACACGGAATTATCAACGGCATTCCAGTTCCATTTCCACTTGCAAATCCTGATGCATGCGTGAATGTAGGCATCGCTTGTCCCCTGAATGCTGGAACAGCGTATGAGTACCAAGCTATTTTACCTGTTCAAAGGTCAAATCCAAAGGTAAGTAGATTGATGAATCGATAAATACGTTATTAACATGAAATGTTTTTTTTTGTATTTTAGATTACACTCAAAGTTAAATAGCAATTGGTCGACAAAGGGTGCATCAATAATTTGCATTCAACACCCTGCTAGGCTACAGTAAACACGGGACATTTTATACTTCAATAGATTTTTTGTTTTGCTAGAAAATAGCTGTTTAATTGTTAATTGTTTCTTGCAATATTGAAACATCAACTTGTGAGTACATATATAAAATATTTATTTTCACATGAACTACTCATTTAGAATGAGTAACAATACAATTAAAACAGTTCGTTTTATTTTAAATGTACATTTCAATGGGTGTTGGTTCAATTAAAGTCAGAGTTTGAAAACTTACAACAAAAAGTATTTATTTGGAATTGTATTATTTATTACATATTTTTACATTTTGAGATACATGACTAGGTCGATGTTTTAAATGTTTACAAAGCACAATATTTTTTTTCTGATGCCTGTAATTTTCTTATATTGTTAATATTATAGTAAAATAAATATTTTCATGTCATGTACTATTTCCATCATGTACTAATTCTAGTGCATATTTCATCTTCAGTTTAGCCTCATGAATTGGAAATCTAAGCTTAGGTTTAAATATAAGGTTTTCCATAAATTGGATACGGTTTGAGCTTTTTTTGAGTTTTGATGTCAATAAGATGAGTTCAAGTGAATGAACAAAAGTTTCAATTTAATATATTTCGGACATCACAGGTCAGTGTTCGGACAGCTTTGAACTTGTATTCGCACATTACTTAACTAATTACTTACTCAAATAGCGGTTACTCCACATTACTGGCATTTAGAAATTGAATCATCTTCAAGACTGTTTCGTTGCGCGTGGATATAAAATTGAACACTTAAATCTATAATTTTAGTGTTCGGACAGGTGGTATATATATTGTTTTAAAGGGTGTAAATAGCTATCATACCAATATAATTTTCTTTTGGAGTTTATTAGAGATATATTATCAAGTAGCCAATATGTGCAATTGCATATTTGACTGGTTTTTTAGAATTCTGACGATCTTATCCGAATACTGAAAGAGTGCTCAAAAAGGGTTCTAGTGTTCGGACATTAAAAATTTCCAATAATTTTTCCGTAAAACATGTTTTCAGAGGCAATACACTTCATGAACAGTGCTCTTTATGCATACAAATCAAAGCATACCAGAAATTTAGCACCATAAACTTGCGTTTAGAAATTTCGTCTATGACCAGGAAAAAACTACGAGAAACAAATTTTTCGCAATAAACATGAAAACTTCAAATGATGAGCGCGTTGTAGAATAGCGGTTGTTTATTTGTTTAACATTATGACTCTCCCGATTCGAAAGCATATAAGAGAGAATATGTATCACAATGCTAACCTTCTTGGTTCCTAGAAATTTTTAGATTCGCACCAAGCCGTTTTTGTAACGAAACTAATATGCCGTTCACGCTACACTCTAAATCAGGTGGTTTCGATCAGCTGATCGCTTTAGAGCTAAATCAACTTAAATCTACTTGATTACCCATACATTTTTTTCGGCTTGTGACAGAGTTAATCAAGTAGATTTACAGTTAATCAAGTACAAATCAGGTACTATTGTAAATTTTGTCCCTGGCGAATTTTTCTCAGAGCGCGGCAAATTCCATCCGTGAGAGCGAGAGTAGATTTGAATGAAATTTCATTCGAATTTCGTCCTAAAATAGCAAAAATTGAATAAAAAAGGAAAATGTGAGTTGTACAAAGTGAAAAGAAAATGTTCTTGCATGTTCCTGCACCATTTTCAACAACTTTCACGCAAAAAATTTTGTACACAAATTCGAATGACATTCCTCTCTCTAAATCTCCTCATTTTAAATCACTTCGGGTAGTGTGAACGCTTACCTGATTAACTTTGACAGCTTCTAAATCTACTTGATTTAGAGTGTAGTGTGAACGGCTTATAAGCTACTATATAACTCCTCTTCACATTGCTGGCATTCCTACTTACCAATATATTACTCCTCTTCACATTCCTGGCTCCTCTGCTTGCTCCTACAAATCAATTTTGATGATTATGAAAAATTTATTCGTTGCAATCTACCTTAGTTTATGTTCTTTTCCCGCTCAGTGTAATTGACATATGAGTTTCCTCATATCTCCTGTAGGTGGTTCTCGTGAATCTCTTTAATACCAGAGAAAAACATCACTGTGCGGACTGGTTGCGAAAAGTAGCTTAGGTCCGCCATCTTGTACGTTCATTGCTTTTGCGATAGGCTTTTTTATATGAAGGCCATGATTGGACCAATCAATGCCTCCTAGAAGTACGGGCCGTCAGGCTACGTAATCGTTTTAGCTATGGCATCAATTTGGGCAGGCATTTTGACATTTCCATCTGGCCATCTGGCCGATATACACCGAGATTCTACGTGCGGAATTTAGCTATAATATGAATAAAACGTTAGTTTTTTTGTGCGTGGACGCGTTATAATAATAATATTTAGCCATAGCTTGCATTTTGTATGAATTAACTGTATCGACAGTAAATCGACACGAAACGTCACATAACCTAACACCAGCTGATAAACATTTCGTAGCGAATTTTCCCAATTATACCGCACGCACCGCATTAATTTTTATTTTAGCTGTTCACTAGCACTGTTCCGCATATACCACTTTGTTTTCATTTCACTCACTTTAACACAACCTGTACAATTAACATTTTCCTGCGGACGTCCCAAAAGACTGCGTGTGTTTTTCGCGACATTTTGACAGTCTAGTGGGACGTCATTATTCTGCATTACGGCCCGTACTTCAAGCTTTTAAGGCCGTAAGTAAGTAAGGGCCGTATTGCAGAATGATGACTTCACAGCAATAGGACAAAATGTCGCGAAAAACACACGTAGTCTTATGGGATGTCCGCAGGAAAATGTTAATTGTACGGGTTGTGTTAAAGTGAGTGAAATGAAAACAAAGTGGTATATGCGGAACAGTGCTAGGGAACAGCTATAACACAAATTAATGCGGCGCGTGCGGCATAATTGGAAATATTCGCTACGAAATGTTTATCGGTTGATGTTAGGTTATGTGATGTTTCGTGTCGATTTACTGTCGATACAATTAATTGATACAAAATGCAAGTTATAACAAAATAATATTATTATTATAACGCGTCCACGCACAATAAACTAACGTTTTATTTATATTATAGTCGAAAATCCACACGTAAAATCTTCATGTATAACGGCACTGCCAGATGGAAAAGTAAAAATGTATGGCTAAATTGACGTCATAGCTAAAGTGATTACGTAGCCTGACGGCCCGTACTTCTAGAAGGCATTGACCGGTCCTCAGCCGCTAAATTTTGCAGCCAGAGGGCGAATAGGGGGGAGCTGGCGCCAAAAATTGAAGAAAAAGAAACAAAAACATCAATAAAATACATTAGAAGACAAAACGCTAAAGAAACACAAACAAAAACACCCTGAAAATCCACAAAAATACCAGCCAGAAATCTATCGGTAAAATCGTCTAACGGTATGGAGAACTCGTAGTTGGGTTAAGCCGAAAATACGGGCTAGTATCTGAAACATTTAACTTCTGCTAGTTAAGGTTTGGTGGCTAATGTATCCGATCCAACAAGACTTGGAGTTAATCTGGCTGTGAGTGAAAGCTGAGTTATTTACTGAGTAGAATCAAGAGCAAAGCGAGCCATCACACATTCCACAGCATGGTCCAGTCATAAAAATTGATTGTGGATGTCTCGGGCATCTTCAACCTCCTGATGCAAAACGTCCATTTTTTTTAGCAATTTTGTGTAATTAAGTAGTGCAATCGCTAAAAATTCGCTCCGATAGCGAGAGTAGTCGAAAGTAGCCTGTTGCAAATTTATTAGTACTGGATTTTGAAAAACTAAATGAGAATTCTAAATAATACACTTCGACCAAATCTATTTTACGAATGATCATAATAAGATTTACTTAAATATTTTTGTTTTTTTGATTACATTCTCCACAAAGCCGTTTATATTTCTGTTTATATTACTACACTATGTAAAATTTTTGTTTTAAGTATTGACTATTTGCATTGAAATGAAAAATTGATAATCTACAAACTCCCTCCAACAAGATAACACCATCGCGATTGAAAACCAAATGTTACATAAAATCATCGTAGTCATAATCATACTGGTAGTCACCAATGTTCGTAGACTGGAAGTCAAGATGATTATTTAATTACAATTTCTAATTGAAAGGTCTTATACTTACTTTAACACTATCTTCTTCCATGCGTAGTTTAATTTTTGTTTTACCTTTCGGACCGCCCTTTTTTGTCTTCTCCTTTTCTATTTTTTGCTTTTCTAAATGTAGGTTTTCGACAGTTGATTTGATCTTGCGCAGGTCACTAGCTGCCACTGAAACGGAACTATTACTAAATGAATAGCAGAAGGTACCATACCACCTACAATTTGCACAGACTCCACGTACCAGCTCTTCGATGAAATTTGAATATTCTTCGGCATTTTTATAATTTCCTACTTTTGTGCTGATCGCTTGAGCGAGTTCTACGAACTCCTCTTTGCTACTTGGATTCATTGCATCGATACTAATATCAGTAATACCAAAAGTATCTAAAGCGGTTTTCAAGTCTTCTTCTTCCTGAATTCTTTGCAGTCTAAGTTTTTCCGCTAACTTTTCTTCTGTTGTCATATTTTCTCTCCTCATTTCAGCTTCGAATTCTTCTCTCTGAATTCTTAGCCGCTAATATTTTTCATTCATTAAAAATTCGCCGCTTTTAATATGAATCTCAAGCTTACCTCTTTTTCATTAATTTTTTCCTGCATCGTCTTTTTGGGTTTCGCTTTCGCTGGTTTCGTGTCTAATTTTTCCTCATCTTTTTTTTCTTCTTCATCTTCCCAACTATCCTATAAATCAAAGTATTTAAATACTCTTAAAATATGACGTTGTGAATGCTTTCTTATATTAGCAGGATTTTAAAAAAGGTAATTGTAAGAACTAACGCCGTCTTTGCCTAATGCCGGGTTTCCACCAAAGAGACAAAACAAAAAACACGGACAAAACATGTTTTTCTGAACAAAAACACGAATGTTTTGTAAAAACTGAACAGTTTCGCGAGCATTTTGGTCTCTGAAAACTGTTTTAGTAAACAAAACACCTTTTTTGTCCGTGTTTCTTGTTTTGTCTCTTTGGTGGAAACCCGGCATTAGAAGACGTAAACGGAGCAAACAAGCAATGCAGCCACACGATACATTTAAAAATTATGTAGACTAAAGCTTTCGAAAAGGTTTTAAAGGCGTTTCTACTGCCTAGCTTTCCTTTCTTTATCAAGACTTTATTGAGTGCAGTAAGGAAATAAGTTGTGCGATAAGTGTCGAGTGTTTGTGAACCGATCATTTACCATGTGAGAAATTGATGTAAATTCAATAACCCATGCTTTTATTCAAATTTTTATAAATTAAATTACAGCCGCAAGAACTTGTACCGAAGTGAATTGTAAGATTAAATTTCCAGCGGCTATACAGTTACACAAATTAATGTTAACTGTCGAAACAAATACAAATTGAATTCAGAAACTTTGATTCTGCGTTTCAAATTACCGCTGAGAGTTCTTACATTTCTACAGTAATAATTCTAAATATTTGTCTAAAAATAAAATGAATTCTAAATAATAAAATAAAAGCCATCGAAATCGAAATTTTTTTAAATAAAAGTAAAGCAAAAACTCCGGAAAAAGCGCAAATGTAGTTAAAATCATAGAAACATTGCAATGCTCAAATATATTTTTCTCCGATTTTATTACGATTTGCGTCGGAAAGTGAAATAAATGCGTAACTCCAAGTTCCATGGAACGGGATTGTAGGTATCGCGTATAAATTGTGTTTGATAGATTTTAAAAAGGTACAGAATTTTCTTTGCAGTTTGAATATCAAATGCTCCTCAGTCATATAAGGCGTGTTTTTTTGCTCCTCTATCCAGTAGAGAATAGGATATACGCATTGGAAACAACAACACTCCTGCACCAGTGAATTCACAAGTACAGAGATTGTATTCGTCATAGGTAGTTCACGTGCTGAAGTATAGAATGTGCTGATAGAAAAAAGTGTAGCGACAATCAAAGTCGTAAAGCGCCACCTCTGCGACAACCGAAACATACAACGTGAATAAAAAGATCCAACGTTGGACAGCGACCTCGGGACTCTTGATCTCTTCTGTGTGATACAACGACGAGTGCAACAACGCGAATCCTGAGCTTAACATATATATTTCATTATATTTACTTTCGAAAATAAAAATCGTTTTGTATAGATTCTGGGCGTGTTGATTTTATATAGAGGTGATAATATCCCTATAATTGGTGACCCCTACGCTAGATTAGCGAAAAAGTAACGCGCAGTGAAATAGACGCTAGTTAGAAAATGGCGACCGGTGGTGAACAATCTACACCTAAAGACAGAAATATAAGCGTTGAGACGCCAAAAACATCACTAAACCTCGCGCGCGAATTGTGGCCCGGTTCCGAACCCCCTCGCTTGGAAACAGTGCGCGAAGTGAAGTTGCCGCCATTCTGGGAATCGCAAGTTGAACTGTGGTTTTCTCAAATTGAATCGACATTCGGACATTACAAAGTGTGCGAAATTCAATGCGGTAGTTACGTCTCTCGATATTACCATCCTCAAACAAGTTGCGGAGGTAGTTAAGCATCCACCAGTTGGGAACAAATATGAGGAGCTGAAAACGCAGCTGATTGCTCGATTCGCAGCGTCTCCTCAGCAGCAGCTAACTCAAGTGCTTACAGAGCTCGAACTGCGTGATCAGAAGCCATCGCATCTTTTCCGTCAGATGCAAAACTTGGCAGGCTCGCAGTTACCAGAAGATGCGTTACGTGCCCTATGGATTCGACGCCTACCAGTTCACGTACGTGCTATTATGTCCGTGTCAACTGAAAAGGAAATTTCAAAATTACTGGAGATGGCAGATAAGATCGTGGAAGAGTTCAACGCCGCTCCAGCTGTCATCGCATCCACATCACAAACTCCTGCTTCCAGGTCGGATCCACTTCTACTAGAAATCCTAAACCGACTTGATAGATTGGAAGTGAGCACAAGGAGTCAAGACACACACCGACGAAATCGTTCGCAAACACGAACTCGCCAGCACTTCAGATCACGTTCACGATCAAGAAACCAAGGTAAGGATGACATATATTGCTACTATCATCGTAGGTTTGGAAAAAAGGCAAATAAGTGCCGTCCGCCTTGCCAATTTTCCCAGCAGGGAAACTAAAAACGTCATCGTCAAATGCGGTCAGCGATGACGCACACTTCAAAAAGAGCCGCTTATCAATTACCGACAGGCAAACAGGGCTACGATTTCTAGTAGACACAGGTGCGGAGGTGTCAGTAATCCCTAGCCAAGGCAAAGCACGCAAAGAACAACGTAAATTGTATGCCGCGAATGGAACTACCATTGACACGTTCGGAGAGCAGATCCTTTCGCTCGATTTCGGACTGCGCCGAATTTTTAAATGGCATTTTTGCATTGCTGCCGTAGAAAATCCGATACTTGGAGCCGATTTTCTCCAACATTTTAATTTGCTCGTCGACGTTAAGCGGAAAAGGCTAGTGGATGGTAAAACAAATCTCGAAGCGATCGCAACACTAAAAGACAAATCTACGGAATCACAACTGTAAACCGACAGATACCTTTTCACGACATCCTTGCAAAATTCCCAGAAATAACAAACTGTGTTATGACGACACCAATTAAGAAAAGAATACTCCAGCATCATATCCTTACGAAAGGGCCACCGATCGCTGAACGAGTACGGCGATTACCGCAAGATAAATACCAATCTGCGAAGGCTGAGTTTGAATTTATGGTGGAAAAGGGAATATGTCGTCCGTCAAGTAGTCCATGGGCCAGTCCACTCCATTTGGTTCCGAAAAAGTCGGGAGAATGGAGGCCATGTGGTGACTACAGGCGTTTAAATTCTGTAACAATACCAGATCGGTATCCAGTGGCTGGAATGGAAGATTTTAACCATAACCTACATGGAAAAACATTATTTTCGACCATCGACCTGATTCGAGCTTACCATCAGGTACCAATAGCCGAGGGTGATATAGAAAAGACAGCAGTTATCACACCCTTCGGTCTTTTAGCAATGCCTTTTGGACTCCGAAATGCCGCTCAGACGTTCCAAGGTACATCGACATCGTTCTGTCTGGGTTAAGTTACTGCTTTGGATATTTGGATGACATTCTCATAGCATCCAGCTCGGAGGAAGAACATCGAAAGCACCTACACGAAGTATTTGTCCGTTTGAAAGAGCATGGCATTAAAATAAACGCTGCCAAATGCAATTTCGGTAAATCTGAAGTGCGTTACTTAGGATTTCTGGTCAGTAGTAAAGGAATCAAACCGCTACCAGAAAAAGTAACCGCAATAACAGAGGGCGAAAGGCCAAAAACCATTCAAAGTCTCCGCAGATACCTTGGCATGATCAATTTCTATCGGAAATTCCTTAAAAATGCCGCTGAAGTGCTTGCGCCGCTCAATGAATTCTTGCGTGAATCACGAAAAAATGATAAAAGACCTGTTAATTGGACACCGACAGCTGTTAATGCTTTCGAGAAGAGCAAACAGTTGCTAGCCGCAGCAGCGAACATAAAACATCCAATGAAAAATGCTCAACTAGCCATTACAACAGACGCTTCGGATTTCGCAATGGGAGCAGTATTGGAGCAGTTCGTCGATGGAGAATGGACACCACTTGGATTCTATTCCAAAAAATTCAGCGACGCACAACGCAATTACAGTGTGTACGACAAAGAATTATTGGCGATATACTCTGCAATTAAATATTTCCGCGACAGAGTAGAAGGACATCAGTTCGTAATACGAACTGATCATAAACCTCTGTGCAATGCTTTTGCTCAAATATCGTCGAAAGCATCACCGCGCCAAATTCGACAACTGGAATATATTTCCCAGTTCACGACCGATATCCTTCATGTCAAAGGCGAAACAAATATCGTAGCAGACACACTTTCGCGTCTTGATGCAGTTGCCGCATTGAAATCAATCGACATGGCAAATGTGGCAGCCGAACAGGAAAATGATGCTGAATTGCAAGGCCTATTGCACTCAGACACATCATTGGATCTCCAAAAGCTAGAGAAGCAGGGGAAGTTTCTGTACTGCGATGTATCTACGGGTATAACACGACCCTACATCCCACAATCGCTTCGGCGTCAAGCTTTTGACTCGGTACATCGCCTTTCACATCCAAGCGGAAAGGTTACAAGCCGCTTACTGCGTGAGAAATTTGTCTGGCCGAAAATGCACAAGGACATCGCGAATTGGGCCAAATCATGTCTCCAGTGCCAACGGTCTAAGATCAGCCGACATGTGACGACATTTCCGTTGCAATTTGCTGCGCCCGACAAAAGGTTTGACCATGTACACATCGATTTGGTTGGTCCACTGCCAGTCGTCAACAATTATAAATACGTACTGACGATGATCGACCGGTTTTCCAGATGGACGGAAGCAATACCCATCACTGATATCACAGCGGACACCGTCGCTATGAATTTTTACCATCATTGGGTATCACGATTCGGTACGCCAAAAGTCGTAACGACGGATCGCGGCAGCCAATTTGAGTCAATGTTGTTTACATCATTGACAAAATTAATTGGTTGTACGCATATCAGGACGACGGCATATCACCCTGCTGCAAATGGGATGATCGAGCGCTGGCATCGGTCTTTAAAGGCAGCACTGATGTGTCATGAAGATGAAAATTGGATTCAGGCACTACCAACAGTTCTTCTTGGCCTTCGATCTGCCTACAAGGAGGACATTCAATGGTCTGCAGCGGAAATGGTTTACGGTACCACGATTCGCATTCCCGAAGATTTTATCGACGAAACAGAAAGTAACAGCGATCCGACAACGTTTGTTTCAAAATTTCGCCAAGACATGCGACGGCTGCGACCAACACCAGTCAAACATCATCGCACTGGTAGCATATTTATCTTCAAGGACTTAGCTGCATGTAGCCACGTCTTTGTACGAGTGGATTCAGCGAGACGATCCCTGCAGCAGCCGTACATCGGTCCATTTGAAGTTCTCGAGCGAACTGCGGACAAAGTTTTCAAGATACTAATGGATGGAAAGACATCGTACGTTTCCATCGATAGGCTGAAACCGGCATACATCTTGAATCCGGACATTGAGGAACCAACACCATCACCATTTTCGGATTACGAGAGCCGACGACCACCAATAACCAGGACATATTCGAAGCCAGCAAAAACAAAAGCACAGGTGACATTTACTTGTCAATAAGACAAGTCTTAGAGTAAGTACGCAGTCTTGCCTGAATTTCGGTCACTCGGTTTTGCTATTTATTTCTACACGGAAAAATTTTCGTGTAGAGAAGTGTAGAATATTACAAAGTGACAGTTAATTGCTCTCAACTTTGGCGGTATGGGATTTAGAAATTAGCTTTCTTTGAAAATAACCTTTACAATCTACCAACTGTATGTGAAATACTATGTTACTATTCCATCAATGCTTCTTTCAGCTCTTCAGTTTTAAATTCATTCAGGTTTGCTGCCTCATCATACTGCTATATTATGAACCAAACCAAAGTTTATGAAAGAAACCAAGTTCTAGTAGCAAATTTTAAAAACTACTTTCACTTTAAATTCAATTAGACTGAATGAAAATAGGCGTAGTTTTTCGAAGTAAAACAATTATGTAATCTATTTAATAATTGTTTATTTGATATATATTTCCTTCACACGAATACATAATTTCCATCCATGCATTTCATATCGCGTACACATGCGGTGTTGAAAACTTTAGGTCTGTTCGCGTACCTGAATCTATTATAATATATTCAAATAGATTCGCATAATTGCTTCAAGCCAAATTTTGCAGCAAAAAGAAGCCAGCTGCCAAATTATGTTACTGCTGCAGTTTGCTGAAGTACGCGAACAGATCTTTTATAACGTCGCACTAATTCAATTAACCAACCAGCTAATTAAAGTGCTTCCTAGCAAACGTATCTGCCAAAAAAACCAAATGTGCTGGAAAATCTTTGCTTCAAGTTTTGCACGAACTATCCTACGTATAAAATTAGGTAATTTGTCGACAGAAAGTTCCGAAGTACAACAAATTTTAAATTTTCAAACAAAATTCAAATTTGACGCGCGTTCAAAATGGCCAAAATGATTGCTTTACGTGACCAAATAAATAGCAGACCATTTAATTCCGTCACCTCGTGCCTGAAAAAACTCTCCACTTGTGCTGCAGAGCCACCTACGAGCAAAGAGCAGCACTAACATTCTGACACTTTTCAGGCAACGTTTCAGGACAGACTGCGTACCGATTTTCTCAAGTGACCTGAAAAAAATTCAGGTGACGGAATTCCGTCACTCTTTTCCCATGCATTTTAAAGGGGAACCGAAATTCAGGCAAGACTGCGTACTTACCTTTAGGGGGGAAGTATTGTAGCGACAATCAAAGTCGTAAAGCGCCACCTCTGCGACAACCGAAACATACAACGTGAATAAAAAGATCCAACGTTGGACAGCGACCTCGGAACTCTCGATCTCTTCTGTGTGATACAACGACGAGTGCAACAACGCGAATCCTGAGCTTAACATATATATTTCATTATATTTACTTTCGAAAATAAAAATCGTTTTGTATAGATTCTGGGCGTGTTGATTTTATATAGAGATGATAATATCCCTATAAAAGAAAAACTCATACGAAGTTGTCTTTTTTTTTCTGTGAGATGGCTTTGGTTTTTTGAAGGTTAAGTTGAATGTTTTGGTAGTTAGTAAATTAAAAAAAGCTCGCATAATGTGTAGAAAGTTAAAAGAGATAATTTTCTGTTAGTCCTTTTGCTATTTTCTATCGATTGTGGTAGTGTATATTCGTTATTTTCTCCCTTTATTTTGAGCTGTTGAGTGGTACCACAGCAAATACAGCAACCTACGTCAGTCTTAGCGAAACCATCCGCTGTTTTGTGATGCATCGTTTTTTTGCGTCATTGTTCTATTCTGTTCTGTACCGGAGCAAAAAAACGCACCTATAGATGGCTACAATTTTAATTAATAATATACATATATCAAGCCGAAACTTATTTGAAAATTATCCATTTGGATGATCGCTGATTGAGACTAGTGATGGGGGTTTCTGTTGTTTTCAAAAAACGAAAACGAAGTTTTTTTTAAAAAAACAATTGTTTTTTTAAACTGTTTGAAAAAAACAGTTTGAATTAACGAAAAGAAACAAATTTTATGCTGTACAATTAGATTTGGGTCGTACTAAGATTTTCACATACAAGGTATAACTAGTTCGAGTACAAAAAAATACCTGTTCCAAAAATACTAGCAAGTATTTTTTGAAGTATGTACCTATATACTTACAATACATACGATTTGCAGTGATAAATGAAACAGTATGATATGCCCTCCCCCACCCTTCCGACACAAAGTTTCCAAGCGAGGATGGTGATGGTGCAAGATGACCTTCAAAGGATACCGAGTCATTAGCCTGTGTAGCTTGTCCGTAACTTTCCAATGGTCGGTCATTTATTTGGCAAGTCTTTCTCCAATTTGGTGTCTTTCTCCATTCAAAAGAAAACGATCAAATTCAACCTATTTAATTTGTTTTTCATTTTATTATATGCACAAATCACCTCTTGTATTCGTTCATATGACCAAATTAAAAAAATTTACTAAGATAGGACCAACTAATCATATTACCATCTATATGACTTTTCATCGATTGAAAACTTTTCCTGGTTAATCTAAAACAGTCGGATTTCCACTTCGCCTCACTAAAGCATGAAGTTTGTCGAAAATTTTATTAAGAAATGATAAAAAAAAATGTTTCGCCTATTAAACATGCACCCAATAGGGGCCCAACCTCTTCGGTAAGGCTGGATATGAGTCCAGGGGCACCTTACCTCCCGCGGTCTCGTAAATTTTACAACCCCGGTAGAGCTAGAGATACTCTTGTGGCGATCTGCCGTCACGAGGAGGGCCTCAGCACACCCGGAGAAGCGAACTGGAGAACCAATAAGGATCTCAACCCCCTTGGCACTTTTAATGGCACTTTTGCGCTGCAATCATTGCTACTTTTTCCTTGGCACTTTTAATGCTACTTTCAGTTTTTCCGGCGGATTTCATTTTGCCGTATCTTCGAAACTAGGCCACTTTCTCGCAGACTTGTATGGAAATTTCACCCGAAACAACGCAGAATTCATGCTAGACATACAATTTTTTTTGTAAAATATGGACGTTTTTGCCCAATTTCCCCTATAAAAATTTTCTTTGTCCTTAAAATATCACTATTTTACTCCACGACCACTTTTAATCATCGAAAGCGCCCTAAAGGTAGTTTTTGCCAAACTATGGCCAAAAAACCCCCTTACTCCCCTACAAAACCGAAATTTTTGTATCACAGCAATAGGTCTTCGCCCGTTATGTCCCAAACCACTCTAACCTAAAAGTGGCCGATTTTGTCCGGTTTCAGCTACTTTTGCCCTAAAAACTTTTTGAATATTTGAATAAAATACTTGCGAATTCGAAAATACCCGATAAGAAAATACTTGCAAGTACGAAAATACTGTTTTCCGCAGCTAAACAGTTTTCCACTCCCCAACAGTTCGTTTTAACAAACAAAAAACGGTTCGTTTAAAAAAAAACAAAACAAAAAACGATTCGTTTAAAAAAAAGGATTCGTTTTAGATAAACGATTCGTTTTAAAAAAAAACGGTTCGTTTTAGAAAAACGAAAAACTATTCGTTCTAGAAAAACAATTCGTTTGAGAAAAACGAAAAACGATTCGTTATAAAAAAACGGTTCGTTTTAGAAAAAAAAATTCGTTTTAGAAAAACTGTCGCTATTTGGAAAAACTGTTCGTTCGTTTTTTGCAGCCAAACGTTTTTTTCAAACTGTTTGGCGTTTTTTAGCCCATCACTAGTTGAGACACAGAGTAACCGGATAGGGTGGACAATAAGAACGTATGATTATGACTGGAAAAGACCGTAGTGATATTTGATTTCGAATAGACAAAGTGCGAGGATTAGAGGAAGTGATCCGAACACTATCGAACTCGTCCAAAAGTGGAAATTTGACCTCAGCATAATGGTTGAATGCTGTGGAACCAGCTCAACCCGTGACACCACTTCGTCGATAAAAACGCAATCATTACTAGAATATTTTACATATTTGCTCCGAATTTCTGCGTGACAAATATAGATGTTAATCTGAATATTCAATAATTTTAAAGATTAAGATAACTACGGTTACACTAGTTTTCAGGCTCCTTAAATTTGCTTCAAATTTGTCAGGCCCATTCGACGCATTCATATTGCTGCCGAATAGAGCTTAACACTCTGACAACATAATTAAAATCAACACCTATCTGATACAAGTTTTGGAACCGTCAAAGTACTGTGGTCATATGAAGCCCGTAAATTGAGAAAATTGATGTTATGGCAACTTTCAAACTTTCACTTTGTACTCTATTTTGACAAGGATGGTACATGCTAATATTTACTGTTTTTTAATCTTATTTGTTACACTGATCTCTTTTAAATCGTTAAATAACAAAATTTATGTTAGCAAATACAGGCATAAACACAGGATTCAAATAATACGTTCTAATAATGTGAATTTGTTTTCCTTTACTAAATCCTATTTGATGAAGATTGGGTTGGCTTATCACGATTCGTATCAGCCATCGGTTTTCGACACCACCCGTAAGGTGGGTTTGACCATGGCCTTCATATAAAACGCCTATCGCAAAAGCAATTAACGTACAAGATGGCGGACCTAAGCTACTTTTCCCAACTAGTCCACACAGTGATGTTTTTTTATGGTTATAAAGAAATCCACGAGATCCACCTACAGGAGATATGAGAAAACTCATGTGTCATGTTAATCAATGTTTTTTGGGATCTTTCACAAGCAATTTAACATCAGTCCTCAATTCATCGGGACACTTACCCGAAATATCGTTTGTATATAAGAATTTGCAAATTATCATAATTCGAAGATTTTTAAAGTGGAGTAAGTCCTACCAACCACAAACAGCAATTGTTTACAATTCACATTGCCGAGAGTAGGTGGTAGGTATTCCAAATTGCAAAGTTCTCGCGTATATAACAAAATAAACAAAGCACTTTCACCATACTTATCCGAAATATCTTTTACGCGACAAAAACTTCGAAAGCAGTCTCCGGATGATAGGAAAATAGATTCTATTCCTTGATTTAACCGAGCAGCACCATTCACATTATTAATTGTCAGAGAAATGACAAACCATTGTCATTGTGCAATTCCCAATAAATCTTAATAACGAGAGGACTACACAGTTTTAAAAAGTAGCTTAATACCTGTCAGATTGCAAGTCGCGATAGGCCTTTTATATGAAGGCCTTGGTTTGACTATAAATATCACTTGACCACACAAACATAAAAACGTCTTAAGGCGCGTATACATATAACCAACGAACGGCCAATGACAGTTTAATCGAATGTTGGTAGTTGCCTTTGGTCCTGTCGTCTACACAGGAACAGATTGGGACCAATAGGTTGGAGCCAAGAAATTGAATGCGGTTCGGGTTGAGTGTCATTGTACACCTAGTGATTGACAGCGATTAAATTGGTGTTGTAAAGTAGAACGCATTTATGGTAGTAGAACGCATTTCGACACCATGCACTATATTCGACAATATCCAAAATAAACAGCCTAGCTCAACACACTACTCGGTATTAATGACAGCCCATCATACCAAGCGATTCGCTAACGAATCATTAGCGAGTGTCTTTAACGAATATTCCATTCGCGAACGAATTCATCTACAGTTCGCTAATGATTAACCAGGTCGCCCAAATTTTCATCTGTAACGAATTACATTTTTCGAATGTCTAGCGAATCGACAAGCTTCGCTAAAAATGAATGTTCTTAGGGTTATGTACATTCGCCTTTGGTGAATCTTAGAGACTCGCTAGTGATATGGGTTGAATGAGTTGCACGTATATAATAATATAATGGACTTTATATTAACTTACATTTTCTCTTTTCGTAAAGTAGATATGCCCTAAAGTAGGTTTGTCCTAAAGTAGTAAAGTAGGTTTTGTTAAAGTTTTTCACTTTTGAACATTTTAAATATAGCCTAATTTGTTGTAGTTACTCCCAAAAATATCACACAGAATCGAAATATTTCACAAAAAAAATTATAACGGAAAATAATAACGGAAAGAACTGTCCTGTATATCAAGTACGGCAAGTATCGCCAAAAGCGAATGCTGGTGTATTCACTTAAAGTGAATCTGCAGTGGAGATAGCATATACGAATAAGCTCCTATGTTCCCAATCCTTCACTTCAGGTTCGCTTAAAGTGAATCTAGGCGAAAAGTGCTTTGGATCCGCACAATGTTCACTATGAGTGAAAAAAAGGGTCGCCAGCATTCGTTTTTGGCAATACCTTCGCTAAATGGTGTTATGTGACACTCATGTGATGAGTCACATATAATACACTCATATGATGAGTCACTATACTATACTACAATGCATGTGCTCGATATTGTCATGAAGCAATCATTCTGTAAACATAAAGCACTTAATCAATTAAACCACTTAAGTCACGCGAACCATAGTTAACCTAGTGAAATATATCTTCTTGCATCAAGATAATCATTCCATCAACACCTAAATCGCCAAGCAATTAGCATTCGAACGATTAAAACAAAGCCCAAGATTGATTCCGATAATAATCATCTTCCATTAAGACCACCTGTGTAAACAAACTCGCGACAAAGTCGATCCCAAGAATAATCATCTTCGATTATGAAGATCAACCACCTGAATAAACAAATCTGTGACAAATTTGCAAATTTCTTAGGATGATCTCTACGATGATCATCAAAGATGATCGGTTCCATTAGGAAAAATATAAACATCAATAATTGATATTCGGGATGAAACTATGCATGGAATAGAAAAGTAGAATATAAATGAAAACTTGTCAATTAAAATGCACAGGTGATGAATGACAATATACTATTGAGTAAACTGACTTAGGGTATAAAAGGAGCAACCCCATTGAAACTCATTCATTCAGATTTTAGTCCGGGTCCAACTCGCAAATTTCGTTAAGCACCTAATCAATTAAACCACTTAAGTCACGCGAACCATAGTTAACCTAGTGAAATATATCTTCTTGCATCAAGATAATCATTCCATCAACACCTAAATCGCCAAGCAATTAGCATTCGAACGATTAAAATAAAGCCCAAGATTGATTCCGATAATAATCATTGTTCAAACTCATTAATTCAAGTTAAAGTTTTCACATAAGCATGTTTTGTTTATTCGGTCAAGTTCACGTAAATTAGATCATACAGAACACAGTACGTATGTACATCAGTAACTTTTATTCGTTCTACTTTCATGAAAGCACTTTTGTTGACAATGGTATAGCGTGCTTTCATTTATTGACCTATATGCACGAGTTACATCTACGACGTCCACGTGACCCAATCATAGCTTATTCTAATTACCTATAGTTCATTCTAATTACCTTGCATATTTTCGGCCTCATGAAAACGATCTAGTTTCATTCACCTAAATTTATTAAATTCAAGTACGACCGCAGCATTTCCGGTCGAATATCAATTTGCATTTTTCTTTCGTTTGCACATGCAACTGAGTAAGCACTATTGTAAATTTATAAAAGTTGCTTTTCAGATTTGCCAGACAGTTACGTTTTGTATCGAAAGCTATAATAAACTTATTTTAAATTGAAACCAAGTATTTTTTTTTATCATACGGGAAGGTACGTAACATAACTGGCGCAGTCGACGGTCCGGTTTTCAGTGTTTTTCGCAAAATTCGACGGTTAATCGAGTATTTACGCGAAATAAGAAGTTAAGTTTTCGAAGGATTATCGAAAAATTAAGTGAAAACCGTGTTTACTTACAACCCACATACCAGAATCCCGGAAAGTGGTAAAACAGAGTAAGAGCAAGAAAAGGAGAAAACAATAGTGGCAGAAAGCATAAGTTGGAGATGAAGCTATTAATATTTGGCCTCCAAGCTATACTATACCACATGTAAGTTGGATATTGTTTCCTTTCTTCCTTATAATTCCTGAACTATTTCCCTTGTTTTTGCCATTTTTGCTTGTTATTGCCATTTCTTTCGCTTTCATATGCTTTAATATAAATAGTTATAAGATTCAAGATAATATACAAAAGGAATTTATAGTGTTGTGGTAAAATCTGTTCTTTTATTGATAAAAAGTGGTGGTGTGTATCCTTGAACATTGTAGTTTATTGCAAATCCGGTTTGTGCGACATTTTGAAAAGTTAACTTACGTGTTGTAATAAAAGTTAATTTTATCTGTGAATATGACTACAAACGGTAGCACCAGCAACGCGATAATAACCCCGACCGATATCGTGAACGCTCTGCGTGTGCCGGACGCAATCAAAGATTTACCTAAATTCGATTGTAATCCCAAACTGTTATTCGAATTTCTGAACAACGTTGAGGTGATTGTTGAGAAATGATACCGAAATGATTGTTGAGTCGTGCCCGGCAAGTGCTACTGCAGTTGTAATTTAAGTGCGACATTTGATTGAGTGTTCATCAAATGTGTGGACAAGTGAATAGCTAGTTATGTGTTGAACTCGAGATTTTGTTTAAAGAAAAAGTTAATGTCGAGACTTATACACTCGTTTAGAGCTTGCTTTCATTATCTACGTCGACTATTACCAAAATCTAACCCCCGGAACGAGATCCATTCGACGTTCCACGATGAATAAGAAATTTATTAATGTTTAATCCTTGGCTTCGGCTTTATGTTTTCGTGTACATCGTTTCAAACAATGGGAAATATAGAGAAAACTGCACGATGACGACCCGAACATCACAGGCGACGGATACACTAGCTTGGCAACTATCGATGCAGTTTTCACCCTAATTGGGCCTCGCTGATGTGCCGTTCGAGGAAGCCAAGTAATTATTGTCGATTGGTTGTGCCGGGAGAATACGCAGGTTTGGGTTTAAACTAGATTAGGTTCGCTGAAAAGGGCTAGTGAGACCAGAACTATATACCGAGCTATTCACCATAAAATTTTTGATCGTGATTAGATTGCTTTGATATCTAAAATGTCATATAAAGCACATCAGTGTGCAGTTACATTCCAGTTGTATGAAAATTTACAGTCAAGTGCATGAAACCCACCAGAAAGCGATGCATATGATCGACGCTACTATCCAAAAGAGAATTTGAAGAAATAAATCTGAACAACGGTTGGCAGTCCGTTTTCCAGGAAATAGAATACAGATGTGACCAGGAAGCGAAATCACTACAAACAAAACCAGATTCCTAAGGATTATCTAGTTGCACACGGGAACTTTTTTCTTAGTCCTTAAGTTTTGATGTGTAACTTAGGTTTTTTGTTAGCTGTCAACGCTATATACTATGTCGCAAACCGACCGGGGAAACTTAAACCTAAAAATTTATTTATTACTTATTATACACATGCATAGGTACGAAACGATTCTCAGAAAGTAAGGAATGTTGACGTTTATAAATTAGAAGAAAGCTTCGAAGTTTGGTAATCTATATGGAGTGGGCTTGAATTTTGGAGCATGCTTTTTACGCCAAAAATCCTGAGAATGAAAATTCAACTTTTAGTAAATAATTTTAAGCATATTTCTTCCGTATTTAAATATATTTTTATGCCTTTATAACAATGCTGCGATCTTATATACCGCTAATTTATCAGAGAAATCTTATCTACTGACTCAGTCAGAGCGCGTACATGCCTAAATGTTTTCTGCTTACTCCACTTACGGGTTTATTGAATCCAAAAGTTAACTACATTAGCATTGTACTTGAACTTAAAACGAATCTTTCAGTTTCACATCAGGTACCTACGTATGTAGGTGTATGAAAATAAACCCTCAAAATATTGATTTAATGAGTCCATTAAAACTACAAGAAAAAGAAAAAAGAACAAAAAACGCAGTTTACTAATCAATTTTATTTTAGACCTAATAATGAATTAAAGACACTAAATGTAGTGAAATTTCCCGTTTATCAGCTCTCTGTAAATGACACATTTTGTTAAACAAAAGCTTTTGTTATATCTCTTCTTTGATTGTTACTTAATACCAAAAGTCTAACAAGACAAGCATGTAAACCAGCATTCGGTATAATTTTTTTGTTGATGATTGTGGAAAAACATTTATATATAAGTAAATAGACCTTGCTGATCTAGCATTTGATATATGCAAATATCTGACCTAAATTTGCAAAGACCCGATATACGATACACAACATCCTATTGAGATTTTTGCTTTGAACGAAAATTGGCATATTGAAATTATTAGTTCGGATTTACGTAGAGTTGGTGTTTAGAGTAGTGGGCATTGCATAATCCCGCCTGGTATGAATTTATGATTTTTATCATACTTTAATGATATTGAAAATAGAAAAAAAACTCTAATATATCGAATCGGAATCGGAATTAAAAGCAACTGTGTCGGAAAATTTAGAAACGAGTCTTCGTTGTGTTGTGGTCAATGAGAAATTAGTTTTTTTTGATTTGCAAGAACACATTCTTTTTTTTTGTTACAAACATTCTGTTGGCGGTCTAGAATTTTCTTTAGAGTCTCAACAACTTAACATTGTTCGATATTGTTTGGCCATAGTCCAAAACTGGAATAAAATGAATTTGTATTAATTTAACATTCGGCCTTCTTATTGGGCGTAAGCCCGAGAAGTTCTTTTTTTTTTCCTTTTCAGGGTCCGCGCGTGGCCTGGCTGGCCAATGATTAAATAGTTTGTATGATTTTCAGCATTTTTAGCTTGTCTAAAAGGGAGGGATACTGGCCATACATAGTTAGTTTCAGTTCCGGTATTAGATTTTGATTGAATTTTGCAATTTATGGCCAGTATCAGAGGGTGGAGGACCCCAGACCATCGGGGTCAGGGCTCCACTACCATCGGGGGCCCGGGGCTGTCTGCCTCACCCGGGTTCCTCTGAAAAGAGAGGTAGCCTTTTCCCACATTTTTCCTTTTTAGATTTTCAATTTTCTGGCTCCGTGCGTTGTCACGAGCACTGGGTCTGCTTAGTCAGCCCATGTTGCAGAGCCATGGGTGGTTTCCTTTACGGAACTATGCCCCCTTTTTGTCCCTGGGTATTTTTACATACCAGTTTGCGGCTACGTATTCATGACGGATGAATATTAAGTAGCATCCAGTTTCTTTGAGAGCAAACCATCCCCATTATTTCATGAACCCACCCCAGCCGCAGCGAGCTAGCAAAGCGGCACCCCAGCATCCGTCGGGGTTGGTTAAAGGGTGCTCCGCTAATGCGGACGAGGGGCCTTCACGGCCATTTGTAGGGCACCCTGCTCTCGGGGCAATTTTTTTTGTTTTGCCTCTTTCCTTAGCACTCTTGGTTCTGGACTTCGGTCTGGTTCTAAGTTGTGCTAAGGCCACTCTCAATCTCATTATCGCTACACACTGTAAACTCTTGCGACATTACTAGTCTCATTAGAACCGCACACCTAAATGACGATGAGAAAAGCGAAATTCTCCGATTGTGTAAAGAATATGAAGACATCTTTTTTAAGACAGGAGATAACCTCACATTTACAAATAACATCAAGCACAGTATTCGGACAACAGACGACATACCTATCTATACGAGATCATACAGATATCCCTTCGTTCACAAGAAAGAAGTTCAATCACAGATCCAGCAAATGTTAGAGCAAGGTATAATAAGATCTAGTTTTTCACCTTGGAGTTCTCCTATTTGGATAGTCCCCAAAAAGAGAGACGCTAGTGGTAAACAAAAGTGGCGCCTGGTAATAGATTACCGGAAGCTTAACGAGAAAACCATTAGCGACAAATACCCCATTCCCAACATTAACGAAATTCTGGACAAACTAGGTATATGCTTGTATTTTATAACTATCGATTTGGCAAGCGGGTTCCACCAAATCGAAGTGGATCCTCAAGACGTGGGTAAAACCGCATTTACTGTGGAAAATGGGCACTACGAATTCGTTCGTATGCCCTTTGGGCTAAAAAATGCCCCAGCCACATTTCAAAGAGTTATGGATAATATATTGAAGGATATACAAGGGAAAATATGCCTCGTGTATCTAGACGACATTATCATCTTCTCAACTTCACTTCAGGAACATATGGAAAACTTAAGGAAGGTCTTTGAGAAATTAAGGTCAGGAAATTTTAAAGTTCAATTGGATAAGTCCGAATTTCTTAGGAAAGAAGTAAGTTTTCTTGGGCATATTGTTACCAGTAATGGTGTGAAGCCGAACCTAGAGAAAATTAGAGCTATCACAGAATACCCTATCCCTAAAACCAGGACAGGGATGTAAACTAGATCGCCTCCTCGCGGTGCATCCTGGGTAACGCTAAATGATCTAGACTCTCTTCATGATCACGACCGCTTTCGTCCTCGGACTTCTCTTTGTCTAACGACTCGTTGTTGCACTTGGGCTGGTGGTCGTAGCATTCCGGACCTAGTCGTCCTCAGGCGCGGTAGCGACGGGGTGAAATCCGCTTCGTGAACGGCTCCGGGTTAATACGATCATCTCCGTCCCGTTAAAACCCTGGCAGGCCTCTTAGTACGTTCTCTCGTCTCGTCGGCATTAAGTTGGTGGTGTAGGTTCAGTTGAGTTGGACTCCTGATTAGCACCGATCCGGCTCTGACCACTTGTCCCCATAAGGGCTGGTGGCAACCCTCGCATGGCCTCCCTGCTTGCATTAGATTACCATGGGATCATTAAAGGTGACTACACAATCGGACTTGGGATAGCGGCTTTGAGTGGGGACCCTTAAAGAATGAATACAAAAAACAATAATAAACCAAAACTCGTCAGGCAAAAGCCTGACAACAAAATTAATCCAACCCCTTATGTGAAGGGGGGGACAAAAATGGCTGTGTCAGCGATTGCAGCTAAAGTCGCAGGAAGTAGAGATATGGCGAATGAGCCAGCTCTGCAGACTGAGACTAAGGCTGCTGTAGTTCGTGGAGACATGACGAATGAGTCAGCTCCAATGGCTACCGGCACAGCGACTAAGCTTGCAGAAGGCTGTGGAGACATGACGAATGAGCCAGCTCCACGGCCGATCAGCTCTTCCTCAACCCCTGTTTCCGGCGTTTCCGGGGCTCTGGTCACCAAGCCTGGCCTTGTGAAAGCCACGAAGCCCATTTGTGGCCAGTGTGACGGGAAGGTAGCGGCGAATGAGCCAACCCGTCCGTCAACAAGTGCTACCTCCGGTGCCACCTCCTCCTCAGGCACGCAACGCTCCTCCGCCAAATCATCTCGGGCTTACGGAACTAGAAGGGCAGCCTTCAAAGTTCTGAGGAAATTTCAAAATGTCTCCCCTGACACAATCTCCGACAAGGACAAAAAGTCCCTTGAATGGGCAAAATCTTACACTGGGGAGCACCCGCTCCCTCTAAATCCTGCAGGTACAACTCAGAAACGACAGAGGTCGGCTGAGCAGAAGTACCAGGGCAGGCAGGACTGCAAAAAGCAGAAGACAACAACTAGCCCTTCAGGGATAACTCGGCCGTTTAATGAAAT
Source organism: Nemotelus pantherinus (assembly GCA_963978885.1). Lineage (NCBI taxonomy): Eukaryota > Metazoa > Arthropoda > Insecta > Diptera > Stratiomyidae > Nemotelus > Nemotelus pantherinus. The sequence goes on from OZ022264.1 coordinate 94,075,131, forward strand.
GGCCAAAGAGTGCCTTGTCTGGGCTGTAATTGATGCCAGCAAGGGAGATGGAATCATCTCCTCCGAAAACTGGCTCAAGATAAGGCAGGCTCTTTTTGTAGTCTGCTGTAAGCTGCAGAAGGCTAGCTCGGGTCCTCCACCTACGGTGAATGACGCGGGCTGGCACAAGGGAATCAGGCTGGTCGCGTGTGGAGACCAACGATCGGCCGATTTCTACAAGCAGGCTATCTCCGAGCTGGGGGAACTCTGGCCAGGCGCCAAGATTAAAGTGGTGTCCAAGGATGAGATCCCCAGTCGGCCAAGATGCAGGACATGGATTCCTGCTTTCCATTCGGATCCAGTGGAGGTCTTGGACATTATTCGGCTCTTCAACCCTGATCTTCCTACGGAGGATTGGAGGGTTGTGAAGATTGGTGAGCCGGTGGACAATCGGCGGGAAGCCCTCTTCGTCATCAACGATAAGGCGCTGCCGGCATTGGATGCTCGAAAGGGCATCATCAGGTACGGGGTCGAAAAACTGGCCCTACGTATCTATCGAAGCGACAGGCCAAAGAGCTCTGCTTCGGGAGATACGATACCTGCCAAGCCTGACCCAAAGACGGTGACCCAAACGACAGTGGAGCCACCTGAAAAAGGGTCTGATATCTCTCTGAGGGAGAAATCTGATGAGGAATCGGATTTGGAATCCCTCCTTGCCGATGGGGTTAGTGTCGGAACTGCCTCCGAGTTGGGTGGCTGCCTGGACCTCATGACTCTGGGCGCAGAGCAAGAGGCTGGGACGGCTTCTATGTCCGAGGGGGAGGACCTTGATCTAACCCTAATTAACTAGCTCATTAATGGTGAAGGTACTCCAAGTAAATCTTCACCATTCCATAGCAGCATCAGCTGCCCTGCTACTCCGCCTGTCTAGGACAGAGGAGGAGCTAATTCTCATCCAAGAACCATGGGTTGTTAACAACCGGGTTTGCGGGTTACGCACCAATGAATACAGACTGATAACGCCTGACGGCTCTTGTAAGCCACGTGCCTGTATTCTTGTCAGGAAAACCATAAATGTCCTTGTATTACATCACTTCTGTGACAAGGATAACATGGCTGTTGCAGTGGAATGCGACCAAAGACCATGCTGGTTTGCTTCTTGCTATATGGCACATGATCATGGCACTAGCCCTCCCTGCGACATTGTCAGGGGGATCGTGGCTGAAGCCAGGAAAACAAGTGTGCCGCTGATACTGGGAGCTGACGCTAACGCTCATAACGAAGTATGGGGTAGCTCCAATACAAATGGTCGAGGCGAGGAACTTCTTGATTTCATCCTTGCCCACGACCTCTTCATCGCCAACACTGGCAGCGAACCGACCTTCCTTACCTCAAACCGAAGGGAGGTGCTTGACGTTACCTTGATTAGTGGGCGGCACTCGCAACTTCTCCGTGACTGGAGGGTTCTTACTCTGATCACAGGTACATATCGTACAACGTGGCTGGCCGCAGCTCTGCCGAGCAGGTAGCCTTTATTAACAGAAAGAGGACGGACTGGAAGCTATTTAATTCTCTAATTCGATCCTCACTGGAAATTGTTCCTAAGAGCATTGACTGCTATCATGAACTGGATAAGGCAGTTGACACCCTTACTAGTTCTCTCAACTTCGCGTCTAGGGAAGCTTGTAAGCCACCCACGGGCAGGGGAAATCCCAAGCCCCTCTGGTGGAATAAGGAGATCAGTACCTTGCGAAGAGAATGTAGGAGGGAGTTCAATTGCTCAAAAAGATCTAATGACTGGTCGATGTATAAAACGAAGCTTAAGGCTTTTAAGTATGCCGTCCGTAAGGCAAAGAGGTCCTCATGGAGATCTTTCTGTGGTAACGTGGAGAGTCTCAGCGAGGCAAATCGCCTTCGTAAGGTCTTAAGCGCGACACCAAAAGCTATGGGGTGCATCATGAATCCTGAGGGCATTTGGACTAGTTCGAGCGCAGATACTCTCAAAGTACTGATAGACGCACACTTTCCGGGCAATCATTGCCCTCTAGAAGTGGCGTGTCAGACGGAGCAAAATTACAGTTCAATCCCGCCGTTCAGAATATCAAATTCTCAACTGAGGTGGGCCATTAACTCATTTGAGCCGTTTAAGTCCCCGGGCTCTGATGGCGTCCTTGCGGCTGACATTCAGCAGTCCATGGAAGTATCGCTACCTTGGCTCAGGGAGATTTATAACGCTTGTCTACGCTTCTCGTATGTTCCCACCAGCTGGCGGGAATCCAGAGTGGTGTTTATTCCTAAAGCAGGAAAAGTTACGCATGTTAAGCCGAAGGACTATCGTCCAATAAGTCTTAACTCCGTCCTGCTAAAGATTTTGGAAAGGATAATTGATTACCATATTAAAAGATCAATCGATCCTATGCTGATCTCGCAGTCGCAGCATGCTTATACCAAAGGTAAGTCTGTTGAGACCGCTCTTCACGTCCTTATTGAGCAAGTAGAGAAATCTCTTGCTCTAAAGGAATACACGCTTGCTGTCTTCCTGGACATCGAGGGGGCCTTCAACAACGTTAATTCTAACGCAATTGTTGAGGCTCTCTCGGTGCTGCATGTGGATGAACGGTTGATTGCTTTTATTGTGCAGCTTCTCAAAAGTAGAGTTGTAATCTCTACGCTGGGTAATGCCAGCGTAAGACGAGGAGTCAGCACGGGCACACCTCAGGGTGGAGTTCTCTCTCCCCTGCTGTGGAACATCACGGTGAATACTCTTCTAAGGAAGCTGGACCGCGCCGGCTGCAAAGTGATTGCTTACGCAGACGACATAGCTGTTTCAGTGTCGGGAAAGTATTTATCTACGCTATCGGAGAGGTTAAATCACTCTCTTGACATAATTCCGCGTTGGAGTCGTGAGTGCGGCTTGAATGTGAATCCTAATAAAACGGAGCTAGTGCTGTTTACAAGGAGGTACAAAGTTCCTGATTTTGAGTTACCCAAATTGAATGGGGTCTCCATTAACTTGAGCCAGAAGGTCAAATACTTAGGGCTGATCCTTGACTCGAAGTTACTATGGACGTACAATGTGGCAGAAAGAGCTCGGAAGGCTTTCAACGCACTTTACTGTTGCAAAAGGGCCATAGGAGCGAGTTGGGGATTGCAGCCTCGTACTGTTGCTTGGCTTTACACTGCTGTGGTGGAACCAATTCTGTTGTTTGGGGTGGCGTTCTGGTGGCAGGGTGTCTTAAGGCTACCTGCAAAGGGCAGCTTGAAAAAGTGCGAAGAATGGCTGCACTACAGGTAACGGGAGCGCTCCGCTCCACTCCTACTAAGGCACTGTTTGTGCTGCTACATTGGCTGCCAACCAACCTACTGATCTCACAGCAAGCTAATCTTGCTGCTGTGAGACTAAATTGTATCTCAGCATGGAATAGGACAGAGTTCGGTCATGCGAGGATCTTGGCCGAGGGAGTACCCGCACCAGCGGTTGTTGACTACATCGCCCCTCAATGCATACTGGATTTGGAGTTTACAACTCGCATTCCATGCAGGGAGGAATGGTGTGATGGTATCACCCTTGATAATGGGCTTATCCATGTGTACACTGACGGCTCAAAGCTAAACAATAGAGTTGGGAGTGGTGTATACTCAGATGAGCTGAATCTCAAGCTGTCCCTCCGTCTACCAGACCACTGTAGTGTCTTTCAGGCGGAGGTGGTGGCTATTTTTCAGACAGTCGACTGGCTTCTGTGTAATCGAATATTCGGGGTCAATATTGGTATTTTCACAGATAGCCAAGCGGCTATTAAGTCCCTTGCTGGTCCTTGTACAATGTCCAAGATTGTTGCTGAATGCCGTGCATCTCTTAGGGAGATGTCGAGACATTCGGTTGTTCAATTGATTTGGGTACCTGGACATAGGGGTTTTCAGGGCAACTGTGAGGCCGATGAGCTAGCAAGGCTTGGAACTTTGCTACCTGAGGTCTCTTGCTCATTTTCAATAGGTATACCGATGACATCGGTCAAACTGGCCATAAGGCAAAAATATCTTGAGGACGCTAAGAAGTCCTGGGCAGATGAATCTTCCTGTGTGATAACAAGGCAGTCCTGGGTATCCATGGATGCGTATCGCACCAGGCAGCTTTTAGGTTTAACTCGAAGCGCCCTTCGTTGCACTGTGGGCGTTCTAACGGGCCACTGCCTCATAGGACGGCATGCACAACGTTTGGGCGTAGAGTTTAATGACTTCTGTCGGAGCTGTGGCTCTGAGGATGAGGAGGAAACCGTCCTTCACCTCATGTGCCAGTGTCCGGCTTTGGCAAGGAGAAGACTGGCGGCACTTGGTGCACCCTTTCTCTCAAACCTGACGGAACTGTCCCTGGTAGAGCTAAAGGGGATAGTCCGGTTTCTCAAAGGAAGCAAATGGTTTCCTGACTTTAGTGAGTAGAAGAGAGTCACTAAAATATTGTGGTATCACAACGGGCCTCTCCTGTGCCTATGTGTGCTGGTCGTCAGGCCTCTGAAGATCGGCAGCCACGTTAACCTAACCTAAAACCAGGACAGAAATCAAGGCGTTCTTAGGTCTCCTTGGTTACTATCGAAAATTTGTCAAGGATTTTGCTCGGTTAACCAAACCACTGACGGAGTGTTTAAAGAAAGGTAGGAATATCGACTTGAACCAGGAATACATTAGGACATTCGAGCTTTGCAAACAGCTATTCGTAAACGAGCCTATACTCCAATATCCTGACTTCTCGAAGCCATTCGTCCTGACCACTGACGCTAGTAACTTTGCTATTGGTGCAGTATTATCTCAAGGTCCAATTGGTTCTGATAAGCCAATCTGCTACGCTAGTAGGACCCTCACAAATACTGAAATGAATTACTCCACAACCGAAAAGGAACTACTCGCAGTAGTCTGGGCAACAAAATATTTCCGCCCATATATATCTCTTCGGACACCAATTTCAAATAGTTACCGATCACCAGCCCCTCACGTGGCTAATGAGTTTGAAAGATCCAAAACTTATTCTTTGGAAACTTAGATTGGAAGAATTTGACTCTAAAGTTATCCATAAGAATGGCAAAATAAATTCTAATGCTGAAGCACTTAGTCGAATCAAAATTCCCTGTCCCACAGAAATAGAAACCAATGTTCACAGTGCAAGCAAACAAGACGTGAGTTCTACATGTGCAACAATCCACTCAGCAACTGAAAACTCAGACGACCACATATATATCTCCGAACGACCTCTGAACGAGTTTAACCTTCAACTCGTCCTTGAAGTTTACAATGGATCTCCCTCTACTTCTGTCGAAGTTTCTTTTAAGAATAAACAACGTCGCACCATAAAAATGAACAGTTTCAATGAGGAAAACGTAACATAATTATTCAAAAGGTACTTAGCCCCAATCAAAACAACAGCTATCTTTACAGACGACGAGACGTTTAAAATTGCTCAAACCGTTTATTCAAAATTCTTTTCAAGAAGCAAAATTTTCAAACTTATTCGTTGTACACACATACTTACCGATATAAAGGAAAGCGATGAGCAAGACAAAATAATGAATGACTATCATATTAAAAACAAACATAGAGGAATAAACGAAACGACTAATCACCTTAAGAAAACTTACTATTTTCCATTCATGAAAAACAAAATTATCAAAACAATAAACAATTGCTTTGAGTGTCAGACCCTAAAATACGATAGAAATCCTCTTCGCTACGAATTCGAAAAACCCCCATCACCATGCAAACCGCTAGATATTGTACATGTTGACATTTACTCAATAAATCACAAAAATATACTGACTTGTAGCGAATAAGTGATTGGGAGTGGCCTTAGCACAACTTAGAACCAGACCGAAGTCCAGGACCAAGAGTGCTAAGGTCAGAAAGTGGAAATGGCTAATGCCATTCAAGAGGCAAAACAAAAAAATAAAAGAATTGCCCCGAGAGCAGGGTGCCCTACAAATGGCCGTGAAGGCCCCTCGTCCGCATTGGCGGAGCACCCTTTAACCAACCCCGACGGATGCTGGTGTGCCGCTTTGCTAGCTCGCTGCGGCTGGGGTGGGTTCATGAAAAATGGGGATGGTTTGCTCTCAAAGAAACGGGATGCTACGTAATATTCATCCGTCATGAATTCGTAGCCGCAAACTGGTATATAAAATACCCAGGGACAAAAAGGGGCATAGCTCCGTAAAGGAAACCACCCAGGCTCTGCAACATGGGCTGACTACGCAGACCCAGAGCTCGTGACAAAACACGGAGCCAAAAATTGAAAATCTAAAACGGAAAAACAGGATAACGCACTACCTCTCTTTTCTGAGGAATCCGGGTGAGGCAGACAGCCCCGGGCCCCCGATGGTAGTGGAGCCCTGACCCCGATGGTCTGGGGTCCTCCACCCGCTGATACTGGCCATCAAATTCCAAAAATTCAAACAAAAAGCTAATAATCACCAGAAACTACAATTATGGATGGCCAGTATCCCTCCCTTTAAAAAAAAGCTGAAAAACCACGAAAATTCACAACACTATTCTTATCATTTTTTAGGCCAGCCAGGCCACGCGCAGACCCTGAAAAGAAGAATGAACTTCTCGGGCTTTCGCCCAATAAGAAGACCGAGGGTTAAGTTTTAAGCAAACATTATTATTTATAAATAGTTATGTAGTTCAAGTAAGTTATTTGTACTTCAAAGTTGGTGATTTGCTTATAAACGAAACTAATAAGTGATTGGGATAAACGTATTTATATAGTGCGTATACAGTATAAAAATGCACTGGTTTTTGATTACTTAATTAGCAAATTTATAAATTCATTGCGTTCTGGTTATGATGCGAAATAATGTAACAAATAAAAATATAATCACGGTTGACGACAGACGATGATTGTATTTGGGCTCTACCCCGAGAGATATTTTTTTTTTAATACGAGTGAATTGTTCATGAAACACAAAAAAAAATTACAAATGGGGCCTCGAATAATGTTGTTATTATTCGAGGCCCCATTTGTAATTTTTTTTTTTGTTACAATTCTAAAAAAAATATAAGGAAAAAAAAATTTGATTTCCAAGAAACTATTGTATTTACTTCCCCTTCTTCGCTCCATATCTTCAAAAACAATTTAAAGAAAATTCTAGACCACTAACCGAATGTTTGTACAAGTAAGAATGAGTTCTGTCATATCAAATATAAAAGAAAAAAAAATTTTTTCATCAACAGTTTTTTTTTTCTTCCCACCCCTTTCTCATTACAATTTTGTTTCAAACGCACTTTCCCAATAAACATTCGATTATCCGTTCAAGTTCATTTCATTCGAATATTCATAGTCATTCATATTCCATGTGAGTTCAAAAATTTACCCATATATCATTTATAGTGTAAGAATGATCAAAAACATTGCATTCATTCACGTTCGCACCCGCAAACTACACACACAACACACACACGCAAATTATTTCCGCTCGTATTCATGCACACTGACCCATATGTAGCACTTAACTACTTAATTCAGAGTTCGGCATTTTCTTTCTTTCTTTAGTTTGACTTAAATATCAAAATTGTTTTCGACATGAATCTTAGGGAAAGGATCTCAAAATGTTCAGATAATCCATTTCTAGCTTTAATAACGCTTTCAAATCTAATTCGATGTTTGCTTGAATAGCTACGATAAGTTTAATTAATTCTAGACAATCGTTTTCAACCCTAGCTTCCATGTACTAATTATTTTGGGCAATCGTAAATTTTTTTTTCTTATAGTAAAATATCTATTTAGTTATTCGTAGGTATCTCAGCAACACAAACCTTCTTCTTCGATTTGTAATCCCGAGCCGGGTCTGATGAACCAATGTGCTGGACGTAACTGGTTTCTAACAGCAAACGTAATATATCCAACAATGACGCAGAGGATCTTTCAGCCGGATTGATAAGTTTCTACTGATTTAGTTCGAGTTTGCCGTTTCATGAGCACCAAACCAAGACGAACAGATGATTTCGAAACTGCTTACTCGACTAGCTGACAATGATGCTGGAAAGTTGTTTCGGACGGGAAGATCATCCACAAAGTGAACCGAATGTTCTGATTATTTCTGCGCAACCTCCGATTGATGCCATGTCTATAAAGTAGCTGATACGCCAACATCGTCTAGGGCTTGACGACCTCAAATCCCCTTGAAGAAAACCCAGGGTGACGAACGAAGGCTGCTTGTAAATTAAACCGATCCCCTCAAACAAGTATTGATAGGCGGGATTTCGTTCGAGGGTAGTCACGCAATTCGATGCCGACTCTTAAAGTTGCTTACCGGTCCGTTGGCTTAAGTTTCGAAACTACTGTTCCATTTAAATGTGGTTTAATAGAATCAAGTAAAAGGATACTCGTATTAATAACTTTCCGCAAGCAAAAGGCAGTCTTATGTCCTCCATTGATACCGGTTTTCAGTTTCAGGATGCACCATATCCGAGAGCCCTGAAGATGATTATGCCCGCTTATAGGGTATGTAGGACCGCAACACTCCCGCGTAAGACGAATCCCTTTCCAGTGAAGAACGTCTTCACCAAGCCTTTTTGTGCAGCTGTCCTCACAGCGCTGGTGGTTACTGTCTTCCTATCGATGTTTGGTTTAGAAAAAAATATAGCGATTACTTACAATAGCTCCGGGCGGATTATGCATTAGGATTATTATGTATGGGTGTTTGACTTGTGAGTGCCGTTCGCTTTCGGTAATAATCGCATTAAGTATAATTTTCCGCCTTGGTCGTTCGTATAGCTGGGCGCTCTTTGGTAGTGATCATTCTCGACGTGAACACGAAAATGTTTATTACGCCCAGGCGCTTTCAATGAAACGAATTAGTCGCCGAGATTTGTTTCGCTGTCTCGTATCAAGAAATCAACATCGTGACCATGTTGATTCAATACGATATCACCTTGATTTCGAGTTATAGTTCCGCAATACCAACTCTTACCCGCTAAATTTGGTCATTCCAAAGGTACAGACTGAGATTAGTGCTGTTGCTGTTGTAATGGTTGTTGTTGTATCGACGATGACATCTAATCATTTCGTCGTTCAATTGAATCGCCACCAGCCAACGTTACAGATTCGGTATCGAATTCACTGTGACTTGGAAACGATTCAGCATCGAATGAATGAAATCCTGGGAAAATATTGCACTCAGTGCCTAATGGTTGCTGCTGAACTGCATTGAAACGTTTTTTTCAGTCCTTGCACTTCACCTGATTTGTTAGTCGATAAGCTGGAGGGTTTATAGAAGATAAACAGATTTCTTCTACACGTTTTATTGTTTTTTTTTTATCATATCCCAAGTCACTTGAAGACGTAGAATATACGTATGCACCAACGTTAAAACGAATCAAATATTATGATAAAAAAACTTACATACATAGTTCCCAAAGTATGGCTCATTCTTCACAACCAAAACTTCTTCCTCATGAATTTATTGCCGTTCTAAATTAATACCCATTCCACTAGGCGATCGCCAACCTTTCGAGCCAAAAAAAAAAACATTCTGTTGCACTACCACGAGACAGGGAATACCGTTTTCTGCACGGAATGGGGGGGTGCCACTTCGAGTATTACACTTAGCCTCTACCCGCAAACAGCGAATCTACTAGAATCCAAGCAATCCATGCAATATTCAAACTTAGAACACTCGAACGCAAACGAACGAACCTGCACTAACGAGCAGCCGATATGACATCACGCCATGCGGTCGACCAGCGATTTAGCGTCGATGCCCGAACGAAAGGCTTCACACCGCGTGTAGGAGAACTGCACGACTCGTCTGTTCACCCCTTCTACTAAGCGTATGTCACGTTTGCGACAATTACCAGAGTTGCGGAGGCACCATTTCTGTAACGTCCCTGGACACGCGAATGGAACCGTCTAGAAAGCTTCACACATTCACAAGTTCGGGCAAACAAAAGAGCTTCACTTTTTTCACCTTGTATCTCGAGAGTTTTCTATTTGTTCGAACAAATCGACCGTGACCTTCCCTTTGTCCTATCGATGCACTTCCGCGTAGGCCAAAGGAATCGATCCATCCCCACGAACGACGCACAAATATTCAGTAAATTCAAGTCATAGCTTTACAGATCGAACGTAAAGAGAACTTTCCACAGCGGGCGAAGGCACGACCAAGAATCCAGTGCGCGTTAGAAAAAAAGCAGAAACTCATTTACCGGCCCTAACACTTCGGCACTGCGCCCGTCCAACCTCTGGCCGCGGCCACGATTTCCGATCGACTGTCTCGAGCGCTGGTTTGATATTCGACGCGAAAACAAAATCCCGTTACCGGTTCTCGCCTTCGTATCGAGCATCAAACCAGGCAAGGTCAAATCGGACTTGCTGTGCCCTGTTTTTCAAATCGAACAACAAGGCACCGCTAGTCCGAATGAAAAATAATTTGGTTATTTCAAGGGCACGACAGTGTGCGCTGAAATAAGCCGTGCAGAAATTTCGGAAAGAAATTTCTGCATGTTACAACACAGGTCTTTCCACAAGGGCAAATGCGTGGAAAGAGCTGAAGGATGGATGTACTATGGAATAGGCAATGACGTGAACAGGTGATCATGCCTTTTACTATCCGATCCTTTCTATTTATGGCGTGAACTAGTGAGCAAATAAAAGGGGTAAATGTAATTGAAGGAAATATCGTGAACACGTATACTAAGTTAATGACGAAAGTATCTTTGATAGAGGAAATGGTGAACCAGGTGAACATCTCTAGATACTTTCTAATCGGGGCAGGAGTGACCCCTGAAATAGGCGCACATGAACGATTTCCAAATAAAATTTGGAAACAAATCGTGAACTGGTGAACTCAGTGGGAATATCACTTAGTGATGTCTTTCGCGTGAAAGACGCCCACTGATCGTCCATTTTGAACGGCCAGCTGGTAATAAGCACCGCCGATTTTCTTTATTACCTTACTAGGTAAGAACTTCCGGTCCAGCTTTGCATTGTAGTGCGTGGCTGCGTCACTTTGCCGGAAGTTGCGCCTGTAGACCACTTCGCCAGGCTGGTATGTAACGAACCTGGAACGAAGGTTATAGGTCTTTGCATTGCGAGACTGAGCCTTGGTGGTGAGGTTGCGGTTGGACTGGCGTAGACGTGCCAGGTGATCGGGAGGTGGCAGAGTGGTTTCGGGGTCATCCAGAAGATGTAGTTGCCGCAACAGATTGTAAGTACGGCCATGGGTGACCATTGGTTGCCCGAAGACTGCCTGATAGGGCGAAATCCCTATCGTCGCGTGAGGTGCTGAGCGCAATGCGCAGGTTATTTCTGAAAGTTTGCCGTCCCACTCCTTTTGAGCAGGGTCAATATAAGCTCTAATGGCAGCGAGGATTGAGCGGTTTAGACGCTCTGAAGCATTTGCCTGTGGCGAATACACAGCTGTAAACGTGTGATCGATTCCGAATTCCTGCAGTACGTCCTGAAAAATGTGCGACCGAAACTGCACGCCGTTAGCCGACACGATGGTTTCTGGAACTCCGACAAGGTGGAAGATCCTCTTCTTTAAGATCTCCACTACTGCCTTCGCAGTGAATTTTCGAAGCGGCTCGACAAATGGGAACCGCGAGAGATGGTCCAGAATGACGAGGGCTCCTATTTTGCCAGATTTGGACCTAGGGTAGGGGCCTATAATGTCTATATACAAGGGCTGGAATATGCGCTCGGGTACGGACTGAAGTGTCATTGGTGGTCGAAGAGTGTGTGAAGGAGCTTTGGTGGTTTTGCATGTGAGGCATGATCCCACATATTCACTGACTTGAGCGGCCATTCGTGGCCAATAAAACCATTGCCGAAATCGACCGAGGGTTTTGGCCACGCCACCATGCGCGCTCAAGGGTGGGTCATGAGCTCTCTTCACTAACTCTGCCGTCATTTCTGACGGCACCCACAACTTCCAGGCCACCTGGTCTTGAAGTCCGTTTCCGGTCGCATATTCGGTTCGCTTGTATACGAACCCGTCTACTTTTAGGTCCGGCAGTTGGTGTTGTTCTGCCTGGACTTTCGCCGCTAGCTCCAAATAAGAAGCACTTTTGAAATGCGGCGAAGTCAAATCTAGCTCCATTGGAGTCTCCTCGCATTCCGCCGGCGTCAACGCCTCGGCAGAGAACATGCGCGACAAAGAGTCCGGCACTACGTTTTGGCTTCCCTTTCGGTGGGTGATGGTAAAATTAAACCCTTGAAGTTTAAGGGCCCACCGGGCTAAGCGACCATTTAGATCCGGTTGGTGCATTAGCAATTTTAGGGAAGCATGGTCGGTCACGATTTCAAATTCGTGACCTTCCATGTAGGCACGGAACTTTTAATTGCCAACACCGCTGCCAGACATTCTTGCTCAGTGACGGTGTAGTTTCTCTGAGCGGGATTCAATTTGTGGGACATGTAGGCGACGGGGGCTTCGTCTCCTTCTTCCGTCCGTTGCACTAGCACGGCACCTACTCCATGTTGACTCGCGTCACATTGGATGGAGAAGGGTTTGTTGAAGTCGGGGCTGTGCAACACTGGGGCCGAAGAAAGGCTCACTTTCAATTGCTTGAAAGCATTTAGCCTCTCGTCGGTCCACACAAATTGAGTCCTCTTCGAAAGCATGTCTGTCAGTGGCGTTGACAAAGACGCATATTCCCTGACGAAGCGTCGATACCAGCCGCAGATTCCCAAAAATCTCCGCAGCTGCTTCGTAGTCGTTGGAAGAGGGAAATCCCTAATGGATCTCACCTTGTCAGGGTCCATCCGGATCGTCCCATTACCAACAATGTGGCCAAGATACTTTACCTCGCGCAAGAGGAACTTGCTCTTCTCCACATTGATGGTAAGGCCAGCTTGTCGCAGATGGAATGCGACCTGGTGCAGTACCTTCAGGTGTTCGTCGAAGGACTCGGTTATCACCAACAAGTCATCCAAGTATACGAACACTTGGTGCTTAAGATGCGGGGGTATCACTTTGTCCATGAGTCGTGACATCGTTTGGGGTGCATTGCACAAACCAAACGGCACCACGACAAAGTGATACAAGGGTCGCCCGGGCACAGTGAAAGCCGTCTTCTCCCTTGACCGTTCCTCCAAAGGAATCTGCCAGAAGGCATCTTTTAGATCCAGGCTCGTAATAAAAGTGGCCTTAGGGAGTCTGCTTAAGATGCCGTCTATCAGTGGCAAGGGATAGGCGTCTCTCACGATGACCGAGTTAACCTTTCTCGCATCCAAGCACAGGCGTACCTTGGAGGGCTTGACCACTAGGGTCACTGGCGAGGACCACGCGCTCTTGGACTCTTCGAACACGCCCAGCGCGAGCATACGATCTATCTCTTTATATAAGAGTTTTTCGACAGCTGGCGAAACAGAGAAGTGTCTTTGTTTAATAGGTTTTTGATCGCCAGTGTCGATTTCGTGCTCAATCAGCGCTGTTTTTCCTAAACCCTCTACTGCGAACCGCGGAAAGCTAGCAATCACAGACGTAAGTCTGCGACGCTGCTCCGGTGTGAGAGGGTGGGCGTGATCGTCGAGTTGTTCGAGGCTACTAGTGGTGTTGACTTGTTGGGATGGCGCGAACAGGTCTGCTGCTAAGGCGAATTGACGCACGAAATCCACTCCCAGATATAAGTTTTGGCTGAGAGTGGGAATTATCCAGAGCGTCAAGGACTTGGTAACTCCCCTGAACGTGATGTCAGCTGACACTCGGCCTACGGCTTGATGTTGTGTGCCGTCTGCAGTCTTCAACCCGAGAGAAGCTCTTTTCCAATGAAAAGCGTTCCTCTCGAGGAATGACTTTGCCAAGTCAGCCGCCATCACGCTCACGGAGGCTCCCGTGTCGATCAAGCCTGCAATTGGTTGGTCAAACAGCAGAACCTGCGCGTATGGACGGACGTCACCTGAAGGTACGTCCATCAGTGTGGCACAGTTGAGCTGGTAGCGCCAATGCCGAAAGCGAGAATAGAATGCTCTCATCCTCAGCGTTGAGCGCTTTGGTTTGGAACGAATATGTTTCGGTCGTGTAATTTCGGAACTGAAGATTCGGTCTCGGACCGCCGTATATTTCTGCCATCTTAGGTGGTATGGCAGAAAAGCCAAAGGTGTGGGAGACTCAGAGATAAGGTGGTGGATTCCCCACACGGCTGAATACTAGTATCAGTGGTGACTGGGCCAGAGGAATTTGGTGACAAATCACCGGTCCTGTCTACCTGCTGGAGCGTGGGGGAGACTGTTTGCTCTGGGGGAGGCGTGAGATCTTGTTCCGCGCTCCCTGTGGTAAGTTTTTTGTTTGGCAGTTAGCACAATTTGGCTTGTAGGTATCTGCCTTTCCGCAGCCATAACAGAATATAGTCCTGGCCTCCAAGCAGTCATCAAAACGGTGTCCCACCTTCCTACAATTCCAGCATGTAGGCAGGACCGTGACTGCTTCCACTCCATGCTCTTCAGGTGAGTTTTCAAACTGGTCCAGCGAGTCTTCTTCCTGTAATCCTTCAACGGTATTTCTCCATTGAGAGGGGCGGCGTCGACCTCCGAGCTCCATTTCAAAGTTCTCCGCACGGATGACGGCCTGACGGAGCAGTCGGACAGAAGGAAGATGAATTTAAAGCAATCCACGACGAATTTCTGGCAGTAAATTGCGCGTAAGCATATCTGCTAAGTCAGCGTCAGCAACGGGGCGCTGTAGGCGGTCAACTAATTTATAAATTGCCGCACTGAAAACGCCGAAACTTTCATTCGGACGCTGCTTTCTACTCCGAATTTGCTCCATCAGGTCGGCATCCGTGAAGCGATCAGCGAAATGATCGCTCAGGGCCGACTCCAGTTCTCTACAACTGAATTCTCGTCTTGTACTATAGAACCTCCAGAACCAATCAGCGGCAGGTCCAGTCAAAAGCAGGTGAATATGCTGGCATAGAATGTTGAAATTTCCGCCCTGTGTATTTCTTGTGAGAGCTGCTACCCTGTAAATAAAAACTTAAACTGGCACAGAAGATTCGCGACCCGAGAATTTTAGGCCCCACCCACCAATGATACTAGCCACCTTATCGTGGTGAAACTGGACATTGTTGCCACGAGGGGTGCGCGGTCAGTATGAACGCTGCACGGGTACGAACGATTGCGCGCGAGGGTTGAGTCTCGGCGACTCTACATTCCCAGTCCGGGACGGAAGGTTCAATTGGGCCATGCGCTCCAGCATCGCACGCATGCCGCTCTGCAAATTAGAAATTTGTTGTTGAAGTCCGCCTAATTCTTGGTGCACTGTAGAGCGCACTCCGGCGGCTTCGGATTGTATGTCAGATATTGGGGACGCTTTCGATGACGGGCCAGGTGGCTGAATTAAACCTTCCGCCCCCGACTCGGCTTGCAGATCGAAGTCCCGGATGTCCACTTCTTCGGATCGCATGCCTCGGGTTTTTACTCCCGGCCGTTGCGATTTAGGCCGAGCCCCTCGTGGCATAGAAGCTGCAGCAGTGGGGGCCTGTCTGGCTCCTAAGGGGAGACTCAGTGGTCCACGGCACAGCGGTCAATCCGTATGGTTTCTAAGCCATTGCTCCAGGCACGTTTCGTGAAATGTATGTCCACATTTTGTGGTATACGTGACCTATGCAGCAGCGAATGACTGCTGGCATATGGAGCACTGAGCCTCCACTGTGGTGCCAGACAAATCCTCACTACTGTGTCGCAGTGGCATTGTTCAGTCTGTGAAAAATTGACGAAGAATGAAAATTCAAATTTGGTTTTGCACGCTAACGTGACTGACGAATTAATACGCTTAAAACTAAAGTTGGTTTGCGAAGAATTCAGGCCGCAACCAAGTGCACAACAATGTGTGTCTAACTCTTTTTGAAAAAGTAGCTTAAACTAAGCCAAAGTGGCTAAAGTAGTACTTAACAGCTAAAAAGCCAAAGTCCCAAAATTCAAAAATAAGTGGGTGCACACCTGTGGTGTGACTAACTCTCAAAGGTAGAAAATTAATCAAAGTTCGCAGTACCTAACCTAGCCAAGTGCTGAGGTAAGGCTAGAACAGAGATACTAGGCTAAAGAGCCAAATTTTTCAAAAAGATCTGTTTTTCAAAAGTTCCTAAGTGGTGCAAAGAAAAATTAATAATATTATCTTTCAAAAGTTATTTTTTCCCAAGAGTAGGCCTTCCTATTGTACGAAACCCGATCCACTCTTCTCCGTTTCAGGTCCGCTGGCTGGCTGGCTTTCAAATCAAAACGCAAAATGTGAAAATTTTTTAAATATGAATGAGTTTAATTAGTTTGATAAAGAAGGTTTAAGTTTAGAAATGTTTTACGAGCGCAAAAAATGTTTATTTTGGAATATTGTTTAAGTTTGAAAAAAATAACAGGGTCGATTCCCGAACGGAATCGCCCAGTATGGGGGACTGTTCGCCCACCCGAAATTCCTCGAAAAGAGAGGAGCAAAGGATCAAAGCAACTATGTTGCTGCTTGACTCAACTTCAGCAAATGGTTCAAGTCTGGCCAAGCTGCAGGGACGTGTAGGCGGCGCCACGCCAACCCCACGTAATCCACTACAGCCTGAACCAAACCCAAGCCAAAAGCCGGGTCAAGACAACAAGGATAAAAAAGTTTGGGACAGCTTCCCAACATAAAATGGGGCAGGGGCCCTTCGGATGACCGGGACAGGAATGGCGGTAAACCACCAAAACCTGTTATCCGCGGCCATCCTCCAGGTTGCACCCAGAGTCAAAAAAACTCAGAAAACAACACAACAGGAAGCTGCCCAAAAGGTAATCTATAAGGAATGAAGCTAACAGGATAGGATTGGGAAGGATGTTTGCGGCTAAAGGACAGAGCGAGCAATGCAGGTCTTAATAAAAGGGGTCTTTTCTCTCGAACGAAGTAATATTGAATCGCAAAGGAGGCGATTCTAAGCCCTGCTAGTGAGAATGGAAATATTAGGATTGAAGACGTAAAGTCTTAAGGGGAGTATGAGTCGAAGCTCATAACTATTTCTCACTCTTGTGGGTTGCCCAAAAACAAGTTTCGGGCCCCACGTTGGGCGCCATTTGTAGCGAATAAGTGATTGGGAGTGGCCTTAGCACAACTTAGAACCAGACCGAAGTCCAGGACTAAGAGTGCTAAGGTCAGAAAGTGGAAATGGCTAATGCCATTCAAGAGGCAAAACAAAAAAATAAAAGAATTGCCCCGAGAGCAGGGTGCCCTACAAATGGCCGTGAAGGCCCCTCGTCCGCATTGGCGGAGCACCCTTTAACCAACCCCGACGGATGCTGGTGTGCCGCTTTGCTAGCTCGCTGCGGCTGGGGTGGGTTCATGAAAAATGGGGATGGTTTGCTCTCAAAGAAACGGGATGCTACGTAATATTCATCCGTCATGAATTCGTAGCCGCAAACTGGTATATAAAATACCCAGGGACAAAAGGGGGCATAGCTCCGTCAAGGAAACCACCCAGACTCTGCAACATGGGCTGACTACGCAGACCCAGTGCTCGTGACAAAACACGGAGCCAAAAATTGAAAATCTAAAACGGGAAAACTGGATAACGCGCTACCTCTCTTTTCTGAGGAACCCGGGTGAGGCAGACAGCCCCGGGCCCCCGATGGTAGTGGAGCCCTGACCCCGATGGTCTGGGGTCCTCCACCCGCTGATACTGGCCATCAAATTCCAAAAATTCAAACAAAAAGCTAATAATCACCAGAAACTACAATTATGGATGGCCAGTATCCCTCCCTTTAAAAAAAAGCTGAAAAACCACGAAAATTCACAACACTATTCTTATCATTTTTTAGGCCAGCCAGGCCACGCGCAGACCCTGAAAAGAAGAATGAACTTCTCGGGCTTTCGCCCAATAAGAAGACCGAGGGTTAAGTTTTAAGCAAACATTATTATTTATAAATAGTTATGTAGTTCAAGTAAGTTATTTGTACTTCAAAGTTGGTGATTTGCTTATAAACGAAACTAATAAGTGATTGGGATAAACGTATTTATATAGTGCGTATACAGTATAAAAATGCACTGGTTTTTGATTACTTAATTAGCAAATTTATAAATTCATTGCGTTCTGGTTATGATGCGAAATAATGTAACAAATAAAAATATAATCACGGTTGACGACAGACGATGATTGTATTTGGGCTCTACCCCGAGAGATATTTTTTTTTTAATACGAGTGAATTGTTCATGAAACACAAAAAAAATTACAAATGGGGCCTCGAATAATAACAACAATTGTTACAATTCTAAAAAAATATAAGGAAAAAAAATTTGATTTCCAAGAAACTATTGTATTTACTTCCCCTTCTTCGCTCCATATCTTCAAAAACAATTTAAAGAAAATTCTAGACCACTAACCGAATGTTTGTACAAGTAAGAATGAGTTCTGTCATATCAAATATAGAAGAAAAAAAAGAATTTTTCATCAACCGTTTTTTTTTCTTCCCACCCCTTTCTTATTACAATTTTGTTTCAAACGCACTTTCCCAATAAACATTCGATTATCCGTTCAAATTCATTTCATTCGAATATTCATAGTCATTCATATTCCATGTGGGTTCAAAAATTTACCCATATATCATTTATAGTGTAAGAATGATCAAAAACATTGCATTCATTCACGTTCGCACCCGCAAACTACACACACAACACACACACGCAAATTATTTCCGCTCGTATTCATGCACACTGACCCATATGTAGCACTTAACTACTTAATTCAGAGTTCGGCATTTTCTTTCTTTCTTTAGTTTGACTTAAATATCAAAATTGTTTTCGACATGAATCTTAGGGAAAGGATCTCAAAATGTTCAGATAATCCATTTCTAGCTTTAATAACGCTTTCAAATCTAATTCGATGTTTGCTTGAATAGCTACGATAAGTTTAATTAATTCTAGACAATCGTTTTCAACCCTAGCTTCCATGTACTAATTATTTTGGGCAATCGTAAATTTTTTTTTCTTATAGTAAAATATCTATTTAGTTATTCGTAGGTATCTCAGCAACACAAACCTTCTTCTTCGATTTGTAATCCCGAGCCGGGTCTGATGAACCAATGTGCTGGACGTAACTGGTTTCTAACAGCAAACGTAATATATCCAACAATGACGCAGAGGATCTTTCAGCCGGATTGATAAGTTTCTACTGATTTAGTTCGAGTTTGCCGTTTCATGAGCACCAAACCAAGACGAACAGATGATTTCGAAACTGCTTACTCGACTAGCTGACTGAATGATGCTGGAAAGTTGTTTCGGACGGGAAGATCATCCACAAAGTGAACCGAATGTTCTGGTTATTTCTGCGCAGCCTCCGATTGATGCCATGTCTATAAAGTAGCTGATACGCCAACATCGACTAGGGCTTGACGACCTCAAATCCCCTTGAAGAAAACCCAGGGTGACGAACGAAGGCTGCTTGTAAATTAAACCGATCCCCTCAAACAAGTATTGATAGGCGGGATTTCGTTCGAGGGTAGTCACGCAATTCGATGCCGACTCTTAAAGTTGCTTACCGGTCCGTTGGCTTAAGTTTCGAAACTACTGTTCCATTTAAATGTGGTTTAATAGAATCAAGTAAAAGGATACTCGTATTAATAACTTTCCGCAAGCAAAAGGCAGTCTTATGTCCTCCATCGATACCGGTTTTCAGTTTCAGGATGCACCATATCCGAGAGCCCTGAAGATGATTATGCCCGCTTATAGGGTATGTAGGACCGCAACACTCCCGCGTAAGACGAATCCCTTTCCAGTGAAGAACGTCTTCACCAAGCCTTTTTGTGCAGCTGTCCTCACAGCGCTGGTGGTTACTGTCTTCCTATCGATGTTTGGTTTAGAAAAAAATATAGCGATTACTTACAATAGCTCCGGGCGGATTATGCATTAGGATTATTATGTATGGGTGTTTGACTTGTGAGTGCCGTTCGCTTTCGGTAATAATCGCATTAAGTATAATTTTCCGCCTTGGTCGTTCGTATAGCTGGGCGCTCTTTGGTAGTGATCATTCTCGACGTGAACACGAAAATATTTATTACGCCCAGGCGCTTTCAATGAAACGAATTAGTCGCAGAGATTTGTTTCGCTGTCTCGTATCAAGAAATCAACATCACGACCATGTTGATTCAATACGATATCACCTTGATTTCGAGTTATAGTTCCGCAATACCAACTCTTACCCGCTAAATTTGGTCATTCCAAAGGTACAGACTGAGATTAGTGCTGTTGCTGTTGTAATGGTTGTTGTTGTATCGACGATGACATCTAATCATTTCGTCGTTCAATTGAATCGCCACCAGCCAACGTTACAGATTCGGTATCGAATTCACTGTGACTTGGAAACGATTCAGCATCGAATGAATGAAATCCTGGGAAAATATTGCACTCAGTGCCTAATGGTTGCTGCTGAACTGCATTGAAACGTTTTTTTCAGTCCTTGCACTTCACCTGATTTGTTAGTCGATAAGCTGGAGGGTTTATAGAAGATAAAACAGATTTCTTCTACATGTTTTATTGTTTTTTTTTTTATCATATCCCAAGTCACTTGAAGACGTAGAATATACGTATGCACCAACGTTAAAACGAATCAAATATTATGATAAAAAAACTTACATACATAGTTCCCAAAGTATGGCTCATTCTTCACAACCAAAACTTCTTCCTCATGAATTTATTGCCGTTCTAAATTAATACCCATTCCACTAGGCGATCGCCAACCTTTCGAGCCAAAAAAAAAACATTCTGTTGCACTACCACGAGACAGGGAATACCGTTTTCTGCACGGAATGGGGAGGTGCCACTTCGAGTATTACACTTAGCCTCTACCCGCAAACAGCGAGTCTACTAGAATCCAAGCACTCCATGCAATATTCAAACTTAGAACACTCGAACGCAAACGAACGAACCTGCACTAACGAGCAGCCGATATCGATCGGATCGTACAACATACGTTCCGTTCGGTCGTGTCAAAAAGTTCTCGTTCAACTTCCCAGTTTTCTACATACTTTAGTACTCCTGCGACTTAGTGAAAGTTTTGACCGGCCCCTTACGACCTTTCGTGTAGTTGCTGTTGATAGTGGAAGTGTGCGAAAGCTTCCTTAATTCCCAAGACATAATTTTACAATTTTCTTCTGTGAACGGTTCTTGTTGCTGTTTACTACATACCAATCCGACGCGCTTTTCAAGTTATTGTTGGTGCGAATCTATGCTGTTATTAATCGTTCGGCTTGCGTGTCATTTAGACTAGACAGTTTCCTGACACTATCCGCGCCCCAATCCTCACCTTGTGATCTTTTGTGCTTTCTACAGCTTGATCAATAACTTGAAGTGGTGTGGAGCTGTGCTCTTATAGACTATAGTTAAGACACTTACCTATGCTTCCATTACTTTAGAACTTCTAAGCTTTTAGTGATCACTCGATCCTTACTTTATTCTATATTCTTACCGGCTCGCTAGTGTTGTGCTTTTAAACCGCGGTGTGGAGTCTGGACACTCACCTAATTTTTGTCGGAGTGCTGCCATAATTGTGCATCCTGTTTGCGAAGTGCTACCACATCTACATTTTACTACTGGTTTTCGATTTTAATTTGAACTTTTCGATTTTAATTTGAGAATTTAACTATTCTTATTATATTCTTTTTTTTTTTTTCTTTTTTTTCCTGCAATACCATCATCAACCATGTCTCTTTGTTCCGCTAACTCCTGTTGCGACAAAGCCGAAAAAACGATTTTGCGGCTTATGTTTTCACGCGAAGTGTGCAGGTCTCACTGCACCTATGGGGGACTGTATCAATCGCGCGGATTCGGGTATACATTACTACTGTGAAAAATGCCGGAAACATTCGATTCTTACTTACGTGGATAGACTTCGTGCCAATTTACGGAATTTTACTGTGCTTGAGGTCTCTTTCAACGCATTACATAAGCAGCTGGAGGATTCCCGCAAGGAGACCGAAAAGCTCCTAAAGTTTGCTTTGACTGAGCGTCCATCTACTTCCGCGTCGCAAGATGCGCTGGCTGTCAGTCATGCAATCGTACCTCCCGCCTCACCTGTCGGTCCTGCGCCTTCTCTTCCTGGTGGAATCTGCACTCGAAGTCAGAAGCATCAAATTTCAATTCAGGCCCAGCTGCAACAGCCTTCTAATCAAGCTCAGCCTGTTCTTACTTCTGCGGAGCCGATGCCACATACGGATCTTCAAATAATTAATTCACCTAGTATACAGATTCAGCCTAAAACTCTTTCCAAGCCTCAGGCTCAACGTAAGCGACAAACGCCGCATCGTGTCGTTAACCTCCACGCGCCCAACATCCAGATGCGTTCGGATGATAAGACTGAGCCTGTTACTGTTCCTGATAACCAGGTTGTTACTTTGTGCGGTGCTCCGCCAATACCTGTGGCATTGCCTCCTCTCCCAATTTTCGTCAGTCGGGTAACCTACGGAGTTTCTGCAGAGGATATAACAAACTTCATCACATCTAGGCTTGGTTTTTCGCCTAGCATCTTATCATGTGTTAAACTCACGCCTGATAACTTACCGGATAGAGCTATTGCCTCTTTTAAAATCATCGTATCTGCTGGCTTGAATATCGTTCTTGCGCCGGAGTTTTGGCCAGCTGGCATCCTTGTTAAAGAGTTTCAACAACGCCAACGGAAAAATTTTCTGAACAACGCCAAACGAGTCTTACACGCCTAACAAGTAGATCTACTTCACTTTGTATCTTCTACCAGAATGTTCGTGGTTTGAGGATTAAACTTAAGGAAGTTCTGCTCGCGTCTACTTGAGACTTACATCACGTTATCTGTTTCACTGAGACATGGCTTAATGACAATATTTTGAACAGAGAATTCCTTCCATGTTATACTGTTTTCCGGAGAGATCGTGATCGGGTTGCTTCTTGCAAAGCCGATGGCGGAGGGGTCTTAATTGCTATCCATAACACTCTTCGTGGAGCAATCTGTGCCGAGTTTGTTCCTTCTCCTCCTGTTGAGTGTATTGTTGTACGTGCTATCCTTTCCCCATCTTCCGACCTACTTGTCTGCTGTGTTTACATACCATGTAACTTGTCTGTCACTGCCTACGAACGTTTTTACAATGAGCTTTCCAGCTTCATCCTCTCTCGATTTCCTTTAACTCCCCTCCTAATTTTAGGTGACTTTAACATGCCCACTGTGGAGTGGGACACCAAAAACCTTAGTTTACTATCCAACAACCACCTCTCTGTTGCAACTTCGTCCTTTCTTTCACTTTGTTCTTGTTCCCAAATTAACCACCTTCGTAACACTAATAACAGAATCCTCGACTTAGTCCTTACTAACGTTCCTTTAGACTCCCTTTCTCTCTCTCCTGCTCCTTTTGCTTATGTGCAACCTGATTCTCATCACCCTCCTCTCCTGCTTGATGTTGACCTGAACTTCCAGGTAAAGAATAAATGTCCTTCTTTTCAGCGTTACAATTTCTTCAAAGCTGACTTTCAAAAAATGTCCTCCGAAATCAGTCTAATCAATTGGTTTTCATTTTTCAAGGGATTGGATGTTGATTGTGCATTGTCCAAGTTCTACTCTTTCTTTTCTAACCTTATCTTTCGTTTTACTCCCATTAAACGTCCTCTCAAACCTAATAATGTCCCTTGGTTCACTTTGAAAGTCTCTGATGCTCTTAAAGCTAAGGATAAAGTTCGTGAAAAGCTGAAGAAGACGGGTTCACCCTCTGACCTACAGGAATTCCGTAGTTTGCGTTCTAACGCTAAAAAAGTGCTCAAGCAGGCAATGCGTGATTACTTTTCGAACATCGAGGCTTCAATCTGTTCCAATCAATCTAAATCCTTTTGGTCCTACATCCGTTCCCTCAAATCCAATTCTTCAGTTCCTGATTCTATGTCTCTTGATGATGTTACTGCTTCCACTCCTCAGGCTATTTGTGATTTGTTTGCTGCCTTTTTTTCCTCCTCCTTTAAAAAAAACCCACTAAATACCTCTATAGCTCCTACTGTCTCTTGTACCTCTCCTGCATTACCTATGTTTAGTACCAATCCTTTGGAAGTTGAAATCCTTTTGCATACCTTAAATTCGAATGCCAGGACCGGCCTGATGGTATTCCTAACATCCTTGTCAAATCCCTCTCATCCTCGCTCTGTGTTCCTTTAGCTATCCTTTTCAACATTAGCCTTACTTCTGGTGTATTCCCTTCTTTAGGGAAACCCGCCAATATTTTCCCAATCTTCAAATGTGGTGATCCTTCCGTTGGTTCCAACTATCGTCCTATATCCCTCCTGTGCTATTTCAGTAAAATCCTTGAACGTCTTGTCTACAATAGAATTTATCTTTTCCTACAGCCCTTACTTGCTCCTGAGCAGCATGGTTTCTTCAAGGGTCGCTCTACATCGACCAATCTTATGGAGTTCACTAATTTTGTAGCCTCTGCCTTCGATTGTCAACTTCAAGTTGATGTAATCTACACAGACTTTTCGAAGGCTTTTGATTCTGTGAACCATAACCTGCTGCTCCTTAAACTTAATGGTTTTGGTGTTTTTGGTCCCCTCCTCTCCTGGTTTTCCTCTTATCTTCATAGTCGTCCCTGCAGTGTTACTTTTAATGGTTCCATTTCTTCTCCTATTTTTCCCACATCCGGAGTTCCTCAAGGTTCTATTCTTGGCCCCTTACTTTTTATCTTGTTTGTCAATGACCTTCCTTCTGTAATCAATTCTCCTTGTCTTTTATATGCGGATGACTTAAAATTATACAGAGCAATCAGGTCCGCGAACGATTTTCACCAGTTGCAAGCTGATTTGTTTGCTCTTAATCTCTGGTGTCAAGACAACTTTTTGCCTCTGAACATTTCGAAGTGCCACCACATGTCTTTCGCATATAAAAAT
This sequence comes from Nemotelus pantherinus, assembly GCA_963978885.1. Lineage (NCBI taxonomy): Eukaryota > Metazoa > Arthropoda > Insecta > Diptera > Stratiomyidae > Nemotelus > Nemotelus pantherinus. Next base: position 94,099,940 of record OZ022264.1, read on the forward strand.
ACTCCACATGTGTTCTCTTATTCTTTGTCTGGTATTTCCCTGTCAGTTGTCCAGCATTTTAGAGACCTGGGTGTGGTGTTTGATTCGAAATTAAGATTTGATATTAACGTTATGAATATGACGTCCAGGGCCTCTAGGATTGCTGGATTTGTTTTGCGTTCTTCCTATATGTTTACCAACATTTCCTCCTGTATTCATTTATATGTCTCCTTAGTACGCAGTATTCTAGAATATGCGTGCCAAATCTGGTCTCCGCGCTTTCAGTACTTATCTGATGCTATTGAATCTATTCAGCGCAGGTTCACTCGCTCACTTCTTTTTAAATTTAATATCCCCTATTGTCCCTACTCCTCTCGTCTTTCCCTCCTTCGTATGTCTTCGTTGCAATCACGGAGGTTGTTCCTCGATGAGTGTTTCCTCTTCAAACTTTGCCAAGGCATTTTCTTGACAGATCTCGGTTCACAGATAACCAGACGTGTATCCAGCCGTCCAAGTCGTTCTTCTGAAGTTTTCTCTGTTCCTTTTGCACGTACGGAAGTCTACTTCCATTCGCCTTTGCTGCGCCTACCCAGAACGCACAATGCCCTTAAGCTTGGTCCTCTCCCCCAATCTTTTTTACAATTCAAGTATGTATTAAAAATGTTACCTTGAATTGCTACTTACCTTAGTCCTAATTTTAGTTTTTAGTTTTCTAATTTTAGTTTTTAGTTTTCTTATTTTAGTTTTCTAATTTTTAATTATTTTAGTTATTTCTTTTCCTTTTTCATATTTCTTTTCTTGTTATTTTTGCTTTCTTGTTGCTGTAATTGGAATTATATCTGTAGCGCAAGGGATTAATAAATAAATAAATAAATATATAATGACATCACGCCATGCGGTCGACCAGCGATTTAGCGTCGATGCCCGAACGAAAGGCTTCACACCGCGTGTAGGAGAACTGCACGACTCGTCTGTTCACCCCTTCTACTAAGCGTATGTCACGTTTGCGACAATTACCAGAGTTGCGGAGCCACCATTTCTGTAACGTCCCTGGACACGCGAATGGAACCATCTAGAAAGCTTCATACATTCACAAGTTCGGGCAAACAAAAGAGCTTCACTTTTTTCACCTTGTATCTCGAGAGTTTTCTATTTGTTCGAACAAATCGACCGTGACCTTCCCTTTGTCCTATCGATGCACTTCCGCGTAGGCCAAAGGAATCGATCTATCCCCACGAACGACGCACAAATATTCAGTAAATTCAAGTCATAGCTTTACAGATCGAACGTAAAGAGAACTTTCCACAGCGGGCGAAGGCACGACGAAGAATCCAGTGCGCGTTAGAAGAAAAGAAGAAAAAACCATTGTTGCTTTGAGCAGAAACTCATTTACCGGCCCTAACACTTCGGCACTGCGCCCGTCCAACCTCTGGCCGCGGCCACGATTTCCGATCGACTGTCTCGAGCGCTGGTTTGATATTCGACGCGAAAACAAAATCCCGTTACCGGTTCTCGCCTTCGTATCGAGCATCAAGCCAGGCAAGGTCAAATCGGACTTGCTGTGCCCTGTTTTTCAAATCGAACAACAAGGCACCGCTAGTCAGAATGAAAAATAATTTGGTTATTTCAAGGGCACGACAGTGTGCGCTGAAATAAGCCGTGCAGAAATTTCGGAAAGAAATTTCTGCATGTTACAGACTATAATCGAAAAGTTCTCGAAATTCCTTGCAACGTATACGTTAGTTGCTCAGAACAGTTTAACGATAATCAAATCATTAAAACATTTCATCAGTCTCCACGGCGCTCCAAAAACATTAATTACGGACCAGGGTGTAGAGTTCACTTCAAACATTTTCAAAGATTTTTGCTCCCAATATGATATTCAACTTCACACAACCTCGTTCTCACAAAGTACTAGTAACTCACCTGTAGAAAGAGCACACTCGACACTAACAGAAATTTATCGCATTATATACAACAAAATGAAAGACAAAGACCATGACGAAATTCTAAACGAGACAGTGATAACATATAATAACGCAATACACTCTGTAACTAACCATACTCCTTACGAACTTTTCACCGGGCGCACTCATGAGTTCCTCAAGGAAGTAAAATTTGATAATGAACACGAGTTCTGAAAGAAACTTAACGCATTCCAAGAACAAATTTAGCCGACCATCAAATACAAATTGCAACAAGTAGTGGAGAAAAACATCAATAGTTTAAACAAAAATAGGGAACCTCCAATACCGTTTGAGGAAAATGAAAAAGTATTCCGCAAATAAAACAGGAGAAACAACCTAACCCCCACGATTTAGTAAACAAAAAGTTAAAAAAAATAATAGATTGACCATAATTACCTTTAAAGATAAGAAAATACACAAATCAAAACTGAAGAAAAAAAGGAAATTCCAGGTTCACCAGGTCACAGGGACAGAGACTGGAATTGCACGACCTACGCAACAACCAGGGACTTCTACCACTACAACTAGGGACAGCTAGACTCATCGCAAGACACAAGGACTTTATACATATTATACGCCTGGAAATGTACAGCACTAGCCTCGATAAAATACAAACCTCACTCCTGGGACTAAGCAATATACCTGAACTTAACGATACATTACATACTACAGAAATTAAACTACATGAACTACAAACTAAACTAGGGACACTACTACCAAAATTCCGAAATAAACGAGGACTGATAAACGGATTGGGTACAGCCATAAAATTTCTCACAGGTAATTTGGATTCAAATGACGCCGTTCGCTTAAACAAGAAAATTGATAAATTACTTTCAAACCAAGATACTTTGCAAAATGTCGCTAACGATCAATCTTTCCGTAACCATCAAATGATTCAAAGGTTCAGGAATATCACTGACCATATAAGCTCACAGCAAAAAATCGTATCAAATTACTTTAGACTAAATCAAGACCTGATGAACAACGGAATAAGGAAAAACATTGATCTTCTTCAACACATTCAATTCCTAAACCAAATTAATTATCAAATAGTCATTCTCCATAGCCACTTGTCAGATATATCGGAAGCAATTATCCTGGCAAAACTAGGCATAATATCGAAACAAATTCTGAGGACTGAGGAGCTCTCGAAAATTCATACTTCTCTAAAAAAAGATATGATTAATTTACAATCTGAAGAAAATATTTACGAGCTCTTAGCACTACAAGCTTATCAAAATGGCACTAACATAGTATTTAATGTCCGGATTCCAATTTTCCGAAATGAAAATTATACCTCTTTCCACCTAATTCCCATTCCCACACAAAATAACCATAAAATAGCATCAAAACCTTACATAATCCTAAACCCGAGCAATATCCAACACTTTCAAGACAGATGCTCGGAAATCGAAAAAGTATTCTACTGCCAAAAGTCACCCTACGTGGAAAGCAAAAAAACTTCTAATTGCATCAGCAACTTGGTCCAGAACAAACTCGCCGAATGCGAATTCCTCGAAGCGGACGGAGAAATCGAAATTTTCCAACCGGAGGACAACTATATCCCCCTCGTTAACAGCCCAGAAGTACGCATAAACTCTACTTGCCGGATACTGCCTCGGGAACCACACTCATTCACTTCGAAAACTGTGACATACAAATAAATGGGATCGCTTATGAGGGGGAACCGAGAAAATTTTGGGACGACGTTATCATGCACACAGCATTTGGAAAAATTAATTATACAACACAGAAGGATAACTTTACTTTGGACCCGTTGCAAAAACCTAATTTTGATACTATCACAGCCATCGGAAACCTTGAGAATATCACAAATACAAAACACACGATCTCCCATTTCCTGCAAATCTTACAAGGCGTTGCATTTCTGACTATTGCGGCTTACGTATTTTGCAAGTTTCGACAATCCAGATTCGAAGTCAATGCATCCGCTCCGGCAACAGCAACCCCAAAACTACAATTCCTGTTACCTACGCTTCAGTCCGAGGGGGGAAGAGTTACATCTACGACGTCCACGTGACCCAATCATAGCTTATTCAAATTACCTATAGTTTATTCTAATTACCTTGCATATTTTCGGCCTCATGAAAACGATCTAGTTTCATTCACCTAAATTTATTAAATTCAAGTATCGACCGCAGCATTTCCGGTCGAATATCAATTTGCATTTTTCTTTCGTTTGCACATGCAACTGAGTAAGCACTATTGTAAATTTATAAAAATTGCTTCTCAGATTTGCCAGATAGTTACGTTTTTTATCGAAAGCTATAATAAACTTATTTTAAATTGAAACCAAGTATTTTTTTTTATCATACGGGAAGGTATGTAACATAACTCACGCGACAATATTTTGCAACATTAGTAAAGTAAGCAAATATTCTCCTGTGCATGTGACTCAATGTAAAAAATGCAATTTGTAAATTTTTCTTTCTAGTAACTTTAAGATAGTATAAAATAAGTACAAATGTTAAAATAAAGTCAGTCTACAACAAACTTCGGGACTTTTTCTGTGTCAACCTATCTATCTGCTCAGTAACAAATGGATTTTCGTCGTAAGTGATCCACAAATGCTTACAATCGCTTGTAAAAAGGATATAAAGATATCGAAATCTCAAGAACCGGTATACTGTCTCTAGGGAAAGATTGCAAATGTTATGTCCCCCTTAACACCACATTGCACTATCGTGCATTCATAAATTTCATTTAGCACCCCATTACTCTATCTCAAATTCTATCGTATTCGGTTCTTATCTTTGTTTAATATTCTCACACGAATCGGTCTGGAACCACTTGACCATGTTTTGATTTACGTTGACGGTAACTTGATCCGACCTCGCAAGACGAAAGACTTTATTGTAAACATGTGTGTCCGAACGTACAAATTGTAAACACATGTATCTTGCGAGATGCTGATTACGGTTTTTCTATTATGTAAGTTTTAGAATGTATATATGTACATAGATTTCTTTCTAAATAAAGTGTGACTTTTTTAGTCACTTCTAGTGTGGAACTAAAAGGAATCAGAAGTTTAATTTGCCACGGCTCGTCCTAACAAATCTGGTGTCAGAAGTAAAGATTTTCAATAAGTAATTTGTTCGTAGTACATTCTATCAAAATACTGATAGATTCGTGAGTGAATTTTCTTGAAGTTCGTGAATAGTTGAAGTTACTGAGTAGCTGAAGTTCCTGAATTTTCTTGAAGTTCGTGAATAGTTGAGGTTCCTGAGTAGCTGAAGTTCCTGAATTTTCTTGAAGTTCCTGAATTGCTGAAGTTCCTGTTGGTATTTGCACAGTGAGTACTAGAAAAGCATTGCAATCCCTTCTGTCCTTTCCCACTAGGAGTCAAGTTGACCACTTTTAACGGTTTATAATTCTTTTGCGCTACTTTTATAGAGCGTTACTACTTTAATATTATATTACAACTTTATATTGCACTTTCAATTTTTTTGCGCTACTTTTATAGAGCGTTACTACTTTAATATTATATTAAAACTTTATATTGCACTTTCAATTCTTTTGCGCTACTTTTATAGAGCGTTACTACTTTAATATTATATTACAACTTTATATTGCACTTTCAATTCTTTTGCGCTACTTTTATAGAGCGTTACTACTTTAATATTATATTACAACTTTTATATTGCACTTCAATTCTTATTGTGCTATTTTTACACAGCGCTACTACTATTTTACTGCGATCAATAAAAAAAAAATACATGTATTTTTAAACGATCCAAAACATTCATTCAATTTAAAACATTATTTTTTTTACAATACATTTAAACGGCGCTAACATTATTATATTGCGCTGATAACCTTTACAGATTTATCAAATTTGAATATCTTTCTAATTGTGCTCCACTTATAGAGTGCCAATACTTATCATATTGTGCTACCAATTTAAACATTATATTTAAACAGTTACTGTGTTACAATTTACAGAAATAATTTTTGTGAAAAGTGTTCCGGTAATAGTTACTGTGTTTCTATTAACAGTTATTGTTCACATCGTTGTGATCTTTTGTCTATTGCGTTCTTTGTTTTTTTGTTCGTCGCTAATTGTTGTGAATATCGTTATCTGCTTGACAAGTAGGAAATGTCGCGTTCCAATATTAACGTCATTCCCCCCGAACCTTTCAATGTTTCTCTACCTCACCTAAGCGATCCGAATCACCGGGAAAACGGAAACGGACGTTTTCGATAGCGTGTCCGAAATTTCGGAATCGAGCAAAAGGCTCCCAATACATTTTCTAATTAAATTCATTAAACCTTTTGATGGTTCACGCGATGAGCTTAGTTCGTTCATTTCTGATTGTAACAAAGCGATTTCACTCGCTTCAATTCATCAGAAATTTATTCTATTGGATTATATCCAAACTCAAATTTCGGGAAAAGCCAAAGCAGCCTGTGTTAATCGAACTTTCGAAACATGGGACGATCTAAAAGCGTTCTTGAAAACAATGTATCAAGATCGGAAACATTATTCGCAACTTTTATGTGAACTCACTAATTTGTCACAAAATCATGGTGAATCAATATCCCAATTCGTTTTACGTGTAGAAACTTGTCTTAAAAGAACAATCAACGCTACACAACAACAAACTCTTGATTCAATAATCCTAACCGGAAAGCTTGAAATGCTTAATGAAATAGCCTTGAACCGTTTCATTTATTTTAGTCTGCCTTCTATTTCGAATTCTTTACGTTTTCGAGAGTTGAAAACTCTAAATGAAGCTATATCCGTTGCTGTGAATGAAGAAAAAGTTCAAAACATGTATACTAAACGTTCCAAATATTGCTCGAAATGTAAAAAATCATCACATAACACAAATGAGTGTTACTCTACTATCCGTAAGGTTTATCATGTGAATTCAGACAATTCTACTCAAAAACGTAACCATACACATACCCCTATCGGAGCGAAAATTCCGAATAAAATCTGCAAATATTGTAAAAATAATGTCGGAAATTACAATACCGTAATAAACAGAAAGACGGTAATAAAACTAACTTGCCACGGTCGTCGGTCAAAACCGATTGACTATTGAATTCTAAGCCTCAAATCGGAAAACCGATAACAAACTCTATCGAACACATACTATGCTGTATCGAAAACACTTGTAATCTTAAAATACCTTGCCAAGAATCTAAATCTCCAGAACTTAAATTACTCTTGGACACAGGTGCCAATGTCTCCATTATCAAACTTCGTTCGTTGAAAAACGGCGTTACACTTAATATCGACAAAATCATTCATTTAAATGGTATAAGTCCAAATAATCCTATTTCCACTCTAGGTTGTGTTAACCTTAGCATGAAATTTGCATCAAAGATTATTCAGCATAAATTTCATGTTGTTTCCGAATCGAATAATATTCCACTTGATGGATTACTGGGAAATGATTTTCTAAAAGAAAACAACGTCATAGTCAACTTTAAAAATAAAACCATTCAGGCTTACGGGCACACCGTAACCTTATATTCAAACCCATCTAATTTCGATTCTTCAGGACAATCAGATCTTAATACTTCAGATTCTCATCTCTTTATAGCACGCTCTAATCCTAATACCAATCCGCAAAGACGGATTCTAAATACTAAAAAGCTAAACAAAGGCAACACTAATGCATTAAACTCGAAACTGAATCATGTTATCAAACCCCGTAGCGAGACAGTAATTAAAGTGACTGTTCTCAATCCGGAAATATGCGAAGGAATTATTCCGAATACTTTCATTCAAGATGGAGTATATTTATTTCGTGCTATTACAAGAGTTATAAATAATAAATCACTTGCCTCTATTTTAAATACTACCGAAAAGGAAATTATTCTTGATCCGATCGAACTTGAACTGGAACAATTCGATCAAACGTCGCTGGTGGCTTTCTCTGAATTCGAAAAAACTCATATTCCAAAATTTCTTAAGGATAAACGGATACGCGAATTAACTACCAATCTACGCTTGTCTCATCTAAATGATGAAGAAAAACGCTTTACCTTAAATCTATGTCTAGAATACATGGACATTTTCCATTTGGAGGGTGATAGTCTGACTTTTACAAACGCCACTGAACACGAAATAAACACGGGTGACACACCTCCAATTCACGCTAAAACTTATCCGGGAATCCACAAAGAAGAAGTAAATAAACAAATACAAAAAATGCCCAAACAAGGCATAATTAAGCCTTCTATTTCACCTTTGTCAGCTCCACTGTGGGTAGTACCGAAAAAGCTAGACGCATCTGGCCAACAGAAATGGCGTGTAGTCTTTGACTACAGAAAACTCAATCAGGTCACTGTAGGAGATTGCTTTCCTCTTCCCAACATTTCAGAAATTCTGGACCAGCTTGGTCATTGTAAGTACTTTTCAACCCTCGACCTTGCATCCGGATTTCATCAAATTAAAATGAAACCGGAAGATGGACCGAAGACCGCATTCTCTACAACTGGACACTTTGAATTCGTGCGAATGCCATTTGGTCTAAAAAATGCGCCTGCACGTTTCCAGAGACTTATGAATGCCATTCTTACTGGATTACAAGGTCTCCAATGTTACGTTTATCTAGACGACATAGTTCTGTATGCTTCTTCTATTCAAGAACACGAAGTTCAACTAAAAAATATTTTCGAAAGATTGAAACAAAATAACTTAAAACTACAGCCGGATAAATGCGAATTCATGCGAACTGAAGTTAGTTACCTAGGTCACATAATCTCTAACGAGGGAGTAAGACCAAATCCTGAAAAGGTTCAATCTGTAGCAAATTTCTCAATCCCTCGCAACCCAAAGGAAATAAAACAATTCCTCGGACTAGCCGATTACTATCGAAGATTCATAGATAATTTTAGCACTATTACACGTCCTCTTACTAAACTCTTGAAGAAAAATATTAATTTTGAATGGACGATGTCTCAACAAACCGCATTTGACTCTCTAAAAGAGAAATTAATTTCAGAGCCTCTACTCCAGTATCCCGATTTCTCTAAGGAGTTCATACTTACCACGGATGCATCAAACTTTGCGATTGGTGCCCTTCTCAGTCAAGGCGAATTGGGTTCTGACTTACCAATAGCCTATGCAAGTCGCACTCTCAATAGATGTGAATCAAATCGAAGTACAACAGTCGTCTGGGCTATGAATCATTTTAGACCATATTTATATGGGCGTCACTTTAAGGTTGTCACAGACCACAAACCACTACAGTGGCTTTATAATGTTAAGGATCCTGGTTCTAAACTTCTTCGCTGGCGTTTAAAGCTCGAAGAATACGACTATAAAGTTGTCTACAGACAAGGACGTGTTAACTCTAATGCTGATTGCCTGTCACGCATTCCGATCGATAACTCTAACATTTTATACTTGGAAACAAAAGAAACATTTAACGATTATGTAAAATTCTATTATAATTCTATGACCCCCCGAGTTTTTGATTTCAACGAATCAAACGAAAATATTCTACAGTCAAAGGACCACATAGCTTACCTAACGGCTATTGATCTAGATGATCAAAATAATTACACAGAAGAAATATTGTCAAAATCAACAAACTTTGAAGCTATCAAAAATACACCCCATGAATTATTCTCAATACATGCAACTAATAATGCACAGAAACAAAAATATTATCACTGCTTCATAAAGCAGAATTTCTACGACAAACCCACTTATTCCGATTTCTTCTACACAATTCAAAACCTGAGAATACTCCTTGATAAGGAAAATATCAGGACTATTTCTATAGCCAATCCAGTAGATGACTTTAATAATTTCATATACGAGAAATGTAAAAATATAATATTATTCGTCTTCCGAAATTCTGAAATAAAGCTGACAATTTACCTTAATTCAATAAAAAACCCTTCAGAAAGTCAAATTCCTCTCATTTTAAAAGAGAATCACGATTCCCCAATATCTGGTCATTGCGGTTATCATCGGATGTTGAAACGAATCAAACTTAAATATAAATGGCATGGTATGAGGTCAGACATAAAAACCTACATAAAAAATTGTCAGTCTTGTCAAGTAAATAAAACCATGAGACGCAAAAATAAAGCACCCATGGAAATATCAAGCACAAGTAGTCAACCTTTTGAAAAAATTGCTTTGGACATTGTCGGTCCATTGCCAACTACCGAAAATGATAATAAATATATATAATAGAATATTCTAACAATGCAGGATGACCTCACTAAATTTTCATATGCCATTCCCGTGCACTCTCATGACGCACACACAATTGCTAAATCTCTAGTATTTTTCATAACCATGTTCGGCATACCTAAGTCAATATTATCCGATCAAGGTACGGATTTCATGTCAGACTTAATGAAAAATATAACTAAACTTTTTCAAATCAAACACTCAATTACCACTGCATATCATCCACAATCTAACGGTGCTCTAGAACGTTCACATTCTACTCTTAAAGATTATATAAAGCACTATGTTAACGATAAACAGTCCGATTGGGATGATTACATTTCTCTAGCTATGTTCTCTTACAATACTCTCGTTCATGCTTCTACTAAATTTACTCCATATGAATTGCTATTCGGGCATCGATCCATAATTCCGAGTTCTTTATTTTCAAAACCGGAATTCAAATATACATATGACTCATATCACGAGCAACTCAAGCTCAGGCTTTATAAAACCCATGGAATAGCTAGACAAAACCTATTGAAATCCAAGGCGATTTCTAAAACCTACTACGACAAAACAGTCAACTCGCCTAAATATCAAGTAGATGATTCAGTATATCTACAAAATATCCAAACCAAGGTCGGACAATCTAAGAAGCTAAGTCCTAATTTTAAAGGACCCTACAAAATCATTCGAATACACAATAACCAAAATGCTACAATCAAAATTCGAAACAAGTTAGTTAGAGTTCATTTTAATCGTCTCAAACCAGCTTATTCTGCTTAAAGCAGAGACGTATACCCTTTATTACCTTTCGAAATAATTGAATTTAACGTTCGAGAGAACGCCTATTTTCATCATTTTACTGGAAAATCCTAGAACCTCGTTCTCTAACAGCTTCTCCAGTTCTGAACATAAATGTAATCTTTTCGTCAATTGAGTCTATTCATTAATCAATTGAATATCACTTTTATTAGTAGATATCTCCTACCTTATACGCATGTATTCCATTACAGATTAACTCTCACGGTAACAACCGGTAACGAAAACTTTAAAATTGAACCTATTAATGCTAGCAGCGGCCTATTTCACGAACAAATAGGACACGTCAAATTCTATTCCGATTATTGGCAATTAATAACATACACAAATATCTCTTTTTATCACGAAAAGCTACTAATAATAGTACGACTCGTTGATAATTCTAAAGGAATTTGTGAATCATTTATATCAACTTCAATACACTGCAGCAAAATCTTGGAGCTTATTTCATTGCAATTGGAAAATCTACACAAAAAGGAGGAATCACTGTTCAATCTACTAAGTCATAATCGCCCTAAAAGAGGTTTGTTCAACGTAGGAGGTAATTTGCACCATTGGCTATTTGGAACTGCCGACGCTGATGACGTTCAATATTACAACGACGCAATAGATAAAATGGAGCGTAGTGATAAATCTTTGCAGTTCTTAATGAAAGAACAAATTCAAATTATTAAAAGTACTATTTCTAATTTTAATGAAACGATTTCAACCTTGAAAGTAATAAAAATATCGAAATTTATTCGAAATACCATTCATAAAGAAGACAGTTTGGAACACTCAATCACAATCATTGCTCACATAAACTCACTATCATATTTAATAAATGAATTAAACGAACAATATGACATAGTAATAAATAGCATTCTATTAGCTAGGAAAAACATAATACATCCATTCATTATCACTCCTAAGCAATTCATTGATGAAATCAACACTAATTTAAAACTTCTCACTAACAGAAGAAGTTTCCCTTTAACTTTAAATTATGAAAATGCGCACAAAATATTAGAAATCAGCGAGCTCAAAGGATATTATTTCGAACACAGATTAGTTTTTATTATAAAAATTCCACTTACAAGTAACGAAATTTACATTTGATTCCGCAAAACGATCGAGTTTCCCGTTTCAATATGTTCGGCTTCGATCAGCTGTAGATATACGTTGTCTATGCTGATTTATAGACAAGAAGGGAACCGTGATCAAATTCAATTACCTTTACTAAGTAAAATTATATCCATGGATATAAGTCGGAGATGTTAAAATTTGTCACTAGCATAAATAAAACTGTAATGATTTCCACCTGCAAGTGGTCACGCCAGTCAAGTATGCACTGTGTGCTGGTGTCTGATGAGAAACAGTGCATACTTTCGAAACCACTTTGTCAAAATAGAACTTTCGATGTACATTAAAATTTTTAATGTTAATAAAAAGTTGTTCAATTTTAATCATCCCGCAAAAACAATTCCAATTTGATTCTGCTTTCGGAGGCTGATTCCGCAAAACGATCGAGTTTCCCGTTTCAATATGCTCGGCTTCGATCAGCTGTAGAAATGATATACGTTGTCTATGCTGATTTATAGACAAGAAGGGAACCGTGATCAAATTCAATTACCTTTACTAAGTAAAATTATATCCATGGGTATAAGTCGGAGATGTTAAAATTTGTCACAACTAGCATAAATAAAAATGTAATGATTTCCACCTGTAAGTGGTCACGCCAGTCAAGTATGCACTGTGTGCTGGTGTCTGATGAGAAACAGTGCATACTTTCGAAACCACTTTGTCAAAATAGAATTTTCAATGTAGATTAAAATTTTTAATGTTAATAAAAAGTTGTTCAATTTTAATCATCCCGCAAAAACAATTCCAATTTGATTCTGCTTTCGGAGGCTGATTCCGCAAAACGATCGAGTTTCCCGTTTCAATATGCTCGGCTTCGATCAGCTGTAGAAATGATATACGTTGTCTATGCTGATTTATAGACAAGAAGGGAACCGTGATCAAATTCAATTACCTTTACCCAATACAATCAACCTGCCGCACCTAGAGCTCGTCGTATAGACTTAGAGCTAAGTACAATACCTATCACATCAGCTGAAGAAACGACTATTGATTCCAGTACTCCATTACGCCATAAGAAAACATTAAAACCGCGATATAGATCTTCATTAGGCAGACTAAGCTACGACGAAAATTAAAATTTCAATATAATTTTCGTCTTTTCTAAGGGGGATGTTGTTATGTGACACTCATGTGATGAGTCACATATACTAGACACTCATATGATGAGTCACTATACTATACTACAATGCATGTGCTCGATATTGTGATGAAGCAATCATTCTGTAAACATAAAGCACTTAATCAATTAAACCACTTAAGTCACGCGAACCATAGTTAACCTAGTGATATATCACTTCTTGCATCAAGATAATCATTCCATCAACACCTAAATCGCCAAGCAATTAGCATTCGAACGATTAAAACAAAGCCCAAGATTGATTCCGATAATAATCATCTTCCATTAAGACCACCTGTGTAAACAAACTCGCGACAAAGTCGATCCCAAGAATAATATCTTCGATTATGAAGATCAACCACCTGAATAAACAAATCTGTGACAAATTTGCAAATTTCTTAGGATGATCTCTACGATGATCATCAAAGATGATCGGTTCCATTAGGAAAAATATAAACATCAATAATTGATATTCGGGATGAAACTATGCATGGAATAGAAAAGTAGAACATAAATCAAAACTTGTCAATTAAAATGCACAGGTGATGAATGACAATAGACTATTGAGTAAACTGACTTAGGGTATAAAAGGAGCAACCCCATTGAAACTCATTCATTCAGATTTTAGTCCGGGTCCAACTCGCGAATTTCGTTTAGCGGAGTGGGAATTGAGAATAAGAGATAAAGTAAAAGTACATAAATAAAATTTATATTTGAAATATTCAGAAAGTGTATAAAATATTGTGAAATCTATTGTGAAATAAACTGTGAAATAAACCCTATAGCTTGTTTTCATTGTAAATAATTGGGTCAAGCCCATAACAGACAAAGAAAAGTGGTGTCAGAAGTGGGATAGTTAATATAACTATCTATGGATACGAACATAATAAGAAAGTGACAGTGAATTAAAACAAGTTGGTGAAAATTTCACTTAGATATAGACAAATTTAAAATCCTGGGAAAAATCATCATCATTTTCGTTTCTTTATGAAGTCAAGAAGAAAACTTGTTCTTCTGGAAAAAATCAGAAGTGTGGAAGGAAACTATTATTTACTAAGTCAACTTTATCAATGCGAAGCCGAGAAGTACTGTTGGACGAAAGAAAAACCATTGCTTTGAAAGGATCGGAAACCAAGAGGAATCTAGTTCATATCCAGCTTTATCCTGCAGCACAAAAAATTTTACTATGTAAGTTAATTTTTGTGTCTGAATTTTTAAGTAAAGCAAAAGTAAATTAAAACTGTAAGGTAAATTAAAAATTCATATTATTTTGAAAAGGAAATTTTAAATTATATTGTTCAAAAATGTCAAACCCAAATATATTAGAGCCAAGCTCAACTCATCCCGCTAACGACGATATGCAATCGGTCTCTGAAGTTCTTAACGAAAAAGTCAGTTTATCAATTCTGCTAAAGTTCATTAAACCTTTTAACGGGGATAGGGATAAATTAAACTCATATCTAACCGGTTGTAATCGCGCGTTTAAATTGGTATATCCTGAGCAAGAGGTAGTTCTATTGGATTATGCCATCACGCAATTAGAAGGCAAAGCAGAAATTGCTGTTTCAAATCACATATTCCAAACTTGGTCCGAATTGTCAGATTTTCTTAAACTCTTATACGGAGATAAAAAACACTATAATCACCCTTTGATTGAGTTGCAGCAGTGCAAACAAGGACCTAAAGAAACCGTTTCTCAGTTCATCGTTCGATTGGAAACCGCGGCAAAGAATTTAATCGTTTGTGTACGCCAATCGATCGATGATGAAACAGAAATAAAGGGACGCATAGCTGCAATGGACGATTTAATATTGCATACTTGCATCCTGAATATTGATCCCTCAATCAGTAACATACTTAGGGCTAGAAACGTTCGAAACCTATCCGATGCGATGCAAGTTTCAATCGAAGAGGAAAAAATTTCAAACTTATTGAAACGAAAACAAACCCAATACAATAATAATAATTCAACGAATATTACAAAATTTTGTAAAATCTGTAAACTTAAAAATCATAGCACATCAGAATGTTTCCGGGCAAATAAGCCCCAAAATCAATATAAAATAAATGTTGCCTCAGAAAAAATTTGCTACTATTGTAAAAACAAAGGGCATACTATTCAAGAGTGTAGAAAACCGGCTTATAAAAACAGAATGCAGGCTTCTATGACAAATCAGAGCTCATCAGTTCATCACAAATATTCTCAAAACTCTAAATTAGAGTCATTTCCAAAAAACGGGATAAATACCCCGAACGCAAATTTTCGGGAAATATCGGATATTTTGAGCAAAAACTCATAAATAACATAACATATTTCGAAAGTTTGAATGGCTTATATTTAAAAGTAAAAAGTCCCCATTCTAAAATCAAATACTTCTGCTTTTTAATCGATACTGGAGCTTCATTTTCAATAGTCCAAGGAACCACATTAGTCGAAAAAACTCTTGTTAATATTGATGAGCCACTCAAATTACAAGGAATATTTTCATCCATTAAAGCTGTGGGAACAACTTCTCTAAATTTCCGTCTTCAAAATTTAAGCGCTACACATAAATTTTATGTTGTTACTAAATCCACACACATTCCATATGACGGCCTACTCGGAAATGATTTCCTTTTATATCATTGTTGTGTCTTAGACTTTGGCAGGAAAATATTGCGAACAAGTTCGGTTAGTGTCCAACTGCATCTTACAACTAATAATGATGAACCAGAAAGCGATGAATCTCACGAGGGTAATAACTCAACAATTCAAGGATCTTCAGGCGATCCAAATAATAAAGAACATTGTATCTCCAATACCATTAACGCAAATCAAGAATCTTTAGCAGATTCCGGGTCTTACGAAATGGATGATATTGAGTTCCTGCACTCTAAAACATTCTCAAGTAAAGCAAGGTCTCCCCTATGAGTTTATGTAATTTATTTAAAGTCAAAGAAGTAATATTAATTCAAAATAAAAGTAGGTTTTATTCAAGTTGATGTTCTATGATACCAGTACACAGGCTGACGGCCACGAACGAAGTGAACGAGAGCATGAGTGCAAAACTAAATATAGCAGTAAAACAGGTTTCATGTAAAATTACTCTAACTAACACTGCCTCTTAATTTTAACAGAAACATTTAAATTATAGTTCTATTATGTGAATGCACTCAAAACATAATTAATAACAAAATAAAAGTTATACTAAATTCAAATTAGAGCGATGCTTCAAAAACAAAATTTGTCCAAGACCTTTAGTCATTATATCTGCTATTTGTTCAGTAGTCGGAATGTATTTCAATTGAACAAGTCCTTTTTCAATGGTTTCTCGCACAAAATAATATTTAACCGCTATGTGTTTCATTCGTCGATGGTTTTTCGGTCTTTCAGCTACCTTGATACATGACTGGTTATCTTCATTAATCGTTGTCGGTTCATTTGGTTCAATGTTTAGCTCGCGAAGCAACTGCTTTATCCATTCCGCTTCATTCATTGCCTCAGCGACTGCAATGTATTCTGCTTCTGTCGATGACTGACTCACTGTGTGTTGTTTATGTGATGCCCAACTAACTGTATTGCCAAACAGTTTGAAAACATAACCTGATGTTGATTTTCGGTCGGTATTATCACCAGCCCAATCGGAGTCAGCATACCCGACTAATATTTCAGCCTCTTTGTTCTTTCGATATTCTAATTTCAGATCGGTTGTGCCCCTAATGTAGCGTAGAACTCGTTTTGCATGTGAAAAGTGTTCTTCTGTATAGCAACTCTGGAACCGACTAAAGTAGTTAGTCGCTGCACACAAATCCGGTCTTGTAGTTAATGTCGCATAAGTTAGACAACCGATTAATTCACGATACGGTGTCTCATGGCTCCTGACTTTTCCTCCAACAGTCAGCTGCATACCTTTCTCAATTGGAGTTGCCACAGCTTTGCATTTATCAATCCCAAATTTACGCAGAACATTTTCCAAATATTGCTCTTGGCTCATTTTAATGATTCCTTTCACTCGATCGTATTCGATGTGCATTCCGAGAAAATTACCAGCGTTTCCGATATCAGTCATTTCGAAAGCACTTTTCAGTAAGCTCTTGACTGTGTCAATTGTTTTCAGGTTGTCGCATATAATCAATAAGTCATCAACATACAAAAGTATATAACAGCGAATGCCTTTGTTGACTTTGACGTACAAACAATAATCTGACGCGCACCGTTTGAACCCAATGCGTAGAATAAAGCTATTGAACTTTTCATTCCACATGTGCGATGCTTGTTTTAATCCATATATTGATTTTCGCAATTTAAAAACTTTCCCATCTTCATTGTAACCATCAGGTGGTAGCATATAAATTTCTTCATTTAAATCAGCGTTAAGAAATGCCGCCTTTACGTCCATCTGATGCAAGTACATGTTAAATTGGTTTGCAATCGCCAACAAAATTCGTACTGTCGTTAGCTTGGCTACAGGTGCATAAGTTTCTTGATAATCAAATCCATGTTTTTGCGAATAGCCTCTCGCAACCAAACGCGCTTTGTATTTATCGATTTCACCGTTTGCTTTACGCTTAATCTTGAAAACCCATTTACTCGATATTGGTGTTCGGTTCTCTGGTAAGTCACATAATATCCAGGTTTGATTTTTCATCAATGAGGTATACTCATTTTCAATGGCCCTCTTCCATTCATGCCAGTCTTCACGTTTCCTTGCTTCCGCAACTGATTGTGATTCACTTGCAACATATTGCTGCGCTGAAAACGCGAAATTCGCTTCCGTCGCAGATTCACCATATCTCTCCGGTTTATGTCGTTCTCGAGTACTTCGCCTTGCGGCTTCATCATAGTTTCCAGCATTTTCATTCTCAGTAGTACTGTGTATACTATTTTCATAGTCATTATCATTTTCATAGTCATTATCTTTGTTGTCACCAGTATCCTTCATAGTGACACTGTGATCCAGCGAGGCTTGTTTTTCCGAGGTGAAATTTTCATAAGGCAACTGAAGTTCACAATCATTTGACATAGCCTCTTCTTTGATCGTTGCGCCATCCAAATGCTCTTCCTCATTGCCGCCATAGTTTACATCTCTTTTCGTTAGAATATCTTTCAAGTTTGATCGATTCAAAACTGATTTTTCGTTAAATATAACATGACGACCAATAACCAGTTTATTTTCTTCAATATCCCAAAGCCGATAAGTATTATTTGATGCATAGCCGAGCATTAAACATATCGTAGCCTTAGTTTCCAATTTCGAACGTTTCGCTACTGGAATGTGGTTGTAACACACTGAACCAAAAACACGAATGTTCGACAAGTCTGGTTTCTTGTTGAACCAAATTTCAGCCGGTGTTTTGTCTTTAAATTGTTTACCAAATGCACTAGTTGGACAACGATTTCTGATGTAGTTTGCCGCAACTATTGCCTCATTCCAATACTTTCGATCCAAACGCGCAGCCATAATCATTGCAAGCGCTTTTTCCTGTAAAGTTCGATTTAGCCGTTCTGATATAGAATTCATTTCAGGATTGTACGGAACCGTGTACGAAATTTGAATTCCTTTTGATATACAATAATTTTTCATCGCATTTGAAGTATATTCGCCACCATTATCAAAACGAACTTTTGCAACTTTGCAATTGTGTTGTGCCTCTGCCATATTGACATATTCCACGAATTTATCGAACACTTCACTCTTTTTCTTTATGCAGTAAATCATTGATGCTCTAGAATAATCATCAGTAAATGATACAAAGTACATAGAACCATCCAAACCTTCCTTTGACATCGGCCCACAAACGTCAGAATGAATCAATTCCAAAACTCGACTTGAGCGAATGTTGTTACGCTTCGAGAAATTTTTCCGTGAACTTTTACTTAATGCACATGTCTCACAAAATTTTTCATTAACATTTAAACTGACTCTGTCTATGCCATCAACCATACCACGGCTGATCATTTTCTTCATATCATAAACGTTTAGATGACCCAATCGATGATGCCATACACTTTGTGACACTCGCTCCAAATTAGCATCACTTGTTATTCCAGCAAATAGATCCCGTTCAATATGAAATACGACTTCATAGAGCTGTTTTTCAGCGTGCGCCACGGAAATTATCTGATCATTCTTCATCACATATGCACAATCACCTTCAAATATAACCTTAAAACCCTTCTTTGTCAGAGTTCTAATTGACAGGAGATTACACTCTAGTTCGGGTACATATAAAACATTTTCTATTGTTTTCTTTAATGAATCGCCGTTGTGAAATGTTTTCACCGAAATATTTCCCTGCTCCTTAGCAGTAATTTTCGCATTTCTTTTAGCAACTGAGATGCTCAATTCCTTGATGCTAACCAAATTGTCGAAATATGCTTTATCATTCACCATGTGATCGGTCGCTCCAGAGTCCAACACAAATTTAAGTTTCATTGGGTAATCCGATCTCAATTTCGACACTTGCACTTGTTCATTTCCACATGTTGCATTACCACTGTAGTACGCACTGCTATTGCTGTCAAGCTTACTACAATCCATGTTGTGAAATGCACACATCGTAAATGCTTCTTTCTTTGTGTCTTTCAAGACGCTATTTGCACTAAGCTCCTTCGATGAATTGACTTTCTTGAATTTAATTTTATTTCTGCACTTCGATTTAATGTGGCCCTTTTTACCACAACCAAAACAAATTATATTGGGATTTTTCGCTTGCATTGCGTAGACTTCATTCGTTTTATTCTGCACTGACCCGTCGTTCCGTTTTGCAAATTCATCCAAAAGTCGACTCTTCACGTAATCCAAAGTCAGCTTTGATTCGTCTAAACCTTCCAACGATGTCACCAACGCATCATAGCTCTTTGGTAGTGTAAGGAATAAGCTAACAACAACATCAATATCTTCCATTTTTGCTCCAGCCAGTCGTAATTCACTGATACAGTTATCGAACTGTACA
Source organism: Nemotelus pantherinus (assembly GCA_963978885.1). Lineage (NCBI taxonomy): Eukaryota > Metazoa > Arthropoda > Insecta > Diptera > Stratiomyidae > Nemotelus > Nemotelus pantherinus. The sequence goes on from OZ022264.1 coordinate 94,120,053, forward strand.
AAATGATCGCTGATGTTGCTCCCATTGAATTTCATCGTAAGTAAACGACGTCGTAAAACAACTTGACTCGCGACACTTTTACGTTGAAAAACACCAACTAACGCATCGTACATTTCCTTTGCCTTAGTTTTACCCATAATATAAGTGAGCTGCTCGTCGTTCACCAATGCCGCCAGTAAACTCTTGCATTTCACTTCACGAATGATGAATTCACTTTCTTTCTGATTTTCATTTTTCGTTGAAATCAACACACTTAAATCAGTCTCGACGAACTTTTTCATCTGCCTTTCCTCAAGCAATAGATCCACCCGGAATTTCCATTGTGTGAAATTCTTGCCGTCAAACTTTGGTATTTGAATTAATTCCTTGTCACTCGCCATTTCGACTTTCAATCTAGTGATCACAAATTAGCACGATTCAAATTCTCTGGGATGCTGGGATCCTGGGCCCATAACCTATGAGTTTATGTAATTTATTTAAAGTCAAAGAAGTAATATTAATTCAAAATAAAAGTAGGTTTTATTCAAGTTGATGTTCTATGATACCAGTACACAGGCTGACGGCCACGAACGAAGTGAACGAGAGCATGAGTGCAAAACTAAATATAGCAGTAAAACAGGTTTCATGTAAAATTACTCTAACTAACATCCCCCAGACCAAAGTGATGGAGAACAATGTATAATGAAGACCATCAACGCAAACCGAGAATCTTTAGTAGATTCCGAGTCTTGCGAAATGGATGGTGCCGAGTTCCTTAGCCCTCAAACATCATCAAACAAAGCAATTAAAGCGAGGTCTATCAATTTGGTCAAAGTAAATATTGCAAATCCCGAAATCAAAGAAGATATCGTAAAGAAAAAAGAACTAAGCCCAGGTATTTATTTGGGTGAAAGTCTAAGTAAAATTGATGACCACAACCAAGCCTTAGTCTCAATTCTAAACATCACGGAAAATGATGCAAATTTAAACTGTTAAGGACACTAAGCCTGCCCAGCGTACGGTCGACAAAGGACTCGCATCCAAAAATTTAATAACCTAAAAGAACGAGTAGAAATCAATTTTTTCTTCTAGAGCCGTTCTTCTGGATTTTAGAGACCACCTGTGTAAACAAACTCGCGACAAAGTCGATCCCAAGAATAATCATCTTCGATTATGAAGATCAACCACCTGAATAAACAAATCTGTGACAAATTTGCAAATTTCTTAGGATGATCTCTACGATGATCATCAAAGATGATCGGTTCCATTAGGAAAAATATAAACATCAATAATTGATATTCGGGATGAAACTATGCATGGAATAGAAAAGTAGAATATAAATGAAAACTTGTCAATTAAAATGCACAGGTGATGAATGACAATAGACTATTGAGTAAACTGACTTAGGGTATAAAAGGAGCAACCCTATTGAAACTCATTCATTCAGATTTTAGTCCGGGTCCAACTCGCGAATTTCGTTTAGCGGAGTGGGAATTGAGAATAAGAGATAAAGTAAAAGTACATAAATAAAATTTATATTTGAAATATTCAGAAAGTGTATAAAATGTGAAATCTATTGCAGATTCCGGGTCTTACGAAATGGATGGTATTGAGTTCCTGCACTCTAAAACATTCTCAAGTAAAGCAAGGTCTCCCCCAGACCAAAGTGATGGAGAACAATGTATCCTGAAGACCATCAACGCAAACCGAGAATCTTTAGTAGATTCCGAGTCTTGCGAAATGGATGGTGCCGAGTTCCTTAGCCCTCAAACATCATCAAACAAAGCAATTAAAGCGAGGTCTATCAATTTGGTCAAAGTAAATATTGCAAATCCCGAAATCAAAGAAGGTATCGTAAAGAAAAAAGAACTAAGCCCAGGTATTTATTTGGGTGAAAGTCTAAGTAAAATTGATGACCACAACCAAGCCTTAGTCTCAATTCTAAACATCACGGAAAATGATGCAAATTTAAACGAAATTGTTAAGGACACTAAGCCTGCCCAGCGTACGGTCGACAAAGGACTCGCATCCAAAAAATTAATAACCTAAAAGAACGAGTAGAAATCAATTTTTTCTTCTAGAGCCGTTCTTCTGGATTCTCATAGAACGAGTAGACATCGATTTTCTTCTAGAGCCGTTCTTCTGGATTCTCATAGAACGAGTAGACATCGATTTTCTTCTAGAGCCGTTCTTCTGGATTCTCATAGAACGAGTAGACATCGATTTTCTTCTAGAGCCGTTCTTCTGGATTCTCATACCTTGTTACTAACGAAAACATTATTTGTATACTGTATGTGTGTGTTTTATAACTTTGTACTAGAGTTACCATAGAATAAACGCAGAATAATTCAAATCACGATCCGGTCTTTTACAATTCTGGTCCTTCGAACCGGATCCCGATAGAACATACCAACCAGAGCAGCTGACAACCGTCAACCGTCCACAATGGTCATCACCCGGAGCCAAGGAGATGCAGCAGAAATGGCGGAACAGAGGCGCCGTGACATGCAAAGCAACGAGTTTGAACCGCAGAGACAACTATCCCTGGAGGAGAACGCCACTAGGGAGAGAACGATTGTCGCCGCGGTCGCAGGAACATCGTCCCAACAACCAACTGGTATAGACGAAACCCGAGCTAAGTCACCGGCGCGCTCAGTACACTCGCAGCGATCTACAGCGAGCGTTGAATCGAGGCTGCGATTGGCGGAATTAGATGCCGCTGAAAAATTAGCCGTTTTAAAGAGAAAGGAATTACAGTTGGAAGCCGATTTGATCAAGAAGCGATTAGCTGCGGATATTTCAGCTCTTCACGACGAAAGGGATTTGCACGATGAGGAACTGTCCCAGGCAGGCGATGACAAAAAAGTTGACAACTGGCTGCTTGCGAGCCCTCTGGTCCCATGGGGGAAGCGAATCAGCGCTAAGCAGTGGACACAGCAAGAAGACAAAAACTACAGCCGAGTTGGTTTACAAAGAGAAAGATCACCGGGGAACAGCATCGAAAAACTGGCGGAAACGTTGGAAAAAATGGTAAGACCACGTTATCGTCATACCGAATTGCCAACGTTTTCCGGGTCTCCCAATGAATGGCTATCATTTAAAGCATCCATGCGCGACTCCACATCACAGCCGCTGAAAACATACAACGGCTGAGAAGCTGCCTTAAGGGAGAAGCTCGAGATGTCGTTGCTGCATTGTTACACACAGCCACCGATCCAGACGTCATCATGATGACCTTAGAGCAGTGTTTTGGGCGACCAGAAATCATCCTCGATCGAGCATTCGAAGAGCTGAGGAAGCTACCAAGGCTTGGATCATCAGCGAATGAACTAAATAATTTCGCTATAAAGCTTCAGAACGTGACCTGTGTGCTCAAGTCAGTCGACCGACGAGCATACTTATATAGCCCTATGCTGGCACGCGATGTACTAGACAAACTGAGCCCGCACCTCCGGTCACGTTGGTGCGACTACGCTAGTGACCACGAAGAAACAACGGACCCCGAGATTATCATCTTATCTTGCTTTCTCATGCGCGAGGCAGATCGGGCATTAAAATACACTTTTGCGCCCTCGACGAGCACCGCTTCGCCTGTAACAACGAGAGAAGTCAAGCACGCTGTAACCGTAAAAAGGAAAGCAAACAACGTATACACCGTCGCCGAAGCAACCGAAGAACGTATCATTCAATGCCCAAGCTGCGAACAAACCCACATGCTATTTCAATGCCCGAACTATAAAGCATTAACGATCGATCAGCGCTGGGACTTTGTTCGTGACAAAAAGCTATGCTTTAAATGTATACAGAAGAAACACAGAAGAATCAACTGCAAAGCGAAATCATGCGGTCAATGTCACCGTCCGCATCATCCAACACTTCATCAGGATGAGAGATATTCCGAGCAATTACTCGCCTCGCGACCCGTGGCACAGGCAACGCAGAGAAACACCGATGCAGTCTTGTCAGTAGCAGCTCTCTCTGCTACCAACCCACAAACTGTATTGCTGAAGATGTGTCCAGTGGTTGTCATCGGATCACGGGGGCAGGTCGACACTTATGCACTGCTGGATGAAGGAGCTACCATCACCCTTATCGATGAACAGTTGGCACGAAACATCGGTGCAGAGGGACCGACACAGCCTCTACATTTAAACGGTGTCAACATGAACCAGCAAGAAAGAGATAGCAAGCTCGTCACCATACAGCTAAGGGGAAAGAAAGAGAATACAGTCCACAAACTACGAGCACGAACCATCAAGAATCTAAAACTCCATCAACAGTCAATTCCAGCTGCGCTACTGCAGCACGATCACTTACGAGACCTGCTTCAGGAAAAAGTGTGCTACGAACTAGCACGCCCCGGAATTCTGGTGGGGACAGACCACTGGGAGTGTATCGTATCCCGAGAACTGCGAATTGGTGGCTCGAATCAACCGGCAGCGTCCAGAACACAGCTAGGATGGGTGGTGCACGGAACCGTACCACGCAGTGTGATTTACAAACACGAAAGCATGCTGCACATTTATCAACCCAACCAACACATAGACGCGAGCGGACAGCATGACCAGCAACTTCATGAACTAGTAGAAGCGCACTTCCGGATAGATGCACTGGGCGTCACTTGCAAGCCACGAGTAAACGATGCAGACCAGCGAGCTATTGATATCGTCAAGCAGACAATTAAAAAAATAGACAACGGATACGAAGTCGGGTTGCCATGGCGGCAGGACGATGCGACTTTACCTCCAAGCTACAAAACAGCATACCACCGACTAAGGAAAATCGAGCAGAAGATGGACGTGGATCCCGAGTACGCCAAGGGATACACAGCCCAAATAAAGAACCTGCTGGACAAAGGTTATGCCGTACCGTGTGATGGCTCGGAGCAGAAGAGCCCCATCTGCTGGTACCTGCCACACTTCACCGTGCAGAACCCAAACAAGCCCGGTAAGCAACGACTGGTATTCGACGCGGCGGCAGTAAGCAACGCAGTGAGCCTCAACGATCAATTACTGGAGGGGCCAGACTTGCTGCTATCATTGCAGGGCATTTTGTTCCGGTTTAGAGAGAAGCCAGTCGCGGTTACTGCGGACATTCAGGAAATGTTTCTCCAGGTCAAAATACGCCTTGAAGATCTGATGTTTTATATGCCCGAAACTAAGAAAACGCGATTGGTAGTTTTACAATGTAATTTATTGAATGGTGGTTTGAGTTAGACTAAATAAAAGTGAGATTAGCTTTTCATGATCTCGTCTTAACTTGACTTACAGCTACATACATGAATTTCAAGCAAGGCATAGTTATATCGTTATGCATACATTGAAAGATATTAATCACTACACTCCTCCTCGATGTAATATGCCCAGCTTCTCCGAAAGTCGCTTGAATTGCTGCTTTGGTAACGCTTTTGTTAAAATATCTGCCTCTTGATCTTTACTGCTGATGTATTTTAGGTTAATGTCACCTTGCTCAACCTTTTGACGTAGGAAATGGTATCTGACATCCATATGCTTAACTCGTTTTGTTTCTAGGTTTGAGGCAATTTTGATACAACTTTGATTATCCTCGAAAATTGGTACCGTGTCTACTTGAATCATTAAATCTGAAAGCAATCCTCGTAACCATATTCCTTCTTGCACAGCGAGTGCTAGAGCTACATATTCGGCTTCAGTTGTAGAGCAAGCAACTACCTGCTGCTTCTTCGATGTCCAACTTACAATATTCCCAAATACTTTGTACAAATATCCACTGGTTGATTTTCTATCGGACTCATCAGAAGCATAATCAGCATCTACAAATCCAACCAACGGTTTTTCGACTTCATTTTTGTTATAAATTAATTCATAATCTATAGTTCCTTTTAAATAACGTACTAGTCTCTTCACTGCTAGCCAGTGTTCATCACCAGGACTATCTTGAAAACGACTTAGTTTGGATATTGCGTAGCATATATCAGGTCTACTGCATAACATTATATACATAATTTTTCCAATTACTTCCCTATACGGAACAGCAATTCTCGTACAAGTATCAGTCTTTTTCAACTGAATTGAAATATCCATTGGTGTCGATTTTGCTTTACAAGTTTCCATCTTTAAATAAACCAATAAATCTTTTATCGCCTTATTCTGCGACATACACAAATGAGAATCCTTTTTGTAATCAAATCCGATTCCAAGAAATTGTTCAAACGATTTTGATTCTTTCATTTCAAATTCTGCAGATAATAACTTTTTCATTTCTTTATGTTGCGATTCTGTTTGACTAACTAGTAGCAAATCGTCAACATATATCACAATGTACATTATGTACCCGTTGCTACTTCTAATGTAAACACAGTAATCATGTTTTGATCTCACAAAACCTAACTTCATTACAGTATCATAAAACCTTTTATACCAGCACAGTGGTGATTGCTTCAGTCCGTACAGTGATTTTTTTAATTTGCACACTTCGCCGTTATGAGCAAACATACCTTCAGGTACCTGCATATAAACTGTCTCCTTCAAATTGCCGTTTAAAAAAGCTGTTTTAACATCCATTTGACTTATTATGTAGTTTTTGTTAATCGCCACTGACAGCACTGTCCGAATTGTTGCAAGCCTTGCAACAGGTGCGTAGGTTAATTGGTAATCGATCCCATTCTGCTGCTGACAGCCTCTGGCTACAAGTCGCGCTCGATAAGTATCCGGTTCGCCATTTCTATTCGTTTTTAGGCGGAAAACCCACCGACAGGAGATAATTTTCATTTCGGGCGTCCTCTTAACAAAATCAAATGTATTGTTTCGTTGCAAAGAGTCTAACTCCTCCTTGATAGCAGCTTCCCATTTATCACGATCAGGCCTGTATTTGATATCATCAAAGTTTGCTGGCTCAGCTGAAAAAGTAATTTCCGACAGATTGATCTGCTCAAAATTTTGATCATATTGCAACTTGCCTGGATTTTTGCGCTCACGACAACTGTGCCTTGAATTACTCAAAGATGATTGTTGTCGGAGCGCCACTGGATCACCTCCTGCTTCGAAGACGTCATCAGATAACTCCGCGCTAGTATCTGACGGATCATTCTCGGAATCTCGATAGCATGCATCATCCTGATGGTTAGTTACACCAAATGCTCCTCCTTGAACTGATTCGTTGATGTCTTCTACAATGCACCAATCTCTTAATTTACAATCATCGTAATTGTTTTTCTTGGCCGGAAAAACTGATTCATTAAACTCCACATTACGTGCCACTATGATTTTATTCGTATCTGGATGCCACAGTCTATAACCGTTAACTGTATATCCAACCATTATTGTTGACAAACTTTTTGCATCAAATTTATTTCGTTTTTGCTTGGGCTGTAATGCAAATGCTTGGCATCCGAAAATTCGCAGTTTTCCAATGTCTGGCTTAATCCCATGCCATATCTCTGCAGGTGTTTTATTAACATTGCACTTTGTAGGACATCTATTCAATAGATACGTTGCTGTTAGTACCGCTTCGTTCCACATAGACTTCTGCATTCCAGATGCTATAAGCATAGTACGCGCTTTTTCTACAACAGTTCGATTGAAACGCTCTGCGACACCATTTTGCTTTGGACAATATCCGACCGTTCTTTCCATTTTAATTCCTCTTTCTAAATAGAATTTCTTTTGCTCGTTTGAAATGTATTCTGTTCCACGATCACACCGTAAATAAACCACACGGCAATTAAATTTTGCTTCACAATGGCGTATATATGTTTGAAAGCATTCAAATACTTCTGATTTCTGCTTTATCAAATATACGACAGCGAAGTGACTGTAATCATCAACGAATGTAACGAAGTACTTGCTACCATCGTAAGCAGCTGGCGTGATCGGTCCACAAACATCAGTATGAACTCGTTCTAATATTCTTGACGTCAACGGTCTATGATTAGAATAAGGTTTCTCTGACTGTTTACCTTTTACGCATGAATTGCAGGTAATAGTCTTCTCCCCGACTTCAAAACCTGTAACCATGTTATTGGCTTTCAATTTATTTATGTATGCGTCGTTTACGTGCCCAAGACGACTGTGCCATAAATTGTTCGATAGTGAGACATTAGCATGCTCTTGCATTTGAAACAATTCAATTTCATACAGCGCATCCGACAGCTTTGCAATTCCGACTATCATTGCTCCCTTTCTTATCAGTGCTTTATTTCCCTGCACAAAATAAACTTCCAGTCCCTTCTCTTGGAGCGCTTTGATTGAAAGCAAATTCACTCTTAGATCTTTTGCGAACAAAACATCATTCACACTGACAGCAATCTGTTTACCGTTGACACATGTATACGCTTTGAATACACCTTTGTGTGTTGCTTTTATCACACCAGTTTCTTCTGCTGTACTTATCTTTAATGGCTCAGCTAATTTTTGAACATTAGTGAGCAAGTTCAAATTGTTTGTCGCATGTCTCGTACTCCCGGAGTCTAACAACCAGACATTCATTTTTGAGTATTTGCATCCCATCATGAAAGCAATGGAACTACTTTCCTTAGTAGCTTTTACATTTTTGCTTTTCTTTCTAAAACCAGTTCGAGTTTCTTTTAGCGGGCAGTTGAAACTTTTGTGACCTCTCTTTCTGCATCGAAAACATTCTCCCGCAAAGCTAGCTGAGAAAACTGCATCACCATTTATTCCCACAGTATTTTCTTTAACAGATAGTTGTCTCATTTCTTCATTAAGCAAACGTGACTTTGCATACTCAAGTGTTAAAGTGTCGTCAGGCAAGTTTTCAAGTGCCGTTATCAATGGCTGAAACTCTTCAGGAAACGTTTTAAAGAAATAGTAAATTGTTTCATTTGAATCAATTTTTGCGCCTGCGGCAATAAGTTCCCGAACACACTCATCAAATTTCGTAAAGTGGTTTTTCATACCACTGTCAACATCGTAGCGAAGCCTGTCCAATCTTGCTCGCAACATGTTCTGTTTGGCCATGTTCGTTCCCGAGAACACTGTATTTAACGCACTCCACATTTCTTTAGCAGTCGATTTTCCTTTAATAAATTCCAAATGATTATCGTCCACTAAAGATATGATCAGGTTTTTGGCTTTAGCATTTTTGCAAGCCCACTCAGCCAGCAATTTCGCATCAGCTTCTGGCTTATCTACTGATAACACATCGAGCACGTTTTGTGCTTCTAAAAAATTTTCAACGCGATACTTCCACGAGTCGAAATTTTTGCCATCGAAAGGCTTTATTTTCGCAAATACTAATTCCATTACACTTGCCATTGCACTGGGCCCATAACCTGATGTTTTATATGCCCGAAACTAAGAAAACGCGATTGGTAGTTTTACAATGTAATTTATTGAATGGTGGTTTGAGTTAGACTAAATAAAAGTGAGATTAGCTTTTCATGATCTCGTCTTAACTTGACTTACAGCTACATACATGAATTTCAAGCAAGGCATAGTTATATCGTTATGCATACATTGAAAGATATTAATCACTACAAGATCAGCCAGCACAGCAGTTCCTATGGAGAGGCGAGGACAGAATCAAGCCCCCTCGTCTCTACAAAATGACGAGTATGATATTCGGAGCAAAGAGCTCACCCTTTATGGCACATTACGTACGTGACCATAATGCGAAGTCGTTTGCGAAAACTTATCCACGCGCCTTGGAATCCATCACACGAAACCACTACATGGATGATCTAGTGGCAAGCTACGATGACGAAGTAGAAGCCCGGCGTACCATTAAGGAAACAATTGCGGTGCATGCAGCTGCTGGATTTACACTACGCAAATGGAGCACTAATAGCAAGAGCGTGCTATCTGATGTACCAATGGAACTACACACAACCCAGTCTACACAACCAATTGGAGATGCTGGAAACAAAATACTTGGACTTTTTTGGAATGCTCAGCGAGATGAGCTGGGATTCAATACATCCATAAATCGAGTCCCTGCTGAGGTGCAACACACAGACCCGGAGGCCAACGAAACGAGAGGCGCTCAGTACAGTGATGTCGATCTATGACCCGCTGGGGCTGTTAAGTCACTATACGATCAGAGCAAAGATCATTTTGCAGAGCTTGTGGCGCCTGAAGCTTCCATGGGACGAGCCAATTCCTGAGGAAGAGGGCGAACTCTTTGCCGATTGGCTACAACACCTCCCCAAAATAACTCACTTACGTTTGAGGCGATGCTACGCACCTAAGAACTATGCAAATGTGGAGCTGCATGTGCTATGCGACGCAAGCGAGCAAGCTTATGCAGCTGTGGCCTATTGGCGGATCACACACTACGATGGGAGCATCAGCATCGCCCTGGTAGCCGCCAAGGCTAAGGTGGCACCACGACGCACGCAGACGATTCCTCGTCTCGAGCTACAAGCCTCCCTAGTCGGAGCCAGGCTCGCGGACACTATTAGGAAAGAACATCGCATGGAAGGAGTAAGGACAGTTTATTGGACAGACTCAACCACAGTGGTGCACTGGATACACAACGAAACTCGAAAGTACACGCCCTTTGTCGCTCATAGGCTTGGTGAAATTGCGGAACTCACCCACAAGGAAGAATGGCGATGGCTACCAACCAACGACAATGTAGCCGACGACGCCACTAGATTCACACGTACGCCTATCAGCAAAAACGACCGTTGGTTTCAAGGACCCAGCTTACTTTACCAACCCGAGGAGCAATGGCCTACATCACAAGCACTTGCAGTAGAAGAAGAGGTTCTATTGCACACAAAAGAGGAGATCTTGCGACAAGATGATTGGCTGCCTGATCCCGCCAGATTCTCAAAATACGAAATACTGGTACGAGCGACGGCGCGAGTACTCGCCTTCATCGACATATGCGGACGCAGATCAACGTACATGGAACAGGAACACATTGAACGCGCCGAACGAAAACTTTTACAGCGCGCGCAGCGGGAAAGCTTCGGGCCCGCACTACAGAAAATCGAATTATCCCGCCCAATTACTAAGGCAAGCCGAATATTCAAGTTAGATCCGGTGCTTGAAGATGGAATCCTACGGGTACGAGGTCGCATTGGAGCAGCCGCCATAATTGATGAGACGAAGCAACCAATAATCCTTGACGGTCGCCACCGCCTGACGAAACTCATTGTGTTGCGAGAACAAAGTGCTGCTGGTCACGCAAATCGAGAACGTGTGACGAACGACCTGCGACAGCGATACTGGATTCTACATCTTCGGCCCACTGTACGGGCTATAGAACGAAGCTGCGCCCTCTGCCGAGTCCGACAAGCAAAACCCCGAACACCAGCCGCCGGAGACCTACCACGGACTCGTCTCGACCCCTTCCATCGTCCGTTCACCAACTGCGGAGTGGACTACTTCGGGCCAATGATGGTGAAGGTGGGACGCCGTCGAGAGAAAAGGTGGGGCGCACTATTTACCTGCCTCACTTCCCGTGCAGTACACATAGAACTTGTCACATCACTTTCTACCGACTCTGCAATAATGGCGCTACGGCGTATGGCTGCGCGCAGAGGATGGCCCCGAATAATGTATTCAGACAATGCGACGAATTTCCGAGGGGCAGACCGCGAATTACGAGCCGCATACTCTGAATGGACACCACTACTACGTGACGAGGGACTACTACACCGGATGGAGTGGCGCTACATACCTCCGGGTGCTCCCAACCAAGGTGGCGCATGGGAACGACTAGTTCGATCGGCGAAAACCGCACTGAGCGTCACATTACGGGAACAGGTGCCATCTGAAGAAGTTTTGAGGACCCTACTGACCGAGGCAGAGTTTGCAGTTAACGCTCGGCCCTTAACAAACGTTAGTGTGAGTCCGACCGATCCAGAGGCACTCACACCGAACCACTTCTTGTTGGGATCTTCAATGGGCCTGCCGACTACAGGGCCATGTGACAGGGCCGACCGACGGACTTGGCGAGCAAGTCAGGCGCTTGCCGATCACTTCTGGCGACGATGGGTACGGGAATACCTCCCCACGCTGGTGCCACGCGGCAGTTCATCGAACAAGGAGCGACCACTACGAATCGGTGACATCGTGATCGTAGTTGATCACACGCTTCCTCGAAACATCTGGCCCATGGGTATTATCGAACGAGCCTACGAGGGACCGGACGGCGGTATACGAGTCGCCGACGTAAGAACGAGGACAGGAGTATTCAAGCGCCCCACCAGCAAGCTCATCGTGTTGCTAGAAGAGGAGGCTACGCAAGCTACGCCGGGGGGAGAGATGTTAAGGACACTAAGCCTGCCCAGCGTACGGTCGACAAAGGACTCGCATCCAAAAAATTAATAACCTAAAAGAACGAGTAGAAATCAATTTTTTCTTCTAGAGCCGTTCTTCTGGATTCTCATAGAACGAGTAGACATCGATTTTCTTCTAGAGCCGTTCTTCTGGATTCTCATAGAACGAGTAGACATCGATTTTCTTCTAGAGCCGTTCTTCTGGATTCTCATACCTTGTTACTAACGAAAACATTATTTGTATACTGTATGTGTGTGTTTTATAACTTTGTACTAGGGTTACCATAGAATAAACGCAGAATAATTCAAATCAAGATCCGGTCTTTTACAGAAATCATCGCATATCTAAAACCTATAACAGAATTGCAAGAGTCAATTCCAACAATAAATTTCGTTCAAAACTCAAACGATCATCACATAGATCGTCTATCTAGGCTCAAGGAGTTTTTGAGATTAGATCATCTGAATGAAGAAGAAACAAAATCGATATTGAATTTAGTATTCGAATATTCTGATAATTTTACCTTGATGGAGATAAATTATCTAGGACGCAATTATATCAGCACGAAATAAATCTCACTGACACTAGACCCATTGTAGCGAAAACTTACCGATACCCCGAAATTCATAAAGATGAAGTTAATACGCAAATAAACAAAATGCTTGAACAAAATATAATCCAGCCATCAAATTCTCCATGGTCCGCACCGCTTTGGATCGTGCCTAAGAAACAAGACGCTTCTGGAAAAATAAAATGGAGAGTCGTAATTGATTATCGAAAGTTGAACAGTGTTACAGAATCTGACGTATTTCCCATTCCAAATATAACATACATTTTAGATCAATTGGAGCATTCAAAGTATTTTACAACCATAGATCTTGCTAGTGGATTTCACCAAATTAATATGAAATCAGAAGACCGACCTAAAACAGCCTTTAGCACACCGACTGGGCATTACGAATATGTAAGAATGCCTTTTGGGCTCAAGAATGCTCCCGCCACATTTCAACGATTAATGAATTCCGTTTTATCTGGTCTACGAGGACTTCAATGCTTTGTCTATTTAGATGACATAGTTATATACGCTAGTTCTATTCGAGATCATGAAATCAAGCTAAAAAATGTATTCGATCGAATAAGATCCAGCGGTTTGAAGCTAGAACCACTCAAGTGTGAATTCATGCCACGAGAAGTTGTATGCTTAGGTCACGTTATATCCGAAAAGGGAGTTCTCCCTAATCCAGAAAAAATTAAAGTTGTTCAAAATTTTCCTGTTCCCAAAACACCTAAAGGAATAAAATCATTTCTCGGATTATGTGGTTATTATCGCAGATTTATCGAGAATTTCTCCAAAATCACAAAACCACTCACGAAACTACTCCGAAAAGACGCAAAATTCAATTGGACTGAAGAACAAACCGAAGCCTTTGAAATATTAAAATCAAAACTAGTGTCTGCACCTATTCTACAATATCCAGACTTCTCTAAGGAGTTTATCGTAACTACCGATGCATCTAGTTATGCTATTGGTGCTGTCTTAAGCCAGATGAGTGATGAAAAAGTAGACTTACCCATATCATATGCAAGTCGTACTCTAAAAAGGGAAGAATCAAATTACAATACAACCGAGAGAGAATTATTAGCAATCGTCTGGGCAGTCCAAAATTTTCATCCCTACCCAGCAAACCAAATGCATCGTAATTAATTCATAAAAGAGTCATATTTTACGAATGTTTTTGTCGTTAACGAGCTCGCAAATGAATCGAAAACGATTCATTGGTCCTACTAAAATGGCCATCCGAGAAGAATCATTTTTAACGATTCGTAAATGAGTTAGAAAAAATGTGGTTTTAGCGAGTATATATCGACCAGCAAACTAGGGGAAGAATCTATGTAAAATCTGCTCTGAGCCGCAAAGGCCATAGGGCACATACACATGGCTTGCATTATTTATTGCGTAGGTCATCCTAGGCAAAATTATTGCTGCGTATCGTTTTACGAACAGGCTCGGTTTTGTATGAAGGATATGTCTGTTGATTGTCGAGAAACTATCATTTTTAGTGAACGCTCACTAAATTGCTTGCTGGGTACCTATACGGTAGAAAATTTTAAATAATCACCGATCACCGACCATTAATTTGGTTACGTAATTGTAAAGACCCTGGAAGTAAATTCATCAGACGGAGATTAAAACTAGAAGAATTCGACTACGATATTATCTATAAACAAGGCCGAATAAATTCCAATGCAGACGCCTTATCAACAATAGAGTCAAACAGTGAAGCTGATGAAGAAGTTGCAAAAATTACGCTTGCCAGTGTAGAAGATACTTATCACGACTATATAAAATTCTTTTACAATTCAATGACCCCGAAAATATATGACTATAATGATGTCTACGATTCCATAGATTCAACCAAGTCCCATGTTGCTTATATAACGGCAATAGATAAAGAAGACCGAAATCTCCATTCAACACTATTCCTTGATCAAAGTCTTAACAAAGAAGTTATTTTAAATAAAACCTATTCCCTATACGATGTAGAAAAATCAACAACGAAATTCAAACAAAACATATATCATTGTTTCGTGAAACATTCATTCTTCGAAAAACCATCCTACCAAGATTTCTTTTATTGCTTTTTAAACCTTAAGAAAGCACTCAAACAAGACAAAGTTAATGAAATCAATATCCCAAATCCTGCTGATTCTTTCAATCAATTTAACTACAATAAATTACGAGACATTATTCAATTCATTTTCCGCAACGAGAAAATAAAAATAAATGTATTTCATAATAAAATAATATTCCCAAACGAGGCTCAAATTCCTGAAATTTTAAAACAATTTCATGATTCCCCATCATCAGGTCACACTGGATTCCATAAAACTTACAACAAAATCAAGCAATATTACAAGTGGAAACACATGAAAAGAAATATAAAATCATACATCAAGAACTGTGCTTCATGTCAATTGAATAAGACTTCTCGAAGGTTAACTAAAGCCCCAATGGAAATAACATCCACAGCCAATGTTCTATTTGAAAAAATTAGTTTGGACATCGTAGGTCCGCTCCCTATTACTGAACAAGGAAATCGATTCATTTTGACTTTACAAGATGACCTAACAAAATTTTCCGATGCATACCCCATACCAAATCACGAAGCGAAAACAATCGCAAATGAACTATTAAAATTTATAGTACGTTTCGGAATTCCAAAGCAATCCTCACCGATCAAGGCTCGGATTTTACCTCAATCCTCATTAAAGAAGTGGGTAAATTATTTCACATTAAATTATTAAATACCACTGTTTATCATCCTCAATCCAACGGTGCACTTGAAAGATCACATTCAACTCTTAAGGACTACTTAAAACACTACATAAGTGACCTACAAAACGATTGGGATGAATATGTTCCCTTAGCCATGTTTTCCTACAATACAGCTGTTCACACAACCACCAAATTCACTCCATACGAATTGGTATTCGGAATAAAACCTACATTACCCAGTTCAATAACACAAGTACCGGAATTTAGATATACATATGACTCTTACATTGAGCAGCTAAAATACAAATTAAACAAATCATTTGAGATAGCTAGGCAAAATATAATAAAATCAAAGGAAACTAGCAAAACTTACTACGATAAGAAAATCCATGATCCAAATTATAGAAAAGGTGTATTTGTTCTAATGAAAAACAATATTAATAAACCAGGAATGACAAAGAAACTTAGACCGAATTGGAAAGGTCCATATGAAATAGTCGATATAAATGACAATAAGAAAAATATAGTTATCCGAATGAAAAAGAATAAAAATTTAAAAGTCCATACCAATCAACTAAAACCAACCTCTCTTACAGGTTGAAATACTGTATCATCGTATGCTTAAGCATATTTATTGAGGTATCTCCAAAAGAGGCGAACCAAAACTACGAGGTGCAACGGATAACTAATGGAAGTGGATTGTTCTACGAGCATATTGGAGACACCAAGTTCTACTCAGATTATCTAAAAATTGTCACACACATAGACATTGATTCATATAGCGAGAGAGTGAATTTAATCAAACGAATACCAAAAGCATCTTTCAAATTATGTGAGAGTATATCCAAAGATCATGTTAAATTATACTGCAATCTTTTGATTGCAGTATAATTTCATGAATTTACACATCGTAAATATTAAAATGCCTGAAATAATGAGAAAGGAAGAATCTATAAAAGATATGTTAGGGAGTACAATATCAAAACGAGGAATTTTAAATATTGTAGGCTCAGTTTCTAAGTTTTTATTCGGAACCATGGACTCCAATGATGCAGAATATTACGATAACGTTATTCATAAAGTAGAAAAAGACGATGCCGATATACAACTGTTAATAAAAGACCAAATTCATGTAATCAAAACTACAATAACCAACTTCAACGACACAATTTCTCAAATAAAAATATCCGAAAAACAACTAAATGCGAACATCGCCCGTTTCAATTCATTTTGAGACGTGCAAAGTAATATTAACAAACAAAATGACCTGACTGAGGAAATTATCGAACACATAAACCTTCTAACTTACCTGTTAAATGAAATTGATATTAAATTCGAAGAAATAATTGACATAATACTATTTGCAAGAAAAAATACCATACATCCTAATCTCATAAGTCCAAGAAGACTACTAAAAGAGCTCGAAACTTCCAAACAACATTTGAAAAGTGATTTAAAATATCCTACAGAGTTAATCATTCAGAATATAAACCAAATTCTTGATATTTCTCAGATACAATATTCATTTATCCACCAACGAATGATATTCGTCATACTAGTACCAATTGTTGACATTTTAGATTTCAATCTATACCACCTCATACCATTGCCGATTCCACACGAAAATCAACAAACCTATGCATATATAGAACCAAATTTCAAATATTTAGCTATATCAACCAATAAAATGCAATATGCTCAACTTCAAAATTTGGATAATTGCAAACAATTACAATATAATCGCTACATTTGCGAAAATTACATCATTTACGCGACGTTAAACAAGCACATTTGCGAAATCTCTGCTCACTAACGTCAATCGGAAATTACCCAAAGACTGTAAAACAAAATTCTTGACTAGAAAGGTGGAAATCTGGCAAAACTTGCTCAATAACAAATGGATTTTCGTTGTAAGTGATCCACAAATGCTTACAATCGCTTGTAAAAAGGATATAAAAGATATCGAAATCTCAAGAACCGGTATACTGTCCCTAGGGAAAGATTGCAAAGCATATTCTTCACAAACGCAGTTAGTCACAAACGATGAAATTATTGTTCAGTACGAAAATATAATACCAAAGCTGAATATCATAGATATTCAAACAAACAAACAAAACAAACCTACAATTCTATCTTGATGAGGTTCACCTGTCTAACATAAAGCTTGATTACCTAAATATTGCTTCCCATAAATAAGACGATTTAAATCAACAAATTAATAACTTACATACCCAGCCTCATTTCTATCGATATGGAAATATATACAAATACGTAATCATAATCATCAATCATAATAGTCTACATACTGTATAAACTGTACAGCTGTATTAAACCACTGCTGCCGAATTTCTTGAGAATCGACCGCCAATGCTGTTGTAGATCAATAACTATAAATCAATACAATCAACCTGCCGCACCTAGAGCTCGTCGTATAGACTTAGAGCTAAGTACAATACCTATCACATCAGCTGAAGAAACGACTATTGATCCCAGAACTCCATTACGCCATAAGAAAACATTAAAACCGCGATATAGATCTTCATTAGGCAGACAAAGCTACGACGAAAATTAAAATTTCAATATAATTTTCGTCTTTTCCAAGGGGGATGTTGTTATGTGATACTCATGTGATGAGTCACATATACTAGACACTCATATGATGAGTCACTATACTATACTACAATGCATGTGCTCGATATTGTGATGAAGCAATCATTCTGTAAACATAAAGCACTTAATAAATTAAACCACTTAAGTCACGCGAACCATAGTTAACCTAGTGAAATATATCTTCTTGCATCAAGATAATCATTCCATCAACACCTAAATCGCCAAGCAATTAGCATTCGAACGATTAAAACAAAGCCCAAGATTGATTCCGATAATAATCATCTTCCATTAAGACCACCTGTGTAAACAAACTCGCGACAAAGTCGATCCCAAGAATAATATCTTCGATTATGAAGATCAACCACCTGAATAAACAAATCTGTGACAAATTTGCAAATTTCTTAGGATGATCTCTACGATGATCATCAAAGATGATCGGTTCCATTAGGAAAAATATAAACATCAATAATTGATATTCGGGATGAAACTATGCATGGAATAGAAAAGTAGAACATAAATCAAAACTTGTCAATTAAAATGCACAGGTGATGAATGACAATAGACTATTGAGTAAACTGACTTAGGGTATAAAAGGAGCAACCCCATTGAAACTCATTCATTCAGATTTTAGTCCGGGTCCAACTCGCGAATTTCGTTTAGCGGAGTGGGAATTGAGAATAAGAGATAAAGTAAAAGTACATAAATAAAATTTATATTTGAAATATTCAGAAAGTGTATAAAATATTGTGAAATCTATTGTGAAATAAACCCTATAACTTGTTTTCATTGTAAATAATTGGGTTAAGCCCATAACAATGGTATGCTGGGAGTCAACTCGACCAACCGTCCACACTTCGACGAAGTCCCAATGTCAATACATCACCAACGCTTTGATGTTACCGCCGGCAGAGGGAACGGCAACCAAGGCCAAGGTTGGCTCTTGGTACACACTAAGCGAATCTGAGCCAACGAATAGCTTGGCCGTTGGTCTTGGCATAAGCAACGCGACACAAACACGCAGTTTATACACGATGATTCACGTTTTGTCAATTCCAAAGGAAGAGCGTCCTTCAGAGAAGAGCAAATCACTCCGCAGTTCTCCGGCTACAACCTTCCACCAAAAGAGCCAAAACGCCCAAAGTAATAATAGGTCTGTTCTCGTACCTGAATCTATCAAAATATATTAAAATAGATTCGCAGAAAGTCGTTTTTATAGTTTTGCTGCAAGCCAAATTTTGCAGCATATAGAAGCCAGCTGCCAAATTCTGTTACTGCAGCAGTTTGCTGAAGTACGCGAACAGACCTAATGTGAAGAAGCAGGCATGAGTCAGCGCCAGTGATGATTAAAATTGATTTCTAGTTATACTGACCGGCACAAGCATACAAGTGAACATTTCATCGCTAAACACTATAACTTATGAATCACGAAAGATTATTTTACCTTAACATCTTCATCTTCATCCTCACCATCCCATTTGTTGGCATTGGGAGCTTTGGGCGGCACGAGCACGTTTTCCTTCTCAGCTAGTTGGTCTGCAAGGTAAAATGCAGTGGTAAAAGTGCACTAGTGAGAAAACTGCTACGTTGACTTCATTTAACCTTCCCTAATAATGGAAATGTATACTCACCCCAGTCGTCTTCCATGATGCATTCGAGAGTTTGTTCCTGGCTCAGCAATAGGAATTGATTGCGCTAGTTGGCAAAGGTACTAAGTTTAAACGAGGGCGACCAATAAGACATAATTTCCCCAAAACGTTCAAACCATGTGGGACAAAGATACGTCCAGCGAGGTAGTAGAAATGGAGTGGACATGCCCATAAGATTAAGGGGATGGTAGTAATTTTTTAGCTACTCATTAAGTCTGTTCCCGCACTATGATTAACTGCAATTAATTGCAATGAAGCGTACTAAAACGGAGTACAAAAACGGCTTCATTGCAATTAATCGCAATTAATAGTAGTACGGGAACAGACCTATTGTCAAATCGAGTCAAATCCAAGCAGTTCCCCTCCAATTTGACAATGAGGTCGAAATGGCGGAAAGACAGCTTTAACATGCTTTGAGCGCGAGAGGATTGAAGGGGCTAATGGTGGAAAGTTATACCGTCCGTGTCCAGGGGCTGGGTCAAATCCAAGTAGCTACCCTCCAATTTGACAATTTGGTCGAAATGGCGGAAAGGCAACTTTAACATGCTTTGTGCGCGAGAGGATTGAAGGAGCCAGTGGTGAAAAGTTATACAGTCCGTGTCCAGGGCTGGTCAAATCCAAGTAGTTCTTCTCCAATTTGACAATCAGGCCGAAATGGTGGAAAGGCAGCTTCAACATAAGGTCTGTTCCCGGACTTTCAGTCACTGAATTTTCCTGAATTTTCCTGAATCATGTGGTGGGGGAAATTCATGAAAAGTACGGGAACGCTCTCATTGCATTTCCTGAAAATTGACAAACAAAAGTGTCAGTTTTCGGTTTTTGGAAGAACAATAGTGATTGTACGGTTATCCTGAGCGGTGATAAATTATCGCCACAAAAATATTCGACCTTCATAGCAAAATTACGCAAAAAATATGTTGCTTGCCGCGCACATTTGAAACTATTTACTCGCACCACACCATTTGACACTTTTCAGTATTTTTCAGTAGCTCAGACCCTACTGAATTTTACTGAGAGAGGGGAAATTTTCAGTTTTCAGTAAAACGGAGTACGGGAACAGCTTCATTGCAATTAATCGCGATTAATTGTAATTAATGGTGGTACGGGAACAGACCTATACTTTGTGCGCGAGAGGATCGAAGGGGCCAGTGAGGTAGTAGAAATGGAGTGCACATGCCCATAAGATTTACATTGAAGGGGATGGCACACAGAAAAAAATTGATAAGATTGTTCATATAAGGTCTGTTCCCGTACTTTCAGTCGCTGAATTTTCCTGCATCATGTGGTGGGGGAAATTCATGAAAGTACGGGAATGCTCTCATTGCATTTCCTGAAAATTGACAACCAACAGTGTCAGTTTTCGGTTTTTGGAAAAACAATAGTGATTGTAAAGTCATCCTAAGCGGTGATATATTATCGCCACAAAAATATTCGACCTTCATAGCAAACTTACGCAAAAAATATGCTGCTTGCCGCGCACATTTGAAACTATTTACTCGCACACACCGTTTGACTTTTTTCAGTATTTTTCAGTAAGACCCTGCTGAACTTTACTGAATGAGGGGAAATTTTCAGTAAAACGGAGTACGGGAACGGCTTTATTGCAATTAATCACGATTAATCGCAATTAATCGTAGTACGGGAACATACCTATATAATCTTAATTAGATAACACGAGTTTTCATTGATTTGTCGAAAAAATATACAATTTATAAAATGTATGGGGTTGAAACAAATAAACTGCATTTTATGTTTCATCTAAAACTGATTATTTGATTTGCACGCAAGATATCAAATTGTATTTGACGAATCGATGACATGTTAGTCAATTTTGCTACATACGTTTAAATTTTCTAGCCATTTGTAGTTACTTTGAACACTTAAAGTACATATGTCTATTATATGGACGTTTCAGCGAATTAAGAACATGATTTAACTATTCACAGTAGATGATTTATCTACTCAGTGGTCAGTTTCTCTAATGGGGTGTAATGTTGGGTCGCCTCCTCGCGGTGCACCCCGGGTAACGCCAAATGGCCCAACAACCGGTACGACTCGGCTTTTCTCATGGCTTTACGATTTGATTGATGATTGGAATTTCTGGCAATGGCAGCAAGGATTTTTTATGGTATGACCTGGCTTGGCTTAATGGTTTAAGGCACGATCGACGATCAGCGAAAAATGTATGTGGGCTGGCGGTTATGGCATTCTGGACCTAGTCGATTTATTCGCGGTACCGCCGGAGTGAAATCCGAGCGTGAACGGCTCCAGGCTAATGTCATGCCGTCTCCGTCCCGTTAAAACCTGGCAAGTCTCAGAGTACGTTCAAAGCCCGCACCGTTGAGTTGGTGGTGCAGGTTCGGTTGACATTGTTCCCGATTAGCGCTGACCTGGCTCTGAGATCCAGCCCCATGAAGGCTGGTGATCAACCCTCGCGTCGGCCTCCCTGCTCTGCATAGATTACCACGAGGTCATTAAGGCGACTGCACATCCGGGTGGAGATAGCGGCTCTGAGTTGGGACCCAACAAAACTGAGTACACTACATAAACAAAATGACACAAATGACAAGACAGACGGACAACAGAACATGGGGACGAAAGCGGCGATGCAGGGCGAAGGAGGCGCCACCATCGACTGTTCTGTGTTTGCGAGGAGGCCAAGGGTCCAGAGGACCCCCCCCTCCGACGAACAATTCAACGCGAATTGAGGGATTGATTGGTTCCGGGTGCGCAGTAAATGCGCCGGAAGCCGAAACCGCTGAACTCGCTCGTAACGATGTGGAGACCCCGAAGAGTCATCCACGGGAGAGCACTGAAACAAGAGCTCCAGAAGAAAATATGCCACTTGCACGTGTATCCCCTAGAAAGGAGTACATAAAGCGTGAGCGAGTGGCTGAGGAGGATATGTTGAGGAAGTGTCAACGTATCCTTCATAAAATGCTTCAAGCCGCCAACGCGCAGAGGAATATCTCAAAGCACGTCAAGGACGGTATGTTGGAGCTGGAGGAGGCCTTTGAGGTCATCTTCACCTGCCGGGCGAACTGGCAGAAGGCATAGGTAGACTACCAGCGGGTCTTGGAGGAAAAGATCGCTGAATCAGCCACTCTTATAGAGGCCCCGGGAGTAAATCGGCCACGACAAAATAAGCGCGTGGCTGAATCTAGCCCTGAAGATATTCAGAAAGTCCGGGTGAGGAAGGAGGTGCCAGTTTCTGACCTCAGGAAGTGGGTGACGGTGACCCACAAAAAGAAAAAGGGCAGCATCACAAAAACACCAGTGACACCCGCTGGGCCGGAAAAGGCCCCGAAAGAGTGTACACCACAGGGCGGTAAGAAAGCAGTGCCGAAGAAAAAAAAGAAGAATAACAGACAAAGACGGCGAGGGAAAAAAATAGACGCTGTTTTAGTAAAACCGGCTCCGGGGAAGACTTACGTGGAGGTCCTGGGGGCCATCCGCCAAAGTGTTTCTCCGGATGAAACTGGTACGCTAGTAAAGCGTATCAGAAAGACAGCAGAAGGAGGGGTCCTTTTGGAAATCGCGCGCTGCGATGACCGCGCGAAATTGCAGGATTCGATCCGGGCCGCCGTAGATGGCCATGGGGACGTGAAGCTTGTGACTCCTAGAGTTAAGATCGAGCTTCTCGACATCGATTGCCTCACAGTAAGCGAAGAGGTGACATCCTCCATCAAACGCGAGGCTGGAGAGGAAGGAGCCGGCGAAGTGAAAACCACACTCTTCCCTCCCAACACAAGGGAACAGAGGAGAGCCGTGGTGGAGCTGGATGAGGCACCAGCATCCAAAATCCTCAAGTCTGGTCGAGTCCGGGTAGGAATGATAAGTGCCCGAGTGCGAAAGTGGGCTGAGGTGACACGCTATTACCGGTGCCTAGGCTACGACCACACAAGGCGTAGCTGTAAGGGTCCAGACTGGAGCACCAGCTGCTGGAAGTGTGGAAAGGTTGGCCACCGGGCAGCAGACTGCTCTGCGCAGGCTCAGTGCATATTATGCACTGAGAAACATGGTGCGAATGGCGCTAAGCATCTGATGGGATCGAGTGCGTGTCGGGTTTTCAGAGACGCACTCGATGCCAAGAAAAAGCAGGGTAGGACATGAAAGTCCTTCAAGGCAACCTGCAGGGCTGCAGAGCTGCGGACGACCTCTTAACGCAACTAGTCCGCGAACATAAGGCTCAGATCATATTGATCAGCGAGCCTTATAGGGGGAGGAATTCGTCCGTTTGGCTGGCAGATGCTACGGGGTATGCGGCGATTTGGATCGCTGACGGGCAGAGGGCTCGCATCGGCGCCCGTGGCTCAAGGAACGGTCACGTGTGGGTGACATACGGAGGGATCACCTTTGTGAGCTGCTACCTGTCTCCGAACGACTCAATGCAGGAATTCGGAGTCAAACTTAGCTCACTGGAAGACTCTCTCCGTGGCATCGCTGGTAATGTCATCGTAGGGGGTGACTTCAATGCAAGGACATTGGAGTGGGGCATGCCCACTGAAAACACTCGCGGACGGCGCATAGTTGAGATGGCATCGAGGTTGGGTTTGTTGGTATTGAATACGGGTTCGACGCCAACATTCCAAAGGCCCGGTTTTGGCGAATCCATTCCCGATGTCACCATGGCATTGGAGAGACTCGCGGCACTCGTCAGCGATTGGAAGGTGATGGAAGATTACACTGCAAGTGATCATAACTACATCACCTGCCAAATTGCCGAGAGCAGGCAAAGACGCCAAGGCTCTTCCTGTAAGTGGCTAGGCTGGAATGCCGCTAAACCTAACAGGAACGAGATGGTCGCTTCGCTCGTTTCGAGCTTGGGAGGGGAGCCTCTAATATCTGAGACCCCAGTGACTCGTGCAGCAGTAGAGGCCACTGTTAATAGCACCATGGGGTGGATTCGCAGGGCGTGTGAGGCTTCAATGCCCAAACGGAAGCCTTTTCGTAGGAGGCAACATGCGTACTGGTGGAACGAAGAAATTGCCGAACTGCGGCGCATCGCTTTGGCGTGCAGGCGCAGGGCACAGCGAGCCAGAAAAAGGCCGGGAGTGGCTGAGCTATCTGCTGCCCACATTGCGGCAAAGAGGGAGCTGACCAAGGCCATCACGAGGAGTAAACGTGCCAAATGGCAGGCTCTTTGTGAGGAGGTCAACTCAGACCCGTGGGGAGATGGCTACAAATTGGTCACTCGCAGACTTGGCTGCATGCGACCTAGCACTCTCATGGATGCGATATCCATGGAGCGCATTGTTGGTTCGCTGTTCCCGGTGCATCCGCCAAGGATTGATGCGCCCATACTCGTCACCCAGGCGGATGTTCCTCTTTTTACGGACGAGGAGCTGAGCAATGCGGTGTCCAGGATGAAGAACCGGAAGGCCAGGGGCCTGATGGAGTTCCGGTCGAGGCACTTAAAGTCGTGGCGGAGAGTCAACCGCGTCTATTATTGAATTTGTATAATTCATGTTTAGTCGCGGGGGTCTTCCTGTCACGGTGGAAAGTGGCTCGACTGGTACTTGTAGACAAGGGGAAGGGTGACCTGGGCAGCCCATTGGCATACCGCCCGCTGTGCATGCTGGACACTGCTGGAAAGCTTCTCGAAGGGTTACTAAAGCCGCGATTGCTGTCAGCAGTGAGATCAGCTGGTGATCTTTCTTGCAGGCAGCACGGCTTCCGGAAAGGGCATTCAACAATCGATGCCATCTCAGAGGTTGTTGGGGCTGTAGCAAGAGCGGAAGAGGCATGTCATCAAGCCAGACCGGTTGTCTTGCTGGTAACGCTTGAAGTGCAAAACGCCTTCAACTCGGCGAGGTGGACAGACATCCTTCGGGCCCTTGAGGAGAGGTTCAGTATCCCTGGCTACTTGCTGGCCATGATGCGGGACTACCTCGGGGACCGATGGTTGCTCTACGACGCAGAGGACGGAGTCAGAAGGAGGCCTGTCACCTCAGGTGCGGCACAGGGGTCGATCTTAGGACCTGACCTCTGGAACATTATGTACGACGATCTGGTGCGCCTGGAAATGCCTGCGGATGTGTCTCTAGTAGGTTACGCTGATGACGTCGCAGCTGTAATCACTTCTAGATCTGCCGATTTCGCTCAACTTAGACTTAATCAGGTTATGAGAAGAGTGGATCGGTGGATGACTGAGCACGGCCTCCAGCTGGCAGTCTCAAAGACAGAGATTGTCATGCTGACGAAGCGGAGGATACCAACTGTCATACCCATGACAGTTGGCTCCGTTGAGGTCCAGACCAGCAAGTCGGCCAGGTATCTGGGAGTGATCCTGGACACCAAGCTGACGTATTGGGATCATATCCGCAGGGCATGTGATAGGGCTCTAGTAGTCGTCACTTCGCTGAGTAGGCTAATGGCCAACGTTGGCGGACCCGGTGAGACGAGACGGAGACTGCTGATGGAGACGACCAATTCCATCTTGCTATATGGCGCCGAAATTTGGGGAGATGCGCTTCGAACTAGGAAGTTCCGAAAGCGCATTGCCAGTGTCCAGCGCAGGGGTGCCCTGCGAATCGCATGTAGCTACCGCACGGTCTCGGAAGAGGCTGTGATGGTTGTATCGGGAGTAATCCCGATCGACCTGCTAGCGCGAGAGCGCAAGGAATCGCTCAGAGCTGGACAGAACGGAGGCTTTGACGCACGCTCGTACACTGACCCTCCAACTTTGGCAACAACGTTGGAGTGAAAGTGATAAAGGACGCTGGACGGCTAAGCTAATTGGTCTTATTGAGCCTTGGCTTAACCGGAGCCACGGAGAGGTAAACTTTTACCTTTGTCAATTTTTGACAGGGCACGGTTACTTCAGGAAATACCTGAACAGAATGGGTAAGGTGGTCACACCGTACTGCCGGTACTGTGCGACTGAGCTCGATGATGCTCAGCACACATTCTTTATGTGCAGTCGCTTTGCAAGTTTGAGGCGTACCATTGAGTCCACGATCGGCCTGGTAGCGCCTGAGACGATCGTGGATGCAATGCTGCGAAACGAAGAGAACTGGCGCGCAGTCTCAACATACGTTGAGAAAGTGCTGCGCATAAAGTGGGAGGAGGGTTGTCTTACCGACCCATAAGCTGTGGTAGTTCTTGAAGTCCGTGGTTACCAATGGGTGAGTCAGCACGACCGGGTCGAAGCAGTGCTTAGGCGGGTCCCGACTCGGAACTTCGTGGGCTTGTAGATGGTCCTTTTTTTTAGTGAGTCAAACCTCACATACCCCGTGGTGAAAGGTCACCCGGGGATCTGATAAGCAGATTTTTTTTTGCCATCTACACTAGGGGGAAAAAAAATACAAGCGTTGTTTTTTACATTCGCAATTCCAAAAGAATGAATTGCGACTTTCATGACTTCGTTTGCCGTGGTTCGGAATTTCACAATCATTCCTAGCTGCGTGGTGTTATTAGGTCTGTTCGCGTACTTTCAGTCGCTGAATTTTACTGAATTTACCTGAATCATATGGAGGGGGGGGGGGCTAATTCATGAAAAGTACGAAAACGCTCTCATTGGATTTCCTGAAAATTGACAAACAAAAGTGTCAGTTGTTGGTTTTTGGGAGAACAATAGTGATTTTAAAGCCATCCTAAGCGGTAATAAATTATCGCCACAAAAATATTCGTCCTTCATAATAGGTCTGTTCCCGTACTACAATTAATTGCGATTAATTGCAATGAAGCCGTTTTTTGTACTCAGTTTTAGTACGCTTCATTGCCATTAATTGCAATTAGTCGTAGTACGGGAACATACCTATCAACAATACGCTAAAAACCGTTTGACAGTTTTCAGTATTCTTCAGTAGCTCAGACCCTACTGAATTTTACTGAAAGAGGGGAAATTTTAAGTATTCAGTAAACCGGAGTACAAAAACGGCTTCATTGCAATTAATTGCAATTAATCGTAGTACGCGAACAGACCTATTTTGTGATAGCGTATACTTGACTTAGTTGTGAAAGCGTATTTTGTGTATTATGTATTAGCGTATATTTTGTGATAGCGTATAGTTGACAAGTGCCGACAGTCAAACGTGCGCGGATAATAATGGTAAACCCTTTTAATATGTCTATCGGGGGGCAGCTGGTTAAAATGCCTATTTATGTTAATAAAGAAGTTGATCCGGGTGTAGTTTCAATTCTCACGAATTGGGGATTGAGTGACTTTATTTAAATATTAATTAGGTGTTTCCAATGAAAGTTACTTTTATACAGCTAAAGAAATTGATGTTAAGGTGCTAGAGCAAATCACTGCTACAGATTTGGACCAGTTTATTGATATTCAGCACTTTGGCTTAAAAATAAAGCTAAGAACGAGTTTAATCAAACGGAGAACTGAAAATGTATTGGCAGATTATATGTCCAATTAAGTGGCAAGTCTCAAATGTATTTTAATTAAGGGGTACAGCACACCTCTTGCGGAAACCGAGCCTATCAATTTGTTGACATGGACTAGCTGTAGCTCTGGTAGCTTTAATTTGGTTAATCAAAGTGATGAGCGAGAAAAATTGGTACCATGAACCATCCATCCCCAAAATGTTCACCTTAACAACAAAATGCAGAATGCATTTAATCTAGTGACGTATGCTATGTATACGAGCATATTCCACCCAATCTTAATATTAGGAGCTACTACACATATTTGACAGTTCTACTATTACTAGCTTTGATTCAGAGTATGTATAAAAGTAGTTGCTGTGACTACTATTTTCTTTTAATCATTCGCGATAATTCGCCAATTTGACTAATAGTGTCTATAATCCATCTTATGAATGTAGCTATTTCAAATACGAGCTTTATTAGTTTGGCTACGACAATTTGACATTTACTCTAATGTGAGTGGTAATCTGTCTTATTAAAGTGGCAATTTCACCTACAATATTAAATGATTTGGATATGAACATTTGATATTGCAATTAACGATAATTGTTTGTCCATTCTAGAAATCAGCTACTGCAACAAATTTCTTAGTAGCTACTGCAACGAGTTGAGTTTGGTTGAGTTATCAAAGCTTATTGGCAGGCTGGAAAACAATCCAAGTTTTGAGTTGTTATGTCTCCTTTTTAAATGATAATTCAAAAGATTTTTTTCTGTGTTGCAATTTTTTGTCCCCTCAACGTAAAATCTGGTCAAATCCAAGTAGTTCCAAGTAGTAATTTGACAATTAGAGCGAAATGGCGGAAACGCAGCTTTAACATGCTTTGTGCGCGAGAGGATTGAAGGGGCTAATGGTGGAAAGTTATACCGTCCGTGTCCACTTCGTTTCTACTATCTCCCTGATACGAACGGTATAACCACAGCCACAGCGTAAAGCATAGTACTGAGTTCGATTTCACGTGAAATTTTCATACAAAATTTCACGTGAAATCTGTTTCGGCGAAAATTTAGCTTGAAAATAAGCAAGAGTTGTACTAAGTTCTGTAATGTACGCATCAGCCGGTGAACAAAGAATAACACGTTTATTCACGGCGACTTCACAATTTATTCTGACTCATTTTCTTCCTACTTTGACAGTTTCTTTTCTCTACTTGATATCACGAGAGACATCTATTGCCTTTTCATGGTACCAACAACACATATTCGAATTCAAATATTTACAATTGATTTATTACAGTTTCGGCCGACCTGACAGTTGATCGGCCTCGATCATTCATAATTTAACTAAAGTCATTTATACTAACTTCTTCCGACATCAATCTCCTTCCATTTACGTAAGCGTGCCGCCTCGACTATTCCATCATAAGGTCGTTGTGTTAAAAGACTGTTTTCCACATCTGACACCCTATACCTATCATGGGGAAGAACTTGTCTGACAACATAACTTCTTATTAGTTCCGACCGTCGTATCAACATTGCGCATTACCACATAGTTACCGACCCGATACTGTTTCACCGGGGTGCTTCTTTTCGCATGGTACTCCTCATTATACCGTTGCGACCTCCGGATGGCTTCTTGAGCCTCACTTCTTACTTTCTCTATATCCCTTTCAACCCCATCACTAATTATTTCCGTAACAAATTCGGTCATTTCGTCAACTTCTGGTCCCTTCTGGCGCAGGCCTAACAAGAGCTCACTAGGACTATAACGAGTTGATCTATGACGAGTATTGTTCATGCTAAATTCAGCCTTGGACAGCATCTGTGTCCAGTCAGAATGTTCGAAGGGCTCAGTAATTTTACCTAACATACCTTTGATGACTCTATTTACTCGCTCCACTTGCCCATTAGCCTGTGGGGACGCAACAGCAGTCTTAATGTGCGTAATATTTTGTTTCTTCAAAAATTCACTGAATTCCAAAGATGTAAAACATGACCCCCGGTCAGAAATAATGCGGGAGGGACGACTATAGTATTCAAAGTATCTACTTAGACAGGCAACTACTTCTTTAGTACTAGTGCTATTGACCGGATACAATTTGACCATTTTTGTAAAGGCGTCAATTACCACTAAGATATGTTTTCTTTGGGACCTAATTGCTGGCAAAGGACCGAAGTGGTCAACATGCAGAGTATCAAAAGGAACGGGCTTCTTTTCAATACTGTATAGGTTCCTCTCAGAAGACCTAACAGGAGCCGCATACATAATACATTTAATGCAATTTCTTATAAACTTCTCTACTTTTCTTCTCATACGCGGAAACCAATAATGACGTCTTACTTCTTCATGTGTCTTATCCACTCCCATATGACCAATTTTCTCATGTATGAGCCTCATAATATTCTCTTCCATCTCCTGCGGGACACAAAGACTAAGATGATCATCCACACTCTTTCGAAATATTAATCCGTTTTTTAATTCAAACCTATCGACCGGGCCCACTTCCAGAGCATCCCTAATCTGTAATAGCTCAGAATCTCTATTCTGCGTGATTTGTATCTGGAAACTGGCATCCTCTTCATTGACGGGAGCAACAGTTATACATCGAGCGTCCAACTTGTCATTCTTTCTGACCCGAGTCGCGATAGCAGCGGTTACGCTTCTTGTACCAAGTTCTTCAGCAGGTTCTTGCGGCACATGACAGCGACTCAAGGCATCTACGTGCTCCATTGACACCCCATGTCGATGTTCTAAAGCATAATCGTAAGACTGTAGCTCCAGCGCCCATCTGGCGATCCTAGGGTTCATAAGTTTTCTTTCTAGGGTGAGTCTGACAGAATTACAATCCGTTATTATTTTAAATGGCAACCCCTCCAAATATACTCGGAATCTCCTCAGCGCATATATTATTGCGAGCGTTTCCAGTTCGAAACTATGATACCGACTTTCAGCGGGTGACGCGGTCTTAGAAAAGAACATCACTGGGTGAAACTTATTATCCAATTGCCTCTGAAGCAATACCGCTCCAAATCCCAGAGAGCTGGCGTCACAATGTAGTTCTGTCTCATTCTTTGGACTATAGATTGCCAAAACAGGGCTCTTAGTTAACTTATCTCGCAGTATATTGAATG
Source organism: Nemotelus pantherinus (assembly GCA_963978885.1). Classification (NCBI taxonomy): domain Eukaryota; kingdom Metazoa; phylum Arthropoda; class Insecta; order Diptera; family Stratiomyidae; genus Nemotelus; species Nemotelus pantherinus. Next base: position 94,151,243 of record OZ022264.1, read on the forward strand.
CCTTGTGGCATGCGTCTGTCATTTCGAACGGCGTACCTTCTCGGGTCAATGCCGTAAGTGGCTTAGCAATCTCCGCATAGGACTGAACAAACCTTCTGAAGTACGAAAACAATCCCAAACAAGACCTCAATTCTTTAATGTTCTGAGGCATCGGGTAGTCATAGATGGCCTGTACATGGTCGTTACTAGGCTTAATGCCATCTTTCGACACTCGGTATCCCAAATAATCCAATTCCTCATATCCAAACTGGCATTTAGGCAACTTCAATTCTAGTCCTCTACTGTACACTCGCTGCAACACCCTTCCTAAAACGTCTAGATGCTCAGGAAATGATTTTGTAGCAATAATCAGGTCATCTATATAGACTATAAGTTCCCTCTTCTTAATAAAATCATCAAAAATTTCAGAAATAAAGCGCTGGAAAACAGACGGGGCATTCTTCAGGCCAAAAGGCATCCTCAAGTACTCGAACTGTCCCTGGGGAACAACAAACGAAGTGTACTTCACGGAGTCTGGCGACATCCTTACATGGAAGAACCCATTCTTCAAATCTAGTGTACTAAAGTACTTCTTGCCACCCAGGAACTCAATACAATCTTCTAATAATGGTAAAGGATAGTTGTCTCGAGCTGTAACCTTATTTAAACCACGATAGTCCACACACATTCGAACTTCTCCTGTTTTTTTTTTAACTAGCACAACTGCGGAGGCATATGGTGACTCACTTGGCCTGATTACTCCCTTCTCTAACATTTCATCTAACAGCTTTTGGACTTCACATCTTTCATTATAAGACAATCGTCTTGGGGCCGAATATATGGGTGTGTCGTTCAACAACCTAATCCTCATCTGATAACCATATGGTTCTATGTCAACTGGCGGCGGGGACAAATAATTATCATAGACGACCGAACTTATCCTATTTTTCTCATCTAGCAGCAATTGACTACCTATATTTAGATTACTATCTGGCATATTAATTAAATTTACTTCATCTATTGGCAATTGGCTTTCATTATTTAATTCATTATCTGGCATACTGACCTCACTTGAATTTCTATTAACCAACATTTCATTATATTTTTTCACATCCCCCTCTGACGGAACAGTCTCGGCAAAACTTACTTTCTTTTTGTTTGAATTTAAATTTCTAGTTTTTTTAAAATCGGAAGAAATTGGTTGAGAATCAATTGTGGTTTTAGAACAATAATATGGAGGCATTAATCTGTATTTATTTCGCATATTGACGATATTTCTTACATGACATAACTTAATTTTAAACAACTTAAGGAAATCCCGTCCCAAAATCAATGGGAAACCTGTAGCACTATCTTCTAAAACTAACAATTTTACTTCATTTATTTGTTTCCTAAATAGAATCTGGCACGTTATTGTATTCAAAATTTCGATGGGTCTGTTTCCGATTCCTCTAAGCTTTGTCGTACGACGCTTCGTGGCTACTCTACCTGGGATAACGCTTTTCTGAATAAAGCTGACCGGACTACCGGTATCAAATAATGATAATACGTTAATTTTATAACCACAATTGACTCTAAAAATGACACTTACATTGTTTATGGCATCAATCGAGCTGGCTTCTCCGACAATGGTGGCATCATCTTCTTCGCTGGCCTCTTCGTAGTTCGCTCCTCGCTCATATGCTGCACCCATGCTAATATCCCTCAGCAACCGGGGCTCTTTCTGTTTATTCCGGCACTGACGGTGGTTGTGTCCTGGTTCCCAACATTTGAAACACGAATTTGCCGGCCTTCTTTCGTACGGGCAGCGGCTTTGATAGTGGCCAAAGTAGCAGCAGTTGAAACACCTTGTCTGCCTCGCGTCTTCTGGATCGTCCTGGCGTCTCCTGTCAGCATTCAGCAGAGTACCGCGACCTCGTGACTGACTAGGCATTGTTTGTCTAGTTGCCGCACTAGCAACATTAGGTCTTCTAGCCCGCTGTGAAGATCGTAAGCTCGCCATAATTCGCTTCTCATGGGCGTTTACTGCCTCCTTGAGCGACTCTAGCGTCTTGCTGTGGGCCAAAAGCAGAATGGCGTCCTCTCTTGGTAGTCGCATACCGTCTACTATGATATTAATGAGCTCTTGCTCAGTTAGAGTACTGCGGCGCGCTAGTCCTTGCATTATCAAGACGTACCGATGTAGAGATTCCGCCTCATTATCCCAGGTTCTCTCCCGCAGGTGCTCAATGACGTCGGTAGTACTTATTACTTGGCCAAACTCTTTTAGTAGCTCTTCTCTTAGGCTCTGATACGTGACTGCAGTACTTCCGCCTAAGTAATCTTGCGCTGCTTCTGTCAGTCGGCTTCTTAATGCCATAAGTTTAAAAGTTTCACTGCACTCAACTGTTCTAAAAATGGCCTCCAAGTCGGCCAAAAACTTGTTGACATCGTAAGTTGTCATGCGAGCCCCACTGAATGGCGGAACGATCTCCTTAATATCCTGCAGCGTCATTTTTGGTTTTTTCTCCACTAATGAATTGTCTGGCAGACCGCTTTCAAGTTTTCTTACCTCAGTCCTCAGCCGCAAGACCTCCTGTCTCTTTCTTAATAATGACAGCTCCATGTCTAATAAGGGCATCTCGCTCTGACTTCGAATAAATGCCAATTTCCCAATTGTGTCAGAAACTTCAGGCCTCGACGTGGGCATCTGAATGGCTGGCATCTGTGTGCATAATACCTGTGTTTCCTGTTTAGCACACGGCGTCATATCAAAGGCATCGGCTGTATGAGAATCGGATGTTGGCAATAGCAGTATCTCCTTGACATATGGCGGCGGCGCCTGACTTACATGAGTACCAAGTATTAATCTCCAGCGGTAGCATATAGGCATCTTGCGGCGGCGGCATCTGATCTTCGGGCTTCGGCTTTGACGCAGGTCTGGTGTTTGGCAGCGGCGTCCTACCAGCATCTGGCAGCGGCGTGTTATCGGCGTCTAATAATGGCGGCGGCATCTTATCGGCGTATGATGATGGCGGCGGCGTTCTATCAGCATCTGGCAGCGGTGTGTTGTCTGGCAGCGGCGTGTTGTCGGCGTCTAATAATGGCGGCGGCTCACTAAACCCCGGCGTCTGCTTCTGCGTATCAGACTGCATCGTCTGAACAGGGTGCTCCGGTGACACCTGGACATCAGGGTCTGACATCGATGGGGCCCCCTTTGCGGTATCTCCCATCTTTCCGCTTTTCGATGATGTTCCACGCTTATTTTTGAACGTAGCTTCGACTAGGTTCCGAAGCTGGATCACTGTCGCGGCCGACGGCACTTTTACACCACTTGCTTTTAATGTTCTTAACAATTCTGCTTTTGTGGCTGGCTTATGTGCCATAACCCCACACCTGAATTTTGTCATGTACGCATCAGCCGGTGAACAAAGAAAAACACGTTTATTCACGGCGACTTCACAATTTATTCTGAATCATTTTCTTCCTACTTTGACAGTTTCTTTTCTCTACTTGATATCACGAGAGACATCTATTGCCTTTTCGTGGTACCAACAACACATATTCGAATTCAAATATTTACAATTGATTTATTACAGTTCTTAGCATGAAAAGTTGCTTTGAAGTTGCTTTCGCGTTGAAAACGTAGATGGCACTGAAACATGTCTCCAATCATTTCACGCCAATTTAGTTTGTACAGTTCATTCTTTCGAGCTAAAAAGTGACATTTGGTGTTTCAATTTGAAAATAGAGCAGTGCAAATGTCTTTCCAATAAGAAAATCGATCGAAAAGTGAAATTCTTGACATTTTATCCGTCAAAAATGAGCATTGTCTCTGCTTTTCTCCATTGCCAAAATTTTCGCTCGAAAGAATGACCAGATAATGGAGACATGTCAAAATTTCACGTGAACTCGAACTCAGTACCAGCCTTAAAGGTTAGTACGCTGCCGAGCCTGAATTCCTGTCCCCCTTTAAAATGCATGGGAAAAGAGTGACGGAATTCCGGACCTGAATTTTTTTTCAGGTCACTTGAGAAAATCGGTACGCTGCCCGTCCTGAAACGTTGCCTGAAAAGTGTCAGAATTTCAGTGTTGCTTTTCGCTCGTAGGTGGCTCTGCAGCACAAGTGGAGAGTTTTTTCAGGCACGAGGTGCCTGAATTAAATGGTCTGCTATTTATTTGGTCACGGAAAGCAATCATTTTGGCCATTTTGACCGCGCGTCAAATTTGAATTTTGTTTGAAAATTTGAATTTTGTTTGAAAATTTGAAATTTGTTGTACGTCGGAACTTTCAGTCTTCTAATTTTATGCGTAGGTAGTTCGTGCAGAACTTGAAGCAATGATTTTCCAGCACATTTGGTTTTTTTGGCAGATACGTTTGCTAGGAAGCACTTTAATTAGCTGGTTGGTTAATTGAATTAGTGCGACGTTATAAAAGATCTGTTCGCGTACTTCAGCAAACTGCAGCAGTAACATAATTTGGCAGCTGGCTTCTTTTTGCTGCAAAATTTGGCTTGAAGCAATTATGCGAATCTATTTGAATATATTATAATAGATTCAGGTACGCGAACAGACCTAAAGTTTTCAACACCGCATGTGTACGCGATATGAAATGCATGGATGGAAATTATGTATTCGTGTGAAAGAAATATATATCAAATAAACAATTATTAAATAGATTACATAATTGTTTTATTTCGAAAAACTACGCCTATTTTCATTCAGTCTAATTGAATTCAAAGTGAAAGTAGTTTTTAAAATTTGCTACTAGAACTTGGTTTCTTTCATAAACTTTGGTTTGGTTCATAATATAGCAGTATGATGAGGCAGCAAACCTGAATGAATTTAAAATTGAAGAGCTGAAAGAAGCATTGATGGAATAGTAACATAGTATTTGACATACAGTTGGTAGATTGTAAAGGTTATTTTCAAAGAAAGCTAATTTCTAAATCCCATGCCGCCAAAGTTGAGAGCAATTAACTGTCACTTTGTAATATTCTACACTTCTCTACACGAAAATTTTTCCGTGTAGAAATAAATAGCACAACGAGTGTCCGGAATTCAGGCTCGCCAGCGTACTAACCTTAAGAGGTTAATTTCTAACCAGCGTGCGGACTCCGTATATGTATACGGACCAAAAATCTAGTGAACTGGCGTGAGATTGTACAGTTGATCAGCCTGGAAAATTGGAAGAAATCGCATGGAACAGAAAGAGGTGCAAGATAAGATTCGACAACTACATACTCAGGCTAGATTTTTCGTTGCTCACATACGGCTCACTCTCGCAAAAAATACCAGCCCACTCTCAGGTTGCTTTGACAGATAATGCATTGCGTAAATGGAGGCGCAATTTCAAGGTCAAAGTGTTTTTTCTGGAAAATGGAAGGAGTTCACCCACTTATCATTCTATACACTTTACCTGAATCTATTATAATATATTAAAATAGATTCGCAGAAAGCGTTTTTGTACTATTGCTGCAAGCCAAATTTTGCAACAAGTAGAAGCCAGCTGCCAAATTCTGTTACCGCTGCAGTTTGCTGAAGTACACGAACAGACCTGCCGTTGGAAAGCTATACCAAATACGAAATATCGTTTGTATATAAGAATTTGCGGATTATCATAATTCGAAGATTTTTAAAGTGGAGTAAATACTACCAACCACAAACGGCAATTGTTTACAATTCACATTGCCGAGAGTATGTGGCAGGTATTCCAAATTGCAAAGTTCTCGCGTATATAACAAAATAAACAAAGCAGTTTCACCACACTTATCCGAAATATCTTTTACGCGACAAAAACTTCGAAAGCAGTCTCCAAATATTAGTAAAATAGATTCTATTCCTTGATTTAACCGAGCAGCACCATTCACATTAGGTGCGTTTTAGTTTACATCCAGAATAGTGCAGGATATCGATTTGCACACGAAACAACAACAACATCCAGAGTACGAACACTTGTGAATTCAGTGGAGTTCGTACTTGTGCTTTCTGTGGAACGTATTTCGAAAAGTCATGTCAACTGGAATAGTTGGATTTTCAAAAATTTCCATGTCACCCTGGCAACCAGGATAAATAGTCATACATTTGAAAACGGCGTTGGTTATATGACAGTTTAAATTTTGAAATGACAACTGTCTGATAGAAAATAACTCGCGTGCTACTCTGGATCGTTTTATTATGCATGCAGGATACCTACTACACTCTGGATGAAAATAAAACGCAGCTATTATTAATTGTCAGAGAAATGACAAACAATTGTCATTGTGCAATTCCCAATAAATCTTGATAACGAGAGGACTACACAGTTGGTCTTGACCACTGAGTAGATAAATCAGTGTACAGAATGATAAGTGGGTGAACACCTTCCATTTTCCAGAAAAAACACTTTGACCTTGAAATTGCGCTTCCATTTACGCAATGCAGTATCTGTCAAAGCAACCTGAGAGTGGGCTGGTATTTTTACGAGAGTGAGCCGTATGTGAGCAACGAAAAATCTAGCCTGAGTATGTAGTTGTCGAATCTTATCTTGCACCTCTTTCTTATCCATGCGATTTCTTCCAATTTTCCAGGCTGATCAACAATACAATCTCACGCCAGTTCACTGGATTTTGTGGACCGTATACATATACGGAGTCCGCACACTATTTAGGAACTAACCTCTTACGCTGTGGCTATACTGTTCGTATCAGTAAAACCATAATATAGTAGTAGAAACGTAGAAACGGAGTGGACACGGATGGTATAACTTTCCACCATTAGCCCCTTCGATATTCGTGGTGGTAAATTCATTTGAATCTTTAGTGGAAAATTTGTGATTCACTCCCGTTCTGATAAAATGTCTAATTCTTCAAGCTGGCTAGGTAAAAATGCAATTCCTCTTCTTGCGCTCGCGATTAATTATGCCGCCAGGTGAACCAGAACTTATGGAAGACATCTATTTTTTAGGCTAAACCGCTTTTCGCTGCCCTTTATGAAACTCAATTTAAGGAGCGGAGAGGTCCTTAAATTCTTAAATGACACAGGTTTTTACATAATAAAATAACCTCGAAATATTAAAACAACTTAAATAAATTTGGTACCATATATTCTGTCTGTAAGACAGCTAAAATAAATTCTGCATCAAAAACGCAAGTCGAGGCTTCGTACACACGGGGAAGCTCATAGACTTCACCATCAGCCAGAATCGAGCCAGCGATTGAGGTTCAACGAACTGCTGTACTTCTAACAATTGGGGACAATTGTTTTTAACGGTGGAGTTAGCAAACACGATGCGTAAAATGCAGACAAGGTGAACCACATTCGTTTACAAGGGCAACCTTGAATTTTCAGCATTGCACTTTTCACGAATATCGAATATTGCTTTCCCACGAGCGAGAAATGCAGCGTCAATGAAAATTAATTTAATTCGAAGAATATAAGAATATATAAAGTCAGTTTAATTTGGAACTACTGATATATAAATCAGGGACAACTCTGTTATTTAAAAAACATTAATTACTGTTAAATTTTAATGACTTATAACCACGCTTCTTTGTTTGTTGAATCTTTCGTAAGTCGGAAAATCTATTCCCACATTTCCTCAATATACACTTCATTTTTAACTATTTTTTCGAATAACACAATGAGTTTTTTTCCACGCTTTTATCAACTCTAGTTAATATTCGAATGACTATTCAATTCTCTTTAAATCTACTCGCGCCATATATTTTGAATCTGGCAAATCGAAAACTTCGTGAACTTCCTTAAATGGATACATCTGGCCGCCCTAATTTGGTCACTTTCTCTTAAAACTACATACTCAGGCTAGATTTTTCGTAGCTCACATACGGCTCAAAACTTTGAGTATAAAGATATTAAGAGTCGCAATAAAGATATTAAGAGTCGCAGACTGTCTTCATTTTCCCAAGATTTTACCCATACTATGAAAATTTACGAACATTCGGACAAATTGTTCGGGGCGTAGATAAATGGCTCATTTTGGGTGAAGGGGCTTGGCGCGGAAATTTGTATAAATATAAATGTTGTGCGTAAATCTGATATGAATATTCAAGCTTCAATATTGTTTTGCCGAAACTAAATAGTTAATGTACGAAATGAAACGTGAAATAAATAACTAACTAATATATATATACATATACACATATATGTATACATATATCTATATCTATATAAACATATATATATATATATATATATATATATCTGGTCATTCTTTCGAGCGAAAATTTTGGCAATGGAGAAAAGCAGAGACACTGCTCATTTCTGACAGATGAAATGTCAAGAACTTCACTTTTCGATTGATTTCCTTATTGGAAAGACATCTGCACTGCTCCATTTTCAAATTGAAACAACTAATGTCACTTTTTAGCTCGAAAGAATGAACTGCACAAACTAAATTGGCGTGAAATGATTGGAGACATGCTTCAGTGCCATCTACATTTTCAAAGCGAAAGCAACTTCGAAGCAACTTTTCATGCTAAGAACCGAGTACCACTCTTGCTTATTTTCAAGCTAAATTTTCGCCGAAACCGATTTCACGTGAAATTTTGTATGAAAATTTCACGTGAAATCGAACTCAGTACTTCTTCTATAGTTAACCTTTTTATGCTAATAAAAAATACGTTGAATAAGGTGGCTAATCAAGAATCAATATTATTGCTCTTGCATTATTTGCATCAGCACAAAAATGAATATTCATGCAAAAAACATTTTCCTCTCTAGCAAGAACGACAAGAAGTAATTCAGTTTAGACTAGAAAGCACATCCGACCACAATATATATAATTTGAAATGGAAATATGGCACAAACGTGAACTTCATGTAAATCTGAATGTTTTTAGTATTTTGTTCAAATATTCAAAAGGCTTTTAGGGCAAAAGTAGCTGAAATCGGCCAATTTTGGATTAGAGTGGTTTGGAACATAACGGGCCAAGACCTATTGCTGTGATACAAACATTTCGGTTTTGTAGGGGAGTAAGGGGTTTTTTGGCCAGAGTTTTGCAAAAACTGCCACTCTGTCGTTGCGAGAGTACGTCGTTTGACGTCGTTGCGAGAGTACGTCATTTGACGTAGTCGCGAGTTTAGCATATGAATTTTCTCTTTCAGTGCCATGTAGTTTAAATTTGCGGGGCACTCAGTAAATCCCGTTGAATGGTCACCAAGGCAGTTGGCACATTTGCGTTTAGCACTATTGTTTTCGCGAATCTGACATTCTGCAGTTTTGTGACCTTGTGCACACAAACTGCTTTCATGTTGAGGTGACAGTAGCTCGCCCTGTGTCCCAAAGTTTGCTAATTGAAACAACGGACGTCCCCATTGTATTTTTTCCTATAGTAGTTGAAATGAGCTACTGTAGTAAATAAGTACCTAACTTTCTGCATAATTTCGGAATACTTGATAGAACCACCATTTAGGTAAAGTATGTACAAAGCTTGATCTTCGTAGCGTTGCTCCCTGATCCGAATTTGTTTGATATCTGTGCATTCTATGTCATGCCGCTGTAATTCAGCTTTTAGTTTTTGTCTTGACATTGAGTGTAGTCCACTAAGAACAATTTTAAAACATTTTCGTGATGTTGAGTCATGGCAGAAAACTTTCTTTTTCTCGTTTACTTACCGATAGTACTGTAATTTATAATTGCTCTGGGCTAAGGAATGTACTTTAGTTCCGATACTAGTGTATTTCAAATTGAAGTTATTTATATTCAATTTGTTAAGGATACGATTTACTTCTTCTCTTTTAATGCTTATGATCGTGAGTGGTGGCATGCGAACCTCAACAGAAACTACATAATCTTCTTCCACGAGTTGGCTCAGTGGAGCAAAAGAATTCTTTCTGACACTATTCATGTATAGAGGGTTACGACTCTCATACTTGTAATGTTTCGCCGGCAGACAAGAATCACAATCAACCGTGAATGAATTATGTTTTTGTCGTTTGCACACTGTGTGTACGAGGGTTGATCCAAAAGTAATGATAATCAATATGAACCAAGGTGATTAAAATTAAAAAAATATTTTTTTTTCAGCATAGTCTCCTAACAAGTTAATACATTTAGTTCATTTTTTTTCCAAAACGTCCCAATAGTGGCCGTCACTTCGCTATAATCTTCAAATCTCTTGCCCCGAAGGTGTTCTTCAAGCTGAGGAAAGAGATAGAAGTCACTGGGAGCTAGATCTGGCAAATAGAGTCCTGTTTCTTGAATTGCAGCCATTGTGAACCGCTGCGTTGTCTTGATGAAACAGCACTCCAACTCGCAGTTTGCCACGTGTTTTTTTCCTCAAAAGTCTCCCGCAATCGTCTTGTTTGGTCTGCGTAGTAAAAGCCTGATATAGTGGCTTCCTTTTTCAAATATTCCACCATCATAATTCATTCAGCGACCCAAAAAAACTGATGCATAGCCTTCACTGCCAAACTCAACACCTTGTATTTCTTCGGCATCGCTGAAGAGTGTCGTTTCCAGGTCATCGTCTGCAGTTTGGTTTCTGGATCAAAATAGTGCATCCAAGCCTCGTCCATACTTATTAAACGTGACAAAAACTTCTCCAGATCTGCCTGAAACTTGTCCAGATTCATCCGCGAAATGTCAATTCGTTTTCTTTTTTGCTCGTCGGTTAACATTCTCGGCACTCAACACGCAGAGACCTTTTTCAGAGGGAATTCGTTGGCAACGATTCTTTGAACACTGTCATACGAAATTCCTGTGGCGTCAACTACACGCCAGATGGTCACTCTTTGATCTGCCAACACGACATCTTCGACTTTTTTTACGTTGTCTTCAGTGAGGGACGTGGATGGAGTCCTTGGAGATATTCATCTTCAGTGGAGTCTCTTCCCAGCTTAAACTTCTTGGCCCAGCCTGCAACGGTGGAATATGGAGGAGCAGAGTCCCCTAGTGTTTCCACCAAGTCGCTGTTTATTAGTGTACGTTAAACATCGATAGTTGGATGTTTTGATAACATCGATGTTTTTTTTAAAACTATCGATAGGCTATCGATAGACTATCGATGGTGTATATGTGTTTTTACGAAATTAGTAGATACACCTAGGATTCATAAATTTTTTTAAAAAAAAGTTAAGAATTCAATTACTATTATAGAGAAACACAGAAACATAGAGTTTTATTCATTTCCGAAATTCTGAGCATTTTGATTTAGGAAAAGCATTTCGTTGAGACGCTTTGAGACTTTAGCCGGTTTTCGCGATCACTGAATTACACCAGTTTTCGAAAAAAAATCGTTCACTCGGAACAGAAGATGCAAGTATGCACGGATGCTATAGAGCAAACATTCTCATTGTCTTAGCATTTGAATCAAACCAGTAGTCGATGGGACATTTGTCGTTTTTAATTGGAGGTTTTCCAGGTTTTGGTATATATCTATGTATTATTGCATCGTTATTTGGGCAGCTATAAGCTTTGCCTTTGAATAGATCTTCAGGAAGAAATAATAGCTACTTGGATTTTTTTGCTTTCAACTTTTCCTTCATTATTAAATTTCCCCAGTCTCAACAGTTGAGTTGCTTGCAGATGCAATTGCCGTAATTTCATAAGTACTCTGGATTTGAAAAGAGTGCGCAGCTATGTTTCCATCGTCTTCACTAATTTTTTGAACCTTGGATCCAGAATGGTGGCTAACATCATAAGGGCTCTTTTCTCAAACGGTATTAATCGTTCCCGCACTGACTTGCATAAAGCATTATAAATATTCTTTCCAGCAGTGTTTTTTATGCTAGTTCCGATTTTCGATAATTGTAGAGTCAGCCCTCGTAATAACTGAGCTATATAAGAAAGAGGAATGTAATTTGCGCCAGATATTGTTGCCGTAGCCACATCAAATGGTTCTAATAGCAGAATAATATTCGGCAGTACATTTGAATCTTCGGCGAGTAACGTTTCAGGTGCCTTCTCACATTCGGCTAAAGTCAATTCTTGCCTGATATCATAGAAACATTTGATTTTGGTATATACGTTATTCCAATGTGAATCGAACTGCTGAATCAACTTCAATTCAGGTTTGTTGAGCTGTCGTTGTGCAATTATTAGTAGATCTGAAACAACTGCACTCGATTGAAAATAAGTATCAATATCTTGGCACTTTTTCATGATAAAATGAAAATCAGGTGTCATAAATATCAGACAAAGTCAAATTTAAAGTATACGCGAAGCATGGAATATGATTAAATTGAAGAAGTTTTGCTTGCATTAACATATAAGCAGCATTATATTATTATTATTATTATATATTTGACCAAATGTTCCACTTGCTTAGTGTATTTCTTGCCTATACAAGAAATATCAAGATAAGTACTCCCTATCTTCCAAAAAACAAAATTAACTCTGTGGCCTAAATTCTGTGAATATTTTTGAGTCTGAAAATTTATCTTTTCAATTAAACTAACAATAGTATTCATCAACCAGGCATAAAATAAATATGCAACTTACTTATGCCATTGATTCAAATATGTGTCTTCTTTTTATGTTAAATTCCGTTAATAATGTAGAAATTAATTTACCTCTATGAAAAAAAATAAGATGTGATTGCCAGTATTCTTTCTTTGTTTCGATTTGTCCACATATCAGTAGTTAAAGGAATATGTTGAACTGCATTTATGGTATTTTAAACCTGAGTTTTAACATCTTTGAAATATTTTGGTACCAAGGATGTTTTCAATGTTGTGGTGTCAGGAATCGCATGTTTTTCGTACAAATCAGCCACGAAATCCTTCATGGTCTCCTTCCCGCAAATGCACTATGTCCAAAACAACTATAGGAACATATAGTTCATCTAAATATTTTTTCTGGCAGAATGATCTGCTTAGAATTTCACTCTTCCAAAATAATTTTTGATGATTGTTCTAGATTTCGTTAAACTGCTCTCGAAGATGTTGCTAGGACCATGGGTTTTGCTATAGGTTCAACAGAAAATAATTTCCACTATGAATTATGTTTCCGTTTTAAATGATCTGATAAATGTTTCGTCTTTTTACTTGTTTTGTATTGATCGCTGCATATATTACAATTAGTAAAATCGTTATTTGGAATTCTTTCTCTCTGATTCTCAATTTTCTGCGCTTATGATTTTCACGTGCAGTTAAATTTTACATGTTTTTCTTTTTCATGTTATTTCACTTGACAATAAATAAAAAGTGACAAAACTAACAAAATATAAGAGTGGTCTGCTGTCTTTGGTTTGTGCTGTTTTATAATAGCAAGAAAAGGAAATATTATTAAAAGAGAAAAACGAAGCAAACGTAAAATACTCACAGTGGACGGGATGATATGGAAATGTTACCTTACGCATTTTTTTCAGTTTTCAGAAACTATTGATTGCAAAAAAAAAAACATCGAGGTTTTCGATAGTTCTGAACTATCGATAGTATCGATAGTACTATCGATGTTTAACGTACACTACTGTCTATGTCTTTGGTAGATCTCACTGGAATTGTGGTCTATTTATGTTTTTTTTTTGTGCTGACTTAGTGGGTATATGAGGTAGTCAATTTTTTTTTTGAATTTAATGCGAACTGGAAATAGCCGATTATCACTACTTTTGGAGCAACCCTCGTATTTCACGCAGCACTAGCGCTTATTAAGGGAACGCTGGTCAGGTTTGATTTGAAATTGAATGTACACACTATCGATAGAAATAGTCACTTCAATATGCAATCGAGGAAAGTTCGATCGCGACTCTTAAAATTAAGTTTAGAAAAGTAATTAAATTGATTCAGGATCATTCAATTTCATACTTTTGAATTGCAATGATGCATTGTTTGTTTTCACAGTCACATATCATTTTAATTAAACTTACAAAGTTTTCTTTTAATTTTTTTTTATTGTTTCAATGATTTTTAAATATATGTGATCGAAGTGTGATATCAATCAATTAATTTATTCAATTAAAATTACATAAGCTGGATTTGGTGTTTATAATTGTTTTGGTTCAGACCAATTTTGATAGTTCTTTTCTTCTTTATCTCGCAATGCTGCTGGTTGTTGTATTTTGCCCTTATATATTCTCTACTAATACTCTTGGATCATTGACTTTCAACTTATGTTTCACTTCTTCTCTCTTCTCACATACCTTCGCTAAAAGTATGCTACGAAAGAAAACAAACTTTATAGAGAGGAAAACTGGAATTGCCCAGAAAAAAAATAATCACACAAAATTCAGTTCATTTTCTTTGAATAAATGAATTGATATAGGACATCAATTGTATTTACTTAGTTTAACCATTTACTAAAATTTAGAAATAACAAATTATTGTCAGGAAGAATCTCCGCTTCTGTTTGATTTCTTCTCTTTGGCTAAACTTGACTACTTAATTTTACCGATAGATGTTCGGCTTATATGTTTGTGTTTTCGTAGAAGTGTGTTTGTTTTTAAGAGTGTTTTTTGTTTGTTTGTTTGTTAATTATCATCGTGCTGTTAATGATCATCCTGTTCTGTGTATTTTTGAGAATTCTTTTTCAAGCTTTTGCCTCTGATACCACCAGACGACGAATAGGGATCAAAAATCGAAGAATAACTAACGAAAACGAACAAAAAATACAGGCGAAGAAAATACATTGAAGATAAACAAAAAAACACCCCCAAAACAAACACATAGCCACAAAAACACCAATCAACATCTATCGGTAAAATTTTCTAACGGCTATGGGGGGCCCGTAGTCAAGATTTACCCAAAACTTCAACCAAATAGTCAAGTATCATTATTATAAGTAATATTATGTGACTCTGTATTAAATGCACGATTTTCATACAAACATTCATTTCCAAATCAGCGATACAAATTCGCCGAATCATCCGAGCGAGTTTTCATGTAGATTGAACGTGCAATACAAACAAAGGCATTTCGGTGAAAAACCATCGCTACAAATCAAGGAATTCCCCGAAGTATCGACGGGCCTGGGAATGTTGAATTTGACATTCTCAGAACTCGCTAGTGAGCTTGGGAGTGTCGAATTCACACATTCTCGGAATTGAATGATGTGATGGGGTTCCTTGATTTGACGGTCAAGGGTGATGAGTTAGTTGACGACGAGCAGTGATACGACCGTGTTGCTAACAAAACGGTCGACTACGTGAAAATAGAGAATTGTGTCGTCGTGGCTGGGGTGAACGGTCCAGAAGAAAAAAGTGGAGAGTGCTCCTGGTAATAGAGAAGTTCGTATAGGTCTAGTGCAAAATCACGTGAATAAATATTAATTATATAGTCATCGTATGACTATTTTCCCTATGTGTTGTGCGAAGAGTGTGCTCCAATCCCCTAGTGTAGGAAATCATTTATTGAAGTCCATCCGACAAAAATTCCACAATACTATTTGCGTTTTGATTACTCTTTCATAAGCTTGACGTGAGTGCGACCTGTAATGCTTCTTTCCTTTCCAAAAGGGTATCTGCGGAATTATTTCAGCGGACTGATTGATGTCATTCAAAAGTGTAAGAGGACTTTTCTTATCGAAAGAGGTACATTGTGTCGATGAGCGAATGTCGCTGCGAAAATTGCTGATCTAGTTGCACGCAAACAGTTTGCATTAGGGAAGATTACGAAGATTTAAGATTGCTCGAAATCAGCAATAGTCACCCACTGATTGCGTAAAATCAATTAACGAGCTGAATGCAGCCAGTAGATACATATATCTGCATAGAGCCGTGCATCGAAACAAGCGATCAGCGGGAATCTCTTGGAAGATCGACATCTGAACCTGAAAACTATCAGAAAAAGGTGGCAATGGTAAATGTCATTCCCATGAATATGCTGGATTTCGTGGAGAAATGATGAAATAGAAGGTTTTAAGGCTCTAGTTATCAGTTTTTAGGCAGGATTTAAGAGAAGGCCGATGAGCATCTCATACAACCCCTCAAGTATTATTCTCACATCGTGAGTCACCACTCGAATGGGCAAATACCGATGCTAGCTAGTGTTGGTGATAACATCGGATTTGGTAGCTTTGTTTTATTCCCGAGTGATACAGGCTAAGACACCATAGACAACACAAACAATCTAATTCACCTGTTTTGAGGTTGGTTGCATTACCACATTCAGTGTTCAAAAGCGTACATTCATCCCAGAATGCGAACAAAAACATCAGATTTCCTTAAAGGCTAATTTGAGCCAGACCTTAACTCAAAAATACATAGAAGATAACAATAACGGGATGAACGTTTATTCGAAAATAGTTACTTTAGCGTAAATGTCTAGTTGCTTGGATATTTAAATAAGCAAATAAATAAATAACGCAATGGAAATAAACCAAACAGAAAATTACTGTGTTAGGATCTATGCAACTAATGTCAAATAGAAAACTCAACATGTTTCAAAATTGAAAGTAACTTGAATAAAACAATTACATAAATGTTGTAAACAAAGACAAAATCTGCTAACATTTTAAATATGCTAATAGTTGTATACAAGCACCAATAAGAAGAAAATGTTTGTATTCATTAATTGTTATTTTTTTGCAATGAACAATAAAAGACCAACACATAAAAAACAAGCAACTGTAAATATGCGATGTGAAAAAGGCTAAAAAAAATCATTCAAATGCGAACTTCCTTCTCTTAGTTTTACTGTTGATTGTCGTATGTTCAATTTAATATTTTTCTTGAAAAAAGAAAACCTATATTCGTATGCGCTACACATCATTCATTAATTTTATATTAATCCTCTCTCGCACATACAATTAACTAAAAAGCAAAACTGCTAATCTAATTGATGACTCGATTGTTTAATTCACAACGATACTATGATATGTTAAAGAAAAAGAAAAGTTTATATAGAAAAATGAAATATTTACTTAGCGCATTAAACAAAAAAAAAAAAACTCTAGCGCACCTGAACCGCTAGAAAACTAATGTTCGAAGAAATTGTCTTTGAGTGGCAAATAAGTGTGGAAAGACGAGATACACTGTTTTGTAGAATCATATGTACCATTCCTTATCCAAAGCAACAAAACTCAACTATAACCAGGCCCGTGCGCAGAAATCAATTAAGGGGGGGGTTTTGAAATAAAAGTTTTTTTATCAATAATATGTAAAAAAACACACAAACTGTTATTTTATTTTTTAAAGACGTTTGCATGTAAAAACTTCATATTTATTTCTCAAATTCATTACTTAACAGATTAATTCTTCGAGGTAACGAAAAAAATTCTTCCAGAATTTTTTGCACATTTATCTCAATTTCACGGTGTTTATTGAGGGAGGCTAAGCCGTTGAGCCGATCTTCAGACATTGTCGATCTAATGTACGTTTTCAGACGACGCAATGTTGAAAAAGAGCGTTCATTTTTCGCTGTCATCACGGGTAAAATGGCCATAATGCGAAGCATTTGGTGTACGTTCGGGAACGCGTTTGCATTGCAAATTTCAAGGGCTTCGAGAGAATTTTTGATATCCTTTCCAATAATGCGTCGTCTCCAGAGTATGACTTCATTCACCCATGCGTCACGCGAATCATCGTGCAAAATTGAAGAGTAGGGTTCGAATAATTTTTCACATGACTCTTCATCAAATTTTTCCATTTTGTTCGGAAAAAGGCAAGCGAAATTCGATAAAATATTGCGATGATTCAGAAACCGGTCCTGTAAATGTGTCACAAACGAATCAAGGTATAGTATATAAATCGTAGTTCGAAAATAATCTTCAACTGAATCAGTTTGCACGTTAGAACGTTGCGTTTGTCTTGAAGCTGTCCTTGGTTTTCGCAATTGAATGTCGTATTCTTCGCTGATTTGGCTTACAGTTTCAATAAATTTCAGTTTCAATAATTTTTTTTTCTTTCAATAAATCGATTATTTCTCATTATTCATGAAATAAAATTGTTTCACAATTGTTTAAACAAAGCTGTTATAAATGGTTATTGATTTTATTGTGGCCTTAGCTAGGTAATATACAGGGTGTACCAAAATCCCCGTACCAAAAAGAAATCTGATATTCCTTTTTGAATTTCGAGTCGAAAAGTCCTTTTTACCACGTTTTTCAAAACTCGAAATTAAAAAAGTTATTCAAGGTTGAAATTTAAACAATAAATATGCTCCCTCGACAAGTGGGGATAAAAACCACGAATCAAAATTTTCCTGAATTTTCTTCATATTTTTCTGAGTCGAAAAGTCGTTTGCCACTTTTCGCAAAACTCAAAATCAAAAAAGATATTTGAGTTTGAAATCTGAGAAATCTGATTGGTGAAAACTTCTAACTCGAATATCTTTTTTGATTATGAGTTTTGCGAAAAGTGGCACAGGATTTTTCGACTCAGAAAAATATGAAGAAAATTCAGGAAAATTTTGGTTCGTGGTTTTTATCCCCACTTGTCGAGGGAGCGTATTTATTGTTTAAATTTCAACCTTGAATAACTTTTTTAATTTCGAGTTATGTAAAAAGTGGTAAAGGACTTTTCGACTCGAAATTCGAAAAGGAATATCGGACTTCTTTTCGGCACGGGGATTTTGGTACACCCTGTATAGCAAATAGAGAAAAAAAACTCTCTGCGACTGGTCACGAACTCAGGCGCCCGAGGTGAAAGTCTAAAACGCTACCGTTGAGTCAAATCGTTGTCTGATAAACTAGAAATAATTTTTTTCAGTTCAAAGTTAAAGAAGACACTATTGATGTCGATAGCAGTCAATAGTCAGCAATATGAGTGAAAAGAACTTCACAGTTCCCTTTGAGAGTTTTGAAAATTCAGGCATGCTTTATAAAGGTTTTCTTTACTTTATAAAGTTTTTGTGAAAAATTTTCACATTTCATGAAATTCATTATTAAAATTAGCTACGTTTCATAGAGATCCATAAGTTTCAAAAACTTGATTTATAAAAAACCGAAATTTTGTTATCATCTGGAAATTTTATAAGGGATTTTATAGAAACTTCATAGAACTCGAGTTACCAGGTTTGTCATTTCAACTTGTGGAAAATTCAGTACTTACATTTTCGACTTCTATCCGTGGTTTTTTGCACAAAAAGCGACGGATATCCATGTAAAAATTCACGTTCAAACAAATAAACGTTAGAAATAACTGTCAATAACCGTTAATTAATGAACAAAGTCGAGCAAACAACAAGGAAAAAATGCACTTTCCTCATGTAATTGTCATATGAAGATTGACGATGATACAGCGACAATTGACAATCACCCACAATCGATAGAGGTCGATAGCGCGGAAATTGAAATGAAAAGTGTGTTATACTTTTCCAATCCAGTAAATTTATCCTCGTACAAGTGTTAAGTGAATAATTTATATAAATTATTTATTTATGACAATATCTTTAGCATTGTTTTTGAATAAAAAGCACAAAGAATTATTTTGTAGAACTGTACAGTTAATTTAAGAATCCAAAATATAACTTTTGAAAATACATGAAATTTTCGTGGAAAAAAACTTTAATGATGATAGTCATAAAGTACAAGAGAGTCCTAATGGGGGGGGGGGTTCGAACCCCCAAAACCCCTCCCTTGTGCACGGGCCTGACTATAACACAAATGATGAAAATGTTCAGTGCTGGTAACACTTTCCGAACGAAGCAGCAATAAGTTTACCATAACAAGCTCATACTTAAATCAACTTACCCTTTGAATTTCGTTCTCTTCGCAGGATTTCATCGAAAGTTTCAGCGGTTAAACGTTGTTTGAGGCTGCCATCCGAAAAACGTTCAAAACTCGGAAAATTTAATAATTGATTCCTTATTTTTATTGCAAATGCTTTGCATATGAGAACGTAATTTGAAGCATCTGTTGGTGCAATATTAACGGAAATGGAACATTGCTGATTAGCCTGTGTCAGCAGCAAAGCAAAATACATACAAAATCTGCTTCACGTTAAGTTAAACCCAACCAGTAAATTTCGTTTCGATTGAATCACTGCGCTGAAAGGTATACGGGTGAAAAGAATTTTAGCGTTGCCACCCTCAAAACTTTTCAAATTTTTAAAACGTTAATATTGTTGTTACTTTTCATTGCAGGATCATTCTCAATTGGAAATCTCATGACATAATCGCTCAGTAAAGAAATTCCACAAAATTACAAAAATGGTCATAGCTGGCAGCCCTTTCATGATTTTTTTACGAAATTCCTACGACATTTACTTCACATTAAGGTCCATTTACTGCATGAACTTCGATTTGATTTCTACACTGGACCGGAAGTTATAGGGAAAAAAGCTTTATTTTGCTGAGCAAATTCGCAAGATTTATGAGACAAAAATCACCACAGCTGCCAGCCCTATACCAATTTTGCAACCAAAATTTCATCAAATGTTACATAGAGTAACATCCAAGTATTGTGTAAATTTTGTTAAAATCTGATGGCTGAATCGAAAGTTATAGGCCAAAACGGTGTTTTTTTTTTCTCAGTAGTTTTTCAAGATGATACCACTGCCACAGGGTTGCCCGCATTTCAAAATCACTTCTATCAGACCTGGTCCTAGCTGATATCAACATATCCTGTTAATTTTATTATGATCAAATTATCCGGTCGTCAGTTCTCGTGGACAGAACTTTCGAGCGCTGAAAATAGAGGTAATTTGGTGACGGGTTGCCGTTCCTATGCAAATCGGAATTTTGAAAATTTTATCTTGAGATGAAGGACAAAGGATAAAATTTATCAAAGATTTGAAATTTTTGTCAAAAATGAAAAATGTTTCAGGAAGGTCAATGATTTGAAGGATTTTTTCTCAGCAGCCTGCCACAGCTATAGGGTTACCCGTTTTATGCTGAAAATCTAAATGTGCCAAATTTTGGTCAACATCAATACGCTCTGTTATTTTCACGATGATCCATTGTTTTTCTTACAAGTAATGACAAATCAAAATTTGAAAAAAATTCCTTGCCTACTTTTAGGCACCATGCACCCACAAACGGCTCAAAATTTCCAATTCTTTATCATAGACAAACTAACAACATAATTAGTTTTCATTCCCAATTCTTTTCTTGAACAAAAATTTACACTGCTTGGAAATATAGGAGTTCCTCAAAATTCACTAAAACGCTCGCCGCCGCCAAAAGGTTTAGGATATCTGAATTTGGGAAAGTCATGGACCTACCTACCATATACATCTACGTTCTCCGAAAATTTCAGCTCAATCGGATCGGCCACTCCAGAGATTATCTCCCTTAATCAGTTTGCTGATATATATATATATATATATATATATATATATATATATAGATATATATATATATAGATATATATATATATATATATATATATATATATATATATATATATATATATATATCATTGAACCTCCAGAAAATTTTTTGATTTGTGAAAAAAATTCAAATCATTGATAAATCTTAACGTTTGTGCATCATGTCAATTTAAAATTTTTAAAATTCCCATTTGCACAAGAACGGCAACCCATCACTAAATTACCTCTATTTTCAGCACTCGAAAGTTCTGTTCACGAGAACTGACGACTGGACTTTCCGATCATAATGAAATTCACAGGACGTATTTATATTAATTAGGACCAGGTCTGATAGAAGTGATTTTCAAATGCGGGCAACCCTGTAGTAGTGATCTATATCTTGAAAAATCACTGAGAAAAAAAAATCACTGAGAAAAAAAAAGCTTTTTGGCCTATAACTTCCGATTCAGCCATCACATTTAAACAAAATTCACAAAATATTTGGTTCTTACTTAAGGTAACATTTGGCGAAAATATGGCTGAAAAACTAGAATAGGGTTGCCACCTATGGTGATTTTTGTCTCCTGAATCTTGCAAATTTGCTCAGCAAAATAAAACTTTTTTCCCTATAACTTCCGGTGTAGTCATGATATCAAAATGAAGTTTATGCAGTACATAGATTTTGACGTGGGCCAAATGTCATAGGAATTTCGTACAAAAATCGTGGAAGGGCTGCCAGCTATGACCATTTTTGTAATTTTTTGGGATTTCTTTACTGCGCGATTATGTCATTAGATTTGCAATTAAAATTAAAAATTTGAAAAGTTTTGAGGGAGTTGTAAGAGTGGACAATAGACCGGTTTTCCATACAAAAATAATTTCTTTTTCTTCTAAATTGTCGTCGAAGCAGGAGAGTACATTGCTAGTGTACGTTGTGCAAGTAGAGAAGACATATACGATTTCGAAGGTGTGGCTTGTTGATGTTTTGCTGCTCTTGTAGACATAAGTTGATTTTTCGAGGAAAACGCCATAAGAAATACACGGCAAAAACAAGTGAAACCTGTCCAAATCGTAATGCTTTTATAAAAGTCTTCCGCAGCCGAGGAGGACAAGTTTTTCATACAAAAATCGAGCTTTTTTTTAGTTTTTTAGACAAATTTTTTTTCGCTTGAGATGTTGTCGCGAGTTGAGTTGACAGAGCCGGGATCTGGTATTTTAATTATGAGGAGGAGTCGATGCAGATCTGATAATTTTATTCGTGGGCTTGAAGCCGGTGCCATTTTGGGTACGATGCAGATTGTTTTTAAACAAGCTGTACCATGTGCCAGCAATCTTGATTTTTGGCGCCTTGACCCCATATGACAGGAATCTTGTTTCCTGGTACCGTGGTTATGTTTTTTACACTATTTGTAAGTAAGAAGCCGGGTGAGCTGTTAGGTTTTGACTTGAAGCCGGTATGCAATCTATCTGAACCGGTATGTGTTGTTTTGCTAACAGATTTGTATATGTTGTGTTGATGTGACGTAGGTCAGTTATACAAATGAGCACGAAAGTGAAAACCGGCAATAAGCTGAATATCAATCTGAATAAAATTTCAATTTGTATCCATATGATGTTAATGAGCTCAGAAGTGAAATACAAAACGTGTAATATATAGAATGGAATGATTTATTTTATTATGAATTGAAATACAATTGTTTGCAAATATATTTTTTAACAAGTTAAAATAATTTTACATTTCAATCTTGACTCCATCACACAGCACATGCCTCCATCGAAAATCATTCCAAATTGAAAACTTGTTGATACCTGTAAAATAGCTGAAATTTTGTAACTCCTGAGACAAGAGACTAAAAATGTTGTAGGAAATAATTAAAAAAAAGATGTAGAATATATCGACATTCTTTTTATTGAAATAATTTCATATTTTTACAAATCATTTTTTCTCTTCAAAGCGAATTTTCACAAAACCTCCTCTACTTTCATCTTTTCCCTCGTAGATGAAGTAGAGGTTAGTTGTATTCTGGTTTAGCTGACTGACGTCCTTATGTGTTTTGAACCCACTGGAGAAACGTACTGGTAGGAAATAGTAAGAGCCCTCTTCCAGGAACATCGCTACTCGGGATCCATACTTAGTCTTCACGAGCTTAAACTCACGTTTCTTACATGCTTTACCCTCCTCCAACATGACATTTGTAAGTAGGGTATCAGCATTGCCCTTGGCGATCGCGTTTAGTAGATCTGCCTGTAAAAATAAGTGAATGAGATATATAATAAAAAATATTTACATAGATTTTAAAAGCCTTACCATTATAATGCTCGTTCGTTGTGGAAACAGATGTGTCTGACTGAATCTACTAAAAGTATTCAGACTTTTATATGATTTTCAGGCTTATGTAGTCGTTGGTAAAAACAGAAAAGTTTACCTTCAATTACAAGTTTCCGTTATCTGCAGAATTTTACCAGAAATGTAAATTCATGTTTATTTCATAGCCAGGTATGCATTAAAGAGCTAATGTCTGATGAGAGTTGGTGCATACTTTCGAAACCACTTAGTTAAAAAGTTTTTCAATTTTGAATGTAGCAAAATAAAAATTATTCTTTATGTAAACTGATGTTTATTTCATCATATATATACATTTTAAGTGAAGATGAGTTGCAAAAGTAATATTGAAGAATGTCGTAAAATAAAAATTATTCTTTATGTAAACTGACGTTTATTTCATCATATACATAAATTTTTAATGAAGATGAGTTACAAAGTAATATTGAAGATCAGAGATGGTAATGGTATATGATACAAAGATAATATTGATATTCAAAGAAATTGAGGTTCAGAGATACGATTTCTCGAATTTATATTTAAATAATGTGAATCAGACATCAATAAAATAAATTACTTTATCGGTGGTTTAGGGAGCACATTTTCATTTCAGCCAGTATCTGAAGTCGATATATAAATGGTTTGGTGTAGTTAACGTAAGCCACATTTTATTTCAATCTTTGCAGCAGCTATCCAAGTGTATGCAGGTTACAGTTTGTATGAAATATTTACCAACTAACTGAACTGCATCTCCAAAGGTATGAACTTCAACCTATATTTGTAGTAGCATTGTTAATAAGTTTTATTTCACAGTTGGAGATACATTGTTAGAAGAGAACCAGCGAGGCCCTGTCCAGTGAGCTGTCCAGTCAGCAGAGAACCAGCGAGGACCTAGCAGCAAGCTGTCCAGTGAGCAGAGAACCAGCGAGGATCTAGCAGCAAGCTGACCAGTGAGGAGAGAACCAGTGAGGCCCTAGCAGCAAGCTGCACAGTGATCAGAGAACCAATGAGGACCAAGCAGTAAACGGTCCAGTGAACAGAGCGCCAGCGAGCATTAAATGTTCCAGTGAGGCTCTTCTCTTCTCTAATCAATAGCAGAAAACTTCCAACACTTGTTTCAGTACCAGGTACTTATAAGAAATATAAATTAGGTAGGTTCAACGTCAAAATGAATGTGTCAAATATAATTAGACATTTAGAGGAAACAATAAGTTTCTCATCCGACTTTTTTCTTATTTCTCTGAGTGTTCTCTTAAAAGACATCAGAGATAGTTCGTTAAATTTAAGTGAAGAGCAGAGATTTTTGGTTATGCAGTTAGTTGTACGTTACTCTGTGGTAAATAGTGTACCATTGTCTAACAAAGTGCTAAGTGAAAGTTTAAGTTTCTTAAATCGAGGTTCCAGTTCATTAACTTCAAGGTCAGATAAGCCTGTATCACAGTGTATCATTCAGAGTGGTAGTGGTACTACAAAAGATGATCATTTTAATGCAGACTATGAAATTTTGTCAAAAGAGGAAACGTTTTTTCCAAAGTTTAATTTACAAGGTGTTAAAATAACGTTCAGACTTAAAGATTTTGCAAATGTGAAGGAAGATCCGATTCAGGGGCTTGAACAAACTTTTGACAATATTCTCAAAAGTATTGCGGTAAATTCTGTAAAAGGAAGCAAAATTGGTTTCACAATATCACTACCTAATTCGCCTGATGTAAAGTCCATCTGGTGCAGTTTACGACCACTTGGCGAAGTTAATGGTCGGTTTGTTTTGGGATTAATTTCAAACGTGAATCAGTGGAATAGTGCGTTTCTATCGGATGAAGTGATGGATCTAAATGTACAGATAGTGAATTTTCCTTCAGGAGGGGGTAGAACTGTTGGACAATATATCGATGAAGACGAATTTGTCACTAAGAAAAAATGTGTAGTTGATGTGGGTAAAGAAAATAGTACTGACTGTCTCCCGCGAAGTATATGTTACGCTATTGCAATGATTACTAGTGATAATAGAGTTGTCAACACAGTTAAAACACTTGATAAAACTACAAAGCAGTTATGTTAAAATTCTGGTGTAACTGTTGAACAGAGCGGTTGTGGTCTTAACGACCTTTTCAAACTTCAAAAGTTTTTAACGAAGTATTCAATAGTGGTATTTGATGATTTTAAAAACTCATCTTGTATTTTATTTAAAGTTCCCTTTAGAAGTCAATCGGTGCAGAAGATTTACTTATACTATTCAAAACAAAAGAGACATTTCTATGTTATTAAGACTCTGTCAGCATTTTTTGATAAGAACTATGCATACAGCACTTGTGGCAAAGTTTTTAATACCATGAATCATAGATGTAAGTTGAGATGCAAGTATTGTTGTTCTATTCCGATTTGTGACTTTTCGACGGTAATGTTAAAATGTGAGAGATGTAATCGTTCATTTAGGGGTGTGGGTTGTTACAACAGACATCTTCAGAACAAAATCAAGCAAAAGTCTGTCTGTGACACTTTCAAGATATGTGTGATATGTACCAAATTTCTGAATTTCATAAAAATTCAAACAGAAAGCCATAAATGTAATGAATACCGGTGCCATATGTGTTTTAAAACTGTTCCGGCAGAGCATCTATGTTTCATTAAGCCGTACAGAGGTAAGGCTGACCGTAAATTTCTCTTGATCTTTTTTGATTGTGAAAGCATTCAGAATAAACCGTACGAAAATAGTTCTACTTCTTACCCTCATGTTGTTAACCTAGTTGTTTCACAACAATCATGTTATAAGTGCTATGCAAAGACGGATGTTACAGAAGATTGTGAAATATGTGGTGTAAGAGAGCACATTTTCCAATATAATGATACGCATACAGATGTTGTTAAAAGCTTTTTAAACTATTGTCTAACACCTCGACCTCATTTTAGTAACGTTATTTGTATCGCACATAATTTACAAGGTTATGACGGGCATTTTTTAGTAACGGAACTAGTCAAAAGAAAATTAAAGGTTGAACCAATAATGAATGGTATGAAAATTATGAAATTGAGCTGTGGTAAAGTAAGTTTTATTGATTCGCTCAATTTATTAGCTTTCCCTCTTTATAAATTTCCCAGAGTCTTTGACATAGAAAATTATGAAAAAAGTTATTATCCTTACTATTTCAGCACATTGGAAAACATGAATTATGTTGTTAATATCCTTCACCTGATATGTATGGTTGTGATACAATCGATGTCAAGGGTAGAGATAATTTTTTCGAATGGTATAAATTGAATTCTCATAGAGTTTTTGATAACAGTATAGAGTTGTTGTTATACTGTAAGAATTATGTCAACATTTTACGTTTGGGTTGTATACGTTTCATGCAGGAATTTATGGATATATCCCAAGTCAATCCTTTTGTTGAGGCTTTAACTATTGCGTCAGCATGCATGCTAGTTTACCGAAAAATTTTTTTACGTAAGGATGTTTTAGGCGTGATGCCTAAAACAGGTTATTACAAGTCTCAAAACTAATCTCGTATTGCTAGTAAATGGCTTATTTGGAAGAGCTCCGAACTCAATGATGAAATTTTTTCGTCGAATAATATAGGCGAGGTGAGGTTAGAGCAAAGTGAATTTTACGTAGATGGTTTCCACTCCAAGACAAATACCGTATATGAATTTTTCGGATGTTTTTATCATAGATGTAAAGAGTGTTTTAAGATTCAAGAGCATGTATCAGGATTCAATCAGGATACCTTAGACCAGAGATATGAGGCAACAATGAGGAGTATTGAGTTGATAAAGTACAACGGTTATAAATTAGAGTATATATGGGAGTGTGAATTCGTAAAATTTTTAAAAGAGAACCCACACATCGAGACAAAAATCGATGAACAGTATCGAGATGTCAGTGCCCCTCTAGCCCCGCGTGACGCACTATTCGGCGGTCGTACGGAAGTGTTTAAATTGTATCATAAAGCTAAGGCAGGAGAAATGATAAGATACCTTGATTTCACCAGTCTGTATCCTTACATTAATGAATACGCTCCTTACCCAATAGGTCATCCTAAGATTTTTCGCTTTGATAATATACCTGCTAAAGAAGATGTGTTGACAATGCACGGTTTTATCAAGTGTTCTATTATTCCTCCTACAGGTTTATTTATCCCTGTATTACCCTTTAAGACTAATTCCAAATTGTATTTCTCATTATGTAGAATATGTTCAGAGACAAACAAAATTACCCTATGTGATCATGATGATTTGGAAAGGGAATTTACTGGTACTTGGGTTATACCTGAGGTAGCGTTAGCTGTTAGTAAAGGCTATAGAGTGCGAAAATTTTTTGAAGTTTGGCAATATAACTTTACGAAATATGATCCGATTACCAAAACAGGAGGTTTGTTCTCGGAATACGTCAACACCTTTTTGAAAATTAAACAAGAGTCGAGTGGTTGGGGTGGTGAACACTTATCCGAAGCAGATCGAGATAATTTTATAGAATCATATCTGTTGAAAGAAAACATAAATTTATGGAAGGATCAAATTAGTAAAAATGCTGGTAGACGAAATACAGCAAAGATGTGTTTAAATTCTTTGTGGGGTAAAGTTGCTCAGCGAGAAGATCGAACTCATACAAAGGTGTTCCATAACTTAATTCCACAAATTTGTAATTTCATACAGTCGCCAGGACTGGAAATATGTTCGGTTTACCCTGTAAATGCTGATACCGTGTGGGTAACATGGAAATACTCTGTGGAAAATTTGAACACATTAGGTCTGTTTCCGTACTTCAGCAAACTGCAGCAGTAACAGAATTTTGCAGCTGGCTTCTTTTTGCTGCAAAATTTGGCTTGCATTTGGCTTGCAGCAAAAGTACGGAAACGTCTTGCTGCGAATCTATTTTAATATATTATAATAGATTCAAGTATGGAAACAGACCTACAGTGGCTCACAGCTTATTTGATACAGTGCTTCTTTGAAAAATTAAGTTGCAATAACTCAAAACATAATAAAAATATCAAAAAAATTTGAACACCATTTTGAAGGCAATTGTTTGTTGTTTATTAAACAAGTTTATAGTTGTTACAAAGTTGCTGTTTTACATCTTAAAAAACAAAAAAACTAAAAGTAATAACAAATTTCATGTCACAGCTTATTTGATACAGTTTGATTAAACATTAAAATTGTTGTGAATTATGAGGTTTCCAGTTGATTTCAATACTTTGTATGATAGCCCTTAGCATTAAGCAGAGCCTGGAGCCTATTCGGCAGTGAATCAACGAGTTTTTTTGTAATGTCAGGAGTAATTTTTTGCCATACCTCTAGCAGTGCTTTCTTCAGGTCTTGGTTATTAGAAATCTTGTGTTTTCTAATGTTGTTATCCAACAAAGTCCACAGATTCTCAATGACGTTCATGTCTGGTGACTGTGCCGGCGGAGACATCAAATGAGGGCAATCCCAAATTGGCCAGGACTGCACAATTCCCGACTTGTGCTTTGGATCATTGTCTTGGTACAACCGAAATTGGTTGCTAACACCCAATTTTTCAGTGCTTTGCAGCAAATTGTTTTTGAGTCCATCAAGGTACTTTGTTTGGTCCATTGTTTCCTCAATAAACTTTAAATTTCTGACTCCGGCTGCGGACATACAGGCCCAAACTATCACATTACCACCACCATGCTTCACAGTAGCTTTGAGGTTCTCCTTGTTTAGCTCAGTGTTTGCCTTGTGCCAGACATATGACATTCCGTCGGAGCCAAAAATGTTAAACTTGGACTGGTCCGCAAAAATAACCGTATTCCAGAACGCGGATGGCTTTCCCACATGCTCTTTGGCAAAGGCAAATCGGCTTATTGTATTTTATTGGAAATGAATGGCTTCCTACGAGCTACTCGCCCGTTGAAATCATGGTCGCGAAGCACTCGTTGGACGGTTTCAGCACTACATGACTTCCTTAATTCACGATGAACCTCAGTAACCAATTTTGGAGCGGAAATCTTCGTGTTTGCTTTCACTTTCCTTACAATGTATCGTTCGTCGGATACGGTGAAAATATTGTTTGGCGCATTTCACCTCTTATTTTCTATACGATTTTCGTGTACGAAGCGCTCAATTATGTGCTGCACTGTAGAGACATTCAAATTCATACTTTAAGCAATTTTTCGAACTCTTTGTCCTTTTTTAAAGTGGCTTAATACCAATCCGCGCTGTTCAATTGCGGTGCGATGACCCATTTTACAATTTTGGCTCATTTTGGCACTTCAGCTTACAAGATCTTGCTAAAAATTACCTAAGCCAATGTCTAACACAATCAAAAATTCAAGAAACAAAAACAAGACAGATTAACGGCACGACAAATAGGAGTTTATTCGCATTGAAGTGTCTGTATCAAATAAGCTGTGAGCTGCAATTTTTCTGCGCCAGTGGTATTTCTCTTTTACCGGACGCCGAAGAATATTGCTGGAACATTTTTTGTTTGCATTGTATTCGTTGAACATGCATCTAGTCAAATACGTTTAAATTTTTTGGATGGGGTTCTTTATTTCAAAGTTACAGTGATTTGCATTTTTAAATAGTCACTGTATCAAATAAGCTGTGAGCCACTATATTACCTCATGTGAATATACCCATAGCAGCGTATACGACTACATTTGCCAGACTTAAACTTTTTTAATTCGTGTGTGGTAACAATGGTCAATATTTTGCTAAAGAGCTGGCAGTACTACCTTTCGAATCAACTGTACCTACAGTTTACTACCTCTCTCCACCCCAACGACCTAGAAGATATTTGGACAGGTGGTGAGAAATCAATCTTGGTACCGAAAACGGGTTTTTCTACCAACTCATATAAAGCCGTACGAACACATAGGAAAAAGTTCAAGGGTGTAAGCAAAAAGTGAAATATGTAGGGGGCATCAGCTTGGCGCGTAGGTTTGAATAGCAATTATATATTGATATTTGTAGAATAGGTATAATCGTTGATTTGCAATGAAATAATTGAAACCTAGTCAAATGAAAATAATGCAAAATATTTGAAGGTATTTTGAAGACCTTTATAATCTATTTTTGCAATATTCAAATTATTTAAGTTATACTCATTGTATTTTTTCTTAACTATTTAACTCCTACTAACTGGTACATACCTACTACTTTGCCTAATTTGACTACCATCTAAGTATTGCTTAGCCTTTATTCTACCCAGATGCTTTTGTATAACTGGAGTCAGGATAATAATATCGGGATATAAAGCTTTGCCGGCATATATGTAATATGTGTTACTTCCGTAATCTTTTTCAATAGTAAATACATAAATAAAAATAATTCTAATTTAAAGCCCCTAAAAAAGAAGAGGCAATGTTATATTCTGAGTAGTTTTCGGGACCAAGGAAGAAAATATAATGTGAATAATTAATGCATTTATCAATTGTTTTTCATACGCATTATTCTAAAGTAATCTGAACACATATGTACCTTGTCCGGCCTACTTTATCAAATCTCACTGTCAATGTCTATGAAGGTGGCGTGATCAGTTTCACGTCTCACTTTACCCTTTATTTCACTCAGGTACCTATTGAGAGCTACGTGAACTCGAGGCTAGTTATACAATCTGTCGTTATACCTGCACGAACCCCACACATTAGGAGCTAGTACTAGACTGTAAGAAGTTCCATATGCATTATAGACCAGATTCAAACGATCATATGCATTATAAGGTTGTTAAAAAATATATCCTAGAAAATACTTTAAGCATATAGTTCTGGTGTGGAGTACTTAGTTAAGTATACTATTAAAAATAAACTAATAAATAAATAATTTTATTTCTGATTAGCATATGCCTCCCTCTTCCTTTCTAACCGGGCTTGGGACCGACTGCGTCGAAATTACGGCAATGGTAAATATATTCATATATATATATATATATATATATATATATATATATATATATATATATATATATATATATATATATATATATATATATATATATATATATTCAAACTAAACAAACAGTAAAAGTTTAGAGAAATGTATTATTTTCCACATTTTGAACAACGAAACACGACAAGACTAACAAAAAACTGGTCAGATATTGAATTTTAAAACAATTTCCCACAAACTACAAGAAATTGCCCCCAGCGACAAGTCATTTATACCACGCCGATGTTTCCCCCTCACCCCGCTATTTGCTACCACGACCGATGTTCAGTAAATTGTCAAACTCGGTGAACATCGGTACGTGTTGAATCGACCGGCGTGGCGGACCAAGATAATTGTTTGATTTTAACGAGTATCTTGCCACTTTTTGTGAAATAAACTTCATCTATTTAATTCTTACACCACAGAGAGCACGTATATATACTTACTTGTGGAAAGATACACCAACCGCACGAGAACGAGCTGTGTTTTGGCGATGTGGCTCTGAACACTTCATTTTCACCGGATTTAAGTGTTTTTAAACACTATCACTAGCACTTTTTCTGTTCAAATCCTGCAAATGTACCTAATTACTTCCGAAAAGCACTTTAATTCGTAAAAAACACTTTACATTAGTGATTATTCGACCTGTTTATAACGTTGTTGAGCAATTCACGGCGGGAGAAATGTCAAACTGACAAATTAATGTACAACGTGGTGCGTTGCATGGTCAGAGAGGGAGGGTAGAGACGAGGAAATTGGTCCCAGCGCATTTTCCTACATGTACACTATAACCGCCTGTCCAAATATCTTCTAGGTCGTTGCTCCACCCTATCCTTACCAAGAACTGGATGGTAGGGTACGAAGACAGAACAAATTCGCAGCAAAGAACATTAACGGGTTGCGATGGGATGACGGTGAGGTTAGCTACAACAATCTTCCAAACATTCTAATGCCATTCAGCGAATCTACGATCTACGTAAAAGGTGATACAAAAGTCAAATTTCTAAAGAGGTATCTACCCTCCGCAAACATAGTTCATCTGGAGATACCGAAATTACGAGATCTCAAGAATTTCAAGACCATCTGTAAAATACATGGTGTACTTCCGGGGATACGATGTGCTGCGCAAAACTGTATAAATCTTTATATGTATTACCTTATGAATACTAAATATTGTTGAAATACAAACATGTTTTTTCTTATTACGTCAATTTATTTCATTACATTAAAAATAAGGTTACAGCTACACAGTATTGGAATTTCATAAAAAAGCCTAGAATAATTAATATGCATATAAGATGTACGAGGTGGTATAAAAAAGTCCTCATTTTCCAGCTTCAATAGATCCTTCTCCCTGCATCTATTACAGTACTGCTTGTAATATTCCTTCACATATTCCGAAGCCAAATTGTTGTGGTGCATGACAATATTAAAAAATTCCATCATATCGAACAGTTTGAATAGCTCCAGATGTTTGATTGTTATGTTGCCATTGCCTACAGGAATCTGATACCGTTTCAAAAGACCCAATTGATTTTCCGGATATTCATCGCCTGCTGAAGTCTTCAAATCGTTGAGGTAATTGTAGAGTGAAATCCATTGACTGTAGTCAATTGGCAGTGGGAAACGTCCATGGTAGTGGAAGATTGCCTTCGCCTGAAATGTCTGCGGGTCAAATCCGAGTATGACCCTACGGTTATGGCAGCCATCCAGGTAGTAAGTGTAGTTCAGTAAGGCATCTTCATTGCACGGAGCTTGGGATTTGGGAATCGTTTTCGTTCTTGACTTCTTCTCCTTGCAGTTTGATATGATGTTCTCACAGCTGCTAGAAGGTTCGACTTGGGATGGTTTCACAACTTTTTTCTTCTTCTGAACAACGCAGACGACTCGCTTAGAGGTTTGTGTTTGCTTATTAGCGGACTTTTCAGCAACTGACGACATCCTTTTAAATTGTAAAAGGCAAAACTATGGCTTCGATGGATTGATCACGCTGTTTTTTATATCTCCGGCCTCCTGTCTGCAGGTCTGATTGAAACACTCCCCACCATTTTGCAAAGAGGCCTTCAAATAAATTTTCCGGAATAAATCAACTATTTCACCATCATTGAAATTATAATCTGTAGAGGAGAACCGGTTCAGAAATGTTTTGAAGCTCCTGCCACTGCAGCGAAAATAAAGAAAAACACCGCAATACTGTCCGCATGTGGTTGAGAGCACACTTTGTAACCTCTGCTTATTATTTACGAAAACTTGACCATTGACCCGAAGAAATCTTTTGAAGTATTTGTTAGTAGGATATTTACCGAAAGTACTCGATAGGTCCTTTTCTAGGAATGTAAAAGGCCACCCAATGAGTTCCACTTTTATGAGCTGGATCTGTTTTCACAATAATACAAGCAGGTTTCTTTATTTGATGGGGTAAGTGATCGCACGGAAAAACACCCTTGAAAAATCTTTTAGTAACATGATTTCGCTTTAAAGAACTACCAAGCTCGATCGTGTTCATTCCTGTTCTTTAGAGGTGATCACTTCAAGGTTAATGATCCTAGTACGAGACGTAACGTAGCTCTGAAAGAATTCCTTTGTTGGCTCCCCATATACGAAAATTGTTGAAAACTTTGCGAGGGTTTTTATAAGATCCTCATCCAGACGCTTAAGTTCAAGGCTTCCAGACACACCAGTATGATCTGTAGTGCTAGCTGCTGATGTAGGATATTTGTAAACGATCTCCTTTGTATACACTTTATCTGGTGAGATAAAGCCTGCAAACGCAATTTTTTTAAAGAAGGTAAAGTGAGCTTCTGAAAAATACTCGGTATTTACTAGACAATGAGTCATGGTACTGTAGTTATCTCTAGCCAATGCACTGAACGAAAAAGGTACGTAAATACAATGAAAAAATTCATTGCATTTATGAAAAATTCATAGTTTTACAACCAATAAACATGTTCATTGCCACAATGAACATCCATTTATAAAAGTGGCGAATCGAGATTTTCAATAAAAAAGTTCATTGATTGTATGATTGTAGTTCATAAAATCAATGAATATGGTTCATAAAACCAATGAACTTAGTTCATAGAATCAATGATCGTAGTTCATAAAACCAATGAATATTATTCATAGAATCAATGCACAAAGTTCATTCCATCAATGATCATTGTTTTTAGAATCAATGAACATAGTTCATAAAATCAATGGATGTAGTTCATAGAATCCATGAATATCTTTCGTAGCACCAATGAACTGAGTTAGTGAAATCAATGAATACAGTTAATAAAACTAATGAATGTTGTTCATAAAGTCAGTGTATAAGTTCATAATATCAATAAACGGTGTTTCTAGAATTAATAAACACAATTTATAGTATTTTTATTTGAAAAACTAATGAATGCGGCTCATAAAATCACCAAAAATGCTTTGTGACAATGAAACACTCTGGATTTCAGTAAAATATTTTTATTTGAATGGTATTTTCATATTTTACATACAGCCACATACATGGAACTATATCTATATACATATATACATATTTCTTATGTAACACAAAAATAGAAAGATACGAACAAGTACAATATATTTCCTTGTACTTGTTTCGTCGTAATGTTATGTAGTAATGTATACTAAATAAAAAAAACTAAAACGAAATTCAGAAACTAGTATTACTTTACTCTGAATAAGAAACGTCACGAAATGGTATTTGAGCAAAATATATTTCTAAACTTCCCAATTGCACCCACATTTGGTTGCTGACGAGAATCTGGACAGTTTAGCAAATAGTCAAAATCCTTCTGAAATCGAAACGTGGAAGGGGAACGTCGTACTGGCCAAAATAAATGCTTCTTATTTTCGATCGCAAAAGTTTCGTTTCCATGAATTTGATTTGATTTATTTATAAATGAATTCGAAGTAATTTTCTTTGAAAAAATAGGTTTCAATCATATTGTCAAATTTTGAAACAAATATCTACTGCTCGCAGCAGACTTTTACATGGAATTTTTATATCATCGAAATAAATTTATATGTCCTTAATCACCCTTAAATTATTACCGATGGTAATAACAAAAGATTTGATATTTTCCAGCCTACTTTTCTTGAACCTTATCGAATCTTCAAGTTCCACGAATGACTTACAAGTAACTATAAAAGATTCTTGTGAATCTGTGATCGTGAATCTTTTCACAACATTTTTCCCTAAGGTGCTCTTACTCACCACTCGTTGCCAGGGAAGTAAGAAGCCGTGTAGAGCCCACAACAGCATTGCATCGTGACTATCTGTAAATAATATAGAATTATTAATTTATTTGTTGATTTTGTAGCGGGAATACACTTACTCTCATCCAAATGAGCATCTTTGAAAAAATCAATTTCAGCTCGGATTTGTTTGCAATTCAGAGTCCGTTCAGCGGAGAGAAATCCTAGCAGGTGGCTACGTATGTTCCCCCACTCTTCTACTATCGATGACGAGGTTTGAAATTTCGATTGAAAGTCGATATCAATCTAGTGAAAAAATAGTAATAGTAATTTAAATACACAAATGAATATAAAGTAATCTTTACCAGAAGAAAGCCTTGGGGCTGTTTATCTTGCGGCCATTTGACAAAAATTTCATTTGATGATGATGACTCGTAAATATCCTTTAGTCGACATTTGACGCAAGCCTTCCACAAATGATCAAACTCTTCAACTGAAAGTTTGTCATGAATTAATGACCTCTTTATTGTTTCGAAGTCGTCTTCTGGCACTAGAAAATAAGTTCAGAATAAGTAAAGTTTTGTTTCTTGCGTTATGAACTGTACCAATGGTTTCCTGACGATCGCTGAGCTCGCTGTTCGTATTCTGTTTCACGAACTTTGCAAAGGACTTTCCGGCAGATTTTAGATTAAAATAAAAAATTAAAAAGTAAAAGTAAAAAGTAAAAGTAAAAAGAGTAAAATTATCATTATCATGTAATGATATTGCAAATTTGAATTTATTTTTATTATTACTTGAAGGATAAGTCATGTTAGATGCACATTCTTCTACAACAATTGCGTTTGGAGCTAGAGGTGGAACAAGAGGATTATGGCCGGAAGGTAGATTTTTTTATTGATTCCTCAGAGGAACTCTGCTCAGAATATTTTCGCTTCAAATGTCGTCTGAAACAATCAAGTTTCGAAAAACATTGATAGCAGTTATTTTGGATACATCTAAAAGTGCTATTTTTTTATAAATCATGGAATCGTTTGAATTGAACTATGAGGAGTTCTATTGAAGCAAATATTTCACGACACAGAAAACATTTCATATTGAAAACTAAAAGATTATTTAAAGATTATTTGCTTATACTTTTAAAGATTATTTTTATTTTAATTCTGAATTGTTGACCTGGAATTTATGAATTAAACACATATTAGGGTAATTCAAGCTTCATATTTAAATAAGATTATTATAAGGATTATTATAAACCACTTAACTAAGTTTGAAATTTATTCACTGAACGATGTCACTTCTTCACTACAAAATTTCTGTCTTACTTAACTGAAAAACGACCGATTTGCGAAGCCCAATGTTGATGTGATGGATTCAGATTCATCACTGTTCCGAGTATTACCATTGCCGGTGTAGACTCATGTTATGCACGATTTCTTAGTTTTTATGGATGAATTCGTAGCGACTATGAACTTGTTCATTACTACTATGAATGGATTCATAGATCCGCATTCACTATGAACTAATTCATTACTTCTATGAATAAATTCATAGGGACTATGAATCAGGTCACAGCCTCTATGAATCAATTCATAAGTACTATGAACTAGTTTATAAGACTGAAAACAGATCAATAACGTCCATATTTGCATCTTTGTTAAACTTTGATAAACAATCTGTAAATTCGTGAATGGAAACTCATACCCTCATTGAGTTTAAGCATGATATTCATGAAATCTATGAAGGGTATTTAGAGTGTATGAACTAATACTTGATTTCTATAAAACTAGCTGAAATCAAGAAGAGAACCTTTATGAACTCGGATTCATTATATTTATGAACGGTTCATAAAATCGTAAAATTCTAACAATGAAAAGTTCATTGTGACAATGAATTGTTCATACCGACAATGAAATTAGGCTCTATAAACGATGTTCATTGGCGTTATGAACAATATTTTTTTCAGTGTGCTCAGATAAATAATAATAAATACAGAAGTGTTGAACCTCTTTATATACTTTTTATAGACTCGAGTAAACGTTTCGATTTTTATCGATTTCAATATTCGTATCGTACTCTGCGTACACAAGACATGTTACACTATTCTTTAATGCCTCTTTGAATCTTCCCTCGATTCTCACAACACCTTGATTCAATAAACTGTCACAAGTTGATTCGTATGAATTATCTGCTGTCAAGTCAAATGCTAGTAAAAAGCAGCCATTGTCGAAGAATTGTTTGGATATCTGATGACCTTTATCAAAATAATTGATACGAGTACCCTTGAAAAGGCTCAAGTACCCCCGGGTGCTGAGTGGTTTTTCTTTTGAATAATCGAATTCTATAGGTTGATTTGGTACTTGTACACCATTAACTGACAAATTAAATCTCGTGATGTTATTGTGTTTGAAGTTATATGGATTTTTAGTATGTTTTCCAGTATAGGCATCGTTGTCTATCATCCCGAAAATGAGCAAGTTCGGTAATTGACCAACCACTATATTGTCCAGTGATAGTGTGAATGTATTTGTTGGTAACGTGTTTGTTTTCACTTTGACGCGTTTGTACGGGTATACTGCATTTGAACGTTGCAGTACTGTTTCATGGGCCAGGAGAATATTGGGATTGACGCTTGCATGATTCATGTACGTTGTTGCTTCCAGTATTTTAATTCGAGGCGAGAGTTCATGATCTTTCGAGTACAGGTAGAATTCAGGTTTCTCTTATGATAATATGACGCGTAAATCTACACCATTAATCAATAGTTTTTCTTGGTTAAATATATCACTATGGATCTTGCCCATTAACTCAACGACATTACTTTTCTCTAATAGCTCTGATCTACTAAGATAACCTTTATTCTCAGACTTTGGGCCAGCGCCTTCAATCATTTCCATTTCATTCTGGTCAAGATACCATCCAACCGATTCGAGATGAGTTGTTGCTGCATCTTTACCGTAATTCAGTAGATTTTCAATGTATGCCCTGTACTGGTAGTTGTTATCTGTTTGAGCTATATTCTTCCCATTCAGCTGAACTGTACATTGTCTAAAAAGCGAATGCATCAAATTATTTGCGACGCCGATTGGATCAGCTTCTACTTCTCTACCATCAGCACCCTCAATTACTTCAATCCCTGTGAATAACATCTCTTTACCATCCTTTATTTTAACCATCTGCACTTTGAGCCGTAGATATATGCTGGATAAATCACGATACGTATCACCATTGCCGAGAGAGATGAATTCCGGTACAGATGAGTTATCCAATGAAGCTATCGGCTTGTATGCAACTTCTTCGGTTTTTAAAATGTTGCTTTGAATCGGTGATGTGGAGAAAATGTCCAATTCGGATTTCATGCATTCTTTGTAGGAGGTAATGTTGATCACTTATCAAATATGTCCAACACACGTTTCTTGATAACTTTTCGTTTACTTTTCACCCTCTTAATCTTTTCACGTGAGGCTCTTTTTACAGTTTTTTTCAATTTACTAGCTTTACGACGCTTAAGAGAAGACTTGAATTGAATTGTTGTGAACAGGTTAGCTCTTTTTATAGCCATTCGATTACCAGCACCATCCATCTTATCAAAAAGTTTGTTTATACCTTTCTGAGCTAACTCTTGTGCTGCAGTTTGTCCGTGTTCTCTTAAGAGTTCTTTATGAGGTTTGTTCCCAACCTCCTGTATAATAGCCTTACCGGTCTTGACCGCTTGTCGTTTTATAGCTTTTACACCTGACGCAGCCAAAGGTTTCAGATAACGTAATAAACCACTGAAAAAACTTCCTATACCTCTACCGCGCTAATAGATAATTGGGGCTCGCAAGAGGTCTCCAATATCTGATAAATTTCCACCACTCTGGACAAAATAATAGCGTGTGTAGTGCGAGTTCATGTCGTTAACATCGGTACTGAATATTAACACTATAACCATTACATCAATGAATGTGAATATTTATACTTTTTCTTACCGACGTTTAAAGTGAAGCATTATATATGTGGGAGTAAAACTTGGTTCAAAGTCTACTGGTTCACCTTGTTGATCTGTGACTTTAATAGAAATGCTTTCGAAAAAAGTTTTTTCCACAGCACAGTACTCTACATGTTTGAATAAAAAATAAAAAAAATAAAAAATAAAAAAAAATAATGAAAGTTGTCAAGACGAAGGATCACGCTTCCAATTACAAGTTGACACCGACAAAGTAGCGTTCTTCGTCAAAGGAATACCCCCCGCTGCTGATCAAGGTTGGCTGGATAGATTTCTCGAAACCGGTTTCCACATCACAGATTATTGTATAACAAAACTACCACAACGGAAACACAACTCGCAGAAACGATATAAAGTGTTGATTCCTTCAAAATATGCCTGGATTTTTACGAGTTTAGACGGAGGTAGCAGCAGCTTCGACTGGAATGGCGTTACATTTTCTCCCTGGAAAAATCGAGTCACCAACAATAGGCGTAAGAAAGAAACTAAAACTAATTCTGTAAGAAAAAATTGTATTTGGCATAATGTTCCTATTACCCGCAAATCTCCATCCTTTCAAAATCCTCAAATTCTATCCAACTTGTTGACTATTCCTTCTAAAAACCCCAGCCAGTCTACGGTAGTAACAAACAATTTATCGTTGGACGGTACTTTTAACATTGCTTCTACTCGTAAGAACTCATTAATTCCACGTCCTACTGATGCTTCCGTTTCTTCTCAACAAAATGCAAACAATGTTAGCTCCTCTTTATCCTCTAGCCACCTAACTTCTTATGTCGCCTCTACCGAGGCAACTACGAATACTGCCACTATTGACAATTTAATGACAACTGCTTCTCGTCGAAAAGCAGTCAACTCTGTTAGGCATTTGTCCTAACATAACCCCTTCTTTCAATGGACTCAGACTCTTTTACCACAATTGTAGTGGTATGAGAGGCAAATTGAATAAATTATATCTTGACGCAAAATCCTGCCACTTTAATTTACTCGCCTTCACTGAAACTTGGCTAAATGACTCTTATAAAAATGAGGAGATCCTTGATAGCAGTTGGACAATTTACAGAAATGATCGCGACTATTCTTCCACAGGTCAATCGCGAGGCGGTGGGGTTTTACTGGCGGTTAGCAACACTATTTCAAGTGAGATTATTGACATCACCCCCAATGTTTTGTTCCAACACCTTGTTATTCGTGTTTCTTTGAATAACAATTTCCTTTACATTAGTTTGGCCTATATCCCACCCAGATCGGACGAATCAGTTTACAACCATTTCTGTGAATTAATATCTTCCATTACAACATCTCTGAATGAAAAAGACAAAATAATATTCCTAGGGGATTTCAATCGTCCCAACTTACGTTTTATCCCCGATGAAAACGACGCATTTCTTCTCCCTGTTAACCTCTTAGATTCCAATGACTTCAACCTTGCGAGTACTTTTTATGGCAACGATTTGCAGCAAGTCTCTCCAACTCCCAACCAAAACGGTCATTGGTTCGATCTTGTATTTACAAACGCCTATGACGAGGTAGTGGTAAGTCCAACTGATGATGCAGAACATCTTTTTTCAAATAGTTTACACCACACTGCACTATCAGTTGAACTTCCCACTTCTGATTCTATTTATTTTAGAGCGTACAATAATTCAATTGTATATGACTTTCTTAATGCTAATTATGAAAGCATTCACCATCACCTTGACTCTATAGATTGGCCGAATACTCTTTCAACGTTAGATCTTGAGGAAGCCATTTCCATTTTTTATGACAATATATTTGACGCCGTTGAAAGATATGTACCTAAGATAAAAAAAAAGAAGAAACTGTCTGAGCCATGGCTTGATAGGGACCTTAGGCATTTGCGAAATCGAAGGAACAAACTTTATAAGCGGATTAAAAACAATATCGACGTTAGTTCTGCTATTCAAGATGAATATAATGAAACTGCTAAGCAATTTCTGGCAAAGTCTCACGAGGCTTATGACAATTACATTAAGGCAACAGGTGAAAATATAATCCGCGACCCGAAAAAATTTTATGATTTTGTAAATGTGAAGCGAAAAACTACTGGTTATCCATCGTCGATGTTCTTTAATGATATCACTTCTTCCTCTCCTAATGAGATTTGTGATTTATTCGCAGATAATTTCCAGAATATTTTTATTGCTCCTGACTCATCAAACTCACATCTCCCTTCCTCTCATTCCACTGCTATAGCTTTTATCAGCCACTTAGAAATTACACGTGACGAAATACGTAAAGCTATTTCGGAACTCGATTGCAACAAAGGTCCAGGGCCAGATCTTCTTCCTCCAACTTTCTTGCGCAAATGTGTAGAGCAGCTTATAACTCCCTTTCATATCTTTTTCAACAGATCACTTTCGTCTGGAGTTTTCCCATCTCGTTGGAAACTTTCATATGTCACACCCATATTCAAAAATGGTGATAGACGCTGTATTGGAAATTATAGAGGTATTGCCATCTTATCTTCTATTCCGAAACTTTTTGAAAAGATTGTCTACGATAAACTTTCTTCACTTGTTGACTCCCGTCTGAACGAGCAACAACATGGTTTTAGAAAAGGTCGCTCAACTACCACAAATTTGACAGTCCTAATCTCAGAAGTCCTATGTAAAATGGAGAAAGGATACCAAATTGACGTAGTCTATACAGACTTTAGTAAAGCTTTTGACACAGTTGACCACCCTACCTTAATTGTAAAGCTACTG
This sequence comes from Nemotelus pantherinus, assembly GCA_963978885.1. Taxonomy (NCBI): domain Eukaryota; kingdom Metazoa; phylum Arthropoda; class Insecta; order Diptera; family Stratiomyidae; genus Nemotelus; species Nemotelus pantherinus. The sequence goes on from OZ022264.1 coordinate 94,193,443, forward strand.
AAATTCGGACTTGGTGGATCTTTGCTTAGCTGGCTGACTTCTTACCTTGGAAATCGAACTCAGCTGGTAAAATTCCAAGGACTCTTATCGAAAAATATCTCTGCTACCTCTGGTGTACCACAAGGTAGCCATCTTGGCCCACTTCTCTTTAATATATTTATTTCTGACCTATCTGACGCCCTAGCAAATATATCTCATCTACTTTATGCCGACGATCTCAAAGTCTATCATATCATTAAATCTAAATCCGATGCACTCTTTCTCCAATCCAAACTTGATTCACTTGACCATTGGTGCAATGAAAACAAGCTCTCTCTCAACATTGCTAAGTGCCAAGTTATAAGTTTCTCCCGAAAATGCACCGTCTCACATAACACATACTTCCTCGGGAATAATTTGTTAGCTCGAGTTGATAACGTTGTCGACCTTGGTGTTGTCTTGGATGAGTGACTCCGCTTCACCTTGGATTATGATAAAATACTTTCCCGTGCGAACAAACAGCTAGGCTTCATCAAAAGACGTGCCAAAGAATTTCGTAACCTGTGGGTCACAAGATCCTTATATACCTCTCTTGTACGCCCTATTCTCGAATATGCTTCCATTTGCTGGAATCCGGCTTTTGAAACCCACAGTAGCAGGCTCGAGTCCATACAAAAGCAATTCTTACTTTTCGCATTGAGAGAACTATACAGCCCTTACGATTTTAATACCCTTCCTCCTTATGAGTTTCGACTGGGTCATCTAAACTTATTAACACTTGCATCTAGAAGAAAGATGATTTTGGCCTGCTTCACATTTGACGTCATTAGAGGCGTCATCAAAGTTGAATTCCTGAATAGCAAAATGGTGTTGAATAACCCTGTAAGAAATACCAGGTCCTCCCGTTTACTTAAGGAATATCCACACTCCACTACTTACGCAGCTAATGAGCCGATAAATAGATGCTGCAGGATATTCAATAGCATAAGTAATCTGTATTCTCCAACAGTCTCAAAATTATCCTTCAAATCCTCCCTTGTCCAAGCCATCCGCAACCCTTAATCCTAAGCTATATGACAATGTTTTATTTATTTGTTATTTATTAATTTATTATTGATTTTTTTTGTTAATTATTTTGTTTAATTTTTCGTTTTGTTTCTATGTACTCGTAATTTACAACTTTGCTTTTATTTTTTACTGTTTATGTTACTTGTACCTTGCTTGGTTGATAAATAAAATAAAATGAATCTGAAAATACTGTCGCAATCTTGCAAAGGAATCGTACGAAGATTTCGCACCAATTTTTCAGCTAATATTCTAGGTTTGATAGTGTCTGTGTAAACGTGAATTAAATTGGGGCTTTCACAATCGCTAATGGTCTTGAATGCCGTAGCACGACGCGTTCTTTTATCAAGCTCATGTACGTTTTTTTCCAACCGACTTAGACTGTCAAGAAATATTGACTTATCGAAAGATTCTTTTATCGAGACATCAATCAGATCTGGATCGCGTTTATCAACAGGTGTTTTTAAAAATGCATCAATGAATAGGCCAGCAATATTTTCAGTTTTAGACACTTCAATCGGTACTGGTGTTGTACCCGTTGTTCCATCACTCCTTTTGTATGGAATGTTTAGTATTGTATCTGATTCAGTTTTTGCCCATTCATCAGGTAATCTATCGCTACCGGATTCTTTAGCCGCAGCACTTATGGATTGACGAATTGATTGACCAATTCGGTAAAATAATTGTTTTCGGACCTGGTACACTGTTCTGTCGGAAATTTCAGCTCTCTTTTTCAAATCTTCGTCTGAAAACTCTATTCCACTCAGCAAAAGTGACACAAAATCCGTAATGTTAATCGGTCAAGGTATTGGCAGTTCCACATTTATTTTTACACCATAGTCTTTTAGATGAAACGTATGCGAGGTAGGCTTGATCCCCGCTTTTCTTTCCCACTCACGTCTTAAGCTATGTGCAGGATATATGTATTCGTCAATCATTCGTAATAGCTCTACATGATTTCTTTTCGACCTCGGAATCTGTCCAACTATATAATCAATAAAGTCCTGAAGCGTGTTAAACTTTTTGTTTGAGTTTACATAAACTTTTTCGGCGATTTTCTTGCCTTGGTAAACATGTAAGCAGAAACCTCAAATCTTCTTAGATTCACTGATGTCGGAAATACTTCCTTCATCTCGATCTTTTTCGATATGTTTGAATACCAGTTCCTTAACTGATGTCAAATAGTAGTTAAAGAAGTCACGTTTAATAACCAAGAAAAATGACGATAGGAATGTTGAAAAATTGATATCGTTTTTTTCATAGCAAAGTCTCCGTAAAGTAGCATCACTCCATCTTAAGAGAACAAGGCTTTTTTTCAAAGATATGATTTTTACAGCTATTACTGTTACTTCAGGCTTGCTGGATTCTCCTGGAGTTGATCGTCGACTTCTTTTCATCATACTAGCTTCTTCTTCTCCGATACTGTATTAAGAACGCTTAGAAATACTGCTGGTTGACACTGTCTCTCCTTTTTTCATTTTGGCAACATTATCTCCGTCATTCCAACACACCAACCGCTGCCAAGCTTACAAGAAGCAGGAAGAATATTCTCAAAAGATGATAATGTGTTTTCAGGGTAAATGTCCAATCAACCGTTACTTAAAAGACACACATAGAATTCATCATCTGTTATTGTTACAGGCATTTTTAAATTCTTTCCCAAGCCAGGTCTGGTACACTTGAACTACGCACTTTTTTTTCTTTTAGTCTCTCACTCTGTCGAACTGGATGTTTTCTGACGGGATGATCAGCCGTGTATTGATTAGGATCAAACCGAGAGGGCCTTAATATAGTGTGACTAGGCAGTTCCTGCATTTCCACGTCCGCGATACTTTCAGAATCCTCTCCGCCTTCTTTCTCCATTTTAAAGACATTAGAACCCTCATCATCAAGATTGTCTATCTCACCTAGAACGTCCTCTACTTCATCAGGACTCATATCAGTTGAAGTTTTTCTAAATTTCGATGGTGGCTTCAGACTTCTTGCTATTTTACTTGCTGATAGACGCCGCTTAGCTGCAGCCGATAATACACTCCTTGGAGGTGTGATTTCACCTAATGATTCAAATAATTTTTCCACTCGTACAGGTGTAGTTTGTGTAGGTTTCTCATCTCTAAAAACATATTTAGTTTGTGTCGTGTTGTCTCGCAAGCTTTTCTGTTTCTTGCGTACATGCTCGCTCGATGAAGGTATTTGAGTTTTTCTTTCTAGAAATCCTTTACTTCTATGACGTGTGTTTAAAAATTTTATAAGTTCGTTTCGATAATGATACCATTTGTCTTTATCGCTGAATTGTTCACTTTTCAATATCTTATTCATTGCCTTATCGAGCAAGCTCTGGTTATTAGAACTTTCAATAGTTTCTTTCAAATTTGCATATACTTCAGGAGACAGAAGTAGCATTTTATTCAGATTACTGTTCCTATACATATTTCTCAATTAGTGAACCAATCACCCCTGAAAGTACACTGCCCAGTAATACAGGTAGAAATCCGCCTTGTTGAATTAGTACTTTACGTTGTCACGGAACTGATCGTTTAGCATCGACTAGCTTACGCATACACTTTTTATATTTACAGAGACGGTTATGTATCCTTCCACGAGGTCTGTGGTTACCATTCAACGTATTCAATGTGATTTCGCAAAGTGTTTTAATTACCTCTGGATCGGGATTCTTAAGTATAGCATTTGTCAAACCCGGTCGAGCATGTCTAAGCACGTATAACATATGCTTGTTGTTCTTTAATCGCTTCATTCGTGACACCATTCTCTTGCTTAAAACTATCCTTCGAGCAATAACACGTTACAAAGTTTTTGTTAAATAAATCAGTACGGAAACGTTATATATCATTCGTATTCTGAGTCAGGTCTATTAATAAATAGCTGTGTGGTGCCTGAGTGATTTCTTTATATATTCTCACAAGCTCCTTGCTATTTGCAGGATAAATCTGTTTAGCAAGATGATGAAATTGACTTTTATCACGCGGATCTTGAAGCATACCAGATATTTACAGTTCAATGATATGTCACGGCAAAATTTTCCCTGATGAAATACATATTGGGTTACCAATATCACCGAAAAATTCCTATGATGTGATCCTTTGGTGAACAGTTCGCAAACTTGTCTTGAAAACGCGTTTAACATCATATCGTCCAAAACAATAAGTGCCGGCTCATTTGCATTATTCACAAACTCTTCTGGAATCGTACTTATGTATTCGATATTTTTAAAACCTACTTTTGTTGGAACAGCTTGAGTTTCAGCATTACACCAAATAACCTTCTTCCTCCGGGGCTGTATCATAGAGCCATTTCTAAGAAGTGTCTCTATGAAACTCGTTTTGCCACATCCAGATGGACCTGCAACCATCATTGTGAAGGGGTGAATAAAGTACATCATTTTTGTAAATTTTCACAGATTTTAACATAAAAACAAGTAAACGGCCTATATTTATACATTTCATCGTTATGAGTAGAAGACAAATTGTCAACGAGTTACACAGACCTGCTCGTAAAAATTTTAAACAACGTCGGGTCACTATCAGAGGTATTGATGATTTATGGCAAGCGGATTTGGTTGATATGAGTGCATACGCACCAGAGAATCGAGGCTACAAATTTCTTCTCACAATTATTGACGTTTTTTCCAAGTACGCTTGGGCATTACCAGTCAAAAATAAAAGTGCTAATGAAGTGACGAAGGCAATGGAGACAATTCTCGAACAAAGACGTATTCCCAGAAATCTGCAAACAGATGACGGAAAGGAATTTTTCAATAAAAGATTTCAACATATTATGAAAAAGTATGAAATTAATCAGTATTCAACATTTAGTGCATTGAAAGCATCGATTGTAGAGCGCTTCAACAGAACTCTGAAAGGAATTATGTGGAAAGAATTTAGTATGAATGGAAATTATCACTGGATTAGCTTACTCCAAAAATTAATTGGCCGGTACAACAAGACAAAACATCGAGTTATTATGATGCGTCCTATTGACGTTAACACCACAGTGAGGTGGAATTACTTGCAAACGTATACAGAAAAGTTAAAGTAACATCAAAACCCAAATTCAAAGCTGGTGATCATGTACGTATAAGTAAATATAAACATGTATGTGAAAAAAGCTACACTCCAAACTGGTCTACAGAAATATTTAAGATAAAAGAGGTAAAGAAAACACAGCCACGAACATATTCACTTGAAGACTATCAAGGAAATTTAATTCAAGTGGGGTTCTATGAGCGAGAGTTAACTGCAGTAAAACACCCTGATACATATCTGGTCGAGAAAATTATAAGAAGGAAAGGGGGTGAAGTTTTCGTAAAATGGCTTGGTTTTCCATCTTAGCATAACACATGGATCAGTATAAAAGATGTGCTGTAACCTCTGAAGATTTTAGTAAAAATGTTAAATTTAAAGCGTGAGTACGATCGCCTCAAAACATTTTCCAGTCTAAAGATTGATGAAAGGAAGGCACTGAAACTTGCACATAGCGGATTCTTTTACACCAATGTTAAAGATCACGTCAAATGCTACTTTTGTTCCCTGGCAATGAGTGCTCTAAATACACCAACAGATGTCGTCGCGAGTGAACATCTACGACTGTCACCAGAATGTTTCTATGCCAACGGAAAAGACGTCTGTGGACCCTACGACACACCGATTGCATAAAAAAAATATTCCAAAACAGGATACCAACTCTTCAACATTTTAAAATGTGCTGGATTCGGGATGATTCTCAGAGGAGCCATGTGTAAAGTGGGTTCAATATACAATTATTATTCTATGTAAAATATCTGCAAACAATTATATTTCATATCATAATAAAAAGACTTTAGTCTACTTAAACATATAATCCGCTTTTCATTTCATAATTCACCAGGGTTCCTTAGCATTGCTGTTCCAATTCGAATGCAAATTGAAATTTTATTCATATTCACATTCTAGCTTTTCACTTTCGTGTTCATTCACATCGAAAAATATAACATGCAAATCGTTACAATATGAGTCACATAAGAAAGACTAACACTCAATGATTTATGCGCACATAAAATTATCATTGAACACGAAATATCAACCTAACCCAAATCCAGAGTTCATATCATACCAGTCTCGGTTGAATACATTAAATCAACATCGACACCGAAACTAAAATAAATATTTGAATAACTGACCTACGCTACGTCACATCAACACAACATATACAAATCTGTTAGCAAAACAACACATACCGGTTCAGATAGATTGCTTACCGGCTTCAAGTCAAAACTTAACAGCTCACCCGGCTTCTTACTTACAAATAGTGTAAAAAACATAACCACGGTACCAGGAAACAAGATTCCTGTCATATGGGGTCAAGGCGCCAAAAATCAAGATTGCTGGCATATGGTACAGCTTGTTTAAAAACAATCTGCATCGTACCCAAAATGGCACCGGCTTCAAGCCCACGAATAAAATTATCAGATCTGCATCGACTCCTCCTCATAATTAAAATACCAGATCCCGGCTCTGTCAACTCAACTCGCGACAACATCTCAGGCGAAAAAAATTTTTGTCTAAAAAACTAAAAAAAGCTCGATTTTTGTATGAAAAACCTGTCCTCCTCGGCTGCGGAAGACTTTTATAAAAGCATTACGATTTGGACAGGTTTCACTTGTTTTTGCCGTGTATTTCTTATGGCGTTATCTATCTCTCTAACTTATGTCTACAAGAGCAGCAAAACATCAACAAGACACACCTTCGAAATCGTATATGTCTTCTCTACTTGCACAACGTACACTAGCAATGTACTCTCCTGCTTCGACGACAATTTTACACCGAATATAAAGGAGCATTATTTTTGTATGGAAAACTGGTGTATTGTCCACTCTTACTACTTGAGGGTAGTAACCTTAAATTTTTTTTCACCTGTATAACTTCTAGCGCAGTGATTTAGTCGAAACGAAATTTATTGGTTGGGTTTAGTTTAACGTGAAGCAGATTTGGTATATATTTTGCTGCTGACACAGGGTAACCAGCTTTAGCCATTTTCGTAACTATTGCATCAACAGATGCTTAATTACATACTCATATGCAAAGCATTTGCAATAAAAATAAGGAATCAATTTTTAAATTTTCCGAGCTTTGAACATTTTTCGGATGGCAGCTTCAAACAACAGGCGCGTTTTTTTGCTCCTCTATCCAGCGGACGCATTGAAAACAACAGTAGACGCATTGAAAACAACAACACTCCTACACCAGTGAATTCACTAGTACAGAAATTCTATGCCTCATTTGTAGTTCACGTGTTGAAGTGTAGAATGTGCTGATAGAAAAAAGAAAAGCTCATGAGAAGTTGTATTTTTTTCTGTGAGATGGCTTTCGGTTTTTCATGGTTATGTTGAATGTTTTGGTAGTTAGGAAATTAGAAAAAGCCCTCATAATGTGTAAAAAGTTAAAAGAATTAATTTTCTGTTAGTTTTTTTTCTATTTTCTATCGATTGTGGTAGTGTATACTCGTTATTTTCTCCCTTTTTTTCAGCTGTTTTCTGCTACCACAGCGAATACCGCAACCTATGTCAGTCTAAGCGAAAGCACTGCTGTTTTATACTAGATCGTTGTTTTTGCGGCATAGTTGTACTCTACTCTGTATCGGAGCAAAAAAACGCACCTAATGTTAACCGCTAAAGCTTTCGACGGAATCCTCCGATGAGAACGAAATTCAAAGGATAAGTTGATTAAAGTATGAGCTTTTGAATGACAACTTATTGCTGCTTCGTTGGGGAAATGTTGCCAGCACTGAACATTTTCATCATTTGTGTTATAGTTGAGTTTTGTTGCTTTGAACAAGAAATGGTTGATATGATTCTAGAAAAAAGTGTATTACGTCTTTCCACATTTTTTGTCACTCAAAGACAATTTCTTCGAAAATTAGTTTTCTAGCGGTTCAGGTGCGCTAGAGTTTTTTTTATATATTTGCATTCAAGTATTCGAAATATGAGTTATGTTAATTGAGTTATATGTTTACTATGTGAAAGCATCTTGATTATTATTTCTTTCACATAAGTCAGACCTCATTTAAGAAAAGTCGAATTATATTTATTACTATTACAAATAGCTGTGGTTTCACAACCTATTTAAAATTTGCGAGACTGAAATCTGGCGGCGCAACTTGTAAACTTAGACGTCTTTCGAAAATTGATTTAAATTTTGCGATAGCTACTACGACTACAACTACTACTGCATATTAAGAAAATACATAAAAGAAAATAATAGAGATGATATGAAAAGAAGAAAATGATGTTATGTGTACGTTATTCGTACGACATTGAAAAACATACATCAATTCACGTGAAACAACATGATACAAAATAATAGAGTGTAGATAACGGAAAGACATTTAAACAAAAAATGTGGAGAAATTAGTTTATAGAAAAAAAATGCAAACTTATTTTTATGATTTAAAATATATCTATACGAAGTTTACAAATATATTAAAAAATTATTGCTTAATTCACAAAAATTTTTTTTTCCTTCCTGAAGATGTGGTGAGGATTTTTTTTTCTTTCGTTGATTCTTCTTTCGTTTGGGCGGACCCGTCGGAAGTCTGACCTATATAGATTTTTTTTTGTAGAGATCAGACTTCTGGCGCCGCCATAAGGTAGCACATGATTCTTTTTCAAGTCGATGAATTTCGTCAGTCGTGTGCGTATTTGTTCAATTAAGTACAAAGTGGATAATTTCGTGTAAGTATCCGCGTATACCTTATTTTAGAGTTTTTGTAAATTCGCGGTTTTGTTATGTTAAGCGTGCGTATCTCTTTCGTCCCCGAATACCGCCACCAATTCGCGATCCCTGGCGCGTAATTCTATTCGTCTTCGCGTCGAGTTGTTTCGTAGGAAGCACAGACTCAAATTGGCGGCCTTATTTTTTTTTGTTGTGCTGGTGATCTTCGGATCCCAGTCACTACCAAAAACATACCCATGGTCAGGGTTAGCCTTCACGGCTCATAAAGTGGATCTTGAAGATCACTTTCTAATTTCGCGTTTGCTTTCTTGTCAGGCACATGAATAAACATGTGATGATGGTTAGGACGCATGACAGGAAAAGAGCCCCCCACATCACCCGAATCGCTAGATGGCAACCAGCATGTGCCGCTCTCCTGTCATGTGGGAGTTGTAGCTACCCGGCCTAGCTCAGTCCTGCACGGACTAATGACTCGATATCCTTTGGTGGTCATCGTAGACCTTCACCCAATTTTTCTCAGGCACATTGTGCCTGGGAAAATAATCCACAATTAACCATTTCATTACAAATGGCGCCCAACGTGGGACTCGAAACTTGCTCGTTTGAGTCATTAAAGTTCGCTCAAAGATTTTTTGAGTGTAGAACTACAGACTTTGGTCTACATATCCTTCAAGGAGTCCCACAAATATGTAGTGAGATCGATTTATGTTCAGTAGAGCATTGGCAACCACCCACTTAGTGAGTCCAGTATTCGGAAACAGATGTTGCCTTCCTTCCTGTTGAACGATTGGTCTTTTTTTTCATTTCTACCGTGAGGAGAGAGACTCCGTGCCACGATTTTGATCAGCAAGGAGCACACCAACTTTGAAATATACGATTTCGGCATCCAGCCAAATAGTATGTCCAGTGGTATTGGTCCTTGTTGCTCCGAGTCCTGGTATCGGATATCTCTGCCTCCTTTGTATTTAAAGTCTTTTGTCGTGGAGAAATATATTATAAACTTATATCGGTTTGGGTATTGACGAGGTTCATCACCTCAAAAATTATCGTGTGCAATTCCTTTTCATTGGAAACACTAGTTTATTATTGCAATTTTACACACAGTGTCTTTGATCTTTCTATTCTTCATCTCTGTAACGTTACATAGTTTATCTTCTAATTTCCAATAATTCGCGAACTGTTTAACATCTCAGTCTTTAGCTAATGTCTATTTGTCTGAATAATATCTTCATCTAAATTCTCTCTACTTCTCTCTTTTCTTTTCTTGAAAAAGATCTTCACCTCTCTTTGGGAGGGGAAAAACAAACCAATAATAAACCAAAAACGAATTAATATATATCTTGTGTAATAGATATCTTTTTCGTGGATATATCTTTTTCGTATATATATGTATATATACATATAAATATATATATATATATATATATATATATATATATATATATATATATACATATATATATATATATATATATATATATATATATATATATATATATATATATATATATATATATATATATATATATATATATATCTCTTTTTCGTAATTATCTCAAAACCAATTATTAACTCTAAACTAATATTAAAACTATAGTATCGAAATGGCAATGGCAAGAATGCCGCCACCTCTTATGATGGAAAACGATGAGGGCAGTAGTAGATGAGTCCCATCTGTCAACAGGTTTTCAAATCCGAAGAAACTTTGTTGATCACTAAATGTGAACATAAATATCACAAGAAGTGTCTGGAAAGATGTTTGATACAATCTCGCGCACGCCCACTGTGCCGGAGGGATTTAAAACCGGAGGACTTGCGCTGATTAATATTTAAAACCGATTTCAGACGGCAACCTTAGCAAGGTGCTGTCCCAAAGGGCCACCGACCCATAACTCGGTCACGTACCAACGAGCCGTTGGGCGGGGACTTGAGAAATTCGGTACAACGAAGCTGGAACTGTGAAGACCAAGTAGGGGATGGTGCAGGCGCTCTTCCTGAGCTATCTCCGAATCTCACAGACTCCAGAAGAGCAATACTGGATCCTAAGAAAGGAGACATTAGGAAGCAGATGAGTCAACTGATGCAATCAGTAAACAACATTCAGCACCAAATGACTACATTGTCAATATCAAGCCCTTATGATTCATCTTGAGATTCTGGAGCTAGTTCTCGCTCAACTGGCTCGATGAGACGCCCCGAGAGGGACATATCTACCCCGGAATTGACTGGGAGAGACCGCCAGTCTAATACCCGGAACACACGGTCTTCAGCACAAACGGCTGCAAGCAGGCCTGTCCATGAGTTTGAGGAGCCCGTGACGGAAACAATACCTCGACGATCCTCAGCCCACTTGTCTGGAATTAGGCAGGGACAAGTGTGGAGAGACTATGATGAGAATGTGTTACCTAGGCGGAATGGTCGACCACCTAGAGATAGTAGGATATCTTCGGACAGGGTCACCACTATCATGGTGGGATGGAACTTGAGGTTTAGTGGAGAATCTGGAAGCATACCTGTGGAGAAATTTTTGTACAGGGTAACTGCTTTAGCCCACCAGAAACTTCAAGAATACTCTACTCCCTGTGCCGACATATTGATGGATTGCTGATTGGAGAGGTGGAGGAGTGGTATTGATCAGGAGGTAGGACGAATAGAATGGAATGCTTTTTGTGAGGCTATACGACGAGAATTTCGAGATTTTGCGTCTAACCATAAAATCACCAATCAGATCCGTCGGCGCCGCCAGAAGGCTGGTGAGTCCTCTGACGATTTTTGCAGGGACTAACGTTGAATGTCCAGTGCTTCACCGTTCCCATTGTCGGATCACGAGCTGCTGGATATTGTTCAGGGAAATATGTTGCCCGAGCTGCAGTGGCAGCTAGTAGATCGGCACTTTTCCAACACACAACAGCTACGTGAGCAGGTCAAAAGACGGGAAAGGTTTGCTCAGACACTTGGACAGCCTGAAAGAGTTGTTGGTGCTCGCCGTCATCTGGCGGCACTGTCGGATCCGTATGCGTCGGGAGAGGAAGGAAATTTCTAGGTCAGAAGGTTTCAGAGGTAACTCGAATTACCATATGATGGAACTGCCGCAAGCCAGGACATCTCTATATGGATTGTTTGGAGGAACGACGGATATTTTGCTATGGCTGTGGAGCGGAGAATATCTATAAGTCTCATTGTGAATCTTGTCAACAAAAAAACCGTCAGCCCGGAGGAGCTCATCACCACCCGAAGCCCTCCGGCAACAATCGCGGGCCTCGGCAGAGTCCCAGACCTTAGATCCTTCTGCTTCGGAAGACCAGAATCTGTTCTCGTCTGCTTCTGATTCTGGTGTTGCCAGTACCACTCTTGCGTTTACCCGCATCTTCAATAGCAACACTCTAACTTCTTCGGGCTCATCTGTTGCTCAATCTGACGTCGTTTTGGAGGGATCGGAGCGAGTGTTCGGTACCAGCCCGACCCCACATCATCTCAAACCTTATCATGTCCGATTAAGGGAATATGAGCAGGCAAGAATGTGAGGAGTTCTCCAAGGTACGAAGAACCAAAACATCAACTCTTCGTCTAGGGAACTTTTGGTTACGTATTAAAAACTCAGGCGACAGAACTGCTCATCTACCATTGTGGATCAACCCACAGGTGATTTGCGTTCATATGCAAATGTCACTCTTTTCGGAATTGAAAGGGTGAACGGTTTGATTGACACGGGAGCGAGTGTCAGCTGTCTGGCGTCTGACTTAGCGAGGAAATTACTGAATGACCATAGATATATAAGACAGCCTTCACTGTTCCTGGCAGACCGCTCTATCAATTCGCAACCATGCCTTTTGGGCTATGTAACGCCCTACAGACCATGCAACGGCTGATGGACCGAGCCATTCCAGCACATCTTAAACATCAAGTCTTCATCTATTTAGATGATTTGCTCTTAATAACAGAAACCTTTAACGATCATATACTTCTGCTTAAAGAAGTTGCACAGCATTCGCGATCTGCATGTTTGACGATAAATGTAGAAAAAAGCAAGTTTGTGATGAAGGAAGTTAAATATCTCGGCCATATAATCGGGCACGGGAAAGTTCAATCAGATCCTGAAAAGATTCAAGCCATAAAGGAGTTTCCTATTCCTCGAACAATCAGACAGTTGCGTCGTTTCTTTGGGGTTCGTGGTTGGTATCAAAGATTCGATCCCGGTTTTTGTCTTTGTCTAAGCCTTTAACTAATATGTTGTCGAGTTAACGAAAATTTGAATGGAGTGAAGAAAGCCTAGCCACTTTTGAGGAGCTGGAAAGATGCCTTAGTTCTTCGCCTGTATTGCACAGCCCCGACTTAGTAAAGCATTTGCCATTCATTGTGATGCTAGTCAATACGGTGTTGGTGCTGTATTAATGCAAAAACTGGAGGACGGAGCTGAAGCCCCTATAGCATACATGTCGCAGAAGTTAAATTCGGCCCAACGAAACTATATGGTGACTGAACAAGAATGTCTAACGGCTGTATTACCTATAAAAAAATTTTGGGCTTACATTGAAGGGCAAGAATTTGAAGTGGTAACCGATCATGCATCTCTGCAGTGGCTAATGACTCTTAAGGATTTACATGGACGACTCGCTCGATGGGCTTTGAAGTTGCAAGGCTTCAAATTCACTATTAATCATCGAAAAGGTAGCCAGAATGTGGTTCCAGATGCGTTCTCACGTGTTCACACACCGGAAGATTGTGAAACGATTCAGGAGCTATCAGACATGATTGAAATTGACTTAGATTCGCCTCATTTTAAATCAGAGGCCTACTTAGATTTGATTGAGAGAGTATCGGCGAATGCAACAACGCTTTTCGATCTTAGGATAAATGATGGATATATATACGGACGTTGTCAATATGCCACAGATGATTTGATACATGAACGTGACAGCTGGAAGTTGTGAATTCCCAAAGAACTTACATCTCAGCTGATCATTCGGGCCCATGATCATCCCACAAGCTCGCATGGTGGAATAGGCAAAACCTTGAAGATTTTGCAGACATATTTCTTCTGGCCAAAAATGGCTTTACTAGTCAAAGAATTTGTGCTGGCTTGCGACTTGTGTAGGATGAACAAGGCTCCAAATCCGCTATTTAGACTGCCTATGGGCCAATCAGTTGTTAGCGATCGCGTTTTTCAGCGTCTGTATATAGATCTATTGGGCCCTTATCCCCGATCTAAGGATGGTAATACCGGCATATTAGTCGCATTGGATCATTTGTCTAAACTTACGTTTGTAGAACCTTTGAGAAAAAGCACCGCTTCTAAGGTGTGTGAATACGTGGAGAAGCGTATCTTTCATGTTTTCGGTGCACCTGAAGTTATCATGACTGATAATGGTGTACAATTCCGCTCACACTTGTTTAACTCTTTACTCGATAATTATGGCATACAACATCAACACACAGCAGTATATCCTCCTCAAGCAAACGCGTCAGATAGAGTTAACAGATCATTGGTAGTAGCCATTTGAAAATATGCTGCGCCCACTCAGCTGGATTGGGATAGAAGATTGTCTGAAATTAATTCTGTTTTATGTACTTCTCATCATACCTCCACTGGATTTAGCCCTTACTTTATGGTATTAGGGCAAAACATGCCTAAACATAGTAGTTCTTATAAAGTACTCCGACAAATAGGGTTGTTACAGGAACCCACAGCTGAGCTGCTACCCCATCAACGTCAGGAGTTGATAAGGGAGCAAGCTCAAAAACAACTGGATTTGGCATATCAGACTCAGGTCAAATATTACAACTTGCGGACCAAAGACTCTCAGTTTCAAGCTAGAAACACAGTTTTTGCTCAGAACTTCGCTCAGAGCAAAGCCACAGAGCATTATAATAGCAAACTTGACAACAAGTTTAAAAAGGCAAAAGTTGTAGCTCGACTGGGTACGTCCAGGTACCTATTGCAGCACCCAGATGGCAAGGCCGTGGGTGTTTTTCATGGTAAAGACATTTGGCATTAATGCTGCCTTTGATTTTTTTTTGCCTGTTCCTAATTAATTCTTTGATGTGGAGTGACGAACAATAAAAACTGTCCCGCATATACTAGAGAAAACTAATTTCTCGTTTCAAACCTTGTCTTGACTGAATTCTCCTTCGTTGCCTGCGTCACTTTCGCTTGCGTTTTTATCTAAAATTTGCCTATAAACCTTCTTGATTCGGGAGGAGTTGACAATTGGATTCTTCAGCTCTTTCCACGCATTGGTAATTGCGGAAAGATCTGGTTTGCATTAAATGCACGAATTTTCATACAAACATTCATTTCCTGCATGCTGAATTTGCATGGAAATACAAATTCGCCAAATCATCCGAGCGAGTTTCCATGTAGATTGAGCATGCAATACAAACAAAGGCA
Source organism: Nemotelus pantherinus (assembly GCA_963978885.1). Taxonomy (NCBI): domain Eukaryota; kingdom Metazoa; phylum Arthropoda; class Insecta; order Diptera; family Stratiomyidae; genus Nemotelus; species Nemotelus pantherinus. The sequence continues at coordinate 94,208,602 of OZ022264.1, forward strand.
TTTCGGTGAAAAACCATCGCTACAAATCAAGGAATTCCCCGAAGTATCGACGGACCTGGGGATGTTGAATTTGACATTCTCAGAACTCGCTAGTGAGCCTAGGAGTGTCAAATTCACGCATTCTCGGAATTGAATGATGTGATTGGGTTCCTTGATTTGACGGTCAAGGGTGATGAGTTAGTTGACGACGAGCAGTGGTACGACCTTGTCGCTAACGAAACGGTCGACTACATGAAAATAGAGAATTGTGCCGTCGTGGCTGGGGTGATCGGTCCAGACGAAAAAAGTGGAGAGTGCTCCTGGTAATAGAGAAGTTCATATAGCTCTAGTGCAAAATCACGTGAATAAATATTAATTATATAGTCATCGTATGACTATTTTCCCTATGTGTTGTGCGAAGAGTGTGCTCCAATCCCCTAGTGTAGGAGTTCATTCATTGAAGTCCATCCGACTAAAATTCCGCAATAATATTTACGTTTTGATTACTCTTGCATAAGCTTGACGTGAGTGGGACCTGTAATGCGTCTTTCCTTTCCAAAAGGGTATCTGCAGAATTATTGCAGCGGACTGATTGATGTCATTCAAAGGTGTAAGAGGACTTTTCTTATCGAAAGAGGGTGCATTGTGTCGATGAGCGAATGTCGCTGCGAAAATTGCTGATCTAGTTGCGCGCGAACAGTTTGCATTAGGGAAGATAACGATGATTTAAGATTGCTCAAAATCAGCAATAGTAAATGTCATTCCCATGAATATGCTGGATTTCGTGGAGAAATGATGAAATAGAAAGTTAGAAGGCTCTAGTTATCAGTTTTTAGGCAGGATCCAAGAGAAGGCCGATGAGCATCTCATACAACCCCTCAAGTATTATTCTCACATCGTGAGTCACCACTCGAATGGGCAAATACCGATGCTAGCTAGTGTTGGTGATAACATCGGATTTGGTAGCTTTGTTTTATTCCCGAGTGATACAGGCTAAGACACCATAGACAACACAAACAATCTAATTCACCTGTTTTGAGGTTGGTTGCATTACCACATTCAGTTTTCAAAAGCGTACATTCATCCCAGAATGCGAACAAAAACATCAGATTTCCTTAAAGGCTAATTTGAGCCAGACCTAAACTCAAAAATACATAGAAGATAACAATAACGGGATGAACGTTTATTCGAAAATAGTTACTTTAGCGTAAATGTCTAGTTGCTTGGATATTTAAATAAGCAAATAAATAAATAACGCAATTGAAATAAACCAAACAGAAAATTACTGTGTTAGGATCTATCCAACTTATGTCAAAAAGAAAACTCAACATGTTTCAAAGTTGAAAGTAACTTGAATAAAACAGTTCCATAAAGGTTGTAAACAAAGACAAAATCTGCTAACATTTGAAATATGCTAATAGCTGTATACAAGCACCAATAAGAAGAAAATGTTTGTATTCATTAATTGTTATTTTTTTTCAATGAACAATATAAGACCAACACATTAAAAACAAGCAACTGTAAATATGCAATGTGAAAAAGGCTAAAAAAAAGTCATTCAAATGCGAACTTCCTTCTCTTAGTTTTACTGTTGATAATTATTTTCTCGTATGTTCAATTTAATATTTTTCTTGAGAAAAGAAAACCTATATTCGTATGCGCTACACATCATTCATTAATTTTATATTAATCCTCTCTCGCACATACAATTAACTAAAAAGCAAAACTGCTAATCTAATTGATGATTCGATTGTTTAATTCACAACGATACTATGATATGTTAAAGAAAAAGAAAAGTTTATATAGTTTTTATAGAAAACGTAAAAGTTTATATAGAAAACTAATTTTCGAAGAAATTGTCTTTGAGGGACAAAAAAGAGTGGAAAGACGTAATACACTGTTTTGTAGAATCATATCAACCATTCCTTATCCAAAGCAACAAAACTCAACTATAACACAAATGATGAAAATGTTCAGTGCTGGTAACACTTTCCGAACGAAGCAGCAATAAGTTTACCATAACAAGCTCATACTTAAATCAACTTACCCTTTGAATTTCGTTCTCTTCGCAGGATTTCATCGAAAGTTTCAGCGGTTAAACGTTGTTTGAGGCTGCCATCCGAAAAATGTTCAAAACTCGGAAAATTTAATAATTGATTCCTTATTTTTATTGCAAATGCTTTACATATGAGAACGTAATTTGAAGCATCTGTTGGTGCAATATTAACGGAAATGGAACATTGCTGCTTAGCCTGTGTCAGCAGCAAAGCAAAATACATACCAAATCTGCTTCACGTTAAGTTAAACCCAACCAATAAATTTCGTTTCGATTGAATCACTGCGGTGAAAGGTATACGGGTGAAAACAATTTTAGCGTTGCCACCCTCAAAACTTTTCAAATTTTTAAAACGTTAATATTTGTTGTTACTTTTCATTGCAGGATCATTCTCAATTGGAAATCTAATGACATAATCGCTCAGTAAAGAAATTCCACAAAATTACAAAAATGGTCATAGCTGGCAGCCCTTTCATGATTTTTTTACGAAATTCCTACGACATTTACTTCACATTAAGGTCCATTTACTGCATGAACTTCGATTTGATTTCTACACTGGACCGGAAGTTATAGGGAAAAAAGCTTTATTTTGCTGAGCAAATTTGCAAGATTTATGAGACAAAAATCACCACAGCTGCCAGCCCTATTCTATTTTTTTATACCAAAATTTCACCAAATGTTACGTAAAGTAACATCCAAGTATTGTGTAAATTTTGTTAAAATCGGATGGCTGAATCGGAAGTTATAGGCCAAAAAGATGTTTTTTTTCTCAGTAGTTTTTCAAGATGGTACCACTGCCACAGGGTTGCCTGCATTTCAAAATCACTTCTATCAGACCTGGTCCTAGCTAATATCAACATATCCTGTAAATTTCATTATGATCGAATTATCCGGTCGTCAGTTCTCGTGAACAGAACTTTCGAGTGCTGAAAATAGAGGTAATTTGGTGATGGGTTGCCGTTCTTATGCAAATCGAAGTTTTGAAAATTTTATCTTGAGATGAAGGACAAAAGATAAAATTTATCAAAGATTTGAAATTTTTGTCAAAAATGAAAAATGTTTCAGGAAGGTCAATGATTAGAAGGATTTTTTTTCAACAGCCAGCCACAGCTACAGGGTTACCCGCTTAATGATGAAAATCTATACGTGCCAAATTTCCATGATCCATTGTTTTTCTTACAAGTAATGACAAATCAAAATTTGAAAAAAAATCCTTGCCTACTTTTAGGCACCCTGCACCCACACACGGCTCAAAATTTCCAATTTTTTCCATAGAAAAGCTGACAACACAATTAGTTTTCATTCCCAATACTGTTCTTGAACAAAAATTTGCACTGCTTGGAAATATAGGAGTTCCTCAAAATTCACTAAAACGCTCGCCGCCGCCAAAAGGTTTAGGATATCTGAATTTTAGCAAGTCGTGGACCAACCTATTGTATACATCTACGTTCTTCGAAAATTTCAGCTCAATCAGATCGGCCACTCCAGAGATTATCTCCCTTAATCAGTTTGCTGATATATATGTATATATATATATATATATATATATATATATATATATATATATATATATATGTATATATATATGTATATATATATATATATATATATATATATATATATATATAGAGAGAGAGAGAAATATGAATTTTCGGCGAACGGAGTATAATACTATTGTTCTTCGAACATTAGTATTTGAAAAAGAAGGGGTCATAATTTCGTATATCGTTTGGCTAATGAAGAAAAATTATTTATATGTTTGCATTCAGGTATTCGAAATATGAGTAATGTGACTATGTGAAAGCATCTCGATTATTATTTCTTTCACATATGCCAGACCTCATTTAAGAAAAGTCGAATTATATTTATTACTATTATAAGCCGTTCACACTACACTTCTAAATCAGGTAGATGTAGAATTTGTCAAGTTAATCAGGTAAGCGTTCACACTACCCGACGTGATTTAGAATGAGGAGATTTAGAGAGAGAAATGTCATTCGAATTTAAGTGTACAAGTTTTTTTGCGTGAAAGTTGTTGAAAATGGTGCAGAAACATGCAAGAGCATTATCTATTCATTTTGTAGAACTCAAATTTTCCGTTTTTGTTCAATTTTCTTTATTTAAGACCGAAATTCGAATGACATTTCCTTCAAATCTAACGTGCCTCTCACGGATGGAATTCAGCGCGCTCTGAGAACAATTCAGCCGGGAAAAATTCACAAAAGTACCTGATTTGTACTTGATTTACTCTAAATCTTGTCGCTTTCAACTGTCAGACGCCGAAAAAAATGTATGGGTAATCAGGTCGATTAAACTTGATTTAGCTCTAAAGCGATCAGCTGATCGAAATCGCCTTATTTAGAGTCTAGTGTGAACGGGCTATTACAAATAGCTGTGGTTGTACAACCTATTTAAAATTTGCGCGACAAAAATCTGGCGGCTCAACTACTACGACTTCAACTACTACCGCATATTAAGAAAATACATAAAAGAAAATAATAGAGATGATATGAAAAGAAGAAAATGATGTTATGTGTACGTTATTCGTACGACATTGAAATACATACATAAATTGACGTGAAACAACATGATGCAAAATAATAGAGTGTAGACAACGGAAAGACATTTAAACAAAAAATGTAGAGAAATTAGTTCATAAAAAAATGCAAACTTATTTTTATGATTTAAAATATATCTATACGAAGTTTACAAATATATTGGAAAATTATTGCTGAATTCATAAACATTTGTTTTTCCTTCCTAAAGATGTGGTGAGGATTTCTTTCTTTTTCTTTCGTTAATTCTTCTTTTGTTTGTGTTTAAAGGCTGGTACTGAGTTAACCGTGAAACTAAATTTTGAGATGTGTCCATTATCTGGTCATTCTTGTGAGCGAAAATTTTGGCAATGGAGAAAAGTAGAGATACTGCTCACTCTTGACGGACAAAATGTCAAGAATTTCACTTTTCGATCGATTTTCTTATTGGAAAGCCATTTCCACTGCTCCATTTTCAAATTGAAACACCAAATGTCACTTTTCAGCTTGAAAGAATGAACTGCACAAACTAAATTGGCGTGAAATGATTGGATACATGTTTCAGTGCCATCTACATTTTCAAAGCGAAAGCATCTTCGAAGCAACTTTTCATGCTAACAACAGAGAACCACTACTGCTTATTTTCAAGGTAAATTTTCGCCGAAACTGATTTCACGTGAAATTTTGTATGAAAATTTCACGTGAAATCGAACACAGTACTATGCTTACAGGGTGGATAGTACGGGCTACGGGCGGACCCGTCGGAAGTCTGACCTATATAGATTTTTTTTGTAGAGATCAGACTTCTGGCGCCGCTATAAGGTAGCACTTGATTCTTTTCCAGGTCGATGAGTTTCGTCAGTCGTGTGCGTATTTGTTGAATTAAGTGTAAAGTAGATAATTTCGTGTTGGTATCCGCGTATACCTTATTTTAGAGTTTTTTTAAATTCGCGGTTTTGTTATGTTAAGCGTGCGTATCTCTTTCGTCCCCGAATACCGCCACCAATTCGTGATCCCTCGCGCGTAGTTCTATTCGTCTTCGCGTCGAGTTGCTTTATAGGAAGCACAGACTCCAACTGGTGGCCTTATTTTTTTTGTTGTGCTGGTGATCTTCGGATCCTAGTCACTACTAAAAACATACCCATTGTCAGAGCTAGCCTTCACGGCTCATAAAGTGGATCTTGACGAAGATCACTTTCTAATTTCGCGTTTGTTTTCTTGTCAGGCACATGAAAAAACATGTGACGATGGTAAGGACGCATGACAGGAAAAGAGCCCCCCACATCTACCGAATCGCTAGATGGCAACCAGCATGTGCCACCGTCCTGTCATGTGGGAGTTGTAGCTGCCCGGCGTTCTAGGCTTCACGCTTGAAGGCAGTCTGTTTTCGGAGATCTGTGATATCTGCTATGTTGGCAACCAGCCACCTAGTAAGTCCAGTCTTCGGAAACAGATGTTGCCTCCCTTCCTGTAGAACGAGTGATCTTTTTTTTCATTTCTACCGTGAGGACAGAGACTCCGTACCGCGATTTTGATCAGCAAGGAGCAAACCAATTGTGAAATCTGTGATTTCGGCATCCAGCCAAATAGTATGTCCAGTGGTATTGATCCTTGTTGCTCCGAGTCCTGATATCGGATATCTCTGCCTCCTTTGTATTTAAAGTATTTTGTCGTGGAGAAATATATTATAAACTTATATCGGTTCGGGAACTGATGAGGTTCATCACCTGAAAAATTATCGTGTGCAATTCCTTTTTATTGCAAACATTAGTTTATTATTGGCATTTTACACACAGTGTCTTTGATCTTTCTATTCTTCATCTCTGTAACGTAACGTAGTTTATCTTCTAGTTGTCAATAATTCGCGAACTGTTTAACATCTCAGTCTTTAGCTAATGTCTATTTGTCTGAATAATATCTTCATCTAAATTCTCTCTACTTCTCTCTTTTCTTTTCTTGAAAGAGATTTTCACCACTCTTTGGGAGGGGAAAAACAAACCAATAATAAACCAAAAACGAATCAATATATTTATCCTGTATATATATATATATATATATATATATATATATATATATATATATATATATATATATATATATATATATGTATATATATATATATATATATATATATATATATATATATATATATATATATATATATGTATATATATATATATATATATATACATATATATATATATATATATATATATATATATATATATATATATATGTATATATATATATATATATATATATATATATATATATATATATATATATATATATATATATATATATATATATATATATATATATATATATATATATATATATATATATTGTTACCCTCCCCGCCTAATTTGTGGGGGGTAGTGACCCTCGGCTTGGTCCGTTTGGGTCCCGGGTTCACTCAGGAGACTGGGCGTGGGCGCCACTCACTCACCCCAAGAATGGACCACGAGCCGCCGAGTGAGCTTACGGCTCACCGAGGTCAAAGGGGACCAGGTTTGAAAGGCGCCGCTGCGTCTGGCGCGACCCTCCTCCCCTTTTCCGTTCTCATTACGAACACCGAACCACCTGAATGCAAAACGATTGTCGAACCTCCTTCTCGGAACACGAATAATTACGATTTGGTAAATTTGAAACAAAAGTTAGTTTATTCTTATAATCTCCGCGGTCTCGCGAATCTCGTATCGCAGAAACAATCCAATTCAAACTACGTTAGATTACTCTGACTATCGTTTCCACCACTCCACTATGACAATCGAAATATTTACACAAAGAAATGCTTTTAAAATCCTAGATATGCATAAAATGTTGAAAGAAAAATTCTTTTGCTTCCGTGCTGGACATGCTTAGAGCTAAATAGAATCTTAACAACTATTTTAAAGTACGCACTGACCTTCTTCCTCCTTTTGGTCGAACCATTAACAAGTCAAAAATTCGACCTCGACTCCAGCCGAGTCCCGGTTCAGTTATGGGCGAGTTTCTTCACGACCCCATTCGTTTAATCCACTGCTCGCTTTCGCCGTCGCACAAAGAATCTTCCAAGGTTCCCAATTTCATCAGCACGGGTGGAGTTCTGAACCCCAGACCACCCGGTTCCCGGCCAGGCGCGCTAACCTACGCGCTACAGGGCCGGTACGAGACAAACGCCCAATTCTCGGATAGAGGAAAGGAAGTGGCGCACGCAGAATCGCGGGTTCAATCCCCGCCGGAACCCGATTTCAAATAGCCACTTTTTTATTTAAGCGGGAGTCTTTTTTTTTACTTCCACCACCACGCCAAGGATGTTCCCCGTCGTACCTGCGTCTTTATCTCCCAAAAAGATTCCTCCGAACGCCTTCGCCGTCGCACCAAGAAATTTGTTTGTTCGTACCCGGCTTTGGGCTTGGCTTGTTCAGATGTTCCGCGGGTTGCTTTCACCGTTGCCCAGAGAATCTAATTAATACGTTTCCAGAACCGCATATAGCGATTTTCCAATTTTCATCCACGACTCACTTTCACTGTCGCACAAAGAATTCGTTCTACCTGATGAGATAATTTTCCCAAAAATTTAATGAACTGCTCGCTTTCACTGTCGCACAAAGAATCGTTCTACCTGATGAGATAATTTTCCAAGAATTTACTGATTTGCTCGCTTTCACTGTCGCACAAAGAATTCGTTCTACCTGATGAGATAATTTTCCAAGAATTTACTGATCTGCTCGCTTTCACTGTCGCACAAAGAATTCGTTCTACCTGATGAGACAATTTTCCAAGAATTTACTGATCTGCTCGCTTTCACTGTCGCACAAAGAATTCGTTCTACCTGATGAGATAATTTTCCAAGAATTTACTGATCTGCTCGCTTTCACTGTCGCACCAAGAATTCGTTCTACCTGATGAGATAATTTTCCAAGAATTTACTGATCTGCTCGCTTTCACTGTCGCACAAAGAATGGAAAATTTTTCCTTCATCAGGTGCCGCTGCTTTCTCCTTTCTAGTTCGAGTCCCGTACTTTCTCCTTTCCCATATGACCGGGTGAATGTCCTCCTTTCCACACGGGCCGATCGAGGATTCCCACCAATCCGATAATTTCTCTACTAGCTACCATCCCATAATTTACCGTGGTCGTCGGGTCTGAGTACACCCCTGGGTTTTGTTGACGTTTGGGTTATGTCGGTTTCCGTTGTTTGTTGATGTTCTCGACTGTCAACCCATATGTCGGTTTCGTGGGAAGTGAGCTTGTAGTAGCCGTGTTGATCGCAAAATATACGCGTAAATTGTGTTCGGGAGCATGTTCGCGGAGCCGGTGGATGCTGCGGGCCTGCCTGGAATAGCTGTGGCGATGGCATCTGAAGCTACACGGCAGCTCCGACACTGCTGAGCCATCCAGCCTCGTTGAGATTGGCGGTAGCTGGTGGCAGAGTCTGTGATCACATCAGATAAGTATCCGTGATATGTTTCATCCAGAATGTGGTTCTTTGTGTGGCCTATTTCCAGATGCTTATTCCCGATCCTCTATTGGCCTGACGTTGTTAGCGGAATATGAGCCGATGAGGTAGGCATCGTGACTACCACCAAGGTGTTAGCGAAGCGAAGGACGAGATGCAGTACCCAACTAGTTACGTCAAACCCAGGACGCACAACTGTGACGAATTATGTGCCATGGACCCAATGGTAATATCGTCAACGCCGGTTGGCCCAGAAGGTTAGTGGCACTGTGGTTTTATTACTTACAAGCTATGATTTGGTATTAAACAATCTATGTCGTAAGCATCCGGCGGGTAGACTACACGGGTCGGATGCTACGACCGTACTTTCCCTATGAGTGGTGGATACAAACATTCTACTTAGTGGAGTGGTGGTTAGCCCGCGATTGCTCAGCCTTCCCCGGGGAAGGCTGTATTTTTTTTCCCCCAATGTAAGAGCGTGTACACGTATTCGTACACTTTGTTACAACGTAACAACTCCCCCCCTTACCCAAAGAGGATTTCCCTGAAATCCGAACACTAGCTCGTGGTTACAGATCGTTTGTTTCATTCTCGGGGTTACGGATCGTTTAACGCGCCGCGTGGTCTATTAGCAAGTGAAGCGTATCCGCCTCTATCCCCGGACGGAAATTTGGCAGGTCAGCACTCACCGTGTACTACCCCCTATTACAACCATTAAACTATTTTAACGATTAGACTTCCCTAGGAATTAAACTTTATTCGCTAGTTTCTACCTTTATTCTGGGGCAATTACTCTCTACTCGCTAATTTCTATCTTTATTTCCTAACAATTACTCTCTATTCACTAATTTCTATCTTTACTTCCTAACAATTACTCTCTATTCACTAAGTTTCTATCTTTATTCAATTGTAATTAATCGTTAATCGCTAGTTCCTATACTTATTCTATCGCAATTACTCCCATTCCGATAACTTCTATCCTTATTTTCAAGAAATTCTTTCCATACCCCCTTATGTTATCAGTGGTTGCTCTTGTTACCTCTTTCTTGTCTATTTCCATTCGGTGTATCTAGTTCACTCTTACCTATTATCCTTTGGTGTAGCTAATTCTTATCTATTTTCAGTTGATGTATCTGGTTCACTTTAATTTGTTAAATTAAGTTTGTTCGAAATTCATGATTAACTAATAAGTTGACTTCTATCTGACCGTGTTTCATTAATCTTTCAACAGCTTTTTGTTTTATTTCCTAATTTCACGGTTTCTGTTAACTCGTAATTGATATTTACCTAAACTAACTTTAACTCATTCTCACTAATGCGCTATATTTCTACCACGTTCCCCTTAACACTCTGTGCTTCTATCTAATGCTACCTAGGACTCCATAACGTTTCTAAATTCTACCTAAATCTATGTAATTATGGCCAATTTTCTTTTTCTATTACTTAGAGCTCTCCAATTCTGCTGATTCCCCTCTAGCTATCCCTAATTTCATCTGATTGTGTCTCTCCAGCCTATTGCTATTTTACCAGTTCTCCTACTAAATCGCACTTTCACGGTTTCTTTCAGGTTCCTCGACGTGACGACAGTATTGGGCGCCTAAATCCCTTGATAGGTGGGCAGAGGGACGTTAGTGATCCCGGACTGCCAGCGCCTCCCGGAAAGAAAGAGGAATTTTCGAGCGATGCTAGCAACCGGCAACGAAGAATACGAGACAGCGGCGATTTAGGGTTTAAGGTCTAGCGAATTAAGTTTAACTTCTTAAGATTAAGATTTTAAGTTTAACTCTCCGAGCCTATTTGTTTAAGTTTGACTATCCTTACGTAAAATTCAAATTTAGATCCTAAGAGTTAGATTGTAAGCTTAGGCTTATCAGCTAAATCATGGGTGGACCTTCCTCGAAACCTCTAGTCAACATATTTTTTTAAATCCTTGACGTGCCATGTCCCTGCATTCTGGCCTTTTTCATCTACTAGTAGGTAGATCCATCCTGATACCCGTTTCTTGACCCAGAAGGGCCCCACATATTCAGGCGCTAGCTTTGCTGAATAGAATTTTGCTACGTCCGAGAGGGTATAATTCCTCCACACAGCCTCTCCTTCCGCAAACGTTACGTCACGCCTACGCAAGTTGTATCTATTAGCGCTCTGCGTAGTTGCGTGTTTCACACGCTCCAGCACATCCGTGCGTACTCTGGCGAGCTCTTCGGCCCTAGCTTCGGGCTCTACTGCTGCCTGCCCCTCTCCTGGCCGTTCCTGGCCGTTATGGTACGTCACCATCTCCCTGCCAAAGTTATAAAAGTATGGGGTGACTTGAGTTACCTCGTGTTTGCAAGTTCGTAGCGCACAGGCAATCTTTGCCAGGTGTTGATCCCAAACACGGTAGTTGTCAGCGACGTAGGAACGCAACATTCTCTTAATGTCCTGGTTTCGTCGTTCTGCCGGGTTTGCTTGTGGGTGGTATAATGCGGTGTACTTAATGGTTGTCCCGTACTTCCCCACTAGCTGCTGCATTAGTTTTCCCCGAAACTGGACCCCATTGTCGCATACAAGCCATTTCGGTACTCCGAACACCAGGAAAACTTGCTCTTCAAGTAAATGACAAAAAGAGGCGGCTGTCGCCGTTCGCACTGGGAACAAGACTGTGAATTTGCTTACGTAGTCCACGACCGTGAGGATATGAGTATATCCCCGGGTAAATCTAGGTAAGGGGCCCACCAAGTCGACACACACCATCTCCCATGGCTGTTGCGGCTCGCCACTTCGAGAGACCATAAACCCAGCCGGAGCTTGTCGCTCTACCTTATTTGCTTGGCACACCTTACATTTTCGTACGTAGCCGCTCACATCAACGGACATCTTGGGCCAATAATACTTCGTGGCCACTCGAGACTGCGTGCGACTGACCCCCATACGTCCCGCCGTTGGATCGTCATGACATTGATGAAGAATTCCCTTCCGTTCCGCCTTAGGCACCACTCTTTTCCATGCGTCCTCCCCTTCCAGCTCAGGATATCGACCCGGCACATGCTTCCAGAGTGAGCCTCCCACCACCCGCCAATCTGCGAAACGTCCTGCAGCCTTCGAAACCTTCTGTTTCATCTCCTCAAGCCACTTATCCTCCGTGGTCACCAGCATTGCTACCTCTTCTTGAGGTACCATCCGAGATAGTGCATCTGGCACGAGATGTTCCTTCCCCTTTCTATGAATTATCTCGAAAGGATATTGTTGAAGCCGAATCGCCCACCTAGCCAACCGCCCTGACGGGTCTTTCAAGTTGTTTAGCCACACGAGAGAGTAGTGATCGGTAACCACTGTGAACTTGGCCCCCTCCACATATGGCCTGAGCTTTTCCACAGCCCACAAAACCGCGAGACACTCCTCCTTTGTGGTGCTATACTTCTTTTCGGCCCTCGACAGTGATCGGCTAAGGTAGCAGATTACCTCCTCTCCTTCAGCGTGCTGTTGTGACAAAACGGCCCCCAAACCCAGATCTGAAGCATCGGTCTGTATCGAAAAAGATAGACTATAGTCCGGGCAGGTAAGGATTGGGGCAGTGGAAAGTTTCACCTTCACCTGGGTGAAAGCAGCTTGACAGTCCTGGGTCCACTCGAACTTTTGATGCTTCTTAAGAAGATTCGTGAGTGGCGCTGTCAGCGTGGCAAAGTCTGGTATGAATCTCCTATACCAAGAGACCATTCCCAGGAACTGCCGAACTCCCTTCACGTTTTTAGGCGAGGGAATCTCCATCAGACTCCTTACTTTGTCCGGATCCACGTTCAAACCCCTCTCGTCTACGACGTAGCCCAAGTATTTCAATTGGGGACGACAAAACTCGCACTTGTCATGGGACATTTTCAGACCCGCCTGCCTCAACCGCCGGAAGACTTCCCTCAAGGTCTCCAAATGCTTCGCCAAATCCTGCGTTACCACGATGATATCATCGAGATAGGTGAACACGCAAGGTTCGAGATCCGGTCCAAGCACTTGGTCAATCAGCCGCTGCCACGTCGCTGGAGCATTTTGCAAGCCAAATGGCATCCTCCGAAACTGAAAAAGGCCTCGATGGGGCACGGTAAAGGCCGTATATTTCCGCGATTGTTCTGCCACTGGCACCTGCCAATAAGCTGACTTAATATCGAGCGACGATAAATATTTTGCGTCGCGTAATTTATCCAACGTGGCTGATACGTACGGAATTGGGTATGCATCGTGCTCAGTAACCCTATTCAGTTTTCGATAGTCGACGCAAAACCGATAGGTGCCGTCTTTTTTCTTTACCAAGAGAATGGGTGAGGCCCTTGGACTCGCAGAAGGCTCCACTATCCTTTGCTCTAACATCTCGTTGAGCTCCGCGTCCGCATGCTTTTGAACTGCTGGCGAGATAGGATAGTAACGTTGTTTAATGGGAGGTGAGTTGGTCTTGATGACATGCTCTACCCTGTTAGTGCATCCAACACCATCCCCCATTAATTGAAACTCTTCCTGAAGCAATCGGCTTAGGGCACCCTCCTCCAATCCTGTGAGGCGACTCCGCGGCTTCAACTGTTCGCCAGAGTCTCCTTGCAATACGCTGATGAAGCTCCAACTCTCTTCACTCAAGGCCATTGCCAGGCCAACGTCTGACGAAGTCCACCCCCAATATGAGCATCTGCGGTAGCGACGGAACCACAAGCATTCGAAGCCACATCTGCTTCTCCTTTAGCTGAATTGGGACCATTACCGTCCCCGCAATTGCACATCCCTGACTATTGACCATTCGGATCACCTTTTGGTTGGAGTCCAGAAGCTCTACACCCAGCTCGTTCAGCACCCTCCAACCTTCTTCTCCTACCACGATATTAGTGGCGCCCGAATCCAAGAGACCCAAGAACTTGCGACCCTATATCTTCACCTCCAGGTCGGTTATCCCCCTCTCTCTTCGCCAACAAATAGTTCAATTGCGCCTCCGTTGCGGCCCCTCCTATACTGCTCCTTGTGTCCAGGCTGCCGCCTACTGGACACAACGTCCGTTTCCCTGAGTCGATCGATTACGAACTTCGGCTTCGGAGTTTCTGGCTATCAGCCTCTCATTCGTTCTCGAATCCGGTGGTGCTCTGGCGCTACGAGGATGGTTCGGTTGGCTCTGGCAATTTGGGCACGTCGCTCTTCTGACACCTTGCCGCCCACAACCAAAGCATATCTGGGGCTCTCGACAGTCCCTGGACGTGTGGCCACTGCCCTTGCAGTTCCAGCAGCGCACCAGATTTCCCTGCAGAGGCGCTAGATTTACTCCATCCGCCCAACCAACGTAGGCCAGATCCGGCTCCAAAAGGGGTTGTTGTTTCCGAGTCGGTGGGGGTAAATACGCTTCGACTGATACCCGTGTTGCCTCCAAAGAGCGGCTTACCCTGATCAGATCCGCGATACAACGTACCGGAGTCAGAGCCATCTGTGTTTGATAGAATGGGGCTATATTTTTCCGTAAGATCCGAAGTTTCTCCTCCTCGGAACACGGAACGGTACGACGCCTAAAAAGCCCCTCCATTTCCGATACATATATGCCCATCGATTCCTCCGGGCCTTGAGTGCGTCTTCCAATTTCGCTGAGCAGGCGGTCGTCGTAGTCAGGCGGTAGAAATTCGGCACGCAGCTCTGCCACCAACTCCTGCCACGAGTTGACCCGAGTACGATTGGCACGGTACCAGACTAGCGCCTTTCCTTCAAACATTTCCACCGCTGACTGAAATAGCGTCTGAGGTGACACCCCTCTGGCCTCCCGCAGCTCTTCCACCCGCTCTAGAAATGCGCTCAGGGACCCGGAGTCCCCATTATAGCGGAGGCCCCACTTGGACACCTCCTGCCCTTTCGCTACCATCGGCGTTGCCCTGGGTGTCGAAAACAAAGGACCAGTGTTGTGATCCAGACCTTGATTCGATTCACGGAAGCCTATGGTTACTCCCGCGGCCTCATCCCTATTTGCGGGTGCCTCCCCTCGCTCGTTCCCTCCATCACTGTCCCCTACTGCCTCTGCTCCCTCGTTTCTCTCCTCACCATCCGCCTTCACTAGGAGCTCTCCCATAGCCATAATCAACCGAACTCTCAGCTTGTTGGCTTCTTCTCCCATCGCCTCAGCCTCGTGATGTGCGTTTTGCAACCGCCGCATTCCAAATTCAACTTTCGTCTTGATCTTGAGAAATTCCGACGATTGTGGGATGCCCGTAAAGGTTGCAGTCAGGGTTTGGATTTCTTCCAGCTTCTCTCTGACGGCTTCCAAGTCCTCTTCCAAGCTATAAGGATAGTCTCGGGTGGTAATCAGCGACGTATCCATCGAAGTCTCAGCTCGGAGCGCCACCCGAAGCGTCTTTCTCATGGCCTCCACAGTCCCGGTAGGTTGCCCTCGGATTTCTTACTCGTAGGCCAACTCCTCCTTGCTGAGCCGGTCTATTAGAATCCTAGTTTTCGACGCCATCCTGGATTTCCCACACTGCTAGGTTCTTATGTTAAAAATGCTAAGTTCTTATGTTACTTAAGGGTAGAGTAAAACACAGATTTTATTTCAAACTAAATCTTGATTAAATTTACAACTCAAATGAATTTCAGCCGCTCCTGTTCCGTCTCGCAATCCTCGCAATCTAGCTGTCGCTCCTTGCACGCTCTGCCTGGAATCTCTTATTTGGTTTAAGGTCCCCGGTCCCCAACTGGTCAACTGCTTCTCCTATTCCAACTAATTTTTGACACTAATTTTTCGATTTTCGCACTTTGACTGATTTCAACACCGAAAATTTCAAAGAAAATACCCCGTGGTAGTCTCCTTTAGTGCCCCACCATTTGCGCCAATTTGTTACCCTCCCCGCCTAATTTGAGGGGGGTAGTGACCCTCGGCTTGGTCCGTTTGGGTCCCGGGTTCGCTCAGGAGACTGGGCGTGGGCGCCACTCACTCACCCCAAGAATGGACCACGAGCCGCCGAGTGAGCTTACGGCTAACCGAGGTCAAAGGGGACCAGGTTTGAAAGGTGCCGCTGCGTATGGCGCGAGACTCCTCCCCTTTTCCGTTCTCGTTACGAACACCGAACCACCTGAATGCAAAACGATTGTCGAACCTCCTTCTCGGAACACGAATAATTACGATTTGGTAAATTTGAAACAAAAGTTAGTTTATTCTTATAATCTCCGCGGTCTCGCGAATCTCGTATCGCAGAAACAATCCAATTCAAACTACATTAGATTACTCTGACTATCGTTTCCACCACTCCACTATGACAATCGAAATATTTACACAAAGAAATGCTTTTAAAATCCTAGATATGCATAAAATGTTGAAAGAAAAATTCTTTTGCTTCCGTGCTGGACATGCTTAGAGCTAAATAGAATCTTAACAACTATTTTAAAGTACGCACTGACCTTCTTCCTCCTTTTGGTCGAACCATTAACAAGTCAAAAAGTCGACCCCGACTCCAGCCGAGGTCTGGTTCAGTTATGGGCGAGTTTCTTCACGACCCCATTCGTTTAATCCACTGCTCGCTTTCGCCGTCGCACAAAGAATCTTCCAAGGTTCCCAATTTCATCAGCACGGGTGGAGTTCTGAACCCCAGACCACCCGGTTCCCGGCCAGGCGCGCTAACCTACGCGCTACAGGGCCGGTACGAGACAAACGCCCAATTCTCGGATAGAGGAAAGGAAGTGGCGCACGCAGAATCGCGGGTTCAATCCCCGCCGGAACCCGATTTCAAATAGCCACTTTTTTATTTAAGCGGGAGTCTTTTTTTTTACTTCCACCACCACGCCAAGGATGTTCCCCGTCGTACCTGCGTCTTTATCTCCAAAAAAGTTTCCTCCGAAAGCCTTCGCCGTCGCACCAAGAAATTTGTTTGTTCGTACCCGGCTTTGGGACTGGCTTGTTCAGATGTTCCGCGGGTCGCTTTCACCGTTGCCCAGAGAATCTCATTAATACGTTTCCAGAACCACATTTAGCGATTTTCCAATTTTCATCCACGACTCACTTTCACTGTCGCACAAAGAATTCGTTCTACCTGATGAGATAATTTTCCAAGAATTTACTGATCTGCTCGCTTTCACTGTCGCACCAAGAATTCGTTCTACCTGATGAGATAATTTTCCAAGAATTTACTGATCTGCTCGCTTTCACTGTCGCACAAAGAATGGAAAATTTTTCCTTCATCAGGTACCGCTGCTTTCTCCTTTCTAGTTTGAGTCCCGTACTTTCTCCTTTCCCATATGACCGGGTGAATGTCCTCCTTTCCACACGGGCTGATCGAGGATTCCCACCAATCCGATAATTTCTCTACTAACTACCATCCCATAATTTACCGTGGTCGTCGGGTCTGAGTACACCCCTGGGTTTTGTTGACGTTTGGGTTATGTCGGTTTCCGTTGTTTGTTGATGTTCTCGACTGTCAACCCATATGTCGGTTTCGTGCGAAGTGAGCTTGTGGTAGCCGTGTTGATCGCAAAATATACGCGTAAATTGTGTTCGGGAGCATGTTCGCGGAGCCGGTGGATGCTGCGGGCCTGCCTGGGATAGCTGTGGCGATGGCATCTGAAGCTACACGGCAGCTCCGACACTGCTGAGCCATCCGGCCTCGTTGAGATTGGCGGTAGCTGGTGGCAGAGTCTGTGATCACATCAGATAAGTATCCGTGATATGTTTCATCCAGAATGTGGTTCTTTGTGTGGCCTATTTCCAGATGCTTGTTCCCGATCCTCTATTGGCCTGACGTTGTTAGCGGGATATGAGCCGATGAGGTAGGCATCGTGACTACCACCAAGGTGTTAGCGAAGCGATGGACGAGATGCAGCACCCAACTAGTTACGTCAAACCCAGGACGCACAACTGTGACGAATTCTGTGCCATGGACCCAATGGTAATATCGTCAACGCCGGTTGGCCCAGAAGGTTAGTGGCACTGTGGTTTTATTACTTACAAGCTATGATTTGGTATTAAACAATCTATGTCGTAAGCATCCGGCGGGTAGACTACACGGGTCGGATGCTACGACCGTACTTTCCCTATGAGTGGTGGATACAAACATTCTACTTAGTGGAGTGGTGGTTAGCCCGCGATTGCTCAGCCTTCCCCGGGGAAGGCTGTATTTTTTTTCCCCCAATGTAAGAGCGTGTACACGTATTCGTACACTTTGTTACAACGTAACAATATATACTATATACATATACATATATATGTATATATATATATATATATATATTTATATATATATATATATATATATATATATATATATATATATATATATATATATATATATATATATATATATATATATATATATATATATATATATGTAAAGTAACACATACAGTATTGTAGTGTATGCATTACTTTAGTTTGCTGACTTTGCATCTCGCAACCTCGGGCATCGACCGAATGACTAAACGTCACTGAATTCCATAAAGTCGATGCGTCGTCATAAAACGACAGGAGGTGTCAGTTGCAAATCAGAACTCAATTGAGAAAGACATAGAAGAAAGAATTATTGTACGTTAGAAAATACACTGCAGACAAATAACAGTAAATGTTGTTTCTTTGTTTACAGTGTATTTGTTACAGTGTAAAGTAACACATACAGTATTGTAGTGTGTGGATTACTTTAGTTTGCTGACTTTGCATCTCGCAACCTCGGGCATCGACCGAATGACTAAACGTCACTGAATTCCATAAAGTCGATGCGTCGTCATAAAACGACAGGAGGTGTGAGTTGCAGGTCAGAACTCAATTGAGAAAGACATATAAGAAAGAATGATTGTGCGTTAGAAAATACACTGTGGACAAATAACAGTAAATGTTGTTTCTTTGTTTACAGGTAAGATTTGTATAATTAATATTAAGTTAGATATTAAAATTATTTGTATTTGATTAAATAACTAATAAAATACTTTGTTTACAGAGAAACGCAATTTTGTAATTTGATACAGTAATATAAAGATACACATTATAAAACAACATTTTAGTTATAAAAATGGAAAAATTACAATTTAAAATTGAAGTGAAAGCACCGACGGATCCAAAAACGAATATTATATGTTTAACTGAAATCGGAACACCAGATGGAAGAATTTATCAAGTTCCAATTGAATATCAACCTTTAGCAGATCATAAAGTATTATTGAAGAATAGTATTGTGAAAAATGTGATCAAAAATTTGAAATTGAGAAATCAATATAGGATAATATGGATTAATGTAACGGCAGATTTACGATGCTTTCTGGATGACAGTGATAATGTAGTTATAGGTGATTATTATCCAGAAGAAATTATCACTTAAAATATAGAAGAACAACCAATTAGATCTAGAAATGAAGAAACAAACAGAAATTTGAAGAAGATAACGGATAATTTTGTCATCGAAAAATTTTCAAGTAAGAACTGTAATGCATTGCAATGGATAGATACTTTTGAAAAAGAATGCACTCGTTTACAAATT
Source organism: Nemotelus pantherinus (assembly GCA_963978885.1). Lineage (NCBI taxonomy): Eukaryota > Metazoa > Arthropoda > Insecta > Diptera > Stratiomyidae > Nemotelus > Nemotelus pantherinus. The sequence goes on from OZ022264.1 coordinate 94,228,053, forward strand.
AACAAAGACGAAGAGATAATTGAAGTGTTAAGATTATTTCTAGAAGGTTCAGTATTAGATTGGTACAATTCAATGCTTATTAGGAATACATTAACATCAGAATGGAAAATTTGGAAAGAAAATTTTATCGAAACATATGCTAACAAAGGTTGGTCTTCAATCAGATATGCTATTCTCTTTAAATATGTGAATGGATCACTATTAGACTATGCTTTGAAAAAAGAAAGAATTTTATTGGGAATGAACGAAAATATCGATGACTGCACTATGATCAACCTTATTGCAGTAGGTTTACCAGAATTTATAATGGACAGAATCAACAGAAAGAACTTGAAAAAACCCAGAGATTTATTTACCGAATTGGGAAGTTTAGAACATTTAATGAAGAAAAAGAAAATAAGCAGAAACGTGAAAGATGATGCAGAAAAAGAACAACAAAAACGTCCGTGCAAAATATGTGAAAAGAAAGGTAAGCTGAATCGTTTTCATCCTGAAGCTTCATGTTGGTATAAAATAAATGAGAAAGACGCGAGAGATAAGAATCAAATAAAATGCGTTAACAATGTAGAGATAGAAACTGAGTTGTTTGAAAATATTCCAAAAAACTAGTAACTCCACCATTAATCAAAATTAAAGTCTTAGTTGAAGATACTATTGAAATTTTTGGATTATATGATTCAGGTTCCAATATATCATTGATACATTCAAAACTTTTGAACATAAAAAATCAGAAATTAGTAAACATATGGAAAACAAAATTTGAAACGATTAATGGTGCAAAGAGAACTAAAGGAATGATATCTGTAAAGATAAAAATATTTGATATAGAAAAGATAATGAACGTTTTTGTAATAGATGGAGATAATATTCAATATGATTTTCTTATTGGATTAGATATGATTAAGGAATTCAAACTTATTCAAGATGAAAATTTAAAAATTAGACAAAAAAAACTTGATATTTCAAAGGAAAATATTTTGAATATTAATTTTATAAATTTTAATGAGAATATGAATAGATCAGATTTTTATATTTCTGTAAATCATTTGAACTACCAAGAAAGATTTGAGATAGATAAGTTAATAAAAAGATACAGTGACATTTTTACAAGAGACAAATATGATGTAGGTACAGTAAAAGATTATGAAGCACGTATTGATCTACTAATAGATAAATATTGTAGTAAAAGACCATATAGATGTAATGTCGAAGATAAAAAAGAGATAGAAATGCAAATTGCTAAACTATTAGAAAACAATCTTATTGAAGAATCTTATAGCCCATTTGCGGCACCGGTAACACTGGTATATAAGAAAGAAGAAGGTAGAAAAACAAGATTGTGTATTGATTTTCGTGATTTGAATAAACTTGTAATACCACAATCGCAGTCTTTCCCGTTGATAGAAGACTTAATGACAAAAACACGAAATTGCAAATACTTTTCAACATTAGATATAAATTCTGCATTTTGGTCAATTCCTTTACGAATAGAAGATAGAAAGAAGACAGCTTTTGTTACACAAGAAGGACAATTTCAATGGACATGTCTTCCATTTGGATTAAAGACATCTCCAGCAATTTTTCAAAGAATTTTGAGTAATATAATCAGAAAACATAAACTATCAGATTTTACAGTAAATTATATAGATGATATATTGATATTTTCTGAATCATTCAATGTACATATGAAACACATAGAACAATTATTAGAAGCAATAAGAAAAGAAGGTTTCATATTAAAATTTACAAAATGCAAGTTTGCAGAAAGTTCAGTCAAATATCTAGGTCATGTAATAAGCAATAATTCGATATGTCCACTCAAAGACAATTTGATTTCGATAAGGAATTTCCCAATACCAAAAACTCAAAAAAAATATTAGACAATTCTTAGGAAAGATAAATTTTTACAACAAATATATACCAAATATTGCTATAACTTTGGATCCACTACATAACTTATTGAGAAAAGGACAAAAATTTATTTGGACAAAAGAATGTCAAAATGCATTTGAGAAAATAAAAGATATGCTATGCTCAAAACCAATCTTAGAAAATATGATCCAAATTTGCCAATATACATTTATACAGATGCAAGCATATTGGGTATAGGAGCTGTTTTGAAACAAAAACAACCAAACGGAGAAGAAAAACCAGTAGCTTATTTTTCAAAAAAACTAAATAATAGTCAAAAGAAAAAGAAAGCGATATACTTAGAGTGTTTAGCCATAAAAGAGGCTATTAAATATTGGCAATACTGGCTGATAGGAAAAATATTCACAGTTTTTTCAGATCACAAACGTTTAGAGAATTTGAACATAAAATCTAGAACAGATGAAGAACTAGGTGATCTTACATATTACCTTTCACAATATGATTTTAAAATAAAATATTCTCCAGGAAAGATTAACTTAGAAGCTGATTGATTAAGCAGAAATCCTGTACTAGAATCCAATGAAAATGAAGACGAACAATTGAAAATTGTAAATTTTATAAAACTACAAGATATTATTGAAGATCAACGAAACAATGAGTATATCCAAGATAGAAAGAACAAAATGATAAATAAAGATAGAATATATTACAAAAAATCAAAAAATAAAGAAAAAATAATCTTATCTGAGAAAATGAGTAGAAAACTTATCAAACAAATTCATGAAGATTACTGTCATATAGGGATGAAACAACTACAAAATAAAATTGCGCCATTTTATACAGCAAATCGATTGGTAGAGAATATACAGAAAATTTGCAAAAATTGTGAGATATGTATAAAGAATAAAACTAGAGGTCAACATAAATTCGGTTTAATGTCACATTTAGGACCAGCAGAAAGACCTTTTGAGATAATGTCAATTGATACTATTGGAGGATTTGGTGGGTCTAGATCCACAAAAACATATTTACATCTTTTAGTTGACCATTTCACTAGATATGCATTTATTTTAACCTCCAAAACTCAAAATGCAAATGATTTCATAAAATTGATAGAAAATGCTACAGATATCGATAGAATTGGTTTAATTTTAGCCGATCAATATCCAGGAATAAATTCAAAAGAATTTAAGAAGTTTTTAAATGACAAACAGATTCAACTGATTTTCACTTCTGTTAATACACCATTCTCTTATGGTCTAAATGAGAGATTGAATCAAACAATTGTTAACAAGATAAGATGTAGAATTAATGAAAATAAAAATAAAATAGCATGGACAACAGTAGCACATGAATGCATACAAAAATACAATGAAACAGAACACACAGTAACTGGATTTACACCCAAGTATCTATTATTTGGAATAGATATTACAACTCTACCTAAAGAATTAAAACAAGTTAAGAATTGTAATAATGTAATAAGAGATAGAAAAATAGCTTTAGAAAATACAAAAAGATCACATGATTACAACAAAGCTATCTTTGATAAGAATCGAAAATATGTAACATTTAACAGTGGAGACATGGTATATGTTGAAAATGGCAATAAACTAAATAGAAAAAAATTAGATGAGATAAGAATAGGTCCTTTTAAGATAATTGAAAAAATATTAATTAATTATTAATTTATAAAGTAGATACAGGATATAAAAAAGCGGAATCGAATTTGTTTCACATTACGAAACTCATTCCAGCTCCTAAAATTACATAATATATAGAAGGGAATTAGATTTTGGTTGAAATGAAATGTTAGATGATAATACTAGCTTAAGAATATGATTGTGAAAAAATTTTATAAGTAAAATTTTCTTTGAGGGAGGGAGATGTAAAGTAACACATACAGTATTGTAGTGTATGCATTACTTTAGTTTGCTGACTTTGCATCTCGCAACCTCGGGCATCGACCGAATGACTAAACGTCACTGAATTCCATAAAGTCGATGCGTCGTCATAAAACGACAGGAGGTGTCAGTTGCAAATCAGAACTCAATTGAGAAAGACATATAAGAAAGAATTATTGTACGTTAGAAAATACACTGCAGACAAATAACAGTAAATGTTGTTTCTTTGTTTACAGTGTATTTGTTAGAGTGTAAAGTAACACATACAGTATTGTAGTGTGTGCATTACTTTAGTTTGCTGACTTTGCATCTCGCAACCTCGGGCATCGACCGAATGACTAAACGTCACTGAATTCCATAAAGTCGATGCGTCGTCATAAAACGACAGGAGGTGTGAGTTGCAGGTCAGAACTCAATTGAGAAAGACATATGAGAAAGAATTATTGTGCGTTAGAAAATACACTGTGGAAAAATAACAGTAAATGTTGTTTCTTTGTTTACAGGTAAGATTTGTATAATTAATATTAAGTTAGATATTAAAATTATTTGTATTTGATTAAATAACTAATAAAATACTTTGTTTACAGAGAAACGCAATTTTGTACTTTGATACAGTAATATAAAGATACACATTATATATATATATATATATATATATATATATATATATATATATATATATATATATATATATATATATATATATATATATATATATATATATATATATATATATATATATATATATATATATATATATATATATCTCTTTTTTGTAATTATCTCAAAACCAATTATTAGATCTAAACTAAAATTAAAACTACAGTATCGAAATGGCAATGGCAAGAACGCCGCCACCTCTTATGATTATCACTAAATGTAAACATAAATATCACGAGAAGTGTCTGGAAAGATGCTTGGTACAATCTCGCGCATGCCCACTGTGCCGGAGGGATTAAAAACCGGAGGACTTGCGGGGATTAATATTTAAAACCGATTTCGGACAGCAACCTAAGCAAGGTGCTGTCAGCAAACAACATTCAGCACCAAATGACTACATTGTCAATATCAAGCCCTAATGCTTCATCTTGAGATTCTGGAGCTAGTTCTCGCTCAACTGGCTCGATGAGACGCCCCGGGAGGGACATATCTACCCCGGCATTGACTGGGAGAGACCACCAGTCAAATAACCGGAACACACCGTCTTCAGCACAACCGGCTGCAAACAGGCCTGTCCATGAGTTTGAGGAGCCCATGGTAGATACAATACCTCGACGATCCTCAGCCCACTTGTCTGGAGTTATGCAGGGGCAAGTGCGAAGAGACTATGATCAAAATGTATTACATTGGCGGAATGGTCGACCACCAAAAGATAATAGGATATCTTCGGACAGGGTCACCACTATCAGGGTGGGATGGAACTTGAGGTTTAGTGGAGAATCTGGAAGCATACCTGTGGAGAAACTTTTGTACAGGGTAACTGCTTTAGCCCACCAGAAACTTCAAGGATACTTCTACGCCCTGTGCCGACATATTGATGGATTGCTGATTGGAGAGGTGGAGGAGTGGTATTGGCAATACCATCAGGAGGTAGGACGAATAGAATGGAATGCTTTTTGTGAGGCTATACGACGAGAATTTCGAGATTTTGCGTCTAACCATAAAATCACCAATCAGATCCGTCAGCGCCGCCAGAAGGCTGGTGAGTCCTCTGACGATTTTTGCAGGGACTAACGTTGAATGTCCAGTGCTTCACCGCTCCTATTGTCGGATCACGAGCTGCTGGATATTGTTCAGGGAAATATGTTGCCCGAGCTGCAGTGGCAGCTAGTAGATCGGCACTTTTCCAACACACAACATCTAAGTGAGCAGATCAAAAGACGGGAAAGGTTAGCTCAGGCTCTTGGATAGCCTGACAGAGTTTTTGGTGCTCGCCGTCATCTGGCGGCACTGTCGGATCCGTATGCGTCGGGAGAGGAAGGAGATCTGGGTCAGAAGGTTTCAGAGGTAACTCGAATTACCATATGCTGGAACTACCGCAAGCCAGGACATCTCTATATGGATTGTTAAGAGGAACGACGGATATTTTGCTATGGCTGTGGAGCGGAGAATATCTATAAGTCTCATTGTGAATCTTGTCAACAAAAAAACTGCCAGACCGGAGGAGCTCACCACCACCCGAAGCCCTCCGGCAACAATCACGGGCCTCGGCAGAGTCCCAGACCTTGGATCCTTCTCCTTCGGAAGACCAGAATCTGTTTTCGTCTGCTTTTGATTTTGGTGTTGCAAGAACCACTCCTGCGTTTACCCCTATTTTCAGTTGCAAAACTCTATCTTCTTCGGGCCCATCTGTTGCTCAATCTGACGTCGTTTTGGAGGGATCGGAGCGAGTGTTCGGTACCAGCCCGACCCCACATCATCTCAAACCTGATCATGTCCGATTAAGGGAATATGAGCAGGCACGCCGTCGCATTTTTGAATGTGAGGAGTTCTCCAAGGTACGAAGAACCAAAAGATCAACTCTTCGTCTAGGGAACTTTTGGTTACGTATTAAAAAACTTAGGCGACATTACTGTTCATCTACAGTTGTGGATCAACCCACAGGTGATTTGCGTCCATATGCAAATGTCACTCTTTTCGGAATTCAGAGGGTGAACCGATTGATTGACACGGGAGCGAGTGTCAGCTGTCTGGCGTCTGACTTAGCGAGGAAATTACTGAATGACCATAGATATCGTCTCGAGAAATTACATGTCAGTCTCAGTACTGCTGATGGCACTAGACATGCTGCTGTTGGTAGGATTGCTGGCTCCATATAATTTCGAGAACGTATCAAAACGATGTCGTTTCTGGTGATTCCTTCGCTGAGTCAGAACCTTTATTTGGGTATAGACTTCGTACATCTTATTAATTTGGCAACGAATCTGTTTGATGTAAACCCTTCAGTGGAGAATTTATCACTATCTGCTATCTCCTCTACACATCATCATTATCTTTTACCAGCACAGCAGTATGAACTGGAAGCAGTCATCGCAAGGTTTCCGTCGTTTGTAAAGGAAGGATTGGAGCGTACTACACTCACTTCACACGTGATTGATGTTGGCGCTAATAAACCCATTAAGCAACGACATTTTTCAATATCACTAGCAGTTGGAAACAGTTATACGTGGAAATTGACCAAATGCTGAGTCTGGGAGCTATTAAGGAATCACAGAGCAGTTGGTCCTCTCCAGTAACTCTTGTTGTCAAACCTGGAAAGGTCTAAATGTGTCTGGATGCGCAGAAGGTTAACCAGGTAACGGTGAAGGATGCTCATCCTCTTCCCCTTATCGACGGTATCTTAAGTCGGCTGCCTCAAACAAAGTATGTAAGCAACCTTGCCTTAAAAGACGCTTTTTGGCAAATACCACTTGATCAGGAATCGCAGGATAAGACAGCCTTCACTGTTCCTGGCAGACCGCTCTATCAATGTGCAACCAGGCCTTTTGGGCTATGTAATGCCTCACAGACCATGCAACGACTGATGGACCGAGCCATTCCAGCACATCTTAAACATCAAGTCTTCTTCTATTTAAATGATTTGCTCTTAATAACAGAAACCTTTAACGATCATATACTTCTGCTTAAAGAAGTTGCACAGCATTCGCGATCTGCAGGTTTGACGACTTATGTAGAAAACAGCAAGTTTGTGAGGAAGGAAGTTAAATATCTTGGCCATATAATCGGTCACGGGACAGTTCAAACAGATCCTGAAAATATTCAAGCCATAAAGGAGTTTTCTATTCCTCGAACAGTCAGACAGTTGCGTCGTTTCTTGGGGGCTCGTAGTTGCTATCGGAGATTCGTTCCCGGTTTTTGACTTTGTCTACGCCTTTAACTAATATGTTGTCGAGTTAACGAAAATTTGAATGGAGTGAAGAAAGCCTAGCCACTTTTGAGGAGCTGAAAAGATGCCTTAGTTCTTCACCTGTATTGCACAGCCCCGATTTTAGTAAAGCATTTGCCATTCATTGTGATCCTAGTCAATACGGTGTTGTTGCTGTATTAATACAGAAACTGGAGGACGCAGTTGAAGCCCCTATAGCATACATATCGCAGAAGTTAAATTCGGCCCAATGAAACTATCTGGTGACTGAACAAGAATGTTTAACGGCTGTATTACCCATAAAAAAATTTAGGGCTTACATTGAAGGGCAAGAATTTGAAGTGGTAACCGATCATGCATCTCTGCAGTGGCTAATGACTCTTAAGGATTTACATGGACGACTCGCTCGATGGGCTTTGAAGTTCCAAGGCTTCAAATTCACAATTAATCATCGAAAAGGTAGCCAGAATGTGGTTCCAGATGCGTTCTCAGGTGTTCACACAACGGAAGGTTGTGAAACGATTCAGGAGCTATCAGACATGACTAAAATTGACTTAGATTCGCCTCATTTTAAATCAGAGGCCTACTTAGATTTGATTGAGAGAGTATCGGTGAATGCAACAACGCTTCCCGATCTTAGGGTAAATGATGGATATATATACAGACGTTGTCAATATGCCACAGGTGATTTGATACATGAACGTGACAGTCGGAAGTTGTGGATTCCCAAAGAACTTACATCTCAGCTGATCGTTCGGGCCCATGATCATCCCACAAGCTCGCATGGTGGAATAGGCAAAACCTTGAAGCGTTTGCAGACATATTTCTTCTGGCCAAAAATGGCTTTACTAGTCAAAGAATATGTGCTGGCTTGCGACTTGTGTAGGATGAACAAGGCTCCAAATCAGCTGTTGAGACCGCCTATTGGCCAATCAGTTGTTAGCGATCGCGCTTTTCAGCATCTGTATATAGATCTATTGGGCCCTTATCCCCGATCTAAGGATGGTAATACCGGCATATTAGTCGCATTGGATCATTTGTCTAAATTCACGTTTGTAGAACATTTGAGAAAAACCACAGCTTCTAAGTTGTGTGAATACGTGGAGAAGCGTATCTTCCATGTTTTCGGTGCACCTGAAGTAATCATGTGTATAATTCCGCTCACATTTGTTAAACTCTTTACTCGATAATTATGGCATACAACATCAACACACAGCAGTATATCCTCCTCAAGCAAACGCGTCAGATAGAGTTAACAGATCATTGGTAGCAGCCATTCGAACATATGTTGCGCCCACTCAGCTGGATTGGGATAGAAGATTGTCTGAAATTAATTCTGCTTTATGTACTTCTCATCATACCTCCACTGGATTTAGCCCTTACTTTATGGTATTCGGGCAAAACATGCCTAAACATGGTAGTTCTTATAAAGTACTCCGACAAATAGGGTTGTTACAGGAACCCACAGCTGAGCTGCTACCCCATCAACGTCAGGAGTTGATAAGGGAGCAAGCTCAAAAACAACTGGATTTGGCATATCAGACTCAGGTCAAATATTACAACTTGCGGACCAAAGACTCTCAGTTTCAAGCTAGAAACACAGTTTTTGCTCAGAACTTCGCTCAGAGCAAAGCCACAGAGCATTATAATAGCAAACTTGACAACAAGTTTAAAAAGGCAAAAGTTGTAGCTCGACTGGGTACGTCCAGGTACATATTGCAGCACCCAGATGGCAAGGCCGTGGGTGTTTTTCATGGTAAAGACATTTGGCATTAATGCTGCCTTTGATTTTTTTTTGCCTGTTCCTAATTAATTCTTTGATGTGGAGTGATGAACAATAAAAACTGTCTCGCATATACTAGAGAAAGCTAATTTCTCTTTTCAAACCTTGTCTTGACTGAATTCTCCTTCGTTGCCTGCGTCATTTTCGCTTGCGTTTTTATCTAAAATTTGCCTATAAACCTTCTTGATTCGGGAGGAGTTGACAATTGGATTCTTCGGCTCTTTCCACGCATTGGTAATTGCGGAAAGATCTGGTTTGCATTAAATACACGAATTTTCATACAAACATTCATTTCCTGTATGCTGAATTTGCATGGAAATACAAATTAGCCGAATCATCCGAGCGAGTTTCCATGTAGATTAAGCATGCAATACAAACAAAGGCATTTCGGTGAAAAACCATCGCTACAAATCAAGAAATTCCCCGAAGTATCGACGGGCCTGAGAATATTGAATTCGACATTCTCGGAACTCGCTAGTGAGCCTGGGAGTGTCGAATTCACACATTCTCGGAATTGAATGATGTGATGGGGTTCATTGATTTGACGGTCAAGGGTGATGGGTTAGTTGACGACGAGCAGTGATACGACCGTGTCGCTAACGAAACGGTCGACTACGTGAAAATAGAGAATTGTGCCGTCGTGGCTGGGGTGATCGGTCCAGAAGAAAAAAGTGGAGAGTGCTCCTGGTAATAGAGAAGTTCATATAGCTCTAGTGCAAAATCACGTGAATAAATATTAATTATATAGTCATCGTATGACTATTTTCCCTATGTGTTGTGCGAAGAGTGTGCTCCAACCCCCTAGTGTAGGAGTTCATTGATTGAAGTCCATCCGACTAAAATTCCGCAATAATATTTACGTTTTGATTACTCTTGCATAAGCTTGACGTGAGTGGGACCTGTAATGCGTCTTTCCTTTCCAAAAGGATATCTGCGGAATTATCGCAGCGGACTGATTGATGTCATTCATAGGTGTAAAATAACTTTTTTTATCGGAAGAGGGTGCATTGTGTCGATGAGCGAATGTCGCTGCGAAAATTGCTGATCTAGCTGCGCGTGAACAGTTTGCATTAGGAAAGATAACGATGATTTAAGATTGCTCAAAATCAGCAATAGTCACCCACTGATTAGGAAAGATTGCGTAAAATAAATTGACGAACTGAATGCAGCCAGTAGATACATATATCTGCATGGAGCCGTGCATCTGAACCTGAAGACTATCAGAAAAAGGTGGCAATGGTAAATGTCATTCCCATGAATATGCTGGATTTCGTGGAGAAATGATGAAATAGAAGGTTAGAAGGCTCTAGTTATCAGTTTTTAAGCAGGATTTAAGAGAAGGCCGATGAGCATCTCATACAACCCCTCAAGTATTATTCTCACATCGTGAGTCACCACTCGAATGGGCAAATACCGATGCTAGCTAGTGTTGGTGATAACATCGGATTTGGTAGCTTTGTTTTATTCCCGAGTGATACAGGCTAAGACACCATAGACAACACAAACAATCCAATTCACCTGTTTTGAGGTTGGTTGCATTACCACATTCAGTGTTCAAAAGCGTACATTAGTGTACGTTAAACATCGATAGTACTATCGATACTATCGATAGTTCAGAACTATCGAAAACTTCGATGTTTTTTTTTGCAATCGATAGTTTTCGAAAACTGAAAAAAATGCGTAAGGTAACATTTTGATACCATCCCGTCCACTATGGGTATTTTACGTTCGCTTCGTTTTTCTCATTTAATAATATTACCTGTTCTTGTTATTATAAAACAGCACCAACCAAAGACAGCAGAACATTCTTATATTTTGTTAGTTTTGTCACTTTTTATTTATTGTAAAGTGAAATAACATGAAGAAGAAAAAAATGTAAAATTTAACTGCAAGTGAAAATCATAAGCGCAGAAAATTGAGACTCAGAGAGAAAGAATTCGTAATAGCGATTTTACAAATTGTAATATATGCAGCAATCAATACAAAACAAGTGAAAAGACGAAAAATTTATCAGATCATTTAAAACGGAAACATAATTCATAGTGGAAATTATTTTCTGTTGAACCTATAGCAAAACCCATGGTCCTAGTAACACTTTCGAGAGCAGTTTAACGAAATCTAGAACAATCATCAAAAATTATTTTGGAAGAGCGAAATTCTAAGCAGATGATTTTGCCCGAAAAAATATTTAGATGAACTATACGTTCCTATGGTTGTTTTGGACATAGTGCCTTTGCTGAAAGGAGAACATGTAGGATTTCGTGGCTGATTTGTACGAAAAATATGCTATTCCTGACACCACAACATTGAAAACATCCTTGGTACCAAAATACTTCGAAGATGCTAAAACTCGGGTTAAAAATGCCATAAATGCAGTTCAACATATTTCTTTAACTACTGATATGTGGACAAATCGAAACAAAGAAAGAATACTGGCAATCACATCTTATTTTTTTCAGAGAGGTAAATTAAATTCTACATTATTAACGGAATTTAACATAAAAAGAAGACACATATTTGAATCAATAGCAGAAGTAAGTTGCATATTTATTTTATGCTTGTTTGATGAATAGTATTGTTAGTGTAATTGAAAAGATAAATTTTCAGACTCGAAAATATTCACAGAATTTAGGCCACAGAGTTGATTTTGTTTTTTGGAAGATAGGGAGTACTTATCTTGTTATTTCTTGTATAGGCAAGAAATACACTAAGCAAGTGGAACATTTGGTCAAATATATAATAATAATAATATTATGCTGCTTGCATATTAATGCAACCAAAACTTCTTCAATTTAATCATATTCCATGCTTCGCGTATACTTTAAATTTGATTTTTTCTGATATTTATGACACCTGATTTTCATTTTATCATGAAAAAGTGCCAAGATATTCATACTTATTTTCAATCGAGTGCAGTTGTTTCAGATATACTAATAATTGCACAACGACAGCTCAACAAACCTGAATTGAAGTTGATTCAGCAGTTCAATTCACATTGGAATAACGTATATACCAAAATCAAATGTTTCTATGATATCAGGCAAGAATTGACTTTAGCCGAATGTGAGAAGGCACCTGAAACGTTACTCGCCGAAGATTTAAATGTGTTGCTGAATATTATTCTGCTATTAGAATCATTTGATGTGGCTACGGCAACAATATCTGGCGCAAATTACATTCCTCTTTCTTATATAGCTCAGTTATTACGAGGGCTGACTACAATTATCGAAAGTAGGAATTAGCATAAAAAACACTGCTGGAAAGAATATTTATAATGCTTTATGCAAGTCAGTGCGGGAACGATTAATACCGTTTGAGAAAAGAGCCCTCATGGTGTTAGCCACCATTCTGGATCCAAGGCTCAAAAAATTAGTGAAGACGATGGAAACACAGCTGCGCACTCTCTTCAAATAGAATATACTTCTTTTCTGATGACACAAAAGCCGGAGTCAACCCAGAGTACTTATGAATTTACGGCAATTGCATCTGCAAGCAACTCAACTGTTGAGACTGGGGAAATTTACTAACGAAGGAAAAGTTGAAAGCAAAAAAAGTCCAAGTAGCTATTATTTCTTCCCGGAGATCTATTCAAAGGCAAAGCTTATAGCTGCCCAAATAATGATGCAATAGCACCAAATATATACCAAAACCTGAAAAAAACCTCCAATTAAAAACGACAAATGTCCCATCGACTACTGGTTTGATTCAAATACTAAGACAATGAGAATGTTTGCTCTATAGCATCCGTGTATACTTGCATCTTCTGTTCCGAGTGAACCATTTTTTTTTTTCGAAAACCCCCTCATAAAGGTTATTGGTTTGTGATCACGGTTCCCTTCTTATATATAAATCAACGTATATCGTGCCTTAAAAACAATTCCAATTTGATTCTGCTTTCGGAGGCTTATTCCGCAAAACGATCGAGTTTGTCGTATCAATTATTCTCTGCTTTGATAAGCTTTAGAGGCACGATATACGTTGTCTATGCTGATTTATAGACAAGAAGGGAACCGTGATCACAAATCAATAACCTTTATATGCTAATCTAATTGATGATTCGATTGTTCAATTCACAACGATACTATGATATGTTAAAAAAAAGAAAAGTTTATATAGAAAAATGAAATATCTACTTAGGGCATTAAACAAAAAAAACAACAAGGGGTCATAATTTCGTATTTCTTTCGGCTAATGAAGAAAAATTATTTATTTATTTGCATTCAGGTATTCGAAATATGAGTAATGTTAATTGACTTATATGTTTACTATGTGAAAGCATCTCGATTATTATTTCTTTCACATATGCCAGACCTCATTTAAGAAAAGTCGAATTATATTTATTACTGTTACAAATAGCTGTGGTTGAACAACCTATTTAAAATTTGCGCGACTAAAATCTGGCGGCGCAACTTGTAGACTTAGACGTCTTTCGAAAATTGATTTAAATTTTGCGATAGCTACTACGACTACAACTACTACTGCATATATAATCAAACAAAAAATTGTTTGGCGAGCGTTTAGGTAGAAATTATACAATAAAATGAAAAGTCGAACTCGTTTCCTTTATTTCTACCAATTTATTTTTCAAAAATCCGTATACTAGTATTTCGGCTATCACTTATAGCCTTCTTCAGCGATGTTTCTTCGACTGAGGAAAATAGTCCCTAATCGTCCTATTTGTAGATAAACTTTTAAGTCTCCTTAAGCGTTTTCTTTCCGTCTGGGTATTTCCCCCATCCTCGGTAGGTGGGGCGTTAATTAAATCCTCATTAGCAGCCTCATTAACTGTTTCGTTAATCCTTCTTACCTGGCTCGTGGGTGAGATGTTAATTATCGTGTTATTAAGATCTCCGGTTGCCCTTGCGGTACTTCTTCTAATCAATTTGAACAGTGGGGAATATCCGTTTCCCAAATCCCTGTTAAGGAGACACTCCCGTGGAGCCTTGAATATCTCCAAACTTTCCGCTACATCTAGCTTTCTACTATCTCCCACGTTGCTTATCAGTGAGAGGTTTTCCACCGAGATGTTGTGGTCTGCTCCAACCATATGCTCCGCTACTTTAGATTTGAACTCCTTAATGTTTTTCCTCCTTGCTGTTTCTGCTTCCCTCCGATGCTCCTTGAAGCGAGTAAGTGCACTTCGTTTCGTTTGGCCTATATATTTTAGGTCACAATCCCCGCATTGGATCGAGTATATCCCTGCTTTTTCCAATCTTTCTATTGGGTCCTTTGTTGACCCAAGTAGAGTCTTCAGCTGGTTGCTTCTGTTTTGGAATACAACCTCTACGCCCCATTTCTTTAATTTGGGCTTCAAACCCAACGAAATCCGATTATATTCTAACACGACCCTTCTCAGTGGGGGCTTGTCCTCCTTCAGGTTTGTCAAACTTTTAAGTGCCAGGTTCCTCATCCGTTTTCCAATCAGTCCTGTTATCCGTTTGGTGGGGTATCCATTGCTCTCAGCTACTTTCAAAATGTGGGATGTTTCCTTCTTTAATCCCTCGGACGATAACGGTAGGGTCAACATACGATGGATCATGTGGTTGAATGCAGCCATCTTGTGCTGGTACGCATGGTTGGAGTTGTATCTGATGACGCGATTTGTGTCTGTTGGCTTCCTGTACACTTCCAGCTCTAATTGTTTCTCCCTCCTCTTTAGCAATAGATCCAAAAACGGTTGCTGACCATTCGTCTATTTCAAAAGAGAAATCAATTCGGTCAAAAACTCGAAAGAATTTTGTGAGCATCTTCAATCGATAGGAGATTTAGAAGAGGATGAAATTCTGATATCCTTCGACGTTAAAGCTCTTTTTCCGAGCATACCTATAAAGGAAGCAATTCTTATATTAGAGACCTGGTTGCTTCAGCAACAAAATGATGCATTTTGGAAAACGAAGGTCAAACAGTACATCAAGCTAACGAAATTGTGTATGGAAGAAAATTATTTTACATTCAGGGAAGGGTATTACAAGCAGCTGAAAGGAGCTCCGATGGCAACCCACTGTCACCGTTTATTAGCGAGATTTTTATGGCTAAGCTAGAAGCGGATCTGGAAGAAAAGGGCCTCATGCCGAAATTTTGGAGGAGATATGTGGACGACATCTGCGCGGTTGTAAAAAGAGAAGAAGTAGAAAATACCGTGGAAGTCATCAATGGTTTGCATAGAAATATTGATTTCTCTTTTGAAATAGAGACGAATGGTTAGCTACCGTTTTTGGATCTATTGCTAAAGAGGAGGGAGAAACAATTAGAGCTGGAAGTGTACAGGAAGCCAACAGACACAATCGCGTCATCAGATACAACTCCAACCATGCGTACCAGCACAAGATGGCTGCATTCAACCACATGATCCATCGTATGTTGACCCTACCGTTATCGTCCGAGGGATTAAAGAAGGAAACATCCCACATTTTGAAAGTAGCTGAGAGCAATGGATACCCCACCAAACGGATAACAGGACTGATTGGAAAACGGATGAGGAACCTGGCACTTAAAAGTTTGACAAACCTGAAGGAGGACAAGCCCCCACTGAGAAGGGTCGTGTTAGAATATAATCGGATTTCGTTGGGTTTGAAGCCCAAATTAAAGAAATGGGGCGTAGAGGTTGTATTCCAAAACAGAAGCAACCAGCTGAAGACTCTACTTGGGTCAACAAAGGACCCAATAGAAAGATTGAAAAAAGCAGGGATATACTCGATCCAATGCGGGGATTGTGACCTAAAATATATAGGCCAAACGAAACGAAGTGCACTTACTCGCTTCAAGGAGCATCGGAGGGAAGCAGAAACAGCAAGGAGGAAAAACATTAAGGAGTTCAAATCTAAAGTAGCGGAGCATATGGTTGGAGCAGACCACAACATCTCGGTGGAAAACCTCTCACTGATAAGCAACGTGGGAGATAGTAGAAAGCTAGATGTAGCGGAAAGTTTGGAGATATTCAAGGCTCCACGGGAGTGTCTCCTTAACAGGGATTTGGGAAACGGATATTCCCCACTGTTCAAATTGATTAGAAGAAGTACCGCAAGGGCAACCGGAGATCTTAATAACACGATAATTAACATCTCACCCACGAGCCAGGTAAGAAGGATTAACGAAACAGTTAATGAGGCTGCTAATGAGGATTTAATTAACGCCCCACCTACCGAGGATGGGGGAAATACCCAGACGGAAAGAAAACGCTTAAGGAGACTTAAAAGTTTATCTACAAATAGGACGATTAGGGACTATTTTCCTCAGTCGAAGAAACATCGCTGAAGAAGGCTATAAGTGATAGCCGAAATACTAGTATACGGATTTTTGAAAAATAAATTGGTAGAAATAAAGGAAACGAGTTCGACTTTTCATTTTATTTTACTACTGCATATTAAGAAAATACATAAAAGAAAATAATAGAGATGATATGAAAAGAAGAAAATGATGTTATGCGTACGTTTTTCGTACGACATTGAAATACATACATAAATTGATGTGTAACAACATGATGCAAAGTAATAGAGTGTAAACAACGGAAAGACATTTAAACAAAAAAATGTGAAGAAATTAGTTCATAAAAAAAATTCAAACATATTTTTATGATTTAAAATATATCTATACGAAGTTTACAAATATATTGGAAAATTATTGCTTAATTCACAAAAATTTGTTTTTCCTTCCTAAAAATGTGGTGAGGATTTCTTTCTTTTTCTTTCGTTAATTCTTCTTTTGTTTGTGTTTAAAGGCTAGTACTGAGTTAACCGTGAAGCTAAATTTTGAGATGTCTCCATTATCTGGTCATTCTTGTGAGCGAAAATTTTGGCAATGGAGAAAAGTAGAGATACTGCTCACTCTTGACGGACAAAATGTCAAGAATTTCACTTTTCGATCGATTTTCTTATTGGAAAGCCATTTCCACTGCTCCATTTTCAAATTGAAACACCAAATGTTACATTTTAGCTCGAAAGAATGAACTGCACAAACTAAATTATCGTGAAATGATTGGAGACATGTTTCAGTGCCATCTACATTTTCAAAGCGAAAGCATCTTCGAAGCAACTTTTCATGCTAAGAACAGAGAACCACTCTTGCTTATTTTCAAGCAAAATTTTCGCCGAACCAGATTTCACGTGAAATTTTGTATGAAAATTTCACGTGAAATCGAACAAAGTAATATGCTCAAAGGGTGAATGGTAGAGGCTATGGTCGGACCCGTCGGAAGTCTGACCTATATAGATTTATTTAGTAGAGATCAGACTT
The DNA here is from genome assembly GCA_963978885.1 of Nemotelus pantherinus. NCBI lineage: Eukaryota > Metazoa > Arthropoda > Insecta > Diptera > Stratiomyidae > Nemotelus > Nemotelus pantherinus. The sequence continues at coordinate 94,245,709 of OZ022264.1, forward strand.
CTGGCGCCGCTATAAGGTAGCACATGATTCTTTTTCAGGTCGATGAATTTCGTCAGTCGTGTGCGTATTTGTTCAATTAAGTGTAAAGTAGATAATTTCGTGTTGGTATCCGCGTATACCTTATTTTAGAATTTTTTTACATTCGCGGTTTTGTTATGTTAAGCGTGCGTATCTCTTTCATCCCCGAATACCGCCACCAATTCGCGATCCCTGGCGCGTAATTCTATTCGTCTTCGCATCGAGTTGCTTCGTAGGAAGCACAGACTCAAATTGGTGGCATTATTTTTTGTTATGCTGGTGATCTTCGGATCCCAGTCACTAACAAAAACATACCCATGGTCAGGGTTAGCCTTCACGATTCATAAAGTGGATCTTGAAGAAGATCACTTTCTGATTTTGCGTTTGTTTTCTTGTCAGGCACATGAATAAACATGAGATCATGGTTAGGACGCATGACAGGAAAAGAGCCCCCCACATCACCCGAATCGCTAGATGGCAACCAGTATGTGCCGCCATCCTGTCATGTGGGAGTTGTAGTTGCCCGGCCTTCTAGGCTTCACGCTTGAAGGCAGTCTGTTTTCGGACATCTGTGATATATGATATGTTGGCAACGAGCCAGTTAGTAAATCCAGTCTTCGGAAACAGATGTTGCCTCCCTTTCTGTTAAACGAGTGGTCTTTTTTCATTTCTACCGTGAGGACAGAGACTCCGTACCGCGATTTTGATCAGCAAGGAGCAAACCAATTGTGAAATCTGTGATCTCGGCATCCAGCCAAATAGTATGTCCAGTGGTATTGGTCCTTCTTGCTCCGAGTCCTGGTATCGGATATCTCTGCCTCCTTTGTATTTAAAGTATTTTGTCAAGGAGAAATATGTTATAAACTTATATCGGTTCGGGAACTGACCAAGTTCATCACCTGAAAAATTATTGTGTGCAATTCCTTTTATTGGAAACACTAGTTTATTATTGCCGTTTTACACACAGTGTCTTTGATCTCTCTATTCTTCATCTCTGTAACGGAACGTAGTTTATCTTCTAGTTGTCAATAATTCGCGAACTGTTTAACATCTCAGTCTTTAGCTAATGTCTATTTGTCTGAATAATATCTTCATCCAAATTCTCTCTACTTCTCACTTTTCTTTTCTTGAAAGAGATTTTCACCACTCTTTGGGAGGGGAAAAACAAACCAATAATAAACCAAAAACGAATTAATATATATCCTGTGTAATAGATATCTTTTTCGTGGATATATCTTTGTCGTATATATATATATATATATATATATATATATTTATATATATATATATATAAATATATATATATATATATATATATATATATATATATATATATATATATATATATATATATATATATGTATATATATATATATATATCTATATATATATATATATATATATATATATATATACATATATATATATATATATATATATATATATATATATATATATATATATATATATATATATATGTCTTTTTCGTAATTATCTCAAAACCAATTATTAACTCTAAACTAAAATTAAAACTATAGTATCGAAATGGCAATGGCAAGAACGCCGCCACCTCTTATGATGGAAAACGATGAGGGCAGTAGTGAGAGCTGTCTGATCTGTCAACAGGTTTTCAAATCCGAAGAAACTATATTGATCACTAAATGTGAACATAAATATCACGAGAAGAGTCTGAAAAGATGCTTGATACAATCTCGCACATGCCCACTGTGCCGGAGGGATTTAAAACCGATTTCGGACGGCAACCTTAGCAAGGTGCTGTCCCAAAGGGCCACCGACCCATAACTCAGTCACGTACCAACGAGCCGTTGGGCGGGGACTTGAGAAATTCGGTACAACGAAGCTGGAACTGTGAAGACCAAGTAAGGGATGCTGCATGCGCTCTTTTTGAGCTATCTCCGAGTCTCACAGACTCCAGAAGAGCATCACCGGATCCTGAGATAGGAGACATTAGGAAGCAGATGAATCAACTGATGAATTCAGTAAACAACATTCAGCACCAAATGACTACATTGTCAATATCAAGCCCTAATGCTTCATCTTGAGATTCTGGAGCTAGTCCCCGCCCAACTGGCTCGATGAGACGCCCCGCGAGGGACATATCTACCCCGAAATTGACTGGGAGAGACCACCAGTTAAATAACCGGAACACATGGTCTTCAGCACAACCGGCTGCAAGCAGGCCTGTCCATGAGTTTGAGGAGTCCATGAGTTTGAGGAGCCCATGGTAGAAACAATACCTTGACGATCCTCAGCCCACTTGCCTGGAATTAGACAGGGACAAGTGTGGAGAGATTATGATGAGAATGTATTACCTAGGCGGATTGGTCGACCACCTAGAGATAATAGAATATCTTCGAACAGGGTCACCACTACCATGGTGGGATGGAACTTGAGGTTTAGTGGAGAATCTGGAAGCATACCTGTGGGGAAATTTTTGTACAGGGTAACTGCTTTAGCCCACCAGAAACGTCAAAGAGACTTCTACGCCCTGTGCCGACATATTGATGGATTGCTGATTGGAGAGGCGGGGGAGTGGTATTGGCAATACCATCAGGAGGAAGGACGAATAGAATGGAATGCTTTTTGTGAGGCTATACGACGAGAATTTCGAGATTTTTCGTCTAACCTTGAAATCACCAATCAGATCTGTCGGCACTGCCAGAAGGCTGGTGAGTCCTCTGACGATTTTTACAGGGACTTACGTTGAATGTCCAGTGCTCCACCGCTCCTATTGTCGGATCACGAGCTGCTGGATATTGTTCAGGGAAATATGTTGCCCGAGCTGCAGTGGCAGCTATTAAATCGGCACTTTTCCAACACACAACAGCTACGTGAGCAAGTCAAAAGACGGGAAAGGTTAGCTCAGGCTCTTGGATAGCCTGACAGAGTTTTTGGTGCTCGCCGTCATCTGGCGGCACTGTCGGATCCGTATGCGTCGGGAGAGGAAGGAGATCTGAGTCAGGAGGTTTCAGAGGTAACTCGAATTACCATGTGTTGGAACATCCGCAAGCCAGGACATCTCTACATGGATTGTTTGAAGGAACGACGGATATTTTGCTATTGCTGTGGAGCGGAGAATATCTATAAGTCTCATTGTGAATCTTGTCAACAAAAAAACCGCCAGACCGGAGGAGCTCACCACCACCCGAAGCCCTCCGGCAACAATCACGGGCCTCGGCAGAGTCCCAGACTTTAGATCCTTCTCCTTCGGAAGACCAGAATCTGTTCTCGTCTGCTTCTGATTCTGGTGTTGCAAGAACCACTCCTGCGTTTACCCTTATTTTCAGTAGCAAAACTCTATCTTCTTCGGGCTCATCTGTTGCTCAATCTGACGTCGTTTTGGAGGGATCGGAGCGAGTGTTCGGTACCAGCCCGACCCCACATCATCTCAAACCTGATCATGTCCGATTAAGGGAATATGAGCAGGCACGCCGTCGCATTTTTGAATGTGAGGAGTTTTCCAAGGTACGAAGAACCAAAACATCAACTCTTTGTCTAGGGAACTTTTGGTTACGTATTAAAAAACTTAGGCGACATTACTGTTCATCTACCGTTGTGGATCAACCCACAGGTGATTTGCGTCCATATGCAAATGTCACTCTTTTCGGAATTCAGAGGGTGAACGGATTGATTGACACGGGAGTGAGTGTCAGCTGTCTGGCGTCTGACTTAGCGAGGAAATTACTGAATGACCATAGATATCGTCTCGAGAAATTACATGTCAGTCTCAGTACTGCTGATGACACCAGGCACGCTGGTGTTGGTAGGATTGCTGGCTCCATACGATTTCGAGAACGTATCAAAACGATGTCGTTTCTGGTGATTCCTTCGCTGAGTCAGAACCTTTATTTGGGAATAGACTTCGTATATCTTTTTAATTTGGCAACGGATCAGTTTGATCAAAACCCTTCAGTTGAGAATTTATCACTTTCTGCTATCTCCTCTACACATCATCATTATCTTTTACCAGCACAGCAGTATGAACTGTAAGCAGTCATCGCAAGGTTTCTATCGTTTGCAAAGGAAGGATTTAGGTGCACTACACTCACTTCACACGTGATTGATGTTGGCGCTAATAAACCCATTAAGCAACGACATTTTTCAATATCACTAGCAGTTGAAAACAGTTATACGCGGAAATTGACCAAATGCTGAGTCTGGGAGTTATTTAGGAATCACAGAGCAGTTGGTCCTCTCCAGTAACTCTTGTTGTCAAACCTGGAAAGGTCCGAATGTGTCAGGATGCGCAGAAGGTTAACCAGATAACGGTGAAGAATGCTCATCCTCTTCCCCTTATCGACGGTGTCTTAAGTTGGCTGCCCCAAGCGAAGTATATAAGCAGCCTTGGCTTAAAAGACGTTTTTTGGCAAATACCGCTTGATCAGGAATCGCAGGATAAGACAGCCTTCACTGTTCCTGGCAGATAGCTCTTTCAATTTGCAACCATGCCTTTTTGGCTATGTAATGCCCCACAGACCATGCAACGACTGATGGACCAAGCCATTAAACATCAAGTCTTCGTCTATTTAGATGATTTGCTCTTAATAACAGAAACCTTTAACGATCATATACTTCTGCTTAAAGAAGCTGCACAGCATTCGCGTTCTGCAGGTTTGATGATAAATGTAGAAAAAAGCAAGTTTGTGAGGAAGGAAGTTAAATAGCTCGGCCATATAATCGGTCACGGGACAGTTCAAACAGATCCTGAAAATATTCAAGCCATAAAGGAGTTTCCTATTCCTCGAACATTCAGACAGTTGCGTCGTTTCTTGGGGGTTTGTGGTTGGTATCGGAGATTCGTTCCCGGGTTTCGACTTTGTCTACGCCTTTAACTAATATGTTGTCGAGTTAACGAAAATTTGAATGGAGTGAAGAAAGCCTAGCCACTTTTGAGGAGCTGAAAAGATGCCTTAGTTCTTCGCCTGTATTGCACAGCCCCGATTTTAATAAAGCATTTGCCATTCATTGTGATGCTAGTCAATACGGTGTTGGTGCTGTATTAATGCAGAAACTGGAGGACGCAGCTGAAGCCCCTATAGCATACATGTCGCAGAAGCTGAATTCGGCCCAACGAAACTATACGGTGACTGAACAAGAATGTTTAACGGCTGTATTACCCATAAAAAAATTTAGGGCTTACATTGAAGGGCAAGAATTTGAAGTGGTAACCGATCATGCATCTCTGCAGTGGCTGATGACTCTTAAGGATTTACATGGATGACTCGCTCGATGGGCTCTGAAGTTGCAAGGCTTCAAATTCACTATTAATCATCGAAAAGGTAGCCAGAATGTGGTTCCAGATGCTTTCTTACTTGTTCACACACCGGAAGATTGTGAAGCGATTCAGGAGCTATCAGACATGACTTAAATTGACTTAGGTTCACCTCATTTTAAATCAGAGGCCTACTTAGATTTGATTGAGAGATTATCGGCGAATGCAACAACGCTTCCCGATCTTAGGGTAAATGATGGATATATATACAGACGTTGTCAATATGCCACAGGTGATTTGATACATGAACGTGACAGCCGGAAGTTGTGGATTCCCAAAGAACTTACATCTCAGCTGATCATTTGGGCCCATGATCATCCCACAAGCTCGCATGGTGGAATAGGCAAAACCTTGAAGCGTTTGCAGACATATTTCTTCTGGCCGAAAATGGCTTTACTAGTCAAAGAATATGTGCTGGCTTACGACTTGTGTAGGATGAACAAGGCTCCAAATCCGCTGTTTAGACCGCCTATGGGCCAATCAGTTGTTAGCGATCGCGTTGTTCAGCGTCTGTATATAAATCTATTGGGCCCTTATCCCTGATCTAAGGATGGTAATACCGGCATATTAGTCGCATTGGATCATTTGCCTAAACTCACGTTTGTAGAGCCTTTGAGAAAAAGCACCGCTTCTTAGGTGTGTGAATACGTGGAGAAGCGTATCTTTCATGTTTTCGGTGCACCTGAAGTTATCATGACTGATAATGGTGTACACTTCCGCTCACATTTGTTTAACACTTTCCTCGATAATTATGGCATAGAACATCAATACACAGCAGTATATTCTCCTCAAGCAAACGCGTCAGAGAGTTTACAGATCATAGGTAGCAGCCATTTGAACATATGTTGCGCCCACTCAGCTGGATTGGGATAGTAGATTGTCTGAAATTAGTTCTGCTTTATGTACTTCTCATCATACCTCCACTGGATTTAGCCCTTACTTTATGGTATTCGGGCAAAACATGCCTAAACATGGTAGTTCTTATAAAGTACTCCGACAAATAGGGTTGTTACAGGAACCCACAGCTGAGCTGCTACCCCATCAATGTCAGGAGTTGATGAGGAGGCAAGCTCAGAAACAACTGGATTTGTATATCAGACTCAGGTCAAATATTACAACTTGCGGACCAAAGACTCTCAGTTTCAAGCTAGAGACACAGTTTTTGTTCAGATCTTCGCTCAGAGCAAAGCCGTGGAGCATTATAATAGCAAACTTGACAACAAGTTTAATAAGGCAAAAGTTGTAGCTTGACTGGGTACGTCCAGGTACCTATTGCAGCACCCAGATGGCAAGGCCGTGGGTGTTTTTCAGGGTTAAGACATTTGGCATTAAAGCTGCTTTTGATTTTTTTGCCTGTTCCTAATTAATTCTTTGATGTGGAGTGATGAACAATAAAAACTGTCTCGCATATACTAGAAAAAACTAATTTCTCTTTTCAAACCTTGTCTTGACTGAATTCTCCTTCGTTGCCTGCGTCACTTTCGATTGCGTTTTTATCTAAAATTTCCTGTAAACCTTCTCGATTCGGGAAGAGTTGACAATTGGATTCTTTGGCTCTTTCCACACATTGGTAATTGTGGAAAAATCTGGTTTGCATTAAATACACGAATTTTCATACAAACATTCATTTCCTGTATGCTGAATTTGCATGGAAATACAAATTCGCCAAATCATCCGAGCGAGTTTCCATGTAGATTGAACGTGCAATACAAACAAAGGCATTTCGGTGAAAAACCATCGCTACAAATCAAGGAATTCCCCGAAGTATCGACGAGCCTGAGAATGTTGAATTTGACATTCTCAGAACTCGCTAGTGAGCCTGGGAGTGTCGAATTCCCACATTCTCGGAATTGAATGATGTGATGGGGTTCATTGATTTGACGGTCAAAGGTGATGAGTTAGTTGACGACGAGCAGTGATACGACCGTGTCGCTAACGAAACGGTCGACTACGTGAAAATAGAGAATTGTGCCGTCGTGGCTGGGGTGATCGGTCCAGAAGAAAAAAGTGGAGAGTGCTCCTGGTAATAGAGAAGTTCATATAGCTCTAGTGCAAAATCACGTGAATAAATATTAATTATATAGTCATCGTATGACTACTTTCCCTATGTGTTGTGCGAAGAGTGTGCTCCAATCCCCTAGTGTAGGAGTTCATTGATTGAAGTCCATCCGACAAAAATTCCGCAATAATATTTACGTTTTGATTACTCTTGCATAAGCTTGACGTGAGTGGGACCTGTAATGCGTCTTTCCTTTCCAAAAGGATATCTGCAGAATTATTGCAGCGGACTGATTGATGTCATTCAAAGGTGTAAGAGAACTTTTCTTATCGGAAGAGGGTGTATTGTGTCGATGAGCGAATGTCGCTGCGAAAGCTGTTGATCTAGTTGCGCGCGAACAGTTTGCATTAGGGAAGATAACGATGATTTAAGATTTCTCGAAATCAGCAATAGCCACCCACTGATTAGGAAAGATTGCGTAAAATAAATTGACGAACCGAATGCAGCCAGTAGATACATATATCTGCATAGAGCCGTGCATCGAAACAAGCGATCAGCGGGAACCTCTTGGACGATCGACATCTGAACCTGAAGACTATCAGAAAAAGGTGGCAATGGTAAATGTAATTCCCATGAATATGCTGGATCACGTGGAGATGATGAAATAGAAGGTTAGAAGGCTCTAGTTATCAGTTTTTAGGCAGGATTTAAGAGAAGGCTGATGAGCATCTCATACAACCCCTCAAGTATTATGCTCACATCGTGAGTCACCACTCGAATGGGCAAATACCGATGCTAGCTAGTGTTGGTGATAACATCGGATTTGGTAGCTTTGTTTTATTCCCGAGTGATACAGGCTAAGACACCATAGACAACACAAACGATCTAATTCACCTGTTTTGCATTACCACATTCAGGTTGGTTGCATTACCACATTCAGTGTTCAAAAGCGTACATTCATCCCAGAGTGCGAACAAAAACATCAGAGTTCCTTAAAGGCTAATTCGAACCAGACCTGAACTCAAAAATACATAGAAGATAAAAATAACGGGATGAACGTTTATTCGAAAATAGTTACTTTAGCGTAAATGTCTAGTTGCTTGGATATTTAAATAAGCAAATAAATAAATAACACAATTAAAATAAACCAAACAGAAAATTACTGTGTTAGGATCTATACAACTAATGTCAAATAGAAAACTCAACATGTTTCAAAGTTGAAAGTAAGAGCGTCCGCACACGGGTCGACATTCAATCGGCTCGACTGCGACTCGACTGCGACTCGAACTCGAACTCCTTGCGATTTCCAATGTAAATGAATGGAGACCCGCACACGGGTCGACTTGTGCTCGACTCGGACTCGGTGCGACTGCGACTCGACTGCGACTCGTCTCGCTCGAAGTGTTTGGAACGGGAAAAGTCGAGCAAGACGCGTGATATTTTTTTTCGAAATATATGAAATTGATTTTTTTTTATAATGTATGCATTATGAATTATTTTATTTTATGTATTATTATGATTGATTCTTTGAAAAATATTAATGTTTCTGATAACGTATCACGTATGTATTTTTTTATATGTTTGCATAATGTAATGTTACATATTGTAATGTTCTATACATGAAATTTTCCTATATTTATTTTAATTATGTTGGCCACAAAATAGTTGCACCTATATGCTCATAAAGGTTATTGATATGTGATCATGGTTTCCTTCTTGTCTATAAATCAGCATAGACAAAGCAGAGCATAATTGATACGGGAAATTCGATCGTTTTGCGGAATAAGCTGCCGAAAGCAGAATCAAAGTGGAATTGTTTTTGCGGGATTATTAAAATTGAAAATTTGATAGAAAATGTTTTTTGTACAAAATGATTTCGAACGTATGCACTGATTCTCATCAGACTCCAGCTTACAGTGCTTACTTGACTGATGTGACCACTTGCAGTTGGAAATCAGTAATTTTTATTTACGTTAGTTGTGACAAATTTTAACATCTCCGCAAAACGCAAAACAATCCAGTTTGTGTGAGCTGGTGTCTGATGAGAATCAGTGTATACTTTCGAAACCACTTTGTCAAAAAAAAAGTTCAATAAAATTTTCAATTTTAATCATCCCGCAAAAACAATTCTACTTTAGCATCTATATATTTATTCAAGCAACAGCGAAGTGTTTATAATATAGTTTCCTAACAAAGAAACAAGCTTGCAATTTTTCAGGATGAAGTTCCACTTGCTGGAGAAGCTTTTATTGAACACTAGTTGTTGCTGCCAATGGCTAATGATTCGATTGGTATTGACATTCTTAGATGATATAGCAGTGCCATCTGCGAGGATAGGAATTTTGCACTTAGAGTGTGGAAGAGAGGCGTCTAGCTATTGAATTTTGTTGGACCCTGGGACATGCTTGTCAGAATATTAATGGAAGTGCTTCATATCGGATTCAATAAAGGTCGGATCATTATTACTTGTAGTAATCCATAGTGGGTGAATATTAGTTACACGTGACAAAGCGACATATACTAATAACATACAAGTATATAATATTATTGAAGATCTCTCTAGTAAAATTACTTTCAATAACCGACCAAGACGCACCAGATTTGCAAATCTGCCCAATGAATTCATTCATCACACTACTAATCATAAAATGAGCCCATTAATAGGTGCTGTGGAATACTCAATTCTATAAGCAGCCACTACTCTTCGGGGATTACCAAATCAAATTTCAAAAATAACTGGTCCAAAGCCCATTCCACATCCGAACCCGCTTAACTTCCATCGTCATTAGCCTAAATTTAAATAAAATAATGTAGAGTAACTGCTACAAAATTTGTGATGCATTGAAATATTTTTTACGGACAATTTTTATTTTATATTTATAATAATTAATTGTATTTTAGATTTATATTATGGTTTCTTGTTGTGTATATTGCCTTGTTTCGTAAAATAAATATCTAAATAAATAATATATACTATTGTTTGTTTGTCAAAACTTCGCGTAGAAAACGACCCGTTTCGAGTTCGAGTCGCAGTCGAGTCGATTGCATGTCGACCCGTGTGCGGATGCAATTGTCTACTTCGAGTGTGACGCCTATGACGCTTCGAGTTCGAGTCGCAGTCGAGTCGATTGAATGTCGACCCGTGTGCGGAGGCACTAACTTGAATAAAACAATTCCATAAAGGTAGTAAACAAAAACAAAATCTGCTTACATTTGAAATATGCTAATAGCTGTATACAAGCACCAATAAGAAGAAAATGTTTGTAGTCATTAATTGTTTTTTTTTTTGCAATGAACAAAAAAAGACCAACACATAAAAAAACAAGCAACTGTAAATATGCAATGTGAAAAAGGCTAAAAAAAATCATTCAAATGCGAACTTCCTTCTCTTAGTTTTACTGTTGATAATTATTTTCTCGTATGTTCAATTTAATATTTTTCTTGAGAAAAGAAAACCTATATTCGTATGCGCTACACATAATAAATGAATTTGATATTAATCCTCTCTCGCACATACAATTAACTAAATAGCAAAACTGCGAATCTAATTGATGATTCGATTGTTTAATTCACAATGAAACTAAGATATGTTAAAGAAAAAGAAAAGTTTATATAGAAAAATGAAATATTTACTTAGTGCATTAAACAAAAAAAAACTCTAGCGCACCTGAACCGCTAGAAACACTAATGTTCGAAGAACAGTAGAAGAATCGTGCAGGTTTTGAGTGCATATTCCACCACATGAGCTGCTTATTACGGCCAAACTGTTTCAAATGCCACGTTTTACTTTGGTCTCAAGAATGCATTATAACTCATATGGTAGAAGGTTTCAGATATTACCACTGGCATGAATTTCAACGTTTATGAGAGCAAAACACGGGTTAATTATATTCGTTATCAGTTGCTTATTTCACATAATTTTGAAAGCAGCATCTCATATAACATCAATGAAGAAAATGCTCAGTGCCTGCAGCACTGTAACTGAAGTTGGTGTTTGGGGCTGCGATCCGAAAAATTTGCAGAACTTTGCGAATTGTAACATTGGTTATTTATTTGCATTGTAAATGTTTCCGGTATAATTTTATTGATACAAAAGTAGCACAACCGACTCGTGCTGGCAACTTTTCGCCAGTATCAAAGCCAAGAATATATCACATCTGCTTCACGTTGTTAAATTACATTCGAAGTTATAGGAGTATAAAGAAATTTAGGGTTACCTGCAGCGAGGTTTTTCAAATAATCGAAAGCTTAATATTTGCTGTTTATTGGCACTACAATATCATTACCAATTGAAAATTCTACGTTTAAACCGCTAAACAACAATAGCTGGCAACCCTATTGTGGCTTTTCAACCAAATTTGGCCTGAATAATGTTTATAATAGATTCCATAAATTGTATGAAATTCGTATTGATTTCATGACTGCACTGGAAGCTATAGGGCAAAAAGTTTTATTTTCCTGAGAGAATTTTCAAAACCAAAGACACAAAAATTACCATAGCTGGCAGCACCAATCGAATTTTTCAACCAAATTTCTATCAAACAGAGATTAAAGTAAGGTTCAGCTACTGTGTCAATTTCATGAAAATCTAGTTACTTATTCACATTTCATAGGGCAAAAATCAGTTTTTTTTCTTTGTAATTTTTCAAGATGGCACCACTGGCACAGAGTTGCCCAGACCTGGTCCTACTTAAGTCCAGACCTGGTCCTACTTAACTCCAATGCTTTCTGTAAATTTCAATGGTATCTGATTATTGATTCGTGAGTCCCCGTGAACAGAAGTTTTTGATGCTAAAAATATAAGTTGACTGGGAAAGGGTTACCGTTCTTGTCCGACATGAAATTTCCAAAGTTCTACTTTGACTGTGTAGATTAAGCATAATATTTGTATACAGATTAGTTTTATTGTAGAAACGGACATTTTTTAGGATATTCGATCGTTTGAATGTTTTCACTTCCAAATTTTTATTTTTTCAAATTTAAGACACCAAAATTATCATAGCTGGCAGCTCCAACCGAATTTTTCAACCAAATTTCTACCAAACGTGGTCTTAAATAAGGTCCAGCTACTGTGTGAATTTCGTCAAAATCGAACGATTCAATCAAAATTTATAGGACTAAAAGCAGTTATCTTTTTTAGTTATTTTTCAAGATGGCACCACTGGCACAGAATCGCCCGCATTCCAAAATCACTTCTATCAGATTTGGTCCTATTAAAGACCAATACATGCTGCAAATTTCAATTAATTCTGCTCATTGGATCGTGAGTTTCCGTGAACAGAAGTTTTTGATGCTAAAAATATAGGTAAATTGGGCAAGGGTTACCAGGCGTGCCCGTAATACCATATAAAATTTTTTGGTTTGTCTATGTAAACAAAGCATTAGATTCACATATGAGTGGCTTTTTTTGAAGAAGCGGCATTTTTTCAAGAGAGACGATGATTTAGAGGTTTTCACTTTCAGTACCTGCCCTAGCTACAGGATTGCCAGCACACTCAGTAAAAGCTACACAAATCTACAACTTAATAATATCAATACGTTCTGAAAATTTCGTAATGATTAAATAGCTTTGACAAAAGTTATCACAATTTAAAAATTTTCAAATTTTTCCGTTCTCTTTTTAGGCACCCAGCGCACACATGGGGTTAAAAAATTCCAAAACATTATCCGATTCACATGTAAAATACGTTCGAAATTTATTTGGTCAACTTTATTTTTGCAAAAATTATTTGTGTACGGAATAATAGGTATAATAAAAATATCACTAAAATTGCCGCCGGCGCCAAAGGGTTAAAGATTATTAACTTTTTGTGAGACCTGGCACTATTCTGCATATATTCCAATGTGTTCTGAAAATTTCAGTTCAATCGGATGGCGCGTTCCTGAGATTTTTTCACTGAAAATTTTTGATTATATATAGATATATATACATATATATATATATATATATATATATATATATATATATATATATATATATATATATATACATATATATATATATATATATATATATATATATATATATATATATATATATATATATATATATATATATATATATATATATATATATATATATATATAGATATATATATATATATATATATTTGGAGTATTCTACTTCGACTCCACTAGAGCGATCGCGTGATTATAAAAAGATTCGTCTTGGTCTTCGCACGTCTTTATTCAATGGCGTTTTCACTAGAACTAAAACTTAACCCAATTGTACAAGGTACTAAAAAATTTAAAAAAGTACTAAATAACTAGATGGCGTTAAAGCCTTCAAAATTAATTCAATATTAATTATTTTTATTTTAAGTTTGTTTTTATGCTGCCACAGTACTCCCCTGCCAGACGAAGGTACCACTAGCGAAGCCGGTTTGAGATACGTACGCTCTTTCTGTGTTGAGCTACCTTCGTCGATGTCGTAGGTGTTACTGATCCCGTGGCTGTCATCTGGTTGTCGACGTTTGCTGAGTCTGGTTCTGTGTAAGCAGGTTTAAGTCGATCGATCGAAATATTAACCTTTCGGTGGTTGACTTGAATGGTGTAGTACTTTGGGTTGCGCTTAACCACAAGGTACGGGCCCTCATAAGGCCGTGATAGTGATGCTTTGATTTGGTCACTTCTAACAAAAACATGTGTGCACGATAGCAGCGATTTATGGACGAAAGCTGCTCGTTGCGAGTGCCAAGCACTATCGGTTGGTCGCAGTTTTCGCATTGTTTGTCGCAATTGATTGATCAGCTCGTTTTGTGTGTGTTTGTTATTGTTGTCATCATCACTGAAAAATTCTCCAGGAATTCGAAGAGTTGAACCATAAACGAGCTCAGCAGCTGATGCGTTCAAGTCTTCTTTAAATGCAGTTCGGAGCCCAAGCAAAATTGTAGGCAGGTATTCGACCCAGTGCTCCGGCTCATGACAAAGAATGGCTGCCTTCATCGTGCGGTGGAATCGCTCAATCATTCCGTTCGATTGAGGATGATACGGTGTTGTGCGGAGATGAGTCGTCCCAAGCATGCGGAGCATTTCGTTAAACAACATCGACTCAAACTGCCTGCCCTGGTCGGTGGTTATACGTTTCGGCACGCCGAACCGAGAGACCCAGCCTCCAATGAAAGCCTTGGCTACGGTTGACGCCAACATATCCGGAATCGGTAGCGCTTCTGGCCATCGAGTAAAGCGATCGATAATGGTGAGACAATACCGAAAGCCATGACATAGTGGAAATGGTCCTACAATATCCATGTTCACATGATTAAATCTTTCGGTCGGTGGTATGAACTTTACCGATGCCGATTTCGTGTGACGCGATACTTTCGCTCGCTGACACTGGATGCAAGCTTTGACGTACGTTGCGCAGTCTTTACGAATTCCAGGCCAAACGAATCTGTCCGTCATCAATTTGGTGGTCGCGCGTGCGCTTGTGTGTGCTAGGCAATGAATATTCGCAATTAGTGATTTCCTAAAAGGTTTCGTCACAAATGGTCGAATACGATCGGTGGAGCAGTCACAAATTAAAGTTTTTTTGGTACCAGGAACGAGTATTTTCTTAAGCACTAAGCTGCTGGTTCCACTAGACGTCTCGGACAAAGCGAGTTGAAGCTCTTCGTCGGATTTTTGATCATCCGCCAGCTTCTCAAAATCCAAAGGTGTGCCAATCGATTGAATTCGTGAAAGCAAGTCAGCTGTGGCATTAGCTGCTCCGCGTACGTGCCGTATGTCCGTGGTGAACTGACTTATAAAGTCCAGCTGCCGAGCTTGTCGAGGTGCGGCCTTATCCCCTTTCTGCATGAACGCAAACGTCAGCGGTTTGTGATCAGTGTATATGTGACACTGTCGACCTTCTAGCATGTACCGAAATTGCTTTACCCCAAGAAACATAGCCAACAGTTCTCTGTCGTACGTACTATAACGCTGCTGAGTAGAAGTGAGCTTCTTTGAGTAAAATGCCAGCGGCTCGATTTCCCCATCAACGATTTGATGCAATGCCGCACCAACTGCAGTGTCAGAAGCGTCAACGTACAGCGTTAACTCTGCGTTGTGAGCCGGATGCGCTAGCATTGTCGCCTCCGCTAATGTTTTCTTGCATGTTTCGAATGCCTCGATCTTGTCATTGCTCCACGTAAGTGGCGTCCGGTCGTTTTTGATATTTCCTTGAATCATATCGAGTAGTGGAGCTTGAAACTTAATTGCATGGGGGATAAACTTTCGGTAGAAGTTTAGCATGGCCAAAAAGCTTTTTAATTCTCTCACGACTACTGGCAATTTTACGTTTCGAATAGCATCGACTTTGTCGGGAAGTGGGGAGATGCCTTCTGGGGTGATGAGGTGGCCGAGAAACTCAAGTCTGCTTTCGCCGAATTTGCACTTAGCGACATTTATAGCAAGATTATTTGCCTTCAGCCTTTGAAAAACTCGTTTAAGATGCTCGCGATGCTCTTCGTGCGAATTCGATGCTATACATAGGTCATCCATGTACGGAAAAACAAAATCTAAGCCACGAAGCACTTCGTGCATGAGACGCTGCAACGTCTGTGCCGCGTTGCGAAGCCCGAAGGTCATGAAATTAAATTCAAACAACCCGAAGGGAGTTGTTATTGCCGTTTTCGGTATATCGGCGGGGTGTATAGGCACCTGATGAAAGGCACGCTGCAGGTCAATTTTAGAAAAGACTTTCTTACCTCGTAGGATACATGCGAAATCTTGCAAGTAAGGTAGCGGATAACGATCCGGAACTGTTTGTGCGTTTAGTGCCCGAAAATCCCCACATGGACGCCACGATCCGTCTTGCTTCTTAACCATATGAAGAGGACTTGCCCAATTACTTGAAGACGGTCGACAAATGCCTTGCTTCATGAGGTATTCAAATTCGGTTCGAGCTGCTGCTAGCTTGTCAGGTGCGAGACGCCTCGGGCGAGCGAAAACCGGTTGCCCAGTTATTTCGATTCGATGTGTGACACCTGACGCAGTTGGCGTACCGGGTGGTGGTAGTCGAGTTATTTCAACGAATTGCTCCAGTAAATCCGCAAATGCATTCGTTTTGTCCAATGTTTTAACCGTGAGTGGAGAGTTCCATAATGCAATAGAACATAATGTTTTTAGTTTTGTTTTATTATCGATAAGCCGGTTGTGCTTGAGATCAATCAACAAATCGAAATGGCGTATAAAATCTGCCCCGATTATCGGTTTGATTACGTCGGCGATGGTAAACGTCCACAAGAATTCTCGTCTCAGGCCAAGATCAAGTTTGACAGGTATGCTACCGAAAACCTTGATAGGTGTTCCATTTGCAGCGAACAGCTTCATTGCTGTTGGTTGAAGTACGCGTCGTGTTTTCGGAGGCGGAATGACCGAAATGTCAGCCCCTGTGTCGATGAGGTAGCTAACTGCCGAGATTTTGTCGGAAACCTGTAAATGAGAGATGACAGGTGAATTTGATGGTTTCCAACACTCACTCCCTGTCATATTGGTTGGATGTCATTGTTTTTCTGTGCGCATGCCAGTGTGGGCCTTCCGTCGACACGGGCTGCGGCAATTTCGTGCCTTTTCGCCATAGTTCTGGTGATACCAGCACTCATCTTCCTGAGCGTGAGTTGACGATGCCCGTCGAAATGTCGGTGCTCGTCTGCTGGAAGAACGACTGCGTCTGCTTTGTGCTACGGTGTTCAGCGCCTTGTCCAGACGTGTTGAAAGCTGCGCAATCTCGTCGCAAATTGATTGAAGGTCGTCATAGCAGACTTGAGTCCTGGTAGACGGACGCGAAGCGCGGGAAGTACATTGATCTATAGTGAGCGTGCGAGTCGGTGAAGAGGAAACGGCATGGATGGATTTCAAGCCTATCGATTCGACAATAGCGTCGGCAATGCGCGTAACTTCTTCTACTGACCCACTGGATGCAATTACAGCAGCTTGTGCGTAATTTGGCAAGCGCGAAATCCAGAGATCACGAACTACAGCTTCTCCGATAGTATCACCAGCAGTGCGCTTCATCTCGTGATAAAGTTGACTGGGACGTAAATCACCTAGGGGCATATCGGAGAGGAGCCTATTGAGCCGGCGTTGTTGGCTGTCAGCGAAATGGGCAATCAACTTCGTTTTTATATACTCGTACTGGCCCTTTTCGGGGACAGCATCAATTATGGTGCGGAGTTCCGGGAGCTTCTGTGGTGGTACTTGCGCCATCACCGTGTGAAATTTTCGATCCGTGGAATGGTCGATACGCCCATAATGTGATGTCGTTCTTCACCAGGGTGAGTTAGAGGGAAATCACGATCTCCATCAATCTGATCGCCAAGTTGCTGTTTTGGACCCAATTCGTCCTCGGACATGGCAGCGAGGAACGTTTATCACTGAAAATGAGGTTAATTTTCACGTGTCGGGTGCACGTAGCCGCTGAAAATTACGGTTTTTGATACGTTTCGCGATTTTTTCGGCAAACGTGTTTGCTCTAGTGGATCACGTCGGGGTCACCACTACTTTGGAGTATTCTACTTCGACTCCACTAGAGCGATCGCGTGATTATAAAAAGATTCGTCTTGGTCTTCGCACGTCTTTATTCAATGGCGTTTTCACTAGAACTAAAACTTAACCCAATTGTACAAGGTACTAAAAAATTTAAAAAAGTACTAAATAACTAGATGGCGTTAAAGCCTTCAAAATTAATTCAATATTAATTATTTTTATTTTAAGTTTGTTTTTATGCTGCCACATATATATATATATATATATATATATATATATATATATATATATATATATATATATATATATATATATATATATATATATATACATATATATATATATATATATATATATATATATATATATATATATATATATATATATATATATATATATATATATATATATATATATATATAGAAATATGAATTTTTGGCCAAAGTGATTTTAATACTAATGTTCTTCTTCGAACATTAGTAAAAACAAGAAGGGGTCATAATTTCGTATTTCTTTCGGCTAATGAAGAAAAATTATTTATATATTTGCATTCAGGTATTCGAAATATGAGAACTATAATTGACTTATATGTTTACTATGTGAAAGCATCTCGATTATTATTTCTTTCACATATGCCAGACCTCATTTAAGAAAAGTCGAATTATATTTATTACTATTACAAATAGCTGTGGTTGCACAACCTATTTAAAATTTGCGAGACTGAAATCTGGCGGCGCAACTTGTAAACTTAGACGTCTTTTGAAAATTGATTTAAATTTTGCGATAGCTACTACGACTACAACTACTACTGCATATTAAGAAAATACATAAAAGAAAATAATAGAGATGA
The DNA here is from genome assembly GCA_963978885.1 of Nemotelus pantherinus. NCBI lineage: Eukaryota > Metazoa > Arthropoda > Insecta > Diptera > Stratiomyidae > Nemotelus > Nemotelus pantherinus. The sequence goes on from OZ022264.1 coordinate 94,264,336, forward strand.
TATGAAAAAAAGAAAATGATGTTATGTGTACGTTATTCGTACGACATTGAAAAATATACATAAATTGACGTGTAACAACATGATGCAAAATAATAAAGTGTAGACAACGGAAAGACATTTAAACAAAAAAATGTGGAGAAATTAGTTCATAGAAAAAAAATGCTAACTTATTTTTATGATTTAAAATATATCTATACGAAGTTTACAAATATATTAGAAAATTATTGCTTAATTCACAAAAATTTGTTTTTCCTTCCTAAAGCTGCAGTTACAATCAATGCAACACAACTTTGTTGCACAACAAAATGAGTTCAAACCCATGAGAACGTATGAGAGCAGTTACAATGATGCAACACAACTTTGTTGCCCAGCAGAGTTTGCTCATATCTCAAACTTGGCATGGCAACAAAATACCCAATTCCGCCTGTTCTTATGAGAGTCCGGGAAATGGGAAATGTCATATGCAAATGACAATCAAAATTTGTTTTTCTTTTGCTCATTTTTGCTCTACAATATACGCTGCAGCTTTTAAAGGATCAAATACTCACTGATATCACTTCCGAGACTGTAAAGGATTCATATTATCAAACAACAATTTCGTTAATATAGCCAGTGACAGATGACGGTAAATGTTGTGTTGCATTGATTGTAACTCGTTCCACCAACAAAACTTGGCAGCGAATGTTGGTTGCATTGATTGTAACTCAAGCATAAAGATGTGGTGAGGATTTCCTTCTTTTTCTTTCGGTGATTCTTCTTTCGTTTGTGTTTAAAGGGTGGATGGTAGAAGCAATGGGCGGACCCGACGGAAGTCTGACCTATATAGTTTTTTTTTGTAGAAATCAGACTTCTGGTGCCGCTATAAGGTAGCACATGATTCTTTTTCAGGTCGATGAATTTCGTCAGTCGTGTGCGTATTTGTTCAATTAAGTGTAAAGTAGATAATTATATCCGCGTATACCTTCTTTTAGAGTTTTTGTAAATTTGCGGTTTTGCTATGCTAAGCGTGCGTATCTCTTTCGTCCCCGAATACCGCCACCAATTCGCGATCCCTGGCGCGTAATTCTATTCGTCTTTGCGTCGAAATGTTTTGTAGGAAGCACAGACTCAAATTGGTGGCCTTATTTTTTTCGGATCTCAGTCACTAACAAAATTATACCCATAGTCAAGGTTAACCTTCACGGCTCATAAACTGGATCTTGAAGAAGATCACTTTCTAATTTCGCGTTCGTTTTCTTGTCAGGCACATGAATAAACATGTGATGATGGTTAGGACGCATGACAGGAAAATAACCCCCTCCCCACATCTCCCGAATCGCTAATCCGTCCTGTCATGTGAGAGATGCAGCTGCTCGGCGTAACTCATTCCTGCACGGACTAATGACTCGATATCCTTTAGTGGTCATCGTAGACCTTCACCCAATTTTTCTCAGGCACATTGTGTCTGGGAAAAATAATCCACAATTAACCATTTCTTTACAACTCTTTATTTGTTATATGCCGTTCACACTACACTTCTAAATCAGGTAGATTTAGAATCTGTCAAGTTAGTCAAGTAAGCGTTCAAGTGAACGGGCTATAAGATAGATTATGACACATTCACCATTTCTTTTAGTATGTTAGACGAGGAAATTGTGTTACCTATGGACACAAAATGTCAGTCATTCAGGAATCAATATATCCACGAGAACTGAGGCAATAAACCCGATAGATGTAAGCATCGATGAAGATAGTATTGTGCTGAACGCAGAGATTAAGAAAGGTGTTTTTGTAGGAAACACAATTATACCAGCCAAAGGCGTTCGACTCGTAAAAGTTCTAAACATGACTGACAGGGATGTGGTCATAAACAAATTTGACGTAGAGGTAGAACCATTGAGGAACTACAAGGTTAATGGAGGAGAACAACAGAGATGTGATCAGAAGCGATTCGAAAAATTACTGGAAGTACAGCCCCTGGACACGGACGGTATAACTTTCCACCTATAGCCCGCGCGACCGATTGCGAATGGGCAAACCAAAGACGTATGAGATTTCTATTTTTCATTTTCTTGTGGGGGCATAGGAAAAGGCGCGGCATTTCGAAATATTTACTGTCTATTGAAAAATTCGATTGGTATATTTTAATTGCAGCAACTTATTTTAGCTTAGATTTCCATAAGGAAATACAATCGTTGTTCCAATATTATATGGCAAAGCAAATATAGTGCAGGCAATAGTGTATCGCAGGAAAGTGGAGTTATTGTATACATATATGCAAATACTTACATATATCCAAAACAATACTATTCATATCTGCAAAACACTCAATTGTACCATACATGGAAATTTTTTTAAAAAAGTAATTATTACATGAATAGTTAGCCAGTCGACTGAAGTATATTAAATAAAGCAAATGTAGTATAGTTGAAGAATTTCCTTAATCAAACTGATATAGCAAATATAACTGAGAGCGCAAGTAATTTTTTATGGTCTGAGTTTAATGGATATTTGCTTTATAGTTAGCAGGGTGAAGCGATCAGTATCGCAAATCATATTGTCTCTTATAAACGAATTGAAACACTGCACGGAACAAGAGCCTCCCTCTTTCTTTTACAACCGGACTTGGGACACGGCTTTGGCGAAATTACGGCTCTCGTCCTGTTTCTTTGCATCAAATAAACTTCTTTCATATCTCCGATCATGCAATTTTTAGCCGTGAATATAAATAATTCCTTATATTCTACATTCCTTTAAAATGAAACATGCTGGACTATTAAACAAAATGGTAAATATATAGCATGTGATCTCGGGCCACAAAATATCAGAGTAAATGCAATTGCATACTTACAGACAAATCATCTTCTATCAAAGTGCATTTTTTTTGAATTGGGGAAATTTTATATGGACCAAGGGATAGCATCAGTAAATGGGATCTACCGTATCAAACATAACATCTCGTGATTTTCCTCTTATTCTTTTTATTACTGTATCAGCAAGACTACGTACATCTTGGTTAGGCTCACCTACATCAGCTTTAAAGTTAAAAGAGGATACAGAAGATGAAAAAACGGAATTGAAGGAGCAATTAAACGTAGTAAGGAATGAATTAGAAGAAATAAAAAAGAAGCAAGCTCAACCAAGTTATACCTTAAACCAACTATATTAATTTCAAAGCCAATTTTTTCTTTAGAAGCTAGATATATTTTAATTTCTTGACAGCTACCGATATTTCGAAAGTAATTTGCCTCTTTTCAGTGATCGTTTAGTCTAGATCAATAGACGTTGCAGAGACTGATAAACACTGAGGAAGTGGGCAATAACTGCTTAGCTTCAAAAAACTAAATCGTACTATAAATCAGCATATTTAGCTTCATCTTTTTAAGGCAACGTATACAAATTTTAGACCTTCAAACAATATCGTAAAAAATAATTGCCAATCGCCGAATTCAACAAAAATCGACCACAAAATACAACAAAACAAACGAAAAAATACACGTCACATACATAGTATATTTGTAGTGTCTTGCAAAATATTATGAAATTAATAAGGATCAAATAAAATTCACTTAAGACTGAAGATTCAAATACAATTAATTAATTCAACTTTTTTCAAAATAAAGTTTAATTCTGATGATTTAAATTTTCTTGTCTTAGCTCGTAATCATCATATATATATACTAAACAAAGAATTAACCTTGTTATAATTCTATCTTTGAATATTATTATTCATTACATTAAACTTCTAAATTTTATTCAATTTACATGTTATATAAAAAGACTCCGGGATTATCCTGATTACACAATCCGGTACAATAATGTGTAAAACAGAACTTTTGACAACAAACTCAAAGTTCCATTTTATCTAACTAATATTCTCTTTACAATACAATACAAACAAAGTAAAATTAACATATAAATCATACAATTAATAATTCACCTTTCAATTTCTTCTTCTTTCTAAACGTTAATACATATATTCTACATAAAAATTCCATAAGATTACAATCTAATAAGTGACAATGCTGGATTCTACGACATTCATCTTCATTTTTTCATCTTAACCGATAACTTTTTGCAGTTATCGTAACAATACCAATTCAGTCGTTATTGTTGCTTTTGTTGTTTATTGTGGTGTTGGTGGCAATTGGTGAATAGACTATGAAACGTATGTGTACGTGCAGCGGTGTCGATTCATATATTTTTTGCAAAATGCCATTTACAAAAAGCAAACATGCATTTCACTTCCCTGTTATAGGTTCGCTTCAATCGACATCACTTGATTCTGATATAATGTCATCCTCATCGATAACGCTCACCTGATCGGATGATTGGTCGAATGATCGCACCGAATACGATGAAGGCTGCAATACTTCGATATTCGAATCTGAGTCCCATTCGTCGAATTCGATATCATCATCACCTCGCCCGTATGCTGTTTTAACAATAAAATTTAATTACAAATGAATAGGAAACATTTTTCTAGGTTTTTGATTAATAAACAGCTATTTTTTTTTCAAAATTTTCTTGGATAATTTTTCAAACATTAAAATCATAGTAAACATTAAAATCATAGTAGTAAATCACATTAAAATTTTTTAAACATTAAAATCATAGACGACACTTACCCTCGATATATTTTCCAAAGACCTTTGGTAGTAAGGCTTTCGCCTTGTCAATATCTTCCTTCGTGCACTCTCCTTTGTCGAGCCCTGTGGAAGAAAAATGAAATAGTTTGGATTTAATGATGTGTTATTGTCAAATTTTTCGAAGCAATTATTGGAGAAATTTTGTTTTTATGAAATATTAAGAACCACTCAAAAGGTATAGAAATGTTTTGATTGCAATACTATCAGAAATTGAATTTTAACTAAGTGGTTTCGGAAAGTATGATCCAACGCGCTTTTCCACACACATTGCTCGAGCTCGTTTTTCGGGAAACTAAAAGATATTGACGGCAAAGTTAGTTTTATATCATCTTGCCCCAAAGTTATCAACATTTGCAACGCCTTTGATACGAAAGAGCACAAAGTGTCATGGCGACCACCAAATTGTCGACAAATTTAGAAACATTGAAAAATGATTACTTTCAACAGGAAAAGACGCTTTCAATGGTTGATTTTAAGCTTAAACCTTATATTGATCACTTACTTGTGAAAAGAAACCCCGGAAGGTTTGCACTGCTTCCGATTTTCGCAACTTGGCACAACGCACTTCATTGTCACTTTCTGCCTTTTTCTCTGACTGTCACTGCAAAAAAATACACAAATATACGATCACTATTCACATCTGCACATATTTCAAACATTTTTACCTTGAATTCTTAATTCGGAAACTCACAAAGTTAACTTTTATTTTTGCGTGCACAAAACCACTGCACAACTCACGTGTTTCACCGTACTTGTCAGATTGACAATGAGAGCGAAATGGCGGAAAATTGAGGGGAAATGCTTTGATTTGACAATGAGTAGACAAAAAATTACTACCATCCCCTTCAATGTAAATCTTATGGGCATGTCCACTCCATTTCTACTATCTCACTGTGGAAGTATTAGATAAAGAAAACTTAGACAAAAGGTCCATGGATAGGTTGCTTGAGATAATCAAGGAGTATCAAGACGATTTTAATTTGGAAGAAGATAAGTAAACAACAAACAACTTCTATAAACAAAAGCTGCATATGGTAGATAAAAATCCAGTCTATATTAAGAATTATAGGCTACCTCAGGCACAAAATGAGGAAATCCTACAACAGGTCAGAGATTTGGAGGATAGTGATATTATTGAACCATCGGTAAGTCCGTACAATTCACCACTTCTGGTTGTACCGAAGAAGACTTCAGATGGTAAATCTAAGTGGAGACTTGTAGTGGATTTTTATAGACTAAACGACAAAATCATCAATGATAAGCTCCCATTAACAAGATTGGAAGACGTTCTAGATAGACTTAGAAAGCAAAGTATTTCTCGACATTGGATATGACTAGCTCATTCCACCAGATCGAGCTTGAGAGAGAATCTAGACCTGTAACCGCGTTTTGGACTAGTGATGGTCACTATCGATTTAAGAGACTACCATTTTGGTTAAAGATATCATTTAATAGCTTCCAACGAATGTTGACAATAGCTTTGAGCGGTTTGAGCCATAAAACATTCCTATATGTAGATGACGTCATAGTCTTTGAATGCAGTGTCAAGCACCACAATGACAATCTTCGCAAAGTGTTACAGCAATTGAGACGGTACAATTTGAAATTGAACCCTAGCAAGTGCCACTTTTTGAAATCGGAGGTAGTATATTTGGGTCATGTGATAACCAGTGAGGGTATTAAGAACGATCCATCTTAATTTGGAACAATCAAAAACTACCCGGTTCCAAAGAATGTAGATGAGGTACGTAGATTTGTTGCGTTCTGCAATTATTATAGGCGTTTTATTCCGAATTTCGCTCTTTACTAAAGAAAAATGTAATTTTTGAATGGACAGAAGAATATCAGCAAGCGTATGAAATACTCAAAAGTAAACTGATACAACCACAAATTTTACAATATCCAAATTTCGAAAAACCATTTATTTTGACTACTGATGCATCTAACTACGCTTTAGGCGCTGTATTATCACAAGGTAAAATTGGACATGATTTACCTATTTTGTATGCAAGCAAATCACTGGCTAAACATGATATTAACAAACCAGTTATAGAAAAAGAATTATTAGCCATACATTGGGGAATAAACTTTTTCAGACCTTATGTTTACGGAAGGAAATTTGTAGTTGTCACAGACCATAGACTACTAGTATCTTAATTCACTCACAAGAATCCTTCATCAAAACTACCCAGAATTCGAGTTGTCTTAGCGGATTATGATTTCACGATAGCATACAAAAAGGCAGCAAGAATACGAATGCTGACGCCTTGTCAAGAATTTAATTGGATTCAGACTCCTTAAAGGTAATGATACCTCCAGTTATAGATGAAACCGCAAAGCGTAAACTATTAGCAATAACAAGGGGCATGGCAAATAAAACGAAGGATAAAACACAAGAAACCTACAGCGAAGGCAACCATGCAAAAGTAGAATCTGATCAATTCCATTGTTGGGATTGCACTAGCTTGTCGGATATAACCGGTGTAACGAGGTTGAAATTTATCCTGCACGATGATAAAAATAAAAATATAGATATTGTGTGTACAAATGATGTTATTTTGGTATATTGTAGCGGTATATCTAAAGTAAAACCAGATTCCGTTTATGCAAAGCTAACAATGAATAGAGGTACCCAGAGAAACGAACATAATGAAAAAAAACTGTAGCGCACCTGAACCGCTAGAAAACTAATTTTCGAAGAAATTGTCTTTGAGTGACAAAAAAGTGTGGAGAGACGTAATACACTGTTTTGTAGAATCATATCAACCATTCCTTATCCAAAGCAACAAAACTCCACTATAACACAAATGATGAAATGTTCAGTGCTGGTTACACTTTCCGAACGAAGCAGCAGTAAGTTTACCATAACAAGCTGATACTTAAATCAACTTATCCTTTGAATTTCGTTCTCATCGCAGGATTTCATCGAAAGTTTCAGCGGTTAAACGTTGTTTGAGGCTGCCATCCGAAAAATGTTCAAAACTCGGAAAATTTCAAAATTGATTCCTTATTTTTATTGCAAATGCTTTGCATATGAGAACGTAATTTGAAGCATCTGTTGGTGCAATATTAACGGAAATGACACATTGCTGGTTAGCCTGTGTCAGCAGCAAAGCAAAATACGTACAAAATCTGCTTTACGTTAAGCTAAACCCAACCAGTAAATTTCGTTTCGATTGAATCACTGCGCTGGAAGGTATACGGGTGAAAAGAGTTTTAGGGTTACCACCCTCAAAACTTTTCAAATTTTTAAAACGTTAATATTGTTGTTACTTTTCATTGCAGGATCATTCTCAATTGGAAATCTCATGACATAATCGCTCAGTAAAGGAATTCCACAAAATTACAAAAATGGTCATAGCTGGCAGCCCTTTCATGATTTTTTTACGAAATTCCTACGACATTTACTTCACATTAAGGTCCATTTACTGCATGAACTTTGATTTGATTTCTACACTGGACCGGAAGTTATAGGGAAAAAAAGCTTTATTTTGCTGAGCAAATTTGCAAGATTTATGCGACACAAATCACCACAGCTGCCAGCCCTATACTATTTTTTCAACCAAATGTTACATAAAGTAACATCCAAGTATTGTGTAAATTTTGTGAAAATCTGATGACTGAATCGGAAGCTATAGGCCAAAAAGATTTTTTTTTCTCAGTAGTTTTTCAAGATGGTACCACTGCCACAGGGTTGCCCGCATTTCAAAATCACTTCTATCAGACCTGGTCCTAGCTAATACCAATATGTCCTGTAAATTTCATTATAATCGAATTATCCGGTCATCAGTTCTCGTGAACAGAACTTTCGAGTGCTGAAAATAGAGGTAATTTGGTGATGGGTTGCCGTTCTTATGCAAATCGGAATTTTGAAAATTTTATCTTGAGATGAAGGACAAAGTATAAAATTAATCAAAGATTTTAAATGTTTGTCAAAAATCAAAAATTTGTCAGGAAGGTCAATGATTTGGAGGATTTTTTGTCAGCAGCCTGCCACAGCTACAGGGTTACCCGCTTAATGCTGAAAATCTATATGTGCCAGATTTTAGTTAACGTCACTACGCTCTGTAATTTTCACGATGATCCATTGTTTTTCTTACAAGTAATGACAAATCAAAATTTGAAAAAATTCCTTGCCTACTTTTAGGCACCATGCACCCACAAACGGCTCAAAATTTCCAATTCTTTATCATAGACAAACTAACAACATAATTAGTTTTCATTTCCAATACTTTTCTTGAACGAAAATTTACACTGCTTGGAAATATAAGCGTTCCTCAAAATTCACTAAAACGCTCGCCGCCGCCAAAAGGTTTAAGATATCTGAATTTGAGAAAATCATGGGCCTACCTACTATATACATCAGATCGGCCACTCCAGAGATTATCTCCCTTAATCATTTTGCTGATATATATATATATATATATATATATATATATATATATATATATATATATATATATATATATATATATATATATATATATATATATATATATATATATATATAAAGAAATATGAATTTTCGGCGAAACGAGTTTAATACTATTGTTCTTCGAACATTAGTAATAACAGTGATAATCCACATTCAGAATACGTTTTGATTATGGAGAAACTATTAGATTTTGCTAGACGTAGCAAAATCGAAGAGCTCTCGTTATCAGGTGATGACATTATATTGAAGTCTATAGACAAAGAATCATTTAAAAAAATATTTAACCTTTTGCAACAAAAAGGTAATGATTATGCGCATGTGAAGTTACGAATAATGACATATAAGCCAACCACTTAAATAATGAGTAAAGACGAACTAGTGAAACTGATAGAAGAGTATCATAATTCACCACACGGAGGACATTTAGAGATCAGCAAAACTTTGTTAAAGCTTAAACAGCAATATTTCTGGAAAGATATGAACGGTATGGTTAAATCGCACATAAAGAATTGCACACCTTGTCAAATGAACAAACAGGTGAGACATACCAGGTAAGAAATAATGAAAACTAACACGCCAGCGACGAGTTTTGAGACAGTGCAGATAGATACTGTAGGTCTACGCAGAATTTCTAAAAACTACAGATATATTTTGACTTTGCAATGTGAACTGACTAAATTTGTAGTATCACTCCCAATAGAGAATAAAGAAGCACAAATTGTAGCTGTAAGTATATTTAATGAATTTATTTTAAAGTATGGACATTTTAAGGTACTTAAGTCTGATTCAGGCACTGAATTTGCGAATAAGCTTGTGAGGAATTCCTCACCTAATATTTATCTTATGTTTTTGCCTGAAAATAGATATGTCAAACGGCGACTTTGAAACATGAACTATTTTTATTATCTCCAGCAAATGACTGACTAGTGTCACGACCTACAAAGTGATAACTAGATTTCATCGTTCGCTCCGCATCCTTTGTGGTGAACTTGAGAGTTCCCCACAGCACTCCCCTCCAAGTGAGGGAACGTCGCGGCAAATCGACGTCTGGCAGGTGCTGGTTGATAAGTCTTGGTGATGTATGCTGGTCGTTTTAGCACTTCATCGGTCGCAAGTGTAGAATTCGTTTCGAGAAAGGCCGGTCTCAATCGCTCTGTGGACACATTGATTGGTTTTCTATTGACGTCTATGGTATACAGAGCGTTCAAAATTCGTTTAAGGATTTTGTGTGGACCAGTGTACGGTCTAGTCAAGGATTTTCGGAGTGAGTCCATCCTTAAAAACATGTGCGTACATGTGTGATGCGTTGTTTGAACGGGTCGTAATGCATGCATGGTTTCTCTTAAATTGTCGAGGAAACAGTGTGGTCCGATAGTTGCATTTGATGCTGGAACTATATACTCGCCAGGGAGGTTTAGCGTCGTGCCATAAAGCATTTCCGCGCTCGATCCGCCGATGTCTTCCGTATAGCTCACGCGCAGCCCCAGCAGGACCGTAGGCAGAATATCAACCCATGCAGGGTTTTTATTGCTGCACATTATCGCCGCCTTTAAAGACCTGTGCCAGCGTTCTATTAGGCCGTTTGAGGCTAGATGGTACGCCGAGGTTCGGTTTCTACCACAGCCAATAAGGGCTGTCAATGAGCGAAATATTGCTGATTCAAATTGAGCCCCTTGATCGGTCGTGATGGTCCGCGGAGCGCCATAACGTGACACCCAGTGATTAAAAAATACTTTTGAGACCGATTCCGCTGTTTGATCATACAGGGGAACCGCTTCTGGCCATCGCGAGAAGCGATCGATCGCAGTGAGGCAGTATTAACCGTATTAACGGTCCCACGATGTCCAAATGTACATGCTGGAACCTGCTGTCTGGCATAGAGATTTGTTGGATCGGGTTATGATGATGGCGTCCCACTTTTGCCCGCTGGCAAGGAACACACGTTCTTGCCCATTACTTGATGTCGCTTTGCATGTTAATCCATACAAATCTTTTTGCTAGGGTTTTTGCAGTGGCACGCGCACTAGGATGAGCCGGCTCCTGAAAAATATCAAACATTTTTCTTCGTAGCACCTTTGGTACAAAAGGACGAATATTGTTTGTAGATGTATCGGAATACAGTTTTCCTTAATTTTCAACTGTGATTGGTTGCAGCTTGAGCGATGTTTCGTTGTGTTCCAATAGTTGCTGGAGTTCTGTGTCTACCTGCTGAGAATCGATGAGTTCCTTTGTCGAGAAATATGTAGGCATCGAAATTTGCTCGATTCGTGACAAGGTGTCGGCGACGTTATTTGATTTCCCAGCTATGTGCCGAATGTCCGTCGTAAATTGCGAAACGTAACTGAGGTGACGGACTTGTCGAGGCGACGCTCTATAAGATTTCTGATTGAACGTGTATATGAGCGGCTTGTGATCCGTTTGAATAAAAAAATCGGATGCCTCAAGCAGGTGTCGGAAATGACGTACACTGCTGTAAATAGCTTGCAGCTCCCAGTCATATACGCTGTACTTTTCTTCAGTACAGGACAATTTTCGCTGATAAAATGCCAATGGTACCCATTACTTTCCTTGCTGCTGCTGTAGAACCGCTCCCACTGCTACGTTGGATGCATCAGTCACGAGCGTTAGTGGTTTATTTGGCTCGTAATGCGCTAGGAGTGTTTTGGCCGCTAGACTGTTCTTGCATTTAATAAACGCTTCTTCAGCCTCCGGATTCCATAGAACGGGAGTTTTGTCTTCTTTTTTTGATTCTCCGAATAAAGTATGCAGCGGGGTTTGACAGAGAGCAGCGCTTTTAAGAAAACGTCGATAAAAGTTTATTAGTCCGAGAAATTCTCTCGGAGCTCTCTAATCGTCGACGGTTTTTTGTATTGATTGATTGCCTCTACCCGAGATTCTGGTACCCTTGTTCCATTTCTGTCGATGATATGACCCAGAAACTCGATCTTATTCACGCCAAATTGGCATTTGCTCATGTTGATTACCATGCCGTATTGGCTTAGTCGATTTAAGACGGCTCTGAGATGATTTTCACGCTCTGACGGTTCGCTGGATGCAATTAAAATATCATCTATGTAGTCCCAACAGTAATCTAATCCTTTTAAAACTTCGTCCATGAAACGTTGGAATAATTGAGCAGCATTCCGTAGACCGAACGTCATGGCCGTAAACTCGTAGAGCCCGAACGGAGTGATGACCACCGTCTTTTCAATATCCTCCTCCGCTACCGGAATCTGGTGGAAAATCAATTTTTGTGAACACGGTTTTTTTTTATAGAATTTGATACGATATCTTCAATGTGTTTGAGTGGATATCGATCAGGGCGCGTGGCGGCGTTTAAATGACGGTAGTCCCCCCATGGGTGCCAACCATCTTTCTTTGGCACAAGGTGCAATGGGCTAGCCCACGGGCTTGAAGAAGGCCGACATATCCCTCGCTCCAACATATAGTCGAACTCGCGTTGCGCTATCTTCCGTTTCTCTGGCGATAAACGCCGCAGCTTGTCGGCCACTGGTGGGCCATCTGTCACTATATGGTGACTCATCTTGTGTATCGGACTTGGAAAAACAAATTTTGCAGGATTCGTTAGTGTAGAATATTCTTTTAATATTTTATGGAACGAGGATGATTCGGATACAGTTGAAACGCTCGGCGTATTTGAACGATAAATCTTACCCGGCACTGTAAGCAGAGTGGTTGCGTCTAGTAGTTTTCCTTTTCTCATATCCACCAGCAAGTTATGGTGGCAAAGAAAATCTGCGCCTATTATCGGGTGGCAACATAAAATTTCCATCAAATTACACGTCGAAAACCGAGATCTAATTGTTGCAGCTTAATTCCGTATGTATTTATCGGAGTACCGTTTGCTGCATATAGCTTTATCTCTGACGTTTTTTTTTCTGCAGTTTTTCGGGCGAGGAACGAAAGATACATCTGCCCCTGTATCCACTAAAAATGACATTTTCGTGAGACTGTCATGAACAAAAAGGCGTTTAGGTGCGTTGTCACAGGCTCCTGCCTGATGTGCCAGTGACTTTATGCGTTTCCCGTGTGCTGAAACGAGCATGGTGGCGTACACCGCCTGGCGGCTGCACCATACTTGTGGTAGTACCAACATATTGAAAATGGCTTGCTTGGATATATGCGTTTAGCATTTTGAGCAGGAGCTGCCGAGTGAAACGGTCTACGGCATGTAGAACATGTTGGACAAGGGGTTTGATGCGCATTCGTTTTTGCGCGCATTATTTCAGATTTTAGTCCTTCGATCTCTTGCACGAGGTCGTCATATCGCGTGTCGTTGACTCAACGTTATTCCGATATGAGACCGACGTTATCCGATCCGCTGACTCTGCTAGGTTGTCCAGGTTGGTAATGTTCTACCCGAGTATGATTTGTTGCACGTTATTTGGCAGCCGTTCAAGCCGCAGTGATTTCAAAAACGTCTCTGTGACGTTTGCGCCAGCCGCGCATCACATTTGTCGTAATAATTGCGAAGGACGTTGGTCCCCTAGCTCTAGTTCACACACGAGCTTACGCATCAATTCGTGTTGCGACAGTTCGTACGCGGATAGTAGTCGATTTTTGATTGCATTATATTTGCCCTGTGCTGGAGGATCATTCAAAATGTCTGTTACCTGGTCTAATGCCGCGGCGTCCAGTTCTCCTATCACTCTATCAAATTGCGCTGCATCCGTGTTGACATGGTATGATCAGAATTTCGCTTCAACCCCGCTGAACCAACTGCGAACTTTGGTTGGCTAAAATGGCGGTAGCGTGAGTGAAATTGCTCTGACTCCTGCTACATTCCGAGATTGCTCGGGCTCCGCTTCTTGGTTGCCATCCGTTGCGTCAACGAACTCTCCGTTTTCCGTCATGTTCAGGTTTCGGGGTCACCAATGTGAGGAGTTCCTCACCTAATATTTATCTTAGGTTTTTGCCTGAAAATAGATATATCAAACGGCGGCTTTGAAACATGAATTATTTTTATTATCTCCAACAAATGACGGACTAGTGTCACGACCTACAAAGTGATAACTAGATTTCATCGGTCGCACCTCATCCTCTGTGGTGAACTTGAGAGTTCCCCACAAGCTTATGAGCAATATCTGCGATTTGTCAAAACTAAAACAAGTATTTTCAACACCATATCGCCACCAGACACAAGGTGTAGGGGAAAGGAATCACCGGGTATTAAACGAATACATGTATTCTTTTGTTGAAGACCAAGAATGGGATAAATGGGTTCCGTATTATGCTTTTGCTTACAATATGCCAAAAATTATTGATACAAACTATACTCCATATGAGTTAGTTTTTGGCAGACTCCCATATTAACCGAATGACATGGTCGATAATCAAGATATAATTTACAATCTAGATGATAATGCAAATGAATTAAAAGCAAGGTTAAGGATGTCTATAAGTAAAGTACGAAAAATCATTGAAAATATAAAAATGAAATCCACCAAAAAAGCGTCGGGAATAACTGAAAAGTACAAAGTAGGAAAAGGTTCAGATCCTTTTTGATTCGATAGTTGGCTTCTCCCGCTGTGCGTTTTTTCGTATCTTCGAAACTAGGCCGCTTTTTCCCAGACTTGTCTGGAAATTTCGCCTGAATAACTCATAATGGTCCCCGAATTCAAGCTAGACCAAAAAAAATGTTTGGGAACATTGGACGTTTTTGCCTGATTCTCCCTATCAAAATTTTTGTCGTCCTTAAAATATCACTATTGTACTCCCCGACCACTTTGAATCATCGAAAGCGCTGTAAAGGCAGTTTTTGCCAAACTATGGCCAAAAAACCTCTTACTCCCCTGCAAAAGCGAAATGTTTGTATCACAGCAATAGGTCTTGGCCCGTTATGTCCGAAACCACTCTAACCCAAAATTGGCCGATTTTAGCTACTTTTGCCATATCTTCGAAACTAGGCCGCTTTTTCCTAGACTTGTATGGAAATTTCGCCCGAAACAACTCAGAAAGGTCCCTGAATTCATGCTAAACCACAACAAAATTTTTGGAAAATATGGACGTTTTTGCCCAAATTCCCCTATCAAAAATTTTTTCGTCCTTAAAATATCACTAACATACTTCCCGACCACTTTCAATCATCGAAAGCGCTGTAAAGGCAGTTTTTACCAAACTATGGCCAAAAAACCCTTACTCCCCTACAAAACCGAAATTGTTGTATCACAGCAATAGGTTTTGGCTCGTTATGTCCCAAACCACACTAACCCAACATTGGCCGATTTTGTCCGATTTCAGCTACTTTTGCCCTAAAAACTTTTTGAATAATTTAATAAAATACTATCCAATTTCCCCTATCAAAATTTTTTTCGCCTTTAATATATCACTAATATACTCCCCGACCACTTTCAATGATCGAAAGCGCCGTAAAGGCAGTTTTTGCCAAACTATGCCCAAAAAACCCCTTACTCCGCTACAAAACCGAAGTGTTTGTATCAAAGCAATAGGTCTTGGCCCGTTATGTCCCAAACCACTCTAATCCAAAATTAGCCTATTTCAGCTACTTTTGCCCTAAAAGCCTTTTGAATATTTCAATAAAATACTAAAAACATTCAGATTTACATGAAGGTCACGTTTGTGCCATATTTCCATTTCAAATTATATATATTGTGATCGGATGTGCTTTCTAGTCAAAACTGAATTACTTCTTGTCGTTCTTGCTAGAGAGGAAAATGTTTTTTGCATGAATATTCATTTTTGTGCTGATGCAAATAATGCGAGAGCAATAATATTGATTTTTGATTAGCCACCTTATTCAACGTATTTTCTATTAGCATAAAAAGGTTAACTATAGTATAAGAAATACCATTTAGAATTTCAGACAAACATAGCCATCAAATCTAAAATTCCCTTAAATTCCCTTAAAAGGATATATTTGAAAGGAGACTGAATATCGTTTAAAACTACGAATTCAATTTTCACGCCCAAAACACTTGCTAGTTTAATTTCAATCAATCGGGTTGCCTACCAACGTAACAGAAAAAATCTGCACATGAAATATATACAAACGACGCGTTTAGATCATTTACCATCATAATCTGCACCTAGCATTCCTAAATAGTAGTCCAAGTCAATTTCGAAGTTTGCTTTAAATCGTTTATTCACACCGGTTTTCATCGTTCGAACAATTTTCTTCACCTTAATGACGTCAATTTATATGGTTGATCAAGCTTTCCCCGCCTATGAACAAAAGCAATCAATAAAAATGGCCGTCAGGCGGTTTGACACATGTTTTATTTTCATGGTTTCATCAATTAAAACTGTAAAAGTTTAGACCGCTCAATAAACAGTGCAAGAGTAAAAAGTTTTTTGCACCAATTGCACAAAGGATTTCGCACTAGAATGTGTAATGTGAGTACAAATTCAATTCGAACCAATGCATGTCTTTTTACCGGATTAAGCATAGAAAGCCTTCGACTCGTGAAAAGAAATGGTTCTTAAATGTGTGCAAGCAAGATTTTCGACCTCCCCTTACAAAATAACATCAAATTTCATTCAGAAAATTTGATTAATTTGGAAATTCGTGCCCCATGTGACACTTATTTTATTTTCCCCGCTATTCCAACTAAAGGCTGGTACTGAGTTAATCGTGAAGCCAAATTTTGACATGTTTCCATTATCTGGTCATTCTTTCGAGCGAAAATTTTGGCAATGGAGAAAAGCAGAGCCACTGCTCAGTTTTGACGGAGAAATGAGCCACTGCTCATTTTTGACGGACAAAATGTCAAGAATTTCACTTTTCGATTGATTTCCTTATTGGAAAGACATTTGCTTTGCTCCATTTTCAAATTGAAACACCAAATGTCACTTTTTAGCTTGAAAGAATGAACTGCACAATCTAAATTGGCGTGAAATGATTGGAGACATGTTTCAGTGCCGTAAACGTTTTCAACGCGAAAGCAACTTCAAAGCAACTTTTCATGCTAAGAACAGAGTACCACTCTTGCTTATTTTGAAGCTAAATTTTCGCCGAAATCAATTTCACGTGAAATTTTGTATGAAAATTTCACGTGAAATCGAACACAGTACTATGCTTAACCCGTAAATCGACCATGTTGACAACAATAGAAATGTATGGAAATGTATGTTTACATAGAGAGTCTACAGCGCAGAAGGGTAGAGTGTCCGGCATTGGGGGGAAAGCTTTTTTGCAGAAAGCAAATCGCATGTGCAGTAAAATTGCTTGATTCACGTACGGGTCCATTGATTATGATTGCGTGTCCATTCTTTATATGTTTATGTTAGGAACAAACTTCGTACGCTGTGCCACAGCGTAACAACCAGCGTACCAACTTATTCCATTTTCCCAAAAATACACTTTGACATTGAAATTGCGCTCCATTTGCGCAATGCCTTATCTGTCAAAGCGACCTGAGAGTTAATTGGTATTTTTGTGATTTTGAGCCGTATGTGAGCAACGAAAAATCTAGCCTGAGTATGTAGTTGTAAGAGAAAGTGACCGAATTAGGGCGGCCAGATGTAAACATTTTAGGAAGTTAACGAAGTTTTTGATTTGTCAGATTGGAAATATTTGGCGCGAGTAGATTTAAAGAGAATTGAATTGTCATTCGAATACTAACTAGAGTTAATAAAAGCGCGGAGAAAAACTCATTGTGTTTTTCGAAAAAATAGTTAAAAATAAAGTGTATATTGAGGAAATGTGGGAAAAGATTTTCCCGACTTACGAAAGTTCCAACGAATAAAGAAGCGTGAGTATACCATAAGTCATTATAATTTAACAGTAATTTTTTTTAAATATCAGAGTAGTCCCTGATGTATATTTCAGTAGCTCCAAATTAAATATACTTTATTTATTCTTATATTCTTCGAATTAAATTAATTTTCGTTGACGCTGCTTTTCTCGCTCTTGGGAATGCAATATTCGATTTTCGTGAAAAGGTACAATTCTGAAAATTCAAGGTTGCCCTTGTAAACGAATGTGGTTCACCTTGTCTGCATTTTATGCATGGTGTTTGCTAACTCCGCCGTTAAAAACAATTGTCCGACTTGCGTTTCTGATGCAGAATTTATTTTAGCTATCTTACAGACAGAATATTTGGAACCAAATTTATTTAAGTTGTTTTAATACGTCGAGGTTATTTTATTACGTAAAAACCTGTGTCATTTAAGAATTTTAGGACCTCTCCGCTCCTTGAATTGAGTTTCATGAAGGGGAGCGAAAAGCGGTTTAGCCTAAAAAATAGATGTCTTCCATAAGTTCTGGTTCATCTGGCGGCATAATTAGTCGCCAGCGCAGGAAGAGGAATTGCACTTTTACCTAGCCAGCTTGAGGAATTAGACATTTTATCAGAACGGGAGTGAATCACAAATTTTCCACTAACGATTCCAATGAACAGCGCCAATTTACCTCCATGAATTTTAAAGTTTCAATAATTCTTCAACTAACCAGCGGTGGTACAAAACCAGTGAGATAGTAGAAGTGAAGATAACATCGACGGTATAACTTTCCACCATTAGCTCCTTCGATTTTCTCGCGCACAAAATACGTTTAAGCAGCAATATCGTCCATTGTCAAATTGGAGGGGAACTACTTGGATTTGACCAGATTTGACAATGAACGGAATTAAAATTTACTACCATTCCCTTCAATGTAAATCTTATGAACATGTCCACTCCATTTCAACTACCTCACTGTACAAAACCTTGATCAAATTGACACTTATTTAAAACTCTGCTTACAGAATGTTTATATGATGTTTTTATAAAGGATCTAAACAATATTTCGTTTTAAGCACCGAAATAATACTTTATGTAAAACAGCGACAAGATACGTTTTTACTCTCATTTCGCACAAAGTTTTTTTTTTTTATAAAAAATGAATAATTTTGGCAGATAAAAATGTTGTTTTGATATAAGAATTTTTTGCCAGTAAATCACTACACTGCCTATTTAAAGAAAATTAGTCTTTCACTATTTGAAACACGATTTCAAAATATATTCATTAATATTATGATATTTGTATCTAAGAATATTTGATTCATAATAAGTATATCTATTTTGAAAATAATCAAATTTTACAAGTATAAGTTACATAAGGATAATGAAATCATCAACTATCTCCTTTATCATGAAATTATCCTGAATCAAGTCGTAAATTCTTAAAGCTATTTTTTCTTCGAATTGCAATAGATTGTCGTCAATTTTTACTATAATTTTTCCGTTGGTTTTGCTTCTGGCTGCTTTTCTCTATGGGAGACAGTCTGCCGTAATTCGACATCCAGTTTGCCAAACTTTTTACGTGAAGTTTACCTTCGGACGTTATCTGCGGGATGTACGCGCTTTGAAACACTGTTTTCGCTCCGGTATAAAGTCGAATTCCGTCGGAATCAATCACTCGCATGATTCCTGCGATTATTCGTTTGGTTGATACGTTTCACTGATGGATTCGACGGAAGTTGAAAATTGCATTTGAGCTCATTGCAATTTCCACTAATAGCCCATTCACACTAGGCTCTAAATCAGGCGATTTCGATCAGCTGATCGCTTTAGAGCTAAATCAACTTAAATCTACCTGATTACCCATACATTTTTTTCGGCTTCCGACCGAGTTAATCAAGTAGATTTACAGTTAATCAAGTACAAATCAGGTACTATTGTGAATTTTTCCCGGCTGAATTGTTCTCAGAGCGTGCTTAATTCCATCCGTGAGAGGGAGAGTAGATTTCAACGAAATGTCATTCGAATTTCGTTCAAAAATAGCAAAAATTGGACAAAAAAGGAAAATGTGAGTTGTACAAAATGAAAAGAAAATGCTCTTGCATGTTTCTGCACCATTTTGAACAACTTTCATGAAAAAAAAATTGTACACACAAATTCGAATGACAGTTCGCTCTCTAAATCTCCTCATTCTAAATCACTTCGGGTAGTGTGAACGCTTACTTGATTAACTTGACAGATTCTGAATCTACCTGATTTAGAAGTGTAGTGTGAACGGCATATTACTCATGGAACTAACCAACAGATCTCTACCGATAATCCCATCAGTACTAATCGAAAAATTATCGTCCACACTATGAAATATCTCTGTTATTTGTTTATTCCCAACTAATAAATCTAAACTCGAAGTACCTAAAGACGTGGTTACTTCTTTAGTAATCCCAGTAAGCTGAATTTTATCTTTGCCATCTACTCTATGTTCTAAAGCCTTAAACACACCTACCCTACAGGTTGATATGTCTGCACTCATATCTATTAAAAATGATAGCTGTCTATTTGCTTCACAGCTGTAAATTCTAACGAAATTCGTGCATTTATTTGATATTCTAAAAATTCTACTTCTTTCATTGACGTTATTTTTTCCAGGAGGTTCCTTATACCCTCTCCGAAACCTAGGGCATTTCCCTGGTCCGACACAACGTGTAGGCTTCTAGCACTACCATTGCGGTCGCTACTATGGTTGTTGCCATAAGTATTACTCCTACGGTAATTACGTCTGTTTTCAGTGTTGTCATCATTACGCTTATGATGATTTGGTCTGCCCCCTGTTTTTTATTATTATTAAAATTCCTACGGCTATCGTATCTATTATTTCAAACATCTCTTCGACTATCTTCACTGAAAAAACACATAGCGCCAGACGCCATAGTTTATAGACTTCTGGCGCCATGTACATAGTCGATTTCGGGATTGTGATAAAATATAGCACCACACACCATAGTACATGGCGAAAAATACATAGGAGCAGACGCTATGCTTATAGCCCTCCACGCTATGTACTATAGTCCTCCACGCCATGTAATGTAGCCCTTCACGTCATGTACATGGCGTGGAGTACATGGCCACGTACATGGCGTGGAGGATTATAGCACATGGTGTGGAGGACTATAGTATATGGCGTGGAGGACTATAGTACATGGCGTGGATGACTATAGCACATGGCGTGGAGGACTATAGTATATGGCGTGGAGGACTATAGTACATGGCGTGGAGGACTTTAGTACATGGCGTGGAGGACTTTAGTACATGGCGTGGAGGACTATAGTACATGGCGTAGAGGGCTATAAGCATAGCGTCTGCTCCTATGTATTTTTCGCCATATACTATGGCGTGTGACGCTATGTTTTATCACAATCCCGAAATCGACTATGTACATGGCGCCAGAAATCTATAAATTATGGCGTCTGGCGCTATGTGTTTTTTCAGTAGTCCTTTAATAGTGAAGTAAAATGATAGTAAACCCACGACAATCCTTATCGGGTAGATAATTTGAAGTTGGTAGAAAGCTTTATTCAATAATTTATGATCAATGCATACGAGTGAAAAGTTACGAATTCCACGACTACTGCTTATAACATTCAGATACCAATTCTGAACTAGATTAACTCGTAGCTCGGTCCGTAGTCCTTCACCTAAACCTAAATTCGAACTACAGACCCCAAGCATTGCAAATAGCGAATCCAATCCCAGGATCCCGGGATCCCGGGATCCCGGCCAATATCTGGTCCCGAAAATCCCGGGATTGATGAGCTCTAATCCCGGGATTTTCGGGATCAGAAATTGGCTGGGATTTCGGGGCCGGGAGTCAAGCATTATCGGCAATCAAGTTACAGCAAGACTCGAAAAGTGCAAATTGAATCCATATATATGAGAAAACAATTAGCTCACATCAAAATGCGTAAAGAATAGAGCAAAACAAACCGATATAACAGTTAACAAGAGAATACAAAGGGGTTTGTAAATAAATAAGTATGGACTGTTTCACATTTAGAGCATTCGTTACATCGAATGATTTGAGGAAATTAATACTAGCGAATGCATACACAGATTTACCAAAATCCTTAACAACAATCAAAAAAAGGTTGTTGGCTATGCAAGCAGGATAAAGAAAATAATAAAAAATAAGATATATCAGGCTAGTATCTCAGGTGAACGGTTCAGTTTGATGTTTGATTAATGGACCTTGACTGCAAATAAGCGCTATATAAATATAAACATCTACTTAGTAAATTCTTACTGGAGCTTGGTGCGAGTAAGAATATCAATGACAGCTGGAAACTACCTAGATATGAGTTTAATGTTTCTCTAGGAAAAGACATTGTTACCATCGTAACTGATGGGTCAAACGAAATGCGAAAAGTAGGCAGACTAGTTGGTACAGAGCAACATATTTGTTAGGCGCATAGCATCCACTTGGCAGTTTGCGATGTTCGCTATAATATGAAGTCCATTCCAGATTAAAGAGTTGATGAAGCAGCTGATAGTCTGAACGACGACCACGAAGATTTGGATGGTCCTGAATCAGCTAACTACGTTGAAACCGGTCGCCTGCAAGACACGCTAGATCAGACGAAGGACATCAGCGCATGCATGCAGAAAATTCGTTAGGTAGTTTTATATTTTAAAAAAGCTCCAACGAAAAATAATAACGATCTTTAAAACTATGTCGGATCCGAGCAAGGCATTTAACTGTCTCCTTTAAATGGATTGTAAAACAAGATGAAATAGTCTCTTGACAATGCTCGAATAGTTTCCCATTTTGAAAAATAGTATAAATTAATAGGCCTGCAATATTCAGAGCAATTAGAAGCAACAGAGTTTGATTCGATTCAGAAAATTATTGAAGTTTTACTCCCTGTAAAATTGGCTGTGATGGCCTTTAGTCGCAGACTTGTTATTTTATGCACTGCTAATACTTCATCAAGATTTGTCTTTAGGCTGTTAGGAGAAAAACAGTCTATTCTTCTGAATGCTATGAAAATTGCAATATTGGACCGAATAAAAGAGCCTCAGTGGTATGCTAAGCTATCTCCAGAATCCACATTGTACCAGCGAAAATTTACCAAATGAAATAAAATCTCTAGTTTTGAAACCAAGCAACGCAAATATTAAAAAAAAACTCTAGCGCACCTGAACCGCTAGAAACACTAATGTTTGAAGAACAGTAGAAGAATCGTGCAGATTTTGAGTGCATATTCTACCACACAAGCTGCTTATTACAGCCAAACTGTTTCAAATGCCACGTTTTACTTTGGTGTCAAGAATGCATTATAACTCATATGGTGGAAAGGTTTCAGATATTACCACTGGCATGAATTTCAAAGTTAATGATAGCAAAACACTTGTTAATTATACTCGTTATCAGTTGCTTACTTCACAAAACTTTGAAAGCAGCATCTCATATAACATCAATGAAGAAAATGCTCAGTGCCTGCAGCACTGTAACTGAAGTTGGTGTTTGAGGCTGCGATCCGAAAAATTTACAGAGCTTTAGGAATTGAAACATTGTTTATTCATTTTCATTGCAAATGTTTCCGGTATGAATACTAACTGTAAGCATTTATTGATATAAAAGTAACACAACCGACTCGTGCTGGTAACCTTTTGCCAGTATCAAAGCCAAGAATATATCACATCTGCTTCACGTTGTTATATTACATTCGAAGTTATAGGAGTATAAAGAAATTTAGGATTACCTGCAGCGAGTTTTTCAAATAACCGAAAACTTAATATTTGCTGTTTATTGTCACTACAATATCATTACGATTTGAAAATTCTACAAAAAAACCGCTTAATAAAGATATTGCAATTAAACACAAAACCAACAATAGATGGCAACCCTATCGTGGCTTTTCAACCAAATTTGGCCTGATTAATGTTTATGACAAGTTTCATTAATTGTATGAAATTCGTATTGATTTCATGACTGGACTGAAAGTTGTAGTGAAAAACGTTTTATTTTCCTGAGCGAATTTTCAAAACCAAAGACACATAAATTGCCATAGCTGGCAGCACCAATCAAATTTTTCAACCAAATTTCCACCAAACAGAGATTAAAGTAAGGTTCAGCTACTGTGTCAATTTCATGAAAATCTGGTAACTTATTCACATTTCATAGGGCAAAAAGCAGTTTTTTTTCTTTGTAATTTTTCAAGATGGCACCACTGGCACAGACTTGCCCACAATTCAAAATCGCTTCTATCAAATCTGGTCCTACTTAAGTCCAATGCATTATGTGAATTTCAGCTGTATCTGATTATTGGTTCGTGAGTTCCCGTGAACAGAAGTTTTTGATGCTAAAAATATAGGTTAACTGGGAGAGGGCTACCGTTCTTGTCCGACAGGAAATTTCCAAAGTTTTACTTTGACTGTGTAGATAAAGCATAAGATTTGTAAACAGATTGGTTTTATTATAAGAAACGGACATTTTTTTGAATATTCGATGGTTTGAATGTTTTCGCTTCCAAATTTTTTTTTTCACATTTAAGACACCAAAATTATCATAGCTGGCAGCTCTAGCCAAATTTTTCAACCAAATTTCTATCAAACATGGTTTGAGATAAGGTCCAGCTACTGTGTGAATTTTGTCAAAATCGAACGATTCAATCAGAGTTTATAGGGCTAAAAGCAGTTATCTTTTTTAGTGATTTTTCAAAGATGGCACCACTGGCACAGAATCGCCGGCATTTCAAAATCACTTCTATCAGACTTGGTCCTATCTAAGACCAATACATTCTGTGAATTTCAAATAATTCTGCTCATCGGATCGTGAGTTTCCGTGAACAGAAGTTTTTGATGTTAAAAATATAGGTAAATTGGGCAAGGGTTACCAGGCGCGCCCGTTATACCATATCTTTTTTTTTTTTTGGTTATGTAAACAAAGCACAAGATTTACATATGAATGGTTTTTTTTTGAAGAAACGGAATTTTTTCAAGAGAGACGATGATTTGGAGGTTTTCACTTTCAGCGTCTGCCCTAGCTAAAGAGTTGCCATCACGCTCATTAAAAGCTACACAAATCTACAACTAAATAATACCAATATGTTCTGAAAATTTCGTAATGATTGAAAAGCTCTGTCAAAAGTTATCGCAATTTAAAAATTTTCAAATATTCCCGTTCTCTTTTTAGGCACCCAGCGCACACATATTCACACGATTCACATGTAAAACACGTTCGAAATTTATTTCGTCAACTTTATTTTTGCGAAAATTATTTATGTACGAAATAATAGGTATATTAAAAATATCACTTAAATGGCCGCCGGCGCCAAAAGGTTAACAATAACTGACATTTAGTGAGACGTGGACCTATTCTGCATATACACCAATGTATCCTGAAAGTTTCAGCTCAATCGGATGGCGCGTTCCCGAGATTATCTCACTGAAATTTTTTGATGATATATATATATATATATATATATATATATATATATATATATATATATATATATATGTATATATATATATATATATATATATATATATATATATATATATATATATATATATATATATATATATATATATATATATATATATATATATATATATATATATATATATATATATATATATATATATATATATATATATATATATGGAAATATGAATTTTTGGCCGAATCGATTTTAATACTAATGTTCTTCGAACATTAGTAAAAAAAATACTACAATGATCTAGATGCTGAACCCTATGCTTGGTAGCCAAAGAAATGAAGAGAACCCAGTAGATAGGCATATTGATCAGATCAAGATAGTCGTCAATTAACGCTGCAAGAAGAGCTGCAAAAGTATGAAAATAATCAATCATGAAATGCCGCAAGAAACTAATCTAATTAAAACCATTGCAAAAGAAATGAATCTTTTCGAAAGTGGTGGCACTTGCATAGTTTGGAGCAGGCGTGCCAATATTTCTCGACCGTTTCCGAGGCGTCCAAAATCGGGAATAAATTTAGAAGCAGGCTTGGACACGATACCTTAGATGCTATGCTATTGCTTCAATGTTACTTCCGAAAAACCTAATGAACTTTGGCCGAATTTTTTATATGTTACTTTATTATGTATCTCAATTCTAAGAGTTGTGTTTTG
Source organism: Nemotelus pantherinus (assembly GCA_963978885.1). Taxonomy (NCBI): domain Eukaryota; kingdom Metazoa; phylum Arthropoda; class Insecta; order Diptera; family Stratiomyidae; genus Nemotelus; species Nemotelus pantherinus. Next base: position 94,290,246 of record OZ022264.1, read on the forward strand.
TTGTTGTGGTTTTTTGTCGTGATTTTTTGTTGAAATTTGTAATAGATGTAATTTTTAATATCTGTCTTCATTCTGTCAACGTTTTATTAATTAAAACAATAATTAAAATTATTGTTTTTATTTGCATCAATAATATAAATTAGTAATAATGCAATTTTTTATACAGTTTTGAGCTTACTTATTGTTGTAGTTTTGAAATGATGGCAAATTATATAATCTGTTTACTAGAAACTTGACTTATTTTGTTGTGTTGTATTTTGAATTTCAAATCCCGGGATCCCGGGATTTGAGATTTTTTAATCCCGTAATCCCGGGATTGAAAATTTGGTTCGGGATTGGAATCCCTAATTGCAAGCCTTTCTTACCCACTAAACAATTTAAAGTGTTAAAGTGTTTTTTCAGCGCACTTCTATCGACGATACTCAAGAATCACTTGCTGACATTTATACATTCCTTCACACAGTATAGCCCTAACCAAAGATGAGTCTGCGAACGTCTTCATCTGTCAAAACCGACCGGTTTTAGAGCAAAAAAGGCACTTTTTGACATACGCAAACAAGACTGAACATAAGTGCCCATACAACGCATAAGCGAACGTATGTCAAGTCGTATTTCATCACCACTTTACGTACGGACAGCTCATAGCAAAAATTGAGCAAAAGGCTGCTTAATGAGCATGCAACTTTTCTGGCCGTTCGGTAACTTATGTTTGGGTGCAACATATGCTTTGCGTGGTTTATCTCGGCGCATATGCGCACGTACGGACGCAGACTCATCCCTAGTTGGACCTTATGGCTGCGAGCTATAATTGGAGTGCCATGGGCCATACTACATGGCTGTATGTAATATATATAGGTAATCATATAAAATTTTCTTTTGTTAAAAACAAGGTACTAACGTATTTATAGTTGCAAGAGCTATTGCTCAATCTCTTAAATAATTTGTGAAGTTAATAGAAACAGTTGTAAATATTACGGTTGAATAAAATACATACATACATATTATGTAATATAGCGTGTGGGGCCATTTTTTTTCTGCGCCATGTAATTATGGCGCTGGGAGCCATACTGCATAGCTCAGGGTACTATTTACATAGCGTGTGGGACCATAAATGCTGCGCCATGTTACATAGGACCACCCGCTATGTAGATTCAAACATTATTACATATTGCATAGCTCAGAGTACTATATACATAGCGTATGGGGCCATAAATAATCCGCTATGCAACATAGCTCTGGGCACCATGTGGATTTTTTTCAGGGTTGATTCCTATAACCATTGTTGTTTCTTCCATTATTATTATTTCTATGTCTTTGCACATTATTATTTCTATTATTTGCATAGCTATTAATATGCATTATGCTACTCGTGGTTTGCGATTCTAGAGTCTCAATCTCTTGCGCTAAAGATACTGCCTCAGCAAAAGTTTTAGGCCCAGCTGAACATATTGTTCCTTTCAGTTGGTCATTGAGTCCACTTTTCAAAATTGTTCATGCATACGTATCATTCATTTGTGCAATAAACTTTTTCTCTGGTTCTGTGGCTTGGTTACCTATGTATTTGTAACTGCTTTAGCTCATCTACCAATGATAAAATTCTATCCTTATATGTAGTAGCAAACAATTTTTTCTGACAGGTACTACTGTGTATTGAATGTATCTGTGGAACCGTCTTATTATTCCTAAAGCTGCTAGACAATTCAGCTCTCAAAGAATCAAAGGTGTTGATTGAGGAGTTAACTAAAATTAACTATCACATTCGCGGTAAGCTTGCCTTTGGTGACGAAACCTTTGAGTTGGCTTTTCCCAGTGACAGATAATGTTGAATCTAGAAACTCTACTGTTTTCAAGAAAGATTCTTATTCCCTATACTTTCCCTCGAAAATTGGAACTATATTCATAGCAGTCTCCAGATTGAAATCAGACATCGTGGCTTTGCTTTCTAAAACCTGTAAACTAGTCTCTAATTCCTTCATTATGTCGCGCTCTTGTTGGACGTCTTCCGCAGAATATCCTTTTTTACCAAGTTGTAGCCAGATTTTTCCCTCCAGTATAGTTGATATTGCTTTGAATCTTAGCTTGGTATACAAAACTTCAGAGCTTTCGTCACTGAAAACACCAATTATTTTTCTAAATTTTTCCTTACGCGCCTTTAGATCGTTCAATTTTTCCAATAACGTTTCATATTTATACAAATTCTTTGAGCTTCTCCTCAAATTTCTTAAAACTTGTTCATTTCCCATAATCAAACCTCCTAAGGTGTCCATACGATCAAAAGTTCTTACCACAAGGAACCATAAATTTCATAAAAGTTTTTGTATTTAACTATTATATTTATATTTGTCTTTCCCGAATATATTCTTAGCACTACATTCTATTAACCATAAATATTCCTATTCAAGCGTTTAGTTTCATATTGCTTATTATGTTTATGTTTATTATAAAATAAAATATGCCAAATACTATTATAAAAATCGCTACCGTTATTAACGATTGCTGATACTCCTGTATCACTGTCACCTCCTCCATAGAGCAGTTATTCCCCATCTTCCAGTTCACGTAGCTTCCTCTTAAAATACTTTTTCTGTTGTCTGACCGAGATTCTCAGTAGCCAATGCAGTTCAGCCCTTTCTCGCTTCAATCTTGTCTTCCGTCCTCCACGGGGTCGTCTTCGTTTGGGGATGCTAGCCAGAGCGTCTATTTCCTTACTTCGTCTCTTAAACTCTTCTATTCTCCTCGGTCTGGGTTCGGCTTGGACCATCGTCGCTGGCTGATATCGCGGTGATACACCTACAACAGCTGACCGTGATTCGGGAACGTATTCTTCATTCGCATTCTCCTCATCAGTTTCTCGAGCGTCATCCTAATCTCCTATGTCGATTCGAAGATTCAACTTTGCAGGATCGCCATGAAATGAAGTGAGTTCTTCATGAAATAGAAGAATACCATCGGGAGGAGAAGTTGTCAAAGACTCCTCTTGATAACGCAGACTTACGTGTTTACTTGTTTTGCTAAGAGTAAGGCCAAATCTATAACCTCATAGCAAAGTATATTTCAAATCTGAAAACCTACCAAAGCGGCGAGGCCACTGTTATTGTTTGTACCATGTCGAAGCAAGTCTTGGACATTTGCCGTGCTTTATTCCTAACCTTCGCAAGGAGATCCTCGCAAAGTTTGTTATTGATTCGGGGTATGTCTATTCAGTGATAACACCTTGATTTCTGAGGATTAACTATATTTTTCCTTCGTTCATTCCTTTTTTTTAAATAACATTTCAACAAAACATACTTAATTGCTAAAATCCAGCATGCCTTAAATAATCTTTAGTGAACTACAAATACTTCACTCGAAGCATTTCACCTTCTCATGACACATTTCTCCTAATTCCCATCCGCCACTTGACCAATATACCTGCATATGCACTTTCGATCGCACACCCATTCATGTGAAAACGATAAGTCGCGCTCTCGGGTTAAGCCTGAATTACATTGTCATGCAGTGCAGCGCAGTGCCGAAGCAGTGCACGCATTGCAAAGTACATTGAAAGCAGTGCAGTGTTCTGACAAGTAATGTCAAATTAATTCGTGAAGGTTTGATATTTAGATTTTCTGTATCTGTTTTTTGTCCATTTGCAGTTTAATGCCTGGAACGGAATTTCCACCTCAATTTAAATAGTTTTTGCCCGGTCAACTACTTTCAAACAAATGTCAACCGATGCAGTGTGCAGTGTTTTTAGAAGTTACCCTAAACAATGCAGTGCAGTCCACTGCACTGCATTGCAGTTAATGTAAATTGCTAGATGCAATCACATGAGCTCTAAATTTCAGTGCAGTGCACTGCACTGCATGGCAATGTAATTCAGGCTTTAATCGAGAATCGAAAACTCCCCACAGAATGATATGATCAATCCGCCATTGACAAAAGCCGCTCTGAAGGAGCTGCCGACGCTAGGACCTACGACTGCAGTGACAGGAATACCTGTACTAAAATCCGAATTAAACACATCAAACATGGCAGCTATGGAAATTGCATCTGAAAGGATGGAAATGTCCCCGGACAACCAAATGTACCAGAAAGATCGGGATATCGTCTCAAACGACATCGAAACATTTCGACAGGCAACAGGTAGGATGGTAGCGAAGCGCAAGGCAGCTTCTCAACCTAGTGCGACGCGAGCACATTCTGAAAATGCATTAAGCATCCTGGCGGGAGGAAACCAGTCAGTAGAAACAATCGTAAACCGAACATTGACGACATCAAAACCCTCCTGGAGTCCGCCGATTTTTATCGAGGGGCTAACTCCAACAGCGTTAGGAAAAATTATGGAAAACTACAAAATTTCAAACTACCGAATCACCCTCACTAGCGAGCGGAAATTAAAAAAAGTCTAACGCATCAGATCCGCTAGAAAACTAATTTTCGAAGAATATGTCTTTGAGTGACAATGTAGAAAGACGTAATACACTTTTTTGTAGAATCATATCAACCATTCCTTATCCAAAGCAACAAAACTCAACTATAACACAAATGATGAAAATGTTCAGTGCTGGCAACACTTTCCCAACGAAGCAACAAAAAGTTTACCTTAACAAACTCATACTTAAATCAACTTATCCTTTGAATTTCGTTCTCATCGGACGATTTCATCGAAAGTTTCAGCGGTTAAACGTTGCTTGAGGCTGCCATCCGAAAAATGTTCAAAACTCGGAAAATTTAAAATTGGTTTCTTATTTTTATTACAAATACTTTGCATATGAGTAAGTAATTTGAAGCATCTGTTGGTGCAATATTTACGGAAATGGCTAAAGCTGGTTACCCTGTGTCAGCAGCAAACCAAAATGTATACCAAATCTGTTTCAAGTTAAGTTAAGCCCAACCAGTAAATTTCGTTTCAATTGAATCACTGCGCTGGAAGTTATACGGGTAAAACAAATGTTAGGGTTGCAACCCTCAAAACTTTTCAATTTGTATTGTTAATTTTCATTGCAGAATCATTCCCGTTTGCAAATCTAATGATATAATCGCTCAGTAAAGAAATTCCACAAAATTACACCAAATATTCACCAAATATTGTCTAAAGTAAGGTCCAAATATCGTGCAAATTTCGTTTAAATATGATGGCTGAATCGGATATTTTAGGCCAAAAACATGTTTTTTTTCTCAGTGATTTTTCAAGATGGTACCACTGTCACAGTATTGCCCGCATTTCAAAATCACTTCTATCAGACCTGGTCCTAGCTAATGCCAACACGCTTTGTAAATTTCATTATGATCGGATAATTCAGTCGTCAGTTCTCGTGAACAGAACTTTCGAGCGCTGAAAATAAAGGTAATTTGGTGCCGTTCTTATGCATCGGAATTTTCAAAATTTTAATTTGACATTATGCACAAAGAATAAAATTTATCAATGATTTGAATTCTTTGTCAAAAATCAAAAATTGTTCAGCAGGGTCAATGATTTGAAGGATTTTTTTTTTAAGGAGCCTGCCGCACTACCTTGGAAATCCATGTGTGCTAATTTTAAATTCTTACCAATACGCTCTGCAAATTTCACGATGATCCAATGTTTTTGTCAGAAGTAATGACAAATCAACATTTGAAAAAAAATCCTTGCCTACTTTTAGGCATGCTGCACCCACACCCAGCTCAAAATTTCCAATTCTTTATCATAGACAAGCTAAGAACATAATACGTTTTCATTCCCAATCCACTTTTTAACCAAAAATTTACACTGCTTGGAAATATAAGAGTACCTCAAAAGTCACTAAAACGCTCGCCGCAGCCAAAATTTTTTAGATATCTGAACTTTAGTAAATCATGGACCTACCTACTATACACATCTACGTCCTCCGAAAATTACAGCTCAATCGGATTTGCCACTCCACAGAGATTATCTCGGAAAATCATTTTGCCGATATATATATATATATATATATATATATATATATATATATATATATATATATATATATATATATATATATATATATATATATATATATATATATATATATATATGTGTGTATAAAAAGCAATCCCACGACAACCCTTGTACGGGTCTAGGGGTTGAAGGTGGTAGAGAGCTTCATTACAATTTTTTGAATCATTGTGGATACAAGTGTGGAGTGGTTGGTTCCACAACTCACTTTACCCCTGATTTAAATCAGGTACCTAATCAGAGCTAGGTGAGCTCAAAGCTTGGTGCGCGGACCCTCGTCCGAACCTGGATTCGAACCAGGAACCCCACACGCAAGAAGCCAGTGCTCTACCCACTAGGCTACTATCTACATATATATATATATATATATATATATATATATATATATATATATATATATATATATATATATTTATTTTTATATATATATATATATATATATATATATATATATATATATATATATATATATATATATATATATGTATATATATATGTATGTATGTATATATATATATATATATATATATATATATATATATATATATATATATATATATATATATATATATATATATATATATATGTATATATATATATATATATATATATATATATATATATTTATATATATATAAATATATATATATATATATATAAATATATATATATATATATATATATATGACATATATATATATACATATATATATATATATATATATATATATATATATATACATGTATCTATATATATATATATATATATATATATATATATATATCTTGCCAATTTAATGTATTGACCTTCACGGAAACCTGGTTAAACAGTTCGCACACAAACGCAGAAATATTAGATGGTAACTGGACTATTTACAGGAAGGACCGAAACTATCTTTCTACTGGCCAAACTCGATGTGGTGGTGTTTTAGTAGCTGTTCGTAACTCGCTATCAAGCAAACTAGTCGAAAACAGCTCATATAATCTCTTCGATCACAAGATTATTCGCATTTCCTGGTCCAAAGGTTTCATTTACATCGAAATATTCTACATCCCACCCGGTTCAGACGAAGCCGTTTATAATGATGTATGCGAAGTGATTTCTAACTTAGTTTCATCTCTTAATGAGGAGGATAAAATTATAATTCTCGGTGATTTCAATCGCCCAAATTTAAAATTTACGGCCGATGAAACTGATAATAATCTCATTCCTTTCAATCTTCTTGACTCCAGCGATTTCAATCTAGTTAGTACATTTTATGGCAATGATTTGCAGCAAATAGCTCCGACACCTAACCAAAATGGAAATTGGTTAGATCTCATATTTACTAATAGCTACGACGATGTAGTGGCTAACTCAACTGCTGTTGCAGAAAATTTTTTTGGCAACACTCTTCACCACTCTGCGTTCACAGTTGAGTTATTATCTACATCTGATATGTTCGCTTCCCTATCTTACAATAACTCTATTGTATATGACTTTCGCAATGCTGATTATAAGAGCATTACGGATTGTCTTCTCAGAATTGACTGGGCTAGTAATTTTTCAACGCTAGAATTAGATGATGCTGTATCATTATTCTATGAGTTGGTTTTTGACGCCGTTGAAAAGTTCACTCCAAAGATTAAGAGAAAAGACAAAATATCTGAAACATGGCTTGATAGCAATCTAAGGTATTTGCGGAATCAAAGAAATAAACTTTACAAAGTAATTACCACCAGCACTGATGTCAGAGATGATATCAAGGATAAACATAATGAATTAGCTCAAGAATTCCTGTCGAAATCCTGTGAAGCGTATGAGCGCTATGTTAATATCATGGGCGAAAATATAATTCAAGATCCTAAAAAGTTTTTTGATTTCGTGAACACCAAACGGAAAACTTCGGGCTACCCTACTTCGATGTACAAAAAGAACTTTTGTTCGACATGCCCTCACGAAGTTTGCGACCTGTTCGCTGAGCATTTCCAGGAAGTATTTTGTTCATGTACAAGCATGTCTAACATTCTTCTCCCTCAAACATTCCCACCAGATATCATTTGTAAAATGTATTTAACTAGAGAGGAGATTGCCAGGGCCATCAAAGATCTCAATGTCAACAAGGGTCCTGGTCCTGACTTACTACCTCCTAGTTTCATACTCGAATGCATGGAGTCGCTTATCTTACCCGTGTATTTAATTTTCAACAAATCACTTTCTTGTGGGGTTTTCCCTTCCTTCTGGAAATCTTCCCATCTGACCCCGATTTTTAAAAGTGGTGATAGGCGGTCAATTGATAATTACAGAGGCATTGCAATACTATCAGCATTGCCTAAACTATTTGAAAAAATTGTCTGTGATAAGCTCACTACTGTAATAGAACCTCTTCTAAATAAACAACAACATGGTTTTAGAAAAGGCAGGTCAACTTGTACCAACCTCGTGATTCTCGTCTCAGATGTTCTCTGTGGCATGGAAAAAGGGCACCAAATTGATACCATCTACACAGACTTCAGCAAGGCCTTTGATCGGGTTGATCATGATATTCTTTGAATCAAACTACAGAAATTTGGCATCTCGGGTCTCTTATTAGACTGGTTAGTCTCTTATCTTCGAAATAGGACGCAGTACGTTAAGTTTCAGGGTATCCTATCCAAAAAAAATCGAAGTTTTATCAGGTGTTCCACAAGGTAGTCACTTGGGGCCTCTTTTATTCAATATTTTCGTTTCGGATCTTTCTGAAGTTTTATCAGACATCCCTCACCTTTTTTATGCAGATGATCTGAAAATGTACCTCACAATTAAATCGAAATCTGACTCAGTTTTCCTTCAATCGAAACTGCTTTCTCTTGAGCAGTGGTGCAAACAAAATAATCTCGACATTAATGTCAGTAAATGTCAAGTCATTAGTTTTTCCCGCAAAACCAGTAATATAAATTTTGATTACCGCCTCAATAATGTTACAATCAATAATGTTGACAATGTCATCGACCTCGGGGTTACTTTGGATAAAAAGCTGCGTTTTAATTTACACTATGACAAAGTCTTAAGCAAGGCTAATAAGCAGCTTGGATTTATCAAAAGACGTGCGAAGGAATTCAAAAACCTATGGGTCACGAAGTCCTTATACATAGCTCTAGTTCGGCCATTGCTCGAATATGCATGTATTGTCTGGCACCCTACCTTTGATGTCCATAGCGATAGGCTCGAATCGGTGCAGAAGCAGTTCTTGCTATTTGCGTTGAGAGATTTGTATAATCCTTACGAATTTGAAAATCTACCTTCATACAGATACAGGCTAAGTCTCTTAAATCTATCAAGTCTATCTTCGCGGAGGATAGTCATATGCTCCTGCTTTACTTTTGACGTTATTAGGGGCTTGATCAATGTTGTGTCCCTGTCCAATAAGATCACCTTCAATGAATCAGTAAGGCAGACGAGGCACACACGTTTACTGAATGAATACCGACACCACACAGTTTACGCCAACAATGAGCCAATCAATAGATGTTGCAAAATATTCAATAGCTTCGCGAAATACTATTCCCCTACCATTTCCAGACCTAGGTTTAAAACTGCTCTGACTAAGGTGCTCACGTCATGAATGCCCTATCCAATTCTTACTAAAGATGGTTATATTTTTAAATTTCTTCCATTGTTGTTAATTATACAAATTTATATAAATTGTTAGATATTAATTGTAAGTGTTTTGTACGCCTTGTTTGGTTGAAATAAATATATATATATATATATAAATATATATATATATATATATATATATATATATATATATATATATATATATATATATATATGTATCTATATATATATATATATATGTATATGTATATGTATATATATATATATATATATATATATATATATATATATATATATATATATATATATATATATATACAGGGTTCGTTCAATAAGTATCGGGACTGGTTGGGTGTGGCCTCAACGGAGTGATGGAGGGGGGTTCAACCGGTCGGTTTGGCAGAGGAGTCCCTCCACCACTCAGACACACTTTAGTTTAGTCACCGGCGGGCATGCGTTGAGACAGAAGGTGGATTTTTGTGACGCATAATTTTTAGTGGTGTCGTCGCGCCAGCATGGAGCGCACTGTCGAGCAACGCTACGCTGTGAAGTTTTGCTTCAAACTCGGGAAATCCGCGTCGGAGACCCTTCAACTCATTAAGCAGGCTAATGGGGATGATGCCTTAAGCCGTACAAGAGTTTTTGAGTGGCACAAAATGTTTAAGGAAGGCCGGGAACTCGTCGATGACGAGCACCGCGTCGGACGTCCGACGACCGCTCGAACCGATGCTCAGGTGGCCGAAGTGAAAAAAGTTTTAGACTCTGACAGGCGTTTAACCATCGCCCTTATCAGTGAGGAGACCAGCCTTTCAGTCGGAACCGTCCACACCATTGTGACAGAGGATCTTGCGATGAGGAAAGTGTGCGCGAAGCTGGTGCCGAAAGTCTTGAGCGAGGAACAAAAACTGAGGCGGGTGGAGATTTCGCAAGAAATTTTGGACTGCGTACAGGAAGATGAAGATTTCCTCGACAATGTTATTACCGGCGATGAAACGTGGGTGTTCCAGTACGACCCGGAAACAAAACGCCAAAGTTCAGAATGGCACACGCCGGGGTCCCCGCGTCCGAAAAAAGCTCGGATGTCAAAATCCAAAATCAAAACCATGCTGATTGTTTTTTTTGACCGACGTGGCATTGTTCACAAGGAGTTCGTGCCTACTGGAATGACCGCAAATGCAGCATTTTACGTGCAAGTACTCACACGCTTGCGAAATCGCGTAACGCGCGTGCGACCGGCCATTGCGAGGAATTGGCAACTTCACCATGATAACGCGCCGTGCCACGGTGCGATTGTTGTGCGGCAGCTGCTGGCGAAATTCGGAGTAGCAACGTTGCCTCACCCCCCCTACAGCCCAGACCTGGCTCCACCTGACTTTTTCTTGTTTCCGCGAATAAAAAGAGATCTCAAAGGACATCGATTCGACACCATTGAGGCAGTTCAAGTGGCGACGACAAAGGCTCTCAACAGTATTCCGGAGACTGACTTCCAGCGGGCCTTTGACGAGTGGCAGACGCGCCAAACTAAGTGTATCGATGCAGGAGGAATGTATTTTGAAGATTATTAAATAATTTTTATGATACCTTTAATAAAGTTTGATTTTTGGAACCAGTCCCGATACTTATTGAACGAACCCTGTATATATTTAAATATATCAATGAATATATATATATATATATATATATATATATATATATATATATATATATATATATATATATGTATATATATATATATATCTATATATATATATATATATATATATATATATATATATATATATATATATATGTATATATATATATATATATATATATATATATAAATATATGTGTATATATATATATATATATATATATATATATATATATATTTATATATATATATATATATATATATATATATATATAAATATATATACATATATATATATATATATATATATATATATATATATATATATATATATATATATATATATATATATCTCTGTAAATATATATATATATATATATATATATATATATATATATATATATATGGTATATATATATATATATATATATATATATATATATATACATATATATATATATATATATATATATATATATATATATATATATATATATACATATATATAAACATATATATATATATATATATATATATATATACATATATATATATATATATATATATATATATATACATTGATATATATATAAATATATATATATATATATATATATATATATATATATATATATATATATATATATATCTATATACACATATATATATATATATATATATATATATATATATATATACATTGTGTTCTGAAATGAAAACGAAAAATGAAACGACTTGTTTTAGTTTGTAGGTAAAACAGAACACAATTTATTTCCGATATTCGTACATTATTTATATCATTCTGCTATCATGATGCATCATCTATTTTTATTGAAGTTGCTGACTTCAAGCTGTTGTCGCATTCTTGAAATTGACTCGCTGATGTAAGTTTCCACAACTCGGTCAACAATTTTGCTGATCAACGGATTTGTTGAATGCAATAAACGGTTGACCGTGTGGAATTCGCTGATGGGTCGATGCGTATGTACGTTGCTCCAGTTACCGGTTGTCGATCGATGAACTTATTGGTTTATTCGCTGATGCGTTGATGAGTGAGTATGTTGTGCTGGTCAGTGGTTGTTGGCCGATGATTATTTTGATTATTTTGCTGATGACTAGTTGAGTTTAGTAGATTTAGTTAATGAACATTACCGCCCGCCATGAACCTTACGAGGTTCTTAATTAGTAGACGACGTAGGCCGGTCATACCATGTTGTTTGTTGTTGTTTTGGGGTAATATTTATCTTCATTCGGTGACGTTGAATTAAGATGAGGCCCGTTGTGATAATTATCAGAGTGATGATGACCGAAAGGCTGATACTCGTTCCGTGTTGTCGGATAGTTGACCAAGAGATTGCTTGATATTCTTCCACCATTGTTTGTTCGTGTTCAACATATGCTCCGAAGGATTCATCAGCTTTGATGATTGCTGGTGCTGTGAGCTGAGGAATAGATTTTAGTTTTGAACTCTGGTTGAGGGCAGGTGAATGTGGAAGAATATAAATAGCGAAGTTTCTCGTGGATGCAACCCAGGTAGCAGTGAACAGTGAGTTTTCGACTCTAAGACTGCAATCTTGTGAAAGGCTAACGACTCCTGTACCGTTGAGAATAATATTTTCGCGGTTACCGTGACAAACAGCCTGGCCAGGGGTCACCGTTGGTGTTGCAAACATCCAAGAGTTGGCATTGTATAGCTGTTTCCATATGATGATGTGCGATTTGAAAACATGTATTGGACATGGTTTTCTACCAAATACCTTATGCATTTCGTTGATGATGCAGTTGGGTTTTGAATTGACGTCTTATAGTACACTGATGTCCACAAGATATTGATCAGTTTTGATTTTGGTAAGGTCCTGCGATGAAACTTCGAAATATTGCTGAAGGTTGTAGTTTACGCCCAATATTGTCGATGGGATGTCATAGGTTTGAAAAGTGTTGTTTCCGACGCTGAATGGGACTGGTGTAGGTTTTATCAGATCGTAAGGACGCGTATCTATGATAGGAAGAAACGCCAGTAGCTTCAGATGGTTGCCATCAGAGTCGACTTGTGTTAGCTCCATTGGCTGATATGCAATCTGCAAATGATCTGGAAGTAGCGTTTGAGTGTGGTTGATGTCTTGTAGAGCGTTGTTTTTATTGATGCAGTCCCAGATGCTTGAGCGTGATGATATGCTGGACAGTAGACTGGAATATTTATGATAGACTTCATCTAAATAGTTTTCTGCTTGTTTGAAGATAGCCAGCATATGAATGTTGACCTTGTTGTGGTCAAATGTCTTATACCAACTGCTGAATTCATTGATGCGGTCTAAACCTCTTTGGAGCTGAACTTGAAACCGGTTTAATTGCGTGTTGATCCTTCCTGACGTACTGTTCCACGTTGTCGTAGCCTTTAGCATTAATTTGGTTTGGCTGTCCACGGAACGAATAATTTTCTTCTGATTGTCGGACAAACCTTTGATGTCTTCGTAAACTGCGTCATTCACACCGAAAACTGCTGTCAACAACGTTCCAAGTACACCTCGTTTTTTCCTGTTGTGGACCAACCTCAAACTATTCATGTTGTGAATGATTTCATCCCTGTATTCTTCTAGGTGTTTTACTAACTCCCAGCATCCAATTTCTGTTGCTGCACTTGAGCTGCCTTGGCAAAAACCGCGACATTTGGTTGTAACGGTCTCTACAGCAGTCTGATCATATTTTACATTATCCCATGGAAGTTGAAGTTGCATTTTAAGCGCTCCTCTGTGAATTCGTGCAGTTCCGAAGTGTTCAATGTAGAATCCGGTCGTTAGCTGGGTGATCGTAACGTTACTCTTAACTGGTGGAAGTACACAGCACACCACTAGCAAAGAAAGCAGCAGGCGGGATGCTAATGTTGGAGTCTGCGGCTTTTCTGGTTTTGATTTCTTTGGATAATTTGACAAATATTCAGACCTTGTGTCTCCTATTGGCGCGATTTTGATTCTTTTCCTCTTATTTGTCTTTGTACTTGCTAGCATTGAGCCCGTCTGGGGTGATTGTTTAGGCTCTTCTGGTGGAGTGTCAGGATTCGAATTGGCAAATGGTAAACGACAAATTTTGGTGATCGGGCGTCTAGTTATTCTACCGTGGAATTTGACCGATACGACGCGTACTATACCATCAGGTCCGGGGTGTACTTCCATTACTCTAGCAAGTGGCCAGTGAGTGGATGGAAAATTGTCAGCTGCCACAAGTACAAGGTCTCCGACTTGGATGTTGGGTCGTATCTTCAACCATTTTGGTCTTTCTTGTAATCGAGTGAGATACTCGAGCTTCCACCTATCCCAGAAATGTTTCCGTATTTGCTGGACGACTTCCCATTTGCGGTCAATTTGCTTGTTTGATGAAATAGATGGTATTTCGAATAAGTTGCATCCAGTTAAGAAATGCCCTGGAGTAATGGCTGTAAAGTCGGCAGGATCGTTGCTTACTTCGCAAAGAGGGCGCGAGTTGAGGCATGCTTCTATCTGGGCCAAGAGTGTATATAATTCTTCGATGGTTAACAGTTGTTGACCAACTGCTCTTACTAGGTGTCGTTTCATCGATTTCACTCCAGCTTCCCAAAGTCCACCAAAGTGTGGACTACCGGGAGGAATGAATTTCCACTGAATCTCTTCATTTAAAAGAAATTCCTCACTACGTTTTGCAATTTCTCTGAATGCTTTCTTCAGTTGTTTCTCACTGCCTTGAAAATTGGTTCCACAGTCACTATAGATTGAGTGACATTTCCCTCTTCGAGCAATAAACCGTCTGATTGCTGCAATACATGCTGATGTTGAAAGGTCGCTTACTGCTTCGAGATGGAAGGCTTTGGTCGATAAACAAACAAACACAGCTATGTAAGCTTTAGCAGTTTTAGCCCCACGTCCTCCATTCCATTTTATCGTTATGGGACCGGCGTAATCTAAACCAGTCTGCGCGAACGGTTTTTCCATCTGGAACCTAGGTGGTGGTAACTGTCCCATTAACTGGTTTCCTGGACGTGCAATGGATCTGAAACAAGTGAGACACTCATGCAGTATGCTTTTAACAAAAGACTGTGCGTTGGTAATCCAATACTGCTGTCGGATGGTCGCTAGGGCCAGTTGCGTTCCTCCGTGTAGCGTTGCAAGATGAGTTTGCTTAACAATCAATTTGGCAAATGAACCTCGCGGTATGATTGCTGGGTACTTTGCGCCATCACTGATTGGCGCATAGTATAACCTTCCTTCTGCCCTAAGTGTTCCATGTCTGTCAATGCGGGGAGTTAAACGGCGTATGTGACTATTGCTGGGTACTTCGGTTTTGGTGCGTAGTGCGCGCAATTCCTCTGAGAAAGCATGTTGCTGAGATAGATGTATGCACTTCAGTTTGGCTTCCTGAAGTTCTTCAAAAGTTAAAGAGCCTATTCGCTTGTGGGTTGGATGAGACGCGTTGTAAGTAAATCGTCTTATGTAAGCCATTACTTTGAACAGTTTGGGTAAAGACGAATATTTGCTGAGTATTTCTGGTTCTGGATTTGGTTCGGTGGCGCCGAGACCCACTAAACGGACTTCATCCGTCACGGCCTCCTGCTCAACTGCCGTTAGCGCTTAGCTCGTTGCTGAAGGAAACACTGCATTTGTAAGCCATCCCGGCCCCTTCCACCAGAGGGAAGAGTGGAGTAGTTGTTCAGGACGGATTCCTCTGGACGCTACGTCAGCGGGATTATTGTCTGTAGTGACATGATGCCACTCGTGAGGAGCTGAGCCGTCCTGGATTAAACTGACGCGATTTGCCACAAAAACCTTCCAGGTTGCTGCTGGTTTTTGTATCCAGGCTAGAACAATTTTTGAATCGGACCAGAAGTACGTTTTGACATTTGTCCAATTGCAGGCTTTTTTTAGTTGCCTCATCGTCTCTACTAATAAGACGGCACCACAGAGCTCAAGCCTTGGAATAGAGACCTTCTTCGTTGGGGCGACTCTTGCTTTTGCAGTGAGTAAATTTGTAGTTATACTTCCGTTTGGTTCTAATACACGTAGATAAATTGAACTTGCGTAGGCTACCGCAGACGCATCGCAGAACCCATGCAGTTCTATGGTCGTGCTGCTTGTAGAGTTGATCCATCTGGGGATTCTAAGCTTCTCGAGTGCTGATAATTGTTTACGTGTTTCACACCAGTCCTTCACATCAGCTGGTGAAACCGGTTCATCCCAGCCTAACTGTCGTAACCATAGGCTTTGAATGGCGATTTTTCCGATGATAGTGCAAGGTTGGAGCCATCCCAGTGGATCGAATAGTCTCGCTACTTCTGAAAGAATAGAACGCTTTGTTAGTTTTTGGTCGTCGACTTGCTGGACCTTGAACGAGAAAACGTCTTGTGCAGGATGCCACTGCAATCCTAGTGTCTTAATTTCTTCAGATAAAGCCAGTTCTATTGGCTTTTGATTCGCTCGGTCAGTCTCTGGGATTGCTTTCAACAGTTCTGTGTGATTGGCTGACCACTTTCGTAGATGGAAACCTCCCTTGCGAAGCGTTATTGTGAGTTCATCTTGCAAGTGTTTCAAGTGCGTTAAGTCATCCGAGCCAGTTAGAAGGTCGTCAACATAGAAATCTTGTAACAATGTTTCAGCAGCTTCTGGATGGTTATCACGTTCGTCAATTGCTAGTTGTTGAAGAGTGCGAATAGCTAAAAACGGTGCACACGCAGTGCCGTATGTGACTGTCTTCAGCCTGTAGTGACTAACTGGCTCTTTGTCTGAGAATCTCCACAATATACGCTGGTAATCGCGATCACTTTCATGAACTTGTATTTGCCGATACATTTTTTCAATGTCGGCGGCCACGACATATGGATAGGTTCGCCATCTGAATAAAAGATGCAGAAGATTGTTTTGAATTGCCGGACCAACATGTAGTAAGTCGTTCAATGACTTTCCACCCATTGTTTTTTGCGACGCGTTGAAGACGACTCGTAATTTTGTCGTGGAACTTGTTGCCTTGATTACTTCATGGTGTGGAAGGTAGTAACAGTCCGTACTCTGGAGTAGATGATCAGGCACCTTCTCCATATGACCAAGAGTTAAATATTCCTTCATGAAAGCGTGGTATTCCTTCCGACGATCAGGATGGTGGCCGAGACGCTGTTCTAATTGTCGGAACCTAATGTGTGCTATACGAACAGATTCTTTAAGTTCCTTTCTGCGGTCGGTGTTGTCTTTAAATGGCAGCATTACTGCGTATGTTCCATCCGAACTTCTACGTGTATTCTGACAGAAATGACTCTCCGTTTGCTGTTCGTCTGGTGACAGCTTTACCGTTGTTTGAGGTTCTTCGAGCTCCCAAAACCGTTTAATAGCTTTGTCAAGCTCTTCAAATGCTACGAATGACGTAAAGCCAGCGTTGTTTTGCGTACTAGCGGTTGATCCAAATAAAACCCAGCCTAGCTTCGTGTTCTGTGCGCATGGGTTACCTTGAATGAACCCATGCGTTACGATGTTGCCATAGACATCGGCTCCTAGTAGTACGTCAATACGCGAAGGATGGTTAAATTCAGGGTCTGCTAGCTTCAGTTTTTTGATGCGGGTAGGTAAGGCTACGTTGATACTAGTAGCGGGCAACAGTGTCGTTATCTTAGGAAGTATCATAGCGGAGAAGTGTAAAGGAACAGTGTGCTTACCGGCTCCCACAGATGCTATGATATCGACGATTCCCCGTGTCGTAACTGTATCTGTACATCCAATACCTCCTATAGATACTTTGGAATGGTTGCGTCGTAGACCCAACAGTTGCACAGCAGCTTCTGTTATGAATGATCGTTGTGAGCCGATGTCCAGTAATGCTCGGAGCATTACGGTCTCACCTTCACTGTTGTTTATCGCTATCAGTGCGGTTGCAAGCAGTACCTGAGTATTGCACAACATTGCATTATGTGCTTGTGCCTGAATGTTGGCAGGTTTGGAATAAGACATTTCTGACCGTTGTGGCCTGAACACCTTATCATCTGTCGTATGTAACAGGGTATTGTGTCTTTTGGTGCAATGTTTGCAGCTCTTCTTTGACTGGCATTGGCTGACTGTGTGTTTATTCGACAGACAATTAAAACACAACCGTCTGTTTTTTACCACCTCCCGTCTTACGTCCACTGTAGCCTTTTGAAACTGCTGGCACTCGAATAACCGGTGCTGATCATTGCACATGGCACAACGATCTAATGAGATTTGTACGGTATGCGTGATGGCCCTTTTTGATGACCTTGATTCCGAACATGGCTTAGATAGAGCTAATGTTTCTAGCATCGTGAATCTCTGCGTTAGAAAAGTCATCAACTTGTTTAAAGTGGGTACATCTGTACTCTCACTTATTAGCTTTTGCCATTCAGCTCTTGAATCTTTGTCAAGTTTGCTGTTCAGGATAAACACTGTGGCGAGGTCGAAACCGTCGATTTTTAGCGTTTTAAGGCTCGCTCTGAGTTGGTTGGTTGTATTAACCATCTCTCGTAGGCTCGCCGCGTGGTTACCATGGCACAGCCCGGCATCCCACCAACGCTGCATAAGCTCTTGCGCTATGATCTTCATGTTGTCATAACGCTCGCATAACAGTGTCCAGGCAGCTTCATAATTGTCGTCAATTATGTTTAAATGACTGATCAATTTTTCCGCTTCGCCGTTCAAGTTGCTGCGAAGGTATTGCATTTTCTGGATGTTTTGCAATCCTGGGTTCTCATGAACCATACTGCGGAATAAATCACGGAACGCTATCCAATCTCCATAGTTTCCACCAAACACAGGGATTTTGATGCGTTCCAGTCGCAAGCCTTCATTTCCAGTAGTAGACATCTGCGATTGTCCTGAGCAACTAGGCTGGAATCTGTAGATTCCTTCCTTGATGATTGTCTGGTGCTCCAGAACTAAATCCTCAATGCCCCCGAAGTCATCCACATACTTCGCTAGAAGTCCCCTGTCGCCATCTGCTTTCAATGCGGCATATGCGTTAGCATGCATTTCCTCGCATGCTTTTCAGCGTTCTTCCAGGCGTGCTAACCTGGTTTCGAAGTACGCCAGTGAATGTCGGCTCGATCCATCCTTCTTAAAGTTCGCGATGATGCGGTTGACGCTATCGAAATTTAATTTTTGCCTTGATGCTGCGTCAGTCATACTGTTTCGATTTGGACGTTAGTCTGCGGTGTGCTCTGTATATCTGTATACCGGTGTGCTCTGTATACGCCTCTGATAACTTGTTAGCGCACTCCTGAGGACCAGTACTTCATATCCGGTTCGAAGGACCAATGTTCTGAAATGAAAACGAAAAATGAAACGACTTGTTTTAGTTTGTAGGTAAAACAGAACACAATTTATTTCCGATATTCGTACATTATTTATATCATTCTGCTATCATGATGCATCATCTATTTTTATTGAAGTTGCTGACTTCAAGCTGTTGTCGCATTCTTGAAATTGACTCGCTGATGTAAGTTTCCACAACTCGGTCAACAATTTTGCTGATCAACGGATTTGTTGAATGCAATAAACGGTTGACCGTGTGGAATTCGCTGATGGGTCGATGCGTATGTACGTTGCTCCAGTTACCGGTTGTCGATCGATGAACTTATTGGTTTATTCGCTGATGCGTTGATGAGTGAGTATGTTGTGCTGGTCAGTGGTTGTTGGCCGATGATTATTTTGATTATTTTGCTGATGACTAGTTGAGTTTAGTAGATTTAGTTAATGAACACATTGATATATATATAAATATATATATATATATATATATATATATATATATATATATATACATATATATATATATATATATATATATATATATATATATATATATATATATATATATATATATATATACATATATATATATATATATATATATATATATATATATTTATATATATATATATTTATATATATATATATATATATATATATATATATATATATATATATATATATATATATATATCAGTGGCGTGGCGTGACAATTTACCGAAGGGAAGCAATTGGTTGATGTCCATGGTTGATTACGCTTTCCGCAAATTCGTTACGTGTAATAGAACCTCTCTATAAAAGCACCCAGGAATTACTAACGGGGACGTGAGAGTAGACATTCTGTATTCTTATGAAAATAAAAGTTCACAGTCCTTCATACAATAAGAAACCATATCAATATTTATGAGTAAAATAATAACATTCCCAGAACTAGAAATATAATATTTTTGAAAGTGGCCAAACTTCGAAGAATTGAAAAGGTTTAAAAATATGAAACCTTGAGTTTATTTTAACGATTATGTTACAAAATATTTCGAAATAAGCACTTGTAAAGAATGGTACAACATTCTCATTGTTGTCAATTATGCACCTTGCTGTTTTACGTCGTTGTGCTGTTTTGCAAAT
The DNA here is from genome assembly GCA_963978885.1 of Nemotelus pantherinus. Classification (NCBI taxonomy): domain Eukaryota; kingdom Metazoa; phylum Arthropoda; class Insecta; order Diptera; family Stratiomyidae; genus Nemotelus; species Nemotelus pantherinus. Next base: position 94,310,792 of record OZ022264.1, read on the forward strand.
CGACCATAATTCGTTCGCAATTTCCGTGAAACTGTTTCTTAAAGATTGTATTAGATCTGAATATGATGCAGTATATTTCTTTGTTAGGACTGAAATATATCGATACTATTCGGGTTTTTTTTTAGAAAAAACATTAAACAAAAAAATCAACTAAGAATCTTTAAGTAAAATAAAAAGCCCACTCTCACTATTAACGATCTCTCCGTCTCAATTAGCACTATCATTTTCAGTTATATTTTCTACGAGCTATTGTAATTGCTCCTTATTATAGAAATTTTTTTAAAAATAACCATTTAAAACCATTAAACCCATTAAACCATTAAAAGTCCAACGTTTTGGAGCTAATTTTGGAAGCATTTTTTGACGAATAAATACAAAGCACATAAACTCATTTTCTTTGTTGAAAAAATAGTAGTAGATTGGGATTACTATTACTATTTATTACTATTGAACGATTTAGATAAAATCAAATTTAGTCGATGTTCGAAGAAATGAATAATTTTTCCGTGTTTATGCATTTTTTTTGTACATGTTTGCAACCCAGTTATTTTGGCAGATATAACAGAGGCTCCTCAAGACTTTAAACTTTCGGACAGTATGCAAAACAAGGTTAAATGAACGGGAGGCAGTTTGGTTATCAGAAACATCTGTGAGATTTATGAAAATTTCTTTAACTGCACCGGAAGAAGTAATATAACCAAAGGTTGTTGAAAGTTGTGATCGATATGATATATCGGTTGTTTTTTCTAATATTATTGCTATGAATTTGCTTTTCTAAATTTCATTACAAATATCTTTCAATATTTTTTTTTTGAAAATCAACTTACGAGATCATTTTGAATATAATTTGATGCTCCGGAAGAAACACTAGCTTGGTCCAAGTCACCTGGCAATTATCGATTACGCACTGTCAAAAGATTTATTGTCTTTAGGTGATTTACCCCTATTGCAAGAATACACACTTTCATTATGACTATGTAATGCTTCTTCTTGACATACTAAATGACACACAATGTTTATTAGAATCTTCATTGTTTCTCAATTTCTCCTAACTGTGAGCAATATCACTGAATATTTATATTGACTACTCGGCAATTCTTCAAACCACCGGAATCAAACTTGAAAAGTAAAAGGACTGAATTGAAACGATCAATGCTATTTCTACCATGCCTGTTCACAGCTTTAACAATATTTAAATTACAAAATCCGATATTTCGCCAAATTAAATGCTAATACGCGATTATTTCACGATTTCAAAAAAAAAAACAATTTAAAATCTATGTCAGCCAAATGTAAGGGAAAAAACAATTTAAAATATATGTCAGCCAAATGTAAAGGAAGCAATGCTTCCCTTGCTTCCATGAACGCCACGCCACTGATATATATATATATATATATATATATATATATATATATATATATATATATATATATATATATATATATATATATATATATATATATATATATATATATATATATATAGATACATATATATATATATATATATATATATATATATATATATATATATATATATATATATATATAGATACATATATATATATTTATATTTATATATATATATATATATATATATATATATATATATATATATATATATATATATATATATATATATATAGATCGATAGATACATATATATATATATATATATATATATATATATATATATATATATATATATATATATATATATATATATATATATATATAGATCGATAGATACATATATATATATATATATATATATATATATATATATATATATATATATATATATATATATATGTATATATATATATATATATATATATATGTTATATATATATACCTGTATACATGTATATATATATATATATATATATATATATATATATATATCCATGTATATATATATATATACATGTATATATATATATATATATATATATATATATATATATATATATATATATATATATATATATATATATATATATATATCTTATATGTATATATATATATATATATATATATACATATATATATATATATATATATATATATATATATATATATATATATATATATATATATATATATATATATATATATATATGTATATGTATAAGCATTGAAAACTTACATTGGTGCCAGAGGTTCGGCCATATATATATATATATATATATATATATATATATATATATATATATATATATATATATATATATATATATATATATATATATATATATATATATATATATATATATATATATATATATATATATATATATATATATATATAAAGAAATATGAATTTTCGGCGAAGTGAGTTTAATACTAATTTTCTACGAAAATTAGTAATTACCGTAGGCTCACTTGAAGTATTTGACTGGCTGATGGAGCTCCTTAAAACAACTGAAGCTTCCGAATACTCCTTTACTCCGAGGAAGCGGCAGAAGACAGTAGCAGTATTGAGAGGAGTATCTTCCGATTATGGGTGCGAAGCCGTTAAGAAGGACCTCCAGAAATAAAATGTAAACAACGAGACTATTACTCATTTATCAACAGCCTGGTTGAGAGCTAATAAGGTAGGTCTTGACTTATATAGAGTTGTAGTTGGAGGTTCGGAGGAATTGACCAAGCTTCTAAAAGTAAGGTATTGTCTCTACCAGAAGATTACTTGGGAGAGGCCCAAGAAAGGAGATATTATTCAGTGCTATAGGTGCCAGAGGTTCGGCCACGTCTCTTCTAATTGCGCCTTTGAAGCACGTTGCTTTGCCTGTGCAGAAAACCATGCTCCCTTGGACTGCCTAAGACGAAATTTGGATAGAAGTGAGTCCCAGCCGAAATGTGTCATGTGTGGCTCAGAAGGTGCCGGGTGCCCAGAGAGAAGATGTGTAGTTGGAAAAAACATGGCAGCGCGAAACAAACGTGGTTCTGTTCTCCAAACTACTTCAACTGGGAATCATTACCCTACAATCACTCGACCTATACCACCGACAAGTAGTATTTCCTACGCTTCCGTACTAAGAAACAGTAAGACAGCATGCCCACAACAATTAGTTGGTTCAGCCAATGGAAACCCCTTTAAACTATTACATTTAGAGACCGTCGAAATGTTTCGTATGTCTCCCGGCACGCTTATTACAAAAATTCGGGGCTTTTGGCCAACCTATTCAAAACTTTCATCTCAAGAACGGCCAGAAGCGTTGTTAAATTTTTTTATGTCTAACTAATGGCGAGTAAACTTACTGTAGTTAACATCAATATAAACTCATAAGTTTCCCATGATAAGCGTCTCTTCATATCTGACGTTTCCAAACGTTATCGTCCTAACATTATTTTTCTAACCGAAATCGCACTCAAAGACAGACATAAACCAAGAATCGGGGGATATAATTTAATAAGGAATGATGCCGGCAGGGGCACAGCCATACTTTTTCAAGACCGACTTACACTCAATCATATTGATTTCAGTCATCCTGAAATTTCCTGCACACTCGCAACTCTCCAAACCAAAAGACCTAACGGAACCCCAGCCAAAATCCTCCTTGGCTCCATCTATATACCATATGGGCTAAGTCTACCAATTCAGCAAGCACTACAATCCATTTTAAACATCGCATCTTCTCACGACTCTTTCATCTTAGGAGGTGACCTTAATGCTAGACATGAGCACTGGGGAAACTCCACATGCAACCTTAACGGTAACTCCTTGTACGAATGGCTTCTGTCAGGAGCTTACATCAACTGCTCTATCATCAATGCAGGAGTTTCAACTTTCCTAAAAGGGGGCTCCTTCCTGGACAACTTTTTAATTTCGCATGACCTTATTTTTGGATCCTCTTCACCCCTTACTTGTGAAATATTTCCTTCTTTTTCCGATCATCATGGAATGCTCCTGAGACTAACTGCTGAAACACAATGTGCAGCTGTGGCCTGCTGCGAGTGCTGTCAACAATGCTGCCGTTAGTTATGTAGCCAGACATTGCAGCATTGACCGAACACAATGATGTAGCCAGCGGCAGCTGTCAAAATTGTTTTTTCTGTGTGGAAATTAGTTACATATTCTATATTCTTTCTCTTTCTGAGTTTGACTTAGCAAGATATTGTTTTATTGAAGTTTTTTTTTATCGATTTTATGTAATCGGTGTTAGCTAGCTGTTTATTTTTAGATCAACTGAAGGCATTGTTTTAGGATAATCGTTGAAAAATGGAATACATCGGTAGAACTTTTGCAAAGCGTGGAAAAACTTTTTTACGTAATCATTGCGGGTAAACTCGCCCACGTGTCCTCCATACTGCAGTGCTTGTCATCAACCTTGTATCTGATTTTTTTTTCGGATTTTGAGTTAACACCGGTTTTGAAAACTGCAAACTCTGTTACATCATTATTCAAAATACAAAAACATCTATAGTGGAAATATGCTGAAGTCAATAGTGATATACCTGCATGCTGCAAAAAAACATTAATCATTGAATATCTTCCAACTAACCAGCATGCAGACAGAAAGTTTATACTAAAAAAACACAATCAGTAAAATTGTCTAATGGCTATGCTGTTAGACAATTTTACCGATTGTGTTTTTTTTTTGCGTTCTTGTGGGTGTTTTTTGTTTGCTTGCTTGTTTATCATAATTGCGTTGGCTTCTCATTTGGTTTATATATGTTTTTGATGATTATTCTTGAAGTCTTTGCCCCTGCTACAACCAGATGTCGGGCTCGTATTAAACATTCTAGAATAACTAACAAGAACTTACAAAAAATACACGATAACACAAAACACTGAAGATAAAGAAACAAAGAGAAAACATCCCAAAGAACAAATACACAACCACAGAGAAAAACCCAGTCGGTAAAAGTGTCTAACGGCGATATGGGCACCTAATAGAGTTTTACCAGCATTGCACATGCAAGCTGTCAAAGATGTAGCCAGGCAAAAAGTAGAAAGTTGGTCAACTTCGGCTACGGCCACGGCGCCATGGGCTACGCATTGTAACTGGTTCAATGCAATCCTGTGCTTTTAACTTTTTGACAGCTCCTGCCTTCGCTGCAGGCCACGGCTACGGCTACACATTGTGTTTCAGCAGTAACTCTTCCGGATCAGCTGCCCATACCTGCTCTTCCAAAAATGTACAGATAGTATACTTCCATCAATTGGAATGAATTTAACCAAGATCTACGTAACCACCTTCCCGACCTTCCCCCCGATAACCGAGTCCTATCTGAACAAGAAATAGATGTTCACATTGAGAATCTGACGGCATTCCTTACATCATGTATAGACCTCCATGCACCACTGAAGAAGCATCAGAGCTCAATCTACCGTTGCTTATCGCAGCATACACTGCTTCTGATAAACAAACGCAGAGCAATGCTGCAAAGTCTCAAACGAACTTTCCATCGCCACTTTAATAGAGTTAACCCAGAGTATATTTCTCTCCGTTCTCAAATAAATGAATTGTCTGGTGATATCAGAAACGGCATACAATCAGAAGTCAACTCAGAACATAGAGATCTAAGGAAATGAAACAAGCGTATACATATACGAAATTTAGTGAAGCAATTTTACTACAAAGGTAAAATCTATAAATAGAACAAATCGAGAGAATTGCTACCTCAGATATTCCCCTTGGTTTCCCCAATACCTTAGCTTTTGTTGTTGCTGAGTAAGTAATTGTCAAATTCGCGTGCACATGGCCAACTATTTTTCTCTATCAATCTCACTCTATCTTTCTGTTCGGCACAGTAAGTGAATGTCAAATTCGCTTACTACTACTAACGCTCAGCCTAGGCAAATTGCTTCACTTCTCACTGCCATTTTCATTTCCTTATATCTCTCTCTTCTGAGGAAGTCAATGAGTATTACAAAAGGAGATTAAGTTCACTGAAACCCTCACCAAAAGAATTTAACAGCCCGTTCACACTAGGCTCTAAATCAAGCGATTTCGATCAGCTGATCGCTTTAGAGCTAAATCAACTTAAATCTACCTGATTACCCATACATTTTTTTCGGCTTCCGACCAAGTTAATCAAGTAGATTTAGAGTTAATCAAGTACAAATCAGGTACTATTCTGAATTTTTCCCGGCTGAATTGTTCTCCGAGCATGCTTAATTCCATCCGTGAGAGGGAGAGTAGATTTCAATGAAATGTCATTCGAATTTCGTTCAAAAATAGCAAAAATTGGACAAAAAAGGAAAATGTGAGTTGTACAAAATGAAAAGAAAATGCTCTTGCATGTTTCTGCACCATTTTGAATAACTTTCATGAAAAAAAAATTGTACACACAAATTCGAATGACAGTTCGCTCTCTAAATCTCCTCATTCTAAATCACTTCGGGTAGTGTGAACGCTTACTTGATTAACTTGACAGATTCTAAATCTACCTGATTTAGAAGTGTAGTGTGAACGGCATATAAGGAAATCAATATCCTTACAGGACGTAAATATAAAAATTATAGTTTTGACCTAGACACAATCAAGCAAGGGGATGCAGGCTATGCTTCCCCGAGGCGAAAATTCAATTGTGTCGAGAGTTCTATGGTCACCTTTATCGCGAAAGGTTTTCCCCAAATATAAGTTTTAATGAAGAAGCCGAAACAAAAGCGAATGTTACCACGCAATGTCACCAATGCTCCTATCTCCTATCTGAGTTTGTAATCGACTGCTCGTTTTTTTCGTTTATTGATGTTAATTTGAGAGAAAGTTCTTTCTACAGTCGCGAAATAATTGAGTGCGAATAACAGGTGAAAAATAAAATTCCTCAAAATTGGAAAAGCTGACTTGTGTTCTCATGCTTCGATTGGATTCACTTGTTTCCGAAATAACTCAGCATTGCCGGTTTCAAAACCGGTGAATTCAATATTTCTTAGACTCCATCACTGTGAATTTATATTCTGCAATTCTGATGTTTCTCTTAAGTTTGGAAAACATTGACAAAGTGCGATAATTGAAGGTTGTCTTTTCAAAACAACATTTTCAGGATCCATGAAACTGATACTGATATATTTGGTTTATATAATTTTGATACTGATATATTTGGTCAATATAGTTTTAGCAGTGCGTTTCAGGTCATCCTATGGTAAAAATTACATTTCATTTAGAAATTTATCATCATTTCTTTTGGTTTTCTCTAAGTAATGCCTTTGAATATAATTATTGAATATTATTTAAGTTAATCTTGTTATTTCCAAGTTAAGCCAAAATATATTTGGGGGTTCACTTTGAAAGAGCTAGCTGCAGGCCGAGCTTTTCAAACTCTGTACCTTTTTGTTTGACATTTTGATTTGCGCTATGTGAAATTTTGAAAATTTTACTTAAACATTTAAAATATCAAAGTTTCAGAACAAGTTTGAAAAAATCTGGAAATTTTGAATAATATCTGGGTGTCTGGAAAACGTTGTGAAAGTCTGGCAAATCCAGACTTAAATCTGGATCTGGCATCACTGAGTACGACGCAAAACATCAACTGCTGCTGCCATACAGTAACAACATCGTTACTCTAGGTCTGTTCGCGTACTACGATTAATTGCAATTAATTGCAATGAAGCGTACTAAAATGGACTAAAAAACTCTGTTTTAGAACGCTTCATTGCAATTAATTGCAATTAATCGTAGTACGGGAACAGACCTTCTATTGATAACTATGATTCATGAAGATCATTTGCACGTAGGACCAGTGTGGCCAGATATTTGCGAGAAAATATAGCCCAAATTCAAATTTTCATAGCCTAAAATAGCCAAGATTTCTTATTTGTAGCCCAAAAACCGCCACACAAAATTTATAACTAAATTAATTCATTTAAGCTGATTAAGCGATAATATTCAAATCCGTTAAACTCGTACGAACTAACATAAATACTCTAATTGTAGCACAGAGATCGTTTGAAACACTAAAAATGTTCCATACCATATACAGATAAAATTTTATTCACAACGTGTTTGAAAAGGGAAAAATGTGAATAAATTACAGGAACTGTGTGGAAATTTTAGAAAACAACAAGAAAAAATAAGTGTAGAAGGGCACTTATTTTTTCAAGGACTTTCCTAGAATGTTCACGCAGAAAATAAAAGCTTGCAAAAATAACCTGCACATTTGGGTGGTATTAGTATAAGAAACAGTCTTAATGGCTAGAAAAGCTGAAAATTTTATTCAAAATGTAAATATTTTATCCGATTTCGTGCATTCAAAACTATGAACGCAAGTTTTGAAAAAAATTATTTTCTCGATTAGATGATCAGCTATTAACGTTATGTTTAGACGTTTACATACTTTCAAAAGGAGATATAGATCAAACAATTACACTTGCGGGTCTCCAAGCGAAGTTTCGCGAAAAAAATTGATGTGTGCTTTGAAATAAAATGAATAATTTTTAAATATTGAATTTTGAATGACGGCGATTTGAATCCACTATCGGAATTAACAAAAGCTGCTATGGCTTCTTCGGTTTAAAATTAAAAAACCCATCATCATCCTTTAAAAAAAACATCTGTTCAATCTTTCGGGAGAGATTCGTTTCGAATGTCTGCTGGAATATTTGAATTCTAATCACTTTGAATTTGAACTCTCATCACGATTCCGCTTTCAACCCTCAGATTTCGAGGGAACCCACATATCCGAAAACACCTTTGTAATTGTAAGTGGAGGCACTTTATTCCAAACAGATCGTAACCAGCAAAGGGCTTCAAATATGGAAGCTAATTATATTGGGTCTGAAGAACGCTCAGTATTTTCCAGAGCTCACAATATTTGGTTCATCATATAAGTGCAGTAATTTACTTTTCTGTTTGGTATAATCCTCTGATCTAAGGGATGTAAATAAGAAGTGCAAATAGGTGAAAAAAATTGTAGCTTGATGTCTTCCAGACAATCAATGCTATCACATCTAGCTTTAACAAAAAAGATGCTGATGTTTCGGTTTTGTGTTTGCATTTCAATATCAAGTGTAAAAATAGCACCCGTCATCTAAGATTTTGTGCTAGCCCGCCAAGTTGTGCCCAAACTTCGCTTAATATCAATTCTTCACAAAGATCTTGATCTTTCGGTTTTTCCAATACAGCTTCCATTGCAACTGCCACGCGTTTCTTTCAAGGTTTTCTATATGTACATTTTTACTAATGTTCGAAGAACAATAGTATTAAACTAGTTTCGCCGAAAATTCATATTTCTTTATATATATATATATATGTATATATATATATATATATATATATATATATATATATATATATATATATATATATATATATATATATATATATATATATATATATATATATATATATATATATATATATATATATATATATATATATCAGCAAAATGATTAAGGGAGATAATCTCTGGAGTGGCCGATCCGATTGAGCTGAAATTTTCGGAGAACGTAGACGTATATAGTAAGTAGGTCCATGACTTTCTCAAATTCAGATATCCTAAACCGTTTGGCGGCGCCGAGCGTTTTAGTGAATTTTGAGGAACTCCTATATTTCCAAGCAGTGTAAGTTTTTGTTAAAGAAAAGTATTGGAAATGAAAACTAATTATGTTCTAAGCTTGTCTATGATAGAGAATTGGAAATTTTGAGCCGTGTGTGGGTGCAGGGTGCCTAAAATTAGGCAAGAATGTTTTTTCAAATTTTGATTTGTCATTACTTGTAAGGAAAACAATGGATCATCGTAAAAATTACAGAGCGTATTGATGTTGACCAAAATATGGCACATTTAGATTTTCAGCATAAAGCGGGTAACCCTGTAACTGTGGCAGGCTGCTGAAAAAAAAATCCTTCAAATCATTGACCTTCCTGAAAAATTTTTGATTTTTGACAAAAATTTCAAATCTTTGATAAATTTTATCCTTTGTCCTTCATCTCAAGATAAAATTTTCAAAATTCCGATTTGCACAAGAACGGCAACCCATCACCAAATTACCTCTATTTTCAGCACTCGAAAGTTCTGTTCACGAGAACCGACGACCGGATAATCCGATCATAATGAAACTTACAGGATATGTTGGTATTAGCTAGGACCAGGTCTGATAGAAGTGATTTTGAAATGCAGGCAACCCTGTGGCAGTGGTACCATCTTGAAAAACCACTGAGAAAAAAACATCTTTTTGGCCTATAGCTTCCGATTCAGCCATCAGATTTTAACAAAATTTACACAATAGTTGGATGTTACTCTATGTTACATTTGATGTATTAGTATAGGGCTGGCAGCTGTGGTGATTTTTGTCCCATAAATCTTGCAAACTTGCTCAGCAAAATTAAGCTTTTTTCCCTATAACTTCTCGTCCAGTGTAGAAATCAAATCAAAGTTCATGCAGTAAATGGACCTTAATGTGAAGTAAATGTCGTAGGAATTTCGTAGAAAAATCATGAAAGGGCTGCCAGCTATGACCATTTTTGTAATTTTGTGGAATTTCTTTACTGAGCGATTATGTCATTATATTTCCAATTGAGAATGATCCTGCAATGAAAATTAACAACAAATATTCACGTTTTAAAAATTTGAAAAGTTTTGAAGGTGGTAACCCTAAAATTCTGTTCACCCGTATACCTTCCAGCGCAGTGATTCAATCGAAACGAAATTTACTGGTATGTATTTTGCTTTGCTGCTGACACAGGCTAACCAGCAATGTGCCATTTCCGTTAATATTGCACCAATAGATGCTTCAAATTACGTTCTCATATGCAAAGCATTTGCAATAAAAATAAGGAATCAATTTTGAAATTTTCCGAGTTTTGAACATTTTTCGGATGGCAGCCTCAAACAACGTTTAACCGCTGAAACTTTCGATGAAATCCTGCGATGAGAACGAAATTCAAAGGATAAGTTGATTTAAGTATGAGCTTGTTATGGTAAACTGATTGCTGCTTCGTTCGGAAAGTGTTACCAGCCCTGAACATTTTCATCATTTGTGTTATAGTTGAGTTTTGTTGCTTTGGATAAGGAATGGTTGATATGATTCTACAAAACAGTGTATTACGTCTTTCCACACTTTTTTGTCACTCAAAGAAAATTTCTTCGAAAATTAGTTTTCTAGCGGTTCAGGTGCGCTAGAGTTTTTCTATTTAAGACGCGGTGGATTTTGTGGTGTTGCTCTAAAAAAATACTCCTGTCTCATCAAGACATTTGAAGCATTACAGCCATCACATAACATTCTTAGCTGTGACTGAAATGCCTGAACTGTGTCTAAATCAACATCAGCTTCTTCGCCAAAAAGCGTGCCGTAGTGAATATTGTAGTCCTGTTTAACGGATTTTAGCTTTCTGCATTGAAATCACAAAGTTTTAATTTTGTAGTGATTTGACGGGCTTTACTGTTATGTATCTGGCCGGATATTGGTAAAATTTTTGGAGCGTGTCTTAGAAGACCATTAATACAACAATTTATCGATCTGGTAGTATGGTGAATTTAATGTTAACCACTTTCTCCCAGTGTCTTCAAAATTTTCCAACGTTATTTAATTTTCGTTTTAGTTGGTTTTGAAAGCTATCGGCAGTTTTTCTTTGGATGAGCAATTGTTTGTCGGATGACTGTATTACTTTTAACTTATTGTGAATACTTAGATCGTTGTATTTTGCACTCATAGTAGATATTTTCAGTTGTTTTGGCGTTGCCTGAACAAGAATTCAAATATTTACTTCATAATTATCAAATCCATTGCATTCATACTTGCTTAAAGGGAAAACATACACCAATGCTCAAATAAATCAATATTTTATTATTATCAGAATACCAATAAAATTCAAGCTATCTATAACGTACCGAATTCTACACATAAAATAATTTTTCACCAGAAAGTTATGCAGAAATTATACGAAAAATTTTCTTGACCTTGATCACATAATATTTTTGTAGAAAACTCATTTTTGGTCTTAAACCCGTTTTTGGCCCGATTCGCAAGTACTACCAAGCACATTTTTGTGCAGCTAATCTGGTTCACGGTCCAATTCTAGAGGTTGCCCGATTACAGAATGAGTTTTTTCAAGAAATAGTATGTGCGGTGATGTTGTAGTTCAATTATTCAGGTGGTTCCAATTATAGTGTCCCAACTAGTAGGTTTTACAGTATAGCCCAAATATAGTTTTTCATAAAAATAGATAGCCCAAAAACCACCAACCCGCGAAATGAAAAAACATCCCGGAAGCAGTGGAGCAAAGAATACCTCCAACACCTGCAAATCATCGCCAAATGGAGGTCCTCGATGCCAGCACTTTCTCGTGGAACATTGGTCTTAATCAAAGAGGAAAACACGACACCGCAAAGATGGCTATTAGGTAGGGTACTAAAAGAGTACAAAGGCATCCCGCGAATTCAAATTTTAGATAGCCCAATTGGCGGGAAATAGCCCAATCTGGCCACAGTGCGTATGACCCCAAGAACTTCTAGCCATCGTAAGACAACGATTTTGGCCTCTGTTAACCCAAACCATCGTTCACAGATGCTTTACTTGCATAAAAGCAAAACCAAAGTTGATCGAACAATTAATGGGAAACCTTCCAGGGGAGAGAATACAGCCAGCACGTCCATTTTCCACCGTTGGCGTGGACTTTTTTGGGCCAGTGTACATACACTACAAGATTCGAGGCAAGGCCCCTACAAAAGCGTATGTATCAGTTTTTGTATGCTTCTGTACGAAGGCCGTTCACCTGGAGCTTATGTCTAACCTAACCAAGGAAGCATTTATTGGGGCACTTAAACGGTTTATCGCCAGAAGAGGGAAACCAATTTAGATATATTGTGACAACGCTACTAATTTTGTGGGGGCGAAGAGCTAAAAGAGCTACGTACCTTGTTGAGTGATTGCAAACTATAGCATGATCAGTGTTGCCGCCTTACTACATTTGTAGCAAATTTACTACATTTTTTCGACCTTTGCCGTTTTTGCTACTTCACTACTCAAATTGTTAAATCTACTACATATTGTATCGAGAATGTAATATTGAAGATTATGTTAATTATTAGATTTAAAGAATTTTCAACTAATTGCAACAAGCTCATTTACCTGTTACTTTTAGTGAAACTCAATTGCAACAAGCTCGTATTGCGTGAATTGATACAATCTTTAAATCAAACGCTTGATTCAATCGCTTAAAACTGAATGAATTTATTTGTTATCATTGCTTCTTTATATCTTAATAAAATACTTAACGTAAACATAAATTCCAATTGATAGCTTCATATTGCATTTGAATTAAAATCAATGGTTTTGTGCTTACACATGCAATATGAAACTTCACATGTCGATTGCGTTTTAGTACAAAATAAGTAAAAATACTGTAGAAGGAAATACTGCTGACCACATAGTTCATTGTCTCGAAGAATTTATAAAAACGGTAATTTGAACGCAAATGCAAGCAAAAAGTAATGAACCGACAAAATGGAATAGAAAGAAATTTGATGCAAATGAACTTGATTTGAGTAAATCGTTATCAAGGTGATTAGACTTTATTAATTGTTGAGTAAGCTTTAATATATTGTGGTAGCTGTAGCAAAATTAAGGTAATTTATCATGTAGCAAAATTAAAGTGATTTTATCATACAAAATCTAATTCGATATAATTGATTAATATGCTAACTATAATTTAACAGATTATATGTACTATACTTCCTATTTTCCGTGCTTTTCCGTTTAAAACCAAATGTGATTTAGAAACTCTAAACAACGAATGGCGATTTCTAATTAGCAGTAATATTAAATATGGTCAATGTGATGACGTGGTAAATTTTTAGAGTTCATTGAGTAGAAAAGAAAATGTTTTAGAGCAAAGTTGCTTGAAGAATTTAGCTCACTGCATGCTTACACTTTCATCATTGCCACATAGTAGTGCAACAGCGGAGAGGAAATTTTCTGAAATGCAGAATTTTAAAACTGATAAAAGAAACAAACTCAGTATTCAAACAGTCTCAAAACAATGATTTATTTACTGTTATTTGTTATAAAACTGAAAAATTCATTTGTTATTAAAATCACAGAAATGTTTATCTTTTGATAGTTTTGTTACCTTTGGGCTAGAAGAGATTGTACCAGTATATTACGTTTTTAATTTAAAGGAAACTGATTTTGAAATTTTACTACAAAAGCCCCTAATTTACTACATATTTTTCCCCATATCTACTTCACAAATATCTTTCGGCGGTGACACCACTGAGCATGATATTGCAAAAAACTTAGCAAATGAGAACATCGAGTGGTCTTTTATACTTCCTCGGACGCCTCATTTCGGTGGATTATGGGAGGCTGGTGTAAAATCCGCAAAATACCATTTGAAGCGAGTAACTCAAAGCATTTCTCTTACTTACGAAGAGCTACATACCATAATGGTTCAGATTGAAGCCATCCTGAACTCGAGACCACTTACTTCACTTCATGATGATCCGAACGATCTGCAAGCATTGACACCAGGGCACTTTCTTATCGGTGCCCCATTAACATAATTGCCTAATCCAAGGTACAAAGACGAAAATATCTCAGCCGTAAGAAGAAAGGAATTGATTGATGCCTGTCAAATGGAATTCTGGAAGCAGTGGAGCAAAGAATACCTCCAACACCTGCAAATCATCGCCAAATGGAGGTCCTCGATGACAGCACTTTCTCGTGGAACATTGGTCTTAATCAAAGAGGAAAACACGACACCGCAAAGATGGCTATTAGGTAGGGTACTAAAAGAGTACAAAGGCACTGATGGTTTCACTCGAGTTGTGGATATCAAAATAGAAAAGGGAATCGTCAAAAGAGCCGTTCACAAGTTCTGTCGTTTGCCACTAGATGAACCAACATTGGTAGAAAGAACAAATTCACCCAAACAAAATGATCTACCACAAGCTCTCTTAGCCGCTAATGTATCTAACCCAAGGAAAAGATCTACTAAGCGTAAAATACATCCGATTAATTCGAACTGGCTTGCAAGTCCATCAATGTATAAGATTGAAGAGGAAAAAGAGAAAAGTGAACCACAACTTCAACCATCACCAAAGAAGATCAAAATTTCCTTACCTTGTCGTGGCTCAACACTCTCTCAACTAGCTTTAATGTTGCTAGTTTTGGTTGTTGCTCCCATAACCCGTGCAGTAGATGACACCACAATTGACCACTTCATTCAAGTCTCGCAACTCGAAGAAAGAACGAGCGTCTACTTCGAGCAAATTTCTTCAATGTCTATAATTACAGACCAATGGACCATTCTTGTCTTTTGTAATTTGGAAGCCTACTAGGAAAACCTTAAAAACATCAAAGGTCAGTTAAAACAGGCCCACCATATCTGCTACAGTATCCAGAGTGAAAACAGAAAGCAATGCTCTTTACTTACGAGCTAACTGCAAGCACAAGTTCATACCATTCAAAATAGTAACGACCTGCCGATTGCAGAAAATCACACACGAAACCGAAAATCACAATTGGATATCGTTGGGATGATTAGTAACAAATTATTTGGTATACTCGACCAAGGCTACGCAGATAAGATTGCCGAGACTATTGACGAAATTAAAGGATCAGAAAACCACATGATGTCTCTGGTGAAAAATCAAACTTTGCTGATCGACGCAACAACAAATTTAATAGCCCACGATAGAGATTTTATGAACAACCAGCTCAGAACGGTAAACCACTACCTCCATGAAATCCTACACGAATTCAATGCAACAAACAAAATATTAAGTGAGCACCAGTTTCTACAAACTTTCAACACATTAGCTACACATCTTAAGCTTGTTATTACCGCCTATCAGTTTACCCAGACAGCATTAATAAACATAATCACAGATGGTCATAACGGAAAAATCAATCCGCTCATTCATACTCCAAAACAGCTTTCGGATGAGGTAAGATTCATAAAAGAGCATCTAACTGCTTCGTTAATCATCCCAGGGCAGCCAAATCGCAAGTCACTTCTGCAACTTTACCAGCTGATGACTGTGCAAACTCGAGTTACAGAAAATCTCGCCGTCTTTAAGGTAAACATTCCACTCCTTCGTAGAGACAGTTTGCAACTGGTCAAAGTGATTCGAGTACCATTCCCAATACACGGAAAGGGAGTTTGCATCAAAACGAACTCGAAATTCGTAGCTGTCACTCTCCACAGAGACTATTATTATACCATGACTGAAAGCGACATTCACCGATGTTTGGTTGGATATACTGGACACCACACCTGTTACCAGCAGCACGCCATCTACTTCGGCCCCGCACAATGTGAATTAGCGTTACTAAATCAAGCCTCCATCTTGCCGAGTAGC